>JARJCQ010000030.1:0-619131 GCA_029281465.1 Mycena epipterygia | reverse complement strand
GTGGCTGACTCGCTACTGATGCTCGTTCATCAACTATGCTTGACGAAGAACGATACGGCGTGTACTACATTGCGTCAGACTAGTGTGCAATATGCGAGGGCGTTATTTTATGAGAAGGGACAGCATTGAAAGAAAAAAGTTATCGCTTACAGATTAAGACACTTGCGCAAGGAGTGAGCCGCGTGAAACAATAAAATCTAGTTCACGCACATAATTCTGCGTGCCGATGAACGACTACATATTGTCTGCGGCTGGATCAAGTTCCTCACCAGTGTAAAGCGGGATAAGGAGCTCATTCGGTTTCCCGAACAAAACTGGCCGGAGGATTCATAATGCGGCTGAAATAGTGTTACAGTAACATAACACGTCCATCAAGTAAGGTTGCGAGAAAACTACACTGGCAGCATCAATCATGGCTAGAATGCTCAAAAGCCACGTACTAGATCACTGTCCCTGCAACGCATGGGGACGAGCACGGATTCCGGTCGGAAGAACTTGGTTGGACTCGTGAGCAATGGCCGTGGCACTGAAAGGAAATGCGTCCAAGTGCACCGTGCCAAACCAAGCACTGCAACACACCGGTTCCCGCGGGCCGAGCGAGTGTCTCCTTTCGCGTCGACCAAATCCGCCCAACCGCCCTCGTAAGTTGCATAATTTCTCCTTGGCTTGGTGTTTTTTTCTTTTTTTTCTGGGGATTCTTCCAAACTTGACAGTACTTCTGGGGTGGTTTTGAACTGGCGGCTTCGGGACAATGGACCGGCTATGTTCCGGAGCACTGCCCTCGGAGAACTCGGGGGAAATGTTACATTTCGTCAATCGGCGATTCGGAGCCTAACATGTCAGCCTCGTGACATCAAAGCCAGAAGCCAGACCAACCAAACCATGGCTTTGTCAAGCCAGGCCAGGCCACGCCTCTGGCTTGAGCTGACTTGGGCTTCTGGCTTCAGATTTCCCAGGCCAAGCCAGAGCTTCAGTTTCTCGTCGCGAATGTGTAATTGGAGCCGGAAAGTCGTCTGGGATAACCATCTGGCAACGAAAATAACAATCGCTCATTAGTTCGAAACTTATCAGGAATTATTATTTCAACAGAGATTCAATTTTTTATCGGGATGACCTTTTTTGGAATATGGAATTGAAGTTGTCTCATTATGAAGCATGAAAGCCGGAGCATGGGTCGTTTCAACATCCTAGGCATGAAGAATCACTGATAGAAGTCTTATAAAGCCAGGAAAATGAACATTCAGTGATCTCGGTTGAAGCCATAGTTCAAGCCAGCGCCAGGCCAGACTTGCTGGCGTGAAGCCCAAGCCAGACGAAGCCAAGCCCAAGCCATGGTTTCTGAGCCAAGCCAAGCCAGCACATCACTATGTCAGCCACATAGACAACTCGGCATCTTCCTTACTCTCGACGCCCATCTTCCCCTCAACTCTCCCACCTTGCTCGTCCACCTCTCCCGCTCCTTCGGCGCGTCCCTCAACGTCCAAACTTGTACGTGGCCGCCCTCCTGCTCAACTCACCTTTCTCTGTAGACGGGCGGTCCATACCCGAATCCTCTCAGAGCCTGCGCTGACAACGTGTATCCATCAGGGAGGGCCTCCGGCGAGCGAAGTCCTTCTGCGCTGTCTGCCCGGGTGATCTATAATAGAGACCTAGAACTGACCGGAGTCGGGGGTGACTGCATTCGTGCCGAGCGCAATCTTCAAATGCTCCCTACTAGGCTGAGAGACTTTGACAATCCTTCGGGGTGCCGCTGCCTCTATGACGCCTCCTGGACACGGCGGGAACATGGCGAGGTTCTGAGCAAAGGTGCTAGGGTGGATTTCGGACCAGGCTCGATCCTCCACCAACTCGATCCGATCTCGCTGGGCTGGATTAGAGGGTGGGGAGTCTTTTGGCGCGTCGAGGTGCTCTGTTGCTCGTCTCTTTTTGTGTGGAGTTTCCCGGGGAAGTCGTACTCCCTTGCCGTTGGGCCCCGGGCTTACGGTGAGCGCCTCCGAGTCGGCGCGATGATCCAACCAAATGTACGCGCTCGTTTGTATTGTACTTTTATTGGCTTTTTGAAGGGAAATATACTTTGTATTCATTCCAAATGTCCTCCAGCATGGGCACCTCAAGTTAAGTTATGAGTGACTCGGACGTGCGCTGATCAAGCGACCACGTGCGCATGACGTCACGCGTTTCTCTTCCACCTCCCAGTCTTCACAGTCGCGCGAGCCAACAAGACCAGGGAGTGGTTAGAGTCACTTATATTTTCAAGCTGCATCATACAGTTGACGAAGAACTGTTCTCTTCTCTCATCCGATTCACGTCTCCAGTTGGCTCCAAGTCATCGACAACTTCCAGGGAGCACTCGGGCCAAACTCGGGCCCATATTATGACACATTAGGGTGTCGTCAGCGACTATCGCGCGCGTTCTAGGTGCGCACTTTTACCGACCGCAGCTTTGCCAGGAAATCACCGCTCTTGAAGGCTGATTTTTCACTGAAAGTGGACACCGCACTGAAATAACGACGACTCGCGCATCCTAAGCAAACTTAGGCATTTGTTTTGATTCGGAATTCGTCTTCTCGTGATCTCGGGACTCCCATGCATAGTAGCACTCATTTCTCGTACTTTCACGCTTGACAGATTGCGTGGTGTCCTCGAAAATCCGATTGTATTTCACCCGGGGAATTCCATAGTAATCTCTACATCCCACACATGTTTTATATGGACTCCACACTTGACAGTTAGAATTGAAGCGCCCAACCATCGCCCGACCCACATTTTTGAATCAAGCTCTCGGAGCCGCCCTGTATCTACCTTCTTGCTGCTTCTTTTTTACTCTTTCAGCTACTTGTTTCATTGATGCACTTTCTCGAAGGATCTCGCGGCAAGTCGTGAATAAGGCCGGCCATGCGAGTTCAGTCTTCGATTGAAGTGCTATCGCTGGAATACGGAACATCTCGTACCCCAGCTCACTGTAAATTACATTTCTTGATAGAGTCAATCCAAACAGTTCCTCACCCCGCCTTGGAGCCTGATCCTGTGGTAATTCGGCATTCGACTTTTCTGTCCACTCGCTCCAAATCATTTGCACGACCGTGGATACATTAATCAGAAGCGTGAGCTTGTGGTGAATGAAGGGGAACATGATTTGCGATGGCGGGGACGACTCTCCGAACATGCTAACAAGAATCAAAACGAAAGCTTGGGGAAGCTTGGGGAAGAAAAAAAATTGAATCCAGGAATCTAGCAGCAACTCGTTTCGATCGAGTGACCTCGGGGTTTCATGCATAAGTATGGGCCCCGCGCGCTTCCAGACTGCGCCATGCTGCTGTGATGCCCCAGTGATCTGAAGACATAATTATGCGGTCGAGAAGCAAAGCTAAGGTTATTTGGCGGTTTATTCGGCATTGGACTTTGATTTTTTCTGAAACGCTCCGGGCGCCAATCGGGTCAAAAAAGGCTCAGATTGATATCAAGAAATCCTGGGTCCGCGAATTCAAAGACGTAGCACTACGGAATTGTCCAGATAGTTTTGTAAATGCTCTGGAGTACGCGCCGTGGTCGCTGGTTCAAGTTCAAATAACTTGCCCCCGTCAAAATGATTCCAATCGAATGCCCCCCATCCGACGATTTGCTGCACCACCTTGCACTCTCGCTTGTGAACGCCTTTCCAGTCTTTGAGTTGGCATGTCTAGTGGTCTCGGATTATCAGCAGCCATGACTTGCTGCAAGTCGCTGGGGATCACACCTTGTTGCAATAGAACAGCCGGCACCTCGAACATTTGAGAGTCGCAGGACGTCCACATACATTACAAATGCCGCTGTTTTTCATTACCTTGCCCCTGATATCCAATAGCTCTCTGAGACTGCAGGGAAGAATCTGTTGTGCGCGTTCGTGAACATTGTCGGAATCATGAATAGGAGTGAGCGGACGAACCTTGACTCTGCGCTCGTTCTCCACACGCACACCAATTTGCCCGTCCATGAAGTGATGCTGGTTGGCGTACATAATGCATATCGTGTACCCGTCCTTGCAGATTTCACCGATGGTCGGATAGCGTGCCCGATCGTCCAGATGGAATGAAACCAGACACTCGAAGCCGTCTTTGTCCCTGACATTGTAATACTTGGGCGTGGGCCAAGGAACCTTCTCCTTGATCTCTGCGATAAAGCACCAGTGTGCCGTGGGCGATCCGCGATCAGAGTAGTACCGCCTATCCAGAATGTACTCGGAGGGCAGACCACTGAAGGCCGGGAAATTCAGCTTTTAAAGGAGAGATCAGCGACAAGGACACGTTCCCAGGTATGCGACTAAGCACCTCGTTTGTGAAGTCAGGATATTGTGACATGGATGCCGTGTGGTTTTTTCGACTTGTAGTAAGCGTAGTAGAGGTAGACCCAGAATCCTCGTCTCCTTGTGAGAGAGATGTATGTATGAAAGAGATTGCTCCACGATAGTGTCTGTTAGCGCCCACAAGTCATTTTAGGTTTCTTCCATGGCTTACAATTGGTTCGTTAATTTTAGCACCGCGGAGTCCAGGCAGTTGGAAATAGATGAATGGTGACCATGTCCCCCGAATCGATGCAGTCGCCGCGTTCCACCATGATGCCGAGGATGGTAGGACAGCCAGGACGATAAAATGATTCATTTCAAGTGCTGGACATCCAAACATCGTCTGGAACTCGACACTGGAACAGATGCTCGCAACAAATTCGGCATCAAATATTTATTTGATCGTCGTGGGAGCGATATCCTCCAAGGAGGAGGAAGATCGTCAGCAGGTTGCAGATTAATTACTTTGGTTGAATTCTGAAGTAGAACACACGTGACCTTTAGTTCGAATGGTTGAACTTCAAAGGGGAAAAATCCTTGTCAATAAATGCGACTGACGCAGTAGCTTTGTGTTTCGTCTTATAATGTGCGTATTTTTATGAAAACCAAGGGCCAGTAATTGTAGAGAAACAAATATGATTATTTTTCAGAATAGACTCTGCAACGCGAGGGGATATATTTTAGGTTGGATTTGGCACACTGCATGACGAGGTGGGCGAAAAGTGCGTGGCTAATGGCATAATTAGCTCATTAAGCATCCGGGTTGATCCGAGTCCGAGTCAAGTCCAACTTGAACTTGAACCTATTCACTGGCCTCGCTCGTTCAACGTCCCAAATAGTCCGACGAAAAACATTCCGCACGTTTTTATTGACTCAATTGATCAGGATTAAGCGGTACAAGACCTCGCTTCCTCGAGGCTCGAGCAGGGGGCCGGCGGCCACCCTCGAGGCTTGCACGAGGCAGAAGACCTATTAACAGGTTCAGAGTCTGGTACATGAAATTACCTCGACGAGTCGGTTCGCAGCTTCTGAACCCGTGCATGTTCATTCGTAGAGCACGCTTCTCTCTATATTTGGTAAGAGCAATGCATATCTACCTCAGAACTCATGCAGCGTCCACCCACCTAAAGAGTAGTCTGAAGACGAGCTCCGAGTCATACCACCGGCGCAAATAATTCTTAATCCAAGACGTCAACAGAAACGACTCGCTTTTGTGCCCCTTACCCTCTCATTTGTTAACGTCATGTCCATCGCGGCCTCAGTCAAGCTGTTCCTTGAACGCATCGGCTAACGAGCCTAAGCCCTGGAGCCCGCACCAGGCTTTGCGTGACGCCGTTGTTGCCCATGCACACGCGTCAAATCTCGACTATGATCCAAATACTCCCGACGGGAAGAAGCTGCTTGTCGGTATTGCTTATGCAGACGTATGTTCAAATCACGTTCAGCCGAGACGGTATTCACTTCGGTTTATTTTCAACAGCTGGTAGTTCCGCTACTGGACTTTGATCTAAAGGTGCATATTGCAATGTATACATGGTAAGTCCAGATAGTTTCATTTTTGCATTGAGCTCATCATTTACCAGGATCTCATTTGTCATCGACGACGGTATCGAAGCCATGGGAGAGGCGGCCTGTGTCTTCCAACAAAGATTATTTAGTGGCGAGACGCAGCTCACGGTGCTTCTGGAATGTTACGCGGAAATCCTGAGGGCAATGTATGTCGGAAAAATCCTATTTGGCTTTGATCGACATTGAACGCGTTCCAAGCCATTGCATGGCCAAATGGTTTTAGCTGGCTTGCAACACACAGTTCAGAATCCTCCAACCACTTCCAAGCCACGGTGAGGGTTCCAAGGTCTGTCATGCCTACATGACCTTGCAACTACTTCTAGGGGTCTCAAACCCGCCCAGGCAGCAGGGCATTATCGACCCAAAACTCCGACAATTTTTGATACAATGCACACAAATGGAGCAGTAAAACATTTATATTAAGCAAAGATATCAAGTACAGTGCTTATGTACGAGTCGCAATGAGCATGATCCCGTCTGAACACCAAGATCAGCACAGTATTTAAATAACCGAGTCAACAGTCAACGTACCAGGGGAGATGGAACAAACCTAAGTGTAAAGATGCCAAAGTCAGTAAGAGACCGAGGGCACAGAGAAGAAACTGTACCTGGGTATCGTGCTCTGAAGCAGTACTACCACCGAGGGCACGGCGGAGAAACTGTACCTGGGGATTGTGTTCCAGCAGTACTGAGTCAGGAGGATATGGTAGGGAAACTACGAGCACATACTTGGTGATGGAAAAATGCTGGAGTCTTGGGTTGTTAAATGAATGGTTTCAGTGAGAGCGCGTACCTTGGATGAGAGGGAGGGTGGGGATGGTGGTGGAAGGGAAGGAAAAGAAGTGGCGTAACGAGCGTCACAAAGTGCGCTCTGATATAAGCGCCCCAAATTCATGACATCACCCAATGACATCACCCGCTCCACTTCACCGTCCTGCGCCTCCACAACCGGACTTGGGTTCCAAGTTGGGAAACAGCCCCACAGCCCCACTCGCTCAGGCCCCAGATTTTAATAATCGCTAGGGCCATCGTCTGGTGACTTCAATCTTTGGGGGCAAGGACGGTCTGCATTACATTCAAATTGATTGACGTCGACAAAGACATGTGCGAGTGACTGATGTAGATTAATTTTATTCCACACTTTCTTCTTCTGAAGTTCTTCACCTGTAACCAGTATCTGTGCTACACATACCTTGAGACGGCATGGGACGCGTTGGAACTCACATCGAGCCTTCGAACGGATTGAGAGTGGTTCTAAGGCCCTCCGCCACCCCTTTGAAGCACTTTGAAGCCGCCCCAAGGTCACATGCTAAACCAAGCCGTTGCAAGCTGAATGGCTTTTTTCCGACATACAGATGGTCCGTTGGTCGCGTCTTTTCCAACATAGGCTCACTCTTCTGCATTCAAGGTATGATCCTGTCGTGGCAGATTTCATCATTCAGGGCGCGCTCGCATTCTTCAACTGTTGTCTGTTGGAAATTCGGTCTGAGTATAGGACCATGCTACCCCGCAAGGGTGGTCAAAATTGGTCCCATTTCTTCCGCACAAAAGAGGGCGTCAGCGATGTCTATGCCTTTTTCCTGTTCCCACGCTCGCGATCCCCCGACATGGCGGCATTTCTCCAGTCGATCAGTGATATCGGAGTCTTTCTTACTTTGGGAAATGACATTCTGTCGTAAGTGGTTTTGGATATTAGGCAGGCAGAAATTAGTCAACTAAGTGATGTAGACTTTACAAAGAAGAGTTGGCTGGGGAGACGACGAACTACATCCATGTCCGCGCGGCGTACGAGGAGAGGACTGCGTTGGAGGTGCTCCAGGATGTAATGGACGAGACTATTGCAGCATATGAGTGCGCTACACTCGTTCTGGAAGGCCAGGGAAATAGCGAAGCTGCCTGGCGGGATTGCGCTCGTGGATATATGTGGGTCATCTTTTTGAATCGGGGATTGGACAGTTTGCCTATAATTTATTTTAGCACGATGCATACTACACAGGCAAGATACCGGTTGGCTGAGATTGGCATCGGGGAGGAGCCTGTGGCGTAAGCTCTTGGCCGGTGTGTTATTCTTGACAGTATTACGAGCCTCGAGCACCATTAATATTGCCGGCCATTCTGAACCTTGCTGGAAACCATCGTATTTTCCTGGATTTTTTATTCTTTACGTCATGGATGCTCGAGCGCTCACAATGCATAGTTGAATTGAGACTCTTGAATTGTGTGCTTTTCGACTTTGGGTCCCGGAAGACACTTCGGGATATGGTGGAAGCGTGAAAAAATTTTGGCGCTTGTAAAGTCAGAATGTGTGGGTTGGAGGAGTGGAAATGCAGGCATTATATAGATGCAACACAAGATCGTGAAGTTCAACCAAGCACGTGATCAGGTTGAACTTTGTGAAATTCTTCCGTCCCGTAACTTACTAAGTTTAGCTCGCCAATCTTTTGGGTAATGTAGATATGGGCTTCATTGTGAGACCGAAAATGTTTAACTTTGTCAGGTTTTCAGCCCGCTGTGCAGCAACATTGGAATCTGACTCGATTAACCTTCTGGTATGCGTACGATCGTTGTAGATAGAATACTGGCAGCCTCGTATCTGTGTGGTGCCCCAGGAAAAAATCTCTTTCAATGCAACTAGATGCAGTCATCGCTCTTGTGATTAACTGTCGTAGTTAGACTACGACCACAGCTTCCAAAATATCAGGGGAACGTTGTTTTATGGACGCTTGTGACGAAGTTATTATGTTTGAGGCAGAAGATTCCCTAAAGAATGAACGACCGTGAGCACACTATGAATGCGGGAGACGATGCCAAGACCAAAAAGTTAGTAGTCGGCACCATTTTCTTTTCTTTTTAAAAAAGGAAAACACATCCCATGGTTCATCTGAGCGCAGCAATTCATCGCAGTCTTGAACAAGCTTAGACTGGCATTGGAACATCTCGTAGGCGGTAAGCAAAAGCCGCGCCGGTATGCACTGCCACTGACGGTCTCTTAAGCTTACCCCGCAGAATCAACTTTAATGCAAAGTTTGATTCCGTCAATCCGAGTTCGCGTTCGAGATCTGCAGCAAGTCCCTGACCTGTGGATGTGATTTCCCTCATGTATCTAAGTGAGTTTTGGCGTTCTCCGTACTTCTCGGACCCCACGCTCGGAAATATGGTACCGAAATCTATCCTATCCCGTGCCCACTATGGTTCACGCCCGATGGTTCAGTTCTCATCGTGTCGGGTTCAAGTCCTCCTGGTGACACAAACGAGGTCGCCGCGCCTGGGCCGATCCCCACGTTCGTGAGAAAGTCCCAGTTTATTCGTCTTACACCTCATTCAATACTGCCTTTCATCCGGTTGAAACACACCGGGTTTCTTTTCTTTTTCTCTTAGCTTTGCGGTTGTTTTTGGCGTGATTTTTTTTGAAGGTCCAGGTATTCTCCGAGGTTCCCAGTCGCGAACACACTGCAAGACTTCTCCTTTGTTCATCGTTCTGACCATTCAGATTTTTTAGTTAGAGTACGGCTCAAGGATAGCACTGCAAAAAAAAGAACCGCAGTTCTTCGTGCCGACACTTGACCAGACGGCACACAGACGACTGGATGTCAGTCCGTGAGATCGTGCTCAGCTCATCAGAGCTGTTATGACTGAGGACTGAGTTGAAGACACCGATAGTGGGGGTTACACAAAGGTTACAACCGGAAATACAATACATTCCATTTGTACCCGTTAGCCGCTCCAGCACAACTCGTTTCGAAGTACCGGGCCATGGCTGGCCATGGACTTCTCCCATTTTTTCCACTCCGGGTTGAACTTCATTCCATGCGCCTAACTTTTATTTGAACTCGGCCGGCAACTGCCGAGGCTTGCTTCTGACTTCTATGTCAAACTAAGTTGGGAAACTTCGGCTTGATATTGCGCATTCAGTTCTGTCCAATTATTTCATCCCATCACAGGCCTTTATGGCGGTCCGATCCGGACAAAATACCCTATGTTATCCAGTACTTCCGTGATCATCCGTGAGCACTGGTGATCATCCATGAAGAATCATTAGCATCAGTGATCCCTGATGATCATGCATGATCATGAATGATTATGCCCAGCCGAGCATTGATGATCATCCATGCTCACCGGTGATCATTGATGCGCCTGTGCGCGTCAATGAAAGTCCATGATCACCGATGATAATCCGTTCATTTCACACTGCAGTGCCACTGACGCGCCGATCACGCATCAGCGCCCTGATCGGGCTCCGTAATGATTTTGTGCCAATCCTATTAGAGCCAAACAACGCCGGCTTCAGTTTATGGTCAATTCCAAAGACTCTCGATACAGTCAGCTGTACAGTTGTGTGACACGCAACCATCCACCACTGTCTCTTTCTGCCACCAACCATGTCTGCATTCTCTGCCCCCCCTCTACTCTTTTCTCGTGCCGTCTGCGCCATGGACGGTGTATTAATTGGTTACGGGCCAAAAGTGCAAGATTGGGTCGAATAGCAGCGAAGCTTGATGCCAACATGGGCCGAGGATTTTATTCATGATTTTTTGTACAGTTAGAAAATATAGTTTCATCGATTATCACTCATGAGCACGCATGATCATCGGTGAGCATCCATGATCATCCATGAGCACAGATGATCATGGGTGTTCACTGGTGATCATGCATGATCATCCAAATAATATGTATTGACACCATATTTTGTCCAGATCGGTAGTTCATAGGCCTTGGTCGTCTGAGAGTCTGAGACTGATGTGATGGGAGCCAATTCCAAATGGACTTAAAAAAAAAAAGCAAAACAATTAGTAAGCATCGTCCGCAGCTCTGTGGACACCAACGTCGACTTTCCCGCCCAGCGTCGAGATGTCTCTCCGAAGTGTGGTTTTCGTCCTATTTGTGCTCAGTGCCTGGTCTCCCGGGCCGGCCGGCGCTTCACAGACGGTCTTCAGTAATCCTGGGAACATCAATGGCGTCGAGGCTTTTGCGCCCATAGGGACGCTTGACGTCCTCTCAGAGACCTCATTTACCGAGCTCGGACATCCCGAGTTCCCTCAATATGGTGTGCGCATCAAGAAAAGTACGTTTTGCGACGAAACCGTAAGGTGCGGGACACCGGAACGGACTCGTCGGTTGAGCCACTAAGAAGATACAGTGCATACACCGGCTACATCGACATACAGGCCCGCCACTTGTTCTTTTACTTCTTCGAGAGCAGGAATGATCCGGACAATGACGACGTGATATTCTGGACCAACGGAGGTTTGTATCTACGTGATTCCTGCATTCGAAACATCGCTTATTTCCGGTCAATCCACAGGACCCGGAGGCTCATCTGCAATTGGGTTATTCATGGCGCTAGGTTCCAATTTCTCAACGTTCATTAGGTGGGGTTGACACTTATATTCTCCAGGCCCTTGCAAACTGGTAAATGCGGACAACGGGACAGTTTTCCATCCGGAATCGTGGAACTCAAACGCCAACATATTCTTCATCGATCAACCTATCGGCGTCGGGTTCTCGTATGCCGACTACGGCGAGACTGTCGTGCGTAAAGAGCATTTTTCACAGCACATTAGATCGAACTACAAATTTCGTAGGGTACCACAGAGGAGGCCGGAAAGGACATCGCCGCCTTCGTTGCGATTTTTTTCGCCCACTTTAGCAAGTTCCAGGGACGTGGATTCCACATGGCGGGCGAATCGTACGGCGTGAGTTCTTGCATGATTGGAAATATCAACTGGTTGGATTCATGTCTATGTACAGGGCCGATATCTTCCGGTCTTCGCTGCTGCCGTGTATGACCAGAATCCGCGCCTTGTGAAGGCTGGTCTCCCCCCGATCAACCTTACATCAGTCATGATTGGTATGCCTTTAGCAAGGTATACTGCTCCGGTTGTTTTGACACCTCACAGGGAACGGAATGACAGATCCGTACACCATGACGGCGGGATGGTAAGTTTGAATCGTTCCTTTTCGGCCATTAATCACTCTGGTAGGTATGAAATGCAGTGCTCCCCGGCATCGCTCTCGCCCGTCCAAGATATCCAGTATGTATACCCGCGACGTTCCATAGTCTGTATTGACCGTCGCCATAGAACTTGTGTTCAAATGAAAGCGCGGGTACGCCGTACGCTAACAGAATGGGGAAGGACTGAATGCATCGGCCTTAGCTCTCCCGCTGCGCAAAATGGCTTAAGGAGTCATGCCAAGACCAATTTGACCTAATAAACTGCGAGGCAGCCTGGGCATTCTGTATTTCTTCCTTGGAAACACCCTACGTTGCCACCGGTTGGTATCGCGTCTTGCCCGCCGAAACGAGCTCACATAATGCATGCGACAGGCCTAAACTACTACGACATGTCCAAAAAATGCGGGAGCAGTGCCTCCGGTTTATGCTACGGCGAGATCGAGTGCGCCATACGATCCCCACTTTGCTCTATCGCCGTTAACGTCTCCCAGCGAAATCGTCAAATACCTCAACAGAAAGGACGTGCAGGCCCTGCTTGGGGTGAACGTTTCCACGTATGAAATCCACTCGACCATCGTCGCGCGTGACTTTACCGTGTCGCTCGACATGATGAAGGGCGCTACCGACTACGTCTCCGCGCTCCTCGAGCGCGGCGTGCGCGTGCTGGTTTACGTCGGCACGTATGATTGGGTGTGCAATTGGGTTGGGAACGAGGCCTGGACGCGCGGGCTGGAGTGGAGCGGCCAGGCGGCGTTCGGGGCGGAGCCGCTGAGGGAGTGGACCGTGGAGGGAAAGCGGGCGGGGAGGACGCGAAGCGCCATGGGGCTGACGTTCGTCACCGTGGATGCAGCGGGCCATATGGTATATTGCAAGACGTATCCTTCATTTGCGACCACTAATGAATATTCTAGGCACCGTACGATAAGCCGAAACAATCACTTGAGATGGTCAATCGCTGGATTGCGGGACACCTGTTGTAGGATATCGCAGTGTTGATTCCTGTGAAAGAGGTGCGACGAAATGTAAAACAGTAGGGACGGTTGACGGCGCACATTCGTCTTGCGAGAAGCGCACGTTTTTATTTCCTTCGATACCGGTTTGAAACAGTAAAATGAGAGAAATTCCACCGCGTAATATTGGCATCTCTGTCCCTTCTCTAAGAATACACGCCATATGTAGCTGTCTGTACTCGGTCAGAGGCTCTCTACTTGATGTCGGCCTAGACGTTGAATTTGGCGTTGAATACTACTATGTACGACCGAAGTTGAAGTTTGAACCACATCACGTGCCATGTTGGATTTCCCTCCGCCACTACCACCAGCTTTCTACACTTCCTAAGTTGATGTGGTTTCTGTCTGCGTCATATGCATTTACCGCTATATACATCGGATTAGCAAAAGCTGGTTCCACTAAGCACTACCAGGCGCTTACAGAAGGATTCAGCTCCAAAAACAGCATCGTGCAATCAAGGTATGTAAGTAACTGTATTGGGTTTTGAGATTGCGGAGGCGGTAAAAAAGAGAGAGAGAAAAGGAAAATGGAGAAATATGCAAAGAATAGGTACCCAAAGTTCAGTCCCACCGCCGATAGATCCAATCATACATTACACGCGCCTCCTTCCCTTCCAGAAACGAAAGATCCAATCCATCTTGGCGAAGCATATCTAGCCTGTTGAGAGTTTCAGGGTCTGGTCTTAGTCCCGACTCTGCCAAAAGTGCGCCGCTTTTAAGCGCACAACCCTTTGTTTTCCAGCGGGATTGCAACATCTTGGAATAGAGGGTGGAATCGATATAGCGTCCGCCCAGACACCCGAAATAAATTCCGGATAACTGTGGAGAAATTGCCGCGGTTCCAGTAGGGTTGGGAACGGTTAAGTTTAAAATCAAAGTGTCGATCTGGGCCTGAACGCCATCGAAGTTGTCGTCGAGGATTATGGTCGCGAGTTCGGTGATGGAGGGATATTTCTCCAAGATCCGGACGGTTGTATAGGCGGTAGGCAACCCTTTTAAAGTGAGTCTTCCCAGAGTACAGTCGGAGCGGATGACGAAGGAATCGACGTGAATCAAAGGATTCGGATCACCATGTTCAAAGTAGAACGCTATTTCCTTCAACGCAGGCGCCTTGAGGTAGGCCAAGATTTCTGTATGTGATATATACAGGCGCTGGAGAGACGACAAGGTGATGGTGTCAACCTGTTCCGGCCAGGGTTCCTCATCATCGGCGATTTCGATATGGGCGTCGACCAGGTTTTGGGCTAGCTTCAGAATGCTCCGATGCATCTCCCATGGACCATTCATCTCATAACGAGTGAGTCGATGCCCAGAAAGTAGCACTGGCATATAACGATGCTCGTTGATTGTGACATCGACCAGACGAGGGGCGACGCGGAAGACATCGATGGACTCCACCCCTGCCCGACTTTGCGGACCGTCCCATCGAATCCATAATCTGCGCAACGATTGTAGACGGTTTTTAAGAGCGGCCAAGAGAGGGACGAGCTCTGAAGTCAACCCAATCAAGAGTTCTTCCCATCGTGGCGAGTGCTCTGCGAGACACTGAAATATCTCGACTTGAGGACGAAAAGCCCTTTTCGAGCTTCCAGTGAAGCATATTTTTAATTTCTGGGCGCGTTGGATCTGGGTTTGGACCATGGGCAATGGATATGCGGACGAGAGACGACGATGGGCTTTTTTTGAACAATTGACGGCCACCAGAGACCACAACGAAGCAGTGGAGAGAGCGATCGCTCTCCAACGGCTGCAGATCTGTGTCAACACCCATGGGCTATGTTTTGTATCGAACCTGCGACGCTGCAAGGCCTCGCGGACTGACGGCAAAGTCCACGAAAATATTTCACAAAGCAGCTCGGGTGGCATCCGCCTGAGCGGAGAGAGGATTGCGGTATTCTGAGAATGATAGACGGTCAGGGTCGCACGCTCTTCTTCCAACTGGATCAGCCAGTCTCGGAGTTGTGAAATCTTGGTATCGAGGTACGCCAAGCGTGAGCCCGTTTTCGATGCCACTGCCCGAATGAAGGTCGACTCGGTGTCCTCTGGCGGTTCATTGGTGGTCAACAGCTTCTGATGCCCCCATGTCCGAGCATCGACACTGATATCGAGATCGCAACGTGTTCCTTCGGCCGATGAACTAGTAGCAAGGGCGCCACATTCTGAGCACTGCTCGAACGTCATCTGTCGAGTACAGAGTAAGTAGGTGATACCCAAATGGATGGAGAAAATGCGGGACCGGTGTATGTGGGACGCTCGCCTGGCTTCTGGTCAGTGGTGAGTAGTGGATGCGTTTGCTTGATTTCCGTGAAAGAAACGGAAAACCCGTGACACAGCCACATCATCTTCCCACGAACCCAACTCAAAGCGCTATTAGGATGTTTCCAGTTAAATCAAAACCGATAGACGTTCTCCATTTTCGAGGAAATTTCGGGCCGAGCTTTTTTACTAGGCACAGGAATCGAAGATGAATTTGATGGCCGAGAGAAAATTCAAGTTGAATTCCATCGTAAAGTTCCAGATTGAACTTATTGTATGGTGAGTTCTTGTGTATCGCTATTCAACTTGTCGTCTGCCCTAGGGCAGACCCTCTTGCGGCCTGGA
This sequence comes from Mycena epipterygia, assembly GCA_029281465.1. Lineage (NCBI taxonomy): Eukaryota > Fungi > Basidiomycota > Agaricomycetes > Agaricales > Mycenaceae > Mycena > Mycena epipterygia. The sequence goes on along the minus strand of JARJCQ010000030.1, from coordinate 603,677 downwards.
CGTGAAACCGGACTGAAATTGAACCACATCACGTGCCGTGTTCGATATTTCTTTCTTTCCTTTCCGGCGACGTTTTTCGCTTTCCACGCCTGAAACATTCATCCCTCTTGCCCGTCCGCGCTGAAATTAGAGTTTAGAATCGCCTCGAGGCTGAGAGAAAAAGTCGCCTGAGAGGTACATACCTTATTCAATGTCTCTTGCACCCAGACGAGATTTCTCTTGCACCCCAACGAGATGTCATATCTTGCCCTCAAACAAGTGGGGGGTCTATCTCATGCGCTCGTGCACGTTGATCCCAAACTAGTCACTACATACACAGGCAGATAATCACTGGAGATGATAAGTTCGCGATTGAAATCAAACCAACACACATGATTCGCTAAATCAACCGATTGACTGGACTCGATCGATGAATGTAGACGATTCACTGTATAATATATAATGGACCATGAATGCAGCTGGAGCGCTCTGGAATGATAAAGCGAAGTGGTACGTCGGATATGAATTGAAGGCTAGTGTGTCCCCTGCCCAGCTCCTAGTCCTAGTCGGTATACAGGACACCAGCTAGGTTGGTAGGATGGACCTGAGCCCTAACATACTGCCATACTCGCTGGCCCAGCCAATATTAAAAGATTTCGTCACCAGTGCGCATACATCCCGTCTTCATGGCCGGTCGTTGGTGTCGACAGCGAATTTGCGTATTCACCTTGGGGGGTCGGTCAGTATCACAATTCATATCGGAATCGAACTTACAGTATTCACCACGTATTTCTTGATCCATTCACCGCGTGCCTCGAGTCAACTGAGTGTTAGTCAAGTTGACTGAGCGTTAGTAACCCTGGATCATTTGGCATCTTAACTGGCAAATTCCGGAGCATAAAATCACCTCGACTAATGGACAGACAGCCCAGCGCCACCAAAATTGAACCACATCACGTGCCAGGTTCGATTTTGCTCAAGTACGCTTGCTACGTTGATATCTACCATTCATGACAGTTTAAATTGAATTGAAGCTACCAATGGGAGCGCAAATACTCGTAGGACTCGGACATTTGATCCTTTTTGCGGCAAATCCGATCGTTCCGCAAAGATCAATCCATGCATCGCCATTTCATCTTGTCTCTCTTGACAGACGCTGTACTAACAAAACGCTCGTGCCTCGCTCGTTATACACATTTCATCCCATTTGTGACCACGGTTAGAGCAGTTCATTTCATTTGGCTTCCCCGAATTGCGAAATGATCCCAACTAGAATAAGATGGATCTACAACTAGATCAGACCTCGCTCCTCGGGGTGATTCTAGCTTTCTTCCCTGCGTACATCATCTTCTCACATGGGTGCATGTTTTGTCCCCCAACATGTGCCGGCCAGTGAATCGCACCAAAGGATATGCATCGTGTATTGGATTCGGGCCCTTGTCCACGATGCACCAGTGAACCTATTCTGACTGATCTTCCCAATCGAGGTAACTGAATCAAGATTTCGCACGCTAGTGTGCACGCTACGATGACGTTGAAACGCCGAATTTGGGCACTAAAATCTACAGAGACGAGGTGAGTCTTTCTGCAACTGGATAACTTGATTTCGACAGCCTCTCCTCAGACATTATTAATTAGCCAAATTACAGCGGCATTATCTGCACATACTTGATTGTCCGGCATCAAAGGATCATGACACATCTCGGCGTTTGTTTGACGCCTAAGTCTCTTGTTTTCTTCCCCCATGTCTGATACAGAGAAAGGAAGCATGTCCCCCCGATGTACGCTCATTAGGCTTGTCTTGGAACAACCTGTAAACAAGTACCACCCTAGCCATGGATCCGAGCGCGGAAGCCGCCTCGAAGCTTTGGGTGTTGTATGTTTCAACTTCCGAGGTCGAGAAATACGACAAATCGCTCGTCGAGAGCTGGAAAAGCGATATGGGTTGAATGCTAATTTCTGTGAGCCTTGCTTGACGATGCCGGACAACAAATGGTCGAATCGGTGCCAGTATGGCTTATTATACAATGAACTACTCGACGATTTTTAGTCCGAACTCATTAGCACGCTCAGTCTTCTATCTCGACCAAAATCTCGGCGTCCAACAAGTCCTGGATTGTCATATTGACAAAATACTGCGTGCCCTGTCCAGGTTGGCCGAACCACCCTGCGATCTCCCCCGAAAGCGCCGTCAAATTCTTTTCCACCTGATATACATGATACACAGCGGGCGGCCCGAGACTAGAGGGCGGCCCGAGACTAGAGGGCGGCCCGAGACTAGAGGGCGGCAACGAGCGCTGCGAGAATGGCGTGTCGGCCGGGGCAAGAAACATGCCATGCGCGCTCCCGAATCTATCGAGCCGCATGCCGGGGAGGAGGAGCTGGTTCCCCTCGATCGGTATGTCGGATGTCGAGAGCTGGAAGCCGTCGAACGGAGGGAATTCATAGGATCCATTTGGGAACGTCCATTTTGCGAGGAAATCGCCCGGGCAGAGGCCACCCAGGCGGTGGTAGTGGGTAAGCAACGGAGCGAGCGGGCCAGTGGCGGGAAGAACGTCGGGGCCTAGGCGAACGTCGCCACACAGGAACTGGTTATCGGTGAAGTTCGTGCCCCGACAATCGCAGGCCGGCTAATGTGGGATCAGAAATGAGACAGCAAGGGAGAACACGCTGGATATACCGGCGGCAGAGCCACAGCAGCGGGGATCGTCAACACCGCAAGGGCGCCGATGACATGAACGAGAGAGAAAACCATCGTCAAAATTGGTGCAGGGATGTAGCCACTGACGAAAGCGAAATCTCCGTTTCTCCTCCCTCAAGAGTGCTGTGATCTTATACGAGATATAATTGAGTGACACCGCAGACATGATGGCTTGACTGGTTGGGAAAACAGTTGACAGGCAGCCTCGAGGCCCTTCGTGCCGGCAAGAGCGTAAAAATGTCTCTCGCAATACTACTTGAACCAGAAGGAAGGTTACGCCGTCCAAGACTCACAAAACTCACGACCCTTCCATCTAGCGCTCAGCAATTTTGGTCCTCGGGGGTTGAATATTTCCTGTGCCGAGAAAATTCTCCTTTTTGGCCTAGAGGGGAATGTCGTTGCCGTAGCTGAAACGATCTCAGTTATCTTTGTTGAAGTAAAAGACCAGTAAATTTTAGACTCGTGAAATATGTCATCCTAAATAACACTTGAACGAGCGGGCTCACAGGCTGAGAATGAAATTGGCACTTGAACACTTTCCGATTTGATCGCCTGGATTCGGTACTTCTTACTACCGGTGCTGAAGAACTTCTGTGGGTCGCATGGCTGAAATAATGGCGGCGCATTACACCCGATTCAGTCGCATTGGAGGGCTTCGGGACTTCCATGCAAGCTGTCAGTCGTGGTCGAATTAAAATTTGCTATTGCTTGCGAGCCAGGCCAACACATGGCCTGCGAGCAAGACCTGCATTGACCAAGTTCAAGTAATGACCCTGACCTTCATCTCGAAATCGGCTCGTTTGGACATCTGTACCGCGTTTTCTGATGATTGTTAAAGTGGTTGAACCATCCCTCACTTCTGTTGGAAACGGGACAAAGGTTCAACGAGGCATGAGTTGATGGCGTGTGGTAGGCATGAAACCGTCCCGTAAAATTACGGGATGACGGGTGTATAAACGATTACGGTCCCGTACGGTCAACCCAAATTGCAGCCGAAAATAGGGCCGATTTTCGACGGGGTTTTACGGGTGAGGTCGAGGGTTTTGCTGGAAGCTTCCGCAGTCCATTGGTACCTCAATCTAGCCAAAGGAATCAGTTTTGACCTTGAAAACAACCACTAAGACTTGCCAGAGCCTCCAGGGAACTCGAAATACGGCCGTAACGCGCGGGCACGAGTCAAAATCATACGTCCCGTATCCACCAATTTCATTACGCTTACGGGCTTTTTTTTTCCGCCGTAACCGTAACACAGACGGTTTCAAGCCCTAGCGCCGTGTGGCGGCGTCGTTAGATCGCGGTTGAATCCTGCTCTACAATGGCATGGGACCAAGATAGGTAAACGCGGGACGGATGCGCGCTGTCCATGGTTCTCATCGAGATGCGACTGCAATACGCAATACGGATGCAATTTCAATCTTACCATAACAAGTTGCGGCGGCGGAAGTCAGATCCTGGGTTCGATGTCCACTGGTCGCTTGTCCAGGTGAATGGCGAGGGAGGGACTCAGCAAGCAATATGCGATGAGTAGGATATGAGATGCAGAGACAAGACGCAGCAGCTACGTGGTGGTCGAGAGAGAGATGCGGACGGCCGGACCGACATCCGGTCGACGCCTTTGGCAGATATTCACAATCACGCCGTCTCTTACTCGTTCATCGCAGGATTGAATAAGTAAGGCTAGCGGTTTTGTTACTATAGAGATATGGGCGCTTTCTAGCAAGTCAAATGTCGGAAAAATCGGAATAGCCTTATTACCCGAGGCAATCTTATAAGCCCTTTTAAGGTCCTTACAAGAGATTGGCTCGTCTGAAAAGTACCTTGGCCGTGCTCGTTTTTCCGACATCTACACCCATGCTGAAATCCCAGGATGCCAGTGGTTTTCTAGTGGCCCGCCGCCAGTGATACTTTAGATCTGCATCCGGGTGCGGTTAGCATCAAATTTAATTGCGAGTGAGGTAAACAGAAGCGTTGACGCGTCAGTACGCGTCAGTGGCGGTGCAAGTCGCCAATCACGCGCCTCTCTCTCTTTCTCTCTTTCACCTCTACCACCACCACCACCACCCGGCCGCCACGCCCGCCATGGCTGCAACCTTGATAAATCAAAGGCTTGTCGATTATATTTCCAACGCCTCGTACTATAAACCTTCCCCCTTGCCGCCCATAAAGAATTCACTGTGGAAGATTTTCGAAGCGTGCGAGGAGGACTCCACACGGCGGGCACCTCCAAATATAACGCGGGAACATTATCACCGGGCAGGCCAAGAGGCGTTCAGACACGGCACCTTTGTTCTCCTCCTTGATGATTCGGTCGACAAGCCAAAAGATTTTGTCAAGGTACGATTTCTTCCCCGGCGCGGACTCGAACACTTACACTCCTCTAGGTGGTGCAGGATGCCGTCCGAAACCCGCAAATCCTCCAGTATGTCGCGTCAAACCTCGATCCCCGCCTAGTACACCAAGTTACGAAGGCCGATGCTGGCTTTTACGTGTTTGTCGGAGCATACTGGCTCGGTCAGGCTGAGGGCGACATCGCTAAAGTCATCAGATGGCTCAAGCCAATCTTCAGACCACTCCTAGCTATCGCAGTCAAAGCGTGGCACGAGCAGTATGTGCATTACTCTTTACACTGGAGAGATGCCAACTCAATTCAAAGCGACGCCATAACCAACCCTGCCAAACCCGAGACTCAGGCTTCAGAACCAAAAGCGAGTCGCCGAAAACAGCTCCCGATGGGTATGTCACATTCATTATAACGTCGCATATAATCCTTTATGACCATGCACAGATCTCCAATTCTTAAAAAACGCACGCAAGATCCAATACGATGTACATAAGCAGTCTTGAAGTTGTTGCTATTTGAACGCTAACATTCGAACATGACGCAGCCTTTACCAGACTCGGACTCGAGCGCATCCGGCTCGGAAAGCAGTATTGACATCGACGAAGCTTCTCTTGCGCCACCCTTGCAGTCAGCGGAACAATACTGGTGGAAGGCGCCGTCTCCTGACCTCTACGCCGGAGATTTCTTTGATGTACGTCCATGTTCCGTTATGATATTGGAAAACAAAATTAATTCTACTTTACGCAGATTGACCATCCGATGTACTTGGTATGCAAGCTCCACTCCCTTTTACCAATTATTTACGTCCACTGTGCAGACGCCCCTTGATCCGGTCCCCCCGATGATGGATGCACCCGCCGAACTGCGCCATCTCGTGGCCACGGTGCGTTCTCTGTTCATACTTACAGAATGCGTGGGTCTGGCTGCAAGAGACGACCCAAAGCTCATGCCCCCCAGGTGATTGTTTGCTCTTCCCCGAAAATCTCGCAATATTCTAACGCGACTAGTTCTTGCCGTCGCCGGACGCACCCAAGGTCCCGCGGCCTGGGCCTACCCTCGGCCGCCCTGTATGTATCTACCATGCTTTCTTCAACCACCATTATTCACTTTGCACCCGTAGACCTCTGCTCTGTCTCCGAGCGCCTTCCATCTCGCGTTAGCATCTATTTTCAAAGAGGTACGAATCGGACTTGGCCTCCATCGGGGTGCATACATTTTTAACGGGACTGGCAGATGGAGTTTGCTCCGATGTCGCCCCCTTCCACCCACGGTCCGGATCCCCCGCAAACTGCAGGCTCGCTTCAATCCCCCTTTACGGTGTGTTTTCAGCTTCGCAGCGCTTGGATACGTACTGACGAGAACAGCCACACCGGACCTCAACTCCGAACCCCGCACGACGGAGGACAAGGTAAGGCGCCGTACTGCCTTGTTAAAGGTCCTCCATCGAATTTGTTTTTCGTTTTCTAGGAGCAGACGGGCCCCGCTAGAAATCCGCTTGGGCCCAATGACCCCAGGACGCCGTCCGAAGCAGACAGTCCGAAGAAGGTCGCTGGGCGGGTTCTCGGATTTGCCCAATGAGTTTCGGTTCTTTTTTCTTCTTTCCTTGTTTTTGGGACGTTTTACCATGGATAGGTCTGTATTTCCTTTGGTCTTCTTTTGTTTTGCCAGTCAATGAAGGTTACATATGTATAAATCATTAATTGCACGCGATGTTGTAACGTTCCGTCTGAGGGCGAAGATTATAATATGTATGGTAATGCGAAGAAAACACGAATATAAGATAAGTACAATATGCAAGAAGAGGTCGTAAACATACAGTCGAAGTCATAACTTCGATCGTAAGTCACTTGGGTGAGCTACAAAAAATCAGGTCCTAACGAAATCAAGTCGCAAAGCTCCAAATACAGGTACACCGAAGGATGCCAAATTTAGGCACACCCGATGTGCTTTTTGAAACCCAACATATCACATTAGAATCAAACTCACCTGAAATCTTAACTGATTCAAGTAGTTTCAATACACAGGGGTCACACGGCAGACGCCATCACAGAGGTGCAAAGAAGGCGGGCTCTAGCGCAAGCGCGCTGCATTATGTGTGATTTTAGGACGCCGCTAAGTAGAAGATTTAATGCAAACGGTGAGTATGTTAGTAAATCTATTCAAGCTGCGAGAATGGAGTTTCGCCCGACGAATGCAGAATCCTGAACAAAGCCGCCGGTTACCAGGTTCCCGACTCTCGCGAGGACACGTCGTCAATGGTGTGTGCTTTCCGCACCTCCAGAGTCCGCAGATACGGTAGCGGCGTCGCAACCAGCCGCTGCATGATCTGCTTGCGCCCCGCTTCGCCGATGGGGGTGTGATATACTATGATTTCTTGGATGTGATTTCGGTGAGGTATTGTTCCCAGGGTGTCCAGCACCATCCACAGATATTCTTCGGGCCGGCATACTATGTGTATGAATGTCAGACGCGGATAAGTTGCTAGGTCGACCGGCCCTGTAACCTATGCGCAATAAAGCGAATGAGTATTTGCACAGACTGGAGCGGGAGGGACGCACCAGGTCCACACTGACATCGAGTAGTTCGAGGGTCGCCGCGGCCGCCGAGAATGCCGGCACGCGGAGGAGCGCGATATTATTGAGGCAGAGGCGCAGCGCCTTGAGGTGCCCGAAGTCGAAGAGGCAGCGGGGTGCTACCAGCCAGCGAGTTATGCCCTCATAGGCGACCAAATTTAAGGATTCGATGGGAATGCGCGGTCTTGTATCGTTTGAGGGCGCATTCGGGACTGGATCCGAGTCCGCATCGTAGCAATTAAGCTCTACATGCCGGATACCCGGCGCGGTCGTTTCCCAGATACGCGGGAACATGTCCAGATCGTAAGGGCAGCTTAACTGAATGCGGTGCAGGCTGGGGGTGCTAAGAAGGTTCTGCATGCCCGCTACGAGCGGCAAGGTTAGGTCCCGCATCGTGGACATGTGGAGCGTGCGTAGTTTCGGGAACGGGCAGCGCGCCACGGCGGCGAAAGTGACTGAGGAGAGTACACCAGGGTCGAGATCGAGACGCACGGCAAAGCGAGTGAGGCGGTTGGAGGCTGAGAAGAGTTCAAGCAGCTGGGTGGACCGCCGTTCCAGGTGGCCGAGGGGCCGTGTGCAGTTAGGAGCTATCGAGAGCCTGAGGTCTCGAAAGATATGGGACTGCGCGGCGTATCTCCAGGAACGCTGGACTAGGGAGCAGGCGGCCAGATCGGTGGGTGACGCATGCAGATGGCGCCGATACACTCCCCGATGAGTTCTGGGATGGCGAATGGACCACTGGGTGGCGACATGCAAGTTACGGCCATGATCAGTTGCGTACTTTCCCACGACTTTGACTTCACGTGATCAGCCCGAGAGAGAAATCGGTCATTCCGTTTTCTATGCCTAGAAAATTTGAGTTGTGAGGATTTTCCGAGTGAAAATTCAGGCATTATATAGATGCAACACAAGCTCGCGAAGCGTGGCTAATGTGAAGTGTTCAACCAAGCACGTGATCATGTTGAAATTCTTCAGTCCTGTTGATCAAGCACAGTGCCATTTTCCAACTGCGGTATAAAATTATCTACACATACAATTCAAATCTGTGATTTCACGAGTCGTGCACAATGAATTAATCTCAGAACGGATTTTGTTCCGATATTCAGACCTCAAGAACATTCACAATTTGTTCAAAACATGTATTTCGGTTATTCTATAGTTCAGGTTCGAGTCCAACAAATTGTGCTCTACAGGATGTTTTCGTGTGTTTTCTGAATGTCGGGTCGGTGGGAAACGTAGTACTTCAAAGCTGGAGGAGGATTGCCTGCGCGGTCCCAAGTTGAAACAGCGGGTAGCCGTACTACACATGTGACGCCTACATGAATGCTACGGATGCCCTGAAGAAACCTTTGTAATTCAAAGCTGGGAATACATTACACTGCCTGTCCTTCAGATCGGCTGCCAGTACTGGACATGAGGCTAGGTTTAGCCTCGGGTTGACCTTGAAAGGCCTGAGTACCCATAACGGTCAGCTTGTGAAGTTCAATAATATAGACTGCCTCTCACAATTCCCAATTCGATATCGTTTACACTGTGTTCCCGGGGTAATGCAAAATGCAATGACGGTTGGAAAACGGTTGTGGTGGTTCCTTCGGTGCCGTTGAAGATTGGAGATCGTGAGTTTAAGCTTGCTAGCAAGGAATTCGAATATATCTTTGTGATCAATAGGCCGCTGAGATAGGTCAGGGTGACTAGATTCGCGAGGATATAAACAAGCCCTGCTTACAGCATGAAGTACCAACTGGTCGTCGCTAGATTCAGGATCAAGGCCAGCTCAGTCGTAACAGCCATACTGGTTACTGCGCCTGTTTCGACGGCCATGCGTATAGCTCGATGAACAAGGCGGCTTGTATTATTCATCACTCCTTCATTGCGGCGCACAGTCAACTTCCCGCCTCCATGAGCTGACATTATGAAAAATTATGGGAACCATACCAGTAGAACCAAGGTAATTGTGATTGTGATATCGCATGCCACAGCCCCAGCCAACCATGTCTGATAACAAATGACATGTCGATATTGAATGCGAGAACAGGACCACCCACCGTAACAGCTGGATCAAGATTGAATGTCTTGGCAATAGAGCGCCTCGAATTAAGAGCCAGCGGACCAGAACCAATATTGGGTAGCGCTATTCCCGCATACCAACCAGCAACACAGGAACCCGTAGCCGTCTAAATTGATTAACGAAGCGAATCAGCGGGCTACAAAATACAAAACTTACTATCCCGATGATTGCAAGGACGGGGATGAACACCTTTCGACCATTGGCAAGGACCCAGATACGCCACGAATAGAATAGTTGGACCAAAAATGCCACTGCAAATGGTCGGTCTATCAGCAGTAGGCAGGTAGCGAAATTGGAACAGGATACTTACCGAGGGCCGTAAGAGGAGCAACTGTAGCGAGTGTCCAAGGTGTGAAACCCAGGGCTATCGGATTTCCCCAGCCCTCAGCTAGAACATACCTGGATTATTGTTCAGTGTGGCCAAAACAAAATGAATATGCTTTTCATACCAAGCATAATGTGTAGCAAACCCAGTTTGAAGAAGATCGAGGAAGAAGACGAAATAAACTGGCGAAATAGTAAGTACGAGCGAGTTCAGTTCGAGAGTAAGAAGTATACCGAGTGCCTTGACCGCCTTTTTGTCTCGAGGAAAGGCGAGCGTATAAACGTAAACTTGAATCGCAAGAGCTCCAAGTAAAGCTGAATTGTAGTTGAGAAATCGTCATGGGATGAATTTTTTGAAAAGTCTAACCATAGTTGAACAAGTGGCCCAGGAGCTTGAAAAAAAGTGAATCAGGTATTGGCGGGCTGTGGGAGCGCCGGAGCGGACTCGACCCACCATTGGACCAGTACTACGAGTGAAAAAATCAATAACCGGATATGAAGGACACCAGTGGACGTACAAGCTCGCGATATTGAAATTGGCTAGGGATGCCATTTGAGAAGAAGAAAAAGATGCAACTGTATTATCCGTTCGAGCCCGGCTTTTATAGGAGAGTTTAATTTTTGTCTCGTCTGACAGTCGTCACGATCAACATGGAATCACACGTCAGAAATTGGACAGATGATTATACCGTGTCTTCTGCTTTGGCGCGATACGCAGTCATCTCACCACGTATTTAAATTTGGAAGATCAGAATGCCCGTGGCAGAGCAAGTGCGTAGATCGTAGATGCGGAAGAAGGCCCAGCCATTCGGATGTCAGAACACAAGATGGCCCTGATGTTAAATTTGGTCAGTCTCATCCCACATTCACCGGGTACCCACCATTGCAATGGGCATTAGATAAATTGACTATATGCCCACTGCACCGATAAGAAAATCGGCGCAATCCGCCAGTGAAGTCCTTGAAGGGCACAATTGAAGAACCTTCCGAGTATCTGCCGAGATTTCCCGAGATCGGTGCACGCAAAAATATGAGCTCTCCATGGCTTAGAAGTTTAGCGATCTTCCCCCACGTGCACTGGACACCGGGCGAAGTGAATGGCGTCTATTTCGAATGTAAACTGTTATCAAAGATTGGAGTCAGTTGAACGACAGTGCGTGTCAGCAACAATCCTAAATAGCATTGCAGGAACACGAGTACTATAGAAACGCGATATACCCTGAATGTTCAACAGTATTCCACGTTTAGTTTGGTATAGATGTACGGGAGCAAATGCAGGCGTCTTTTCAGCCATCGGCCTGGGCGAATCAAGTAGAAAGCGGGGGTAGAACGACTCGCGCCATCTCTCGATGATTCGAATTCATCCTGGAACTTCGGTGATTCAATGAGCGGCCATGCATACCGATTTCGATCCACGGTCTTCCGTTGGTTTGTGTCGGGGCCCTTCGAAGCCTGTACGTATATGCGATTCTTTGATCGTTTGTCGAAAAGTGTCATTGTGGACGTGATGTAAACAAAAATTTCCTTGTGAGGCTGTAATGTAGAACAGCATCACTGCAATGTTCTACATGATCAATAACCTCCGATTCTGACCGTCACTCGTAATTCAAACCATTGAAATTTGAACCAGTGAGCTTACGTGACGGGGTGCACTTGATCCCGATCACTGACAATCATCGTGTCAATCATCGTGTCCAGCTGGAGTTATTTCTCCACAAGTGCCCGACGAGTCCCAGCCTGCGACGGGACTAAGCGTTGAGCCGCTGAGCTGGCCTGTCCTCCGGCTGGTAATGTCTTCCGCTAGTTCCTTTCCTTGGGGCGAAGTTTGACCAGACGGCCATCTCCTACCCTGACCGCGCGCTTACTATTTTAACAGCAAAAACTTCCGGTTCCAGCGTACGCCCTAGTAAACCGAAGGACTTGAGATCTGTCTCGACCGGATCATGCGGCAATCGCAATCCACAACAATACCTCCACCCAAGTGCTCCGGAGGTTTGGTCTTTACGCACCTGGACTTCCTCTAAATTGGTCTCCGCAGCAGTCCAACTGGTTCTCCCAGTCGAGGTAGCCATGCCGAAAGGTGTTGTGTGGAGAGTCTGAGAAGCACATATGTCTGACAATCATCTATGCGCCTCATCAGGAAGGCGAATGCCTTTCTGGGAGTTTCATATGTAGGAAAAAGAACGATCGTCGATATCCGGCCGCCGGTCTATCAGCTAAGTAATCCGTCAGTTAGGCTGCTACCATCTCTGGGAGCGATTCTAAATGGGTTAAATTCCTCCCATGCTGATATAGTTTCTCGGGACATCTTCCGCCTCCCTGCCGGTTGTTTCAGGTTAAGTTTACGCATTACTAGTGCGCATTTTTGAATCAGCGAAGGTGAACTGCTGACTGATCCTGGGCAGGTTGGCCGCCCGCGAAATGCGACGTGGAGCACGGTAAGAATCTCGTTGGGATTACTCAAGATGCGAACAAAGTCGCCGCTTCCGATGGAAGCACCGAGACCATCGTGTGCGTTCCTGGTTGATGTAGACGAACGACGAGGGTGGGCTACGAATCGGCAAACCGACTCGATAGATAGCTCTTTCCCGCCTACGCCTGAATATCTCGTTTATCAGAGAGACCAGGCAGCCGACCGGATGAATCACGATCTCTGCAATTGTGAACGTACCTGGATTAGTCGAGAAGTACGCAAAATACTGTGCAGTCATTGGATTTAATTAACCACCCCCATCTCAGCATTGGCACCTCTGGGGACCTTGCCACATCCGCGTCAGTTGCGAGAACATACAATTCATATAACTGCACTAATCAAATGTGTCTTTGCAGAGGGTCATTCGACTCATGCATCCTTCATCGCTCTTCCAGCTCCAGGCCTGGGACCGACCATGCAGACAGAACTCCCGCGAAATTTCGCAGGCCGCCATTATCCAACTCAATCGCCGGACGAAAGACGAAACGACATTGCAGGACGCAAGCTGGATTAGTGAATGGCGGTGCACACAAGGACACCAACGAAGCCACTAGAGCGAACCTCCCATCCGAATGACGGAGAGCCTTTCCTCGGGACAGGGGGGCTGGTTTCCGGACATGGCCCACCACTCGCCCGCCGGCTTCCAAGGCCCCATAATCGTGATACAGGACGGAGTGAGAAGCCCAGGTTTTATGTGATCTTTCCCAAGAACTAATCCATCCCATCGCAATAGTTCACTATTGCCTGGAAGTTTACCTTCTCCACCAACAGCACGCCGCGCCTCCTCATGACGTGCGACGCCGAGCGCCTCCCGTCATCGTCGAGATGCTTGGCCTCTCGAGTACGCTGCACGTCACCGCTGGTACCAATCGGCTGGGAAACTTAGACGGGAGATCTTTCAATTGTGCAAGGAGTTCTTGAACGGTCTCAGATTTGTTTTATTCTGCCAGGTGGGTGACTCAGGAAATGCATAAATGCGCGAAATTGATACCTTGGTCCTGACAGTAACAAATACGGCGAGCAACTGTATCCAGCATCTCAATAACTTGGGCGGAAGGGCTCACAGATTCCCTGCGACTGGAGATATAGAATCAAAGTTTGTGGTGGCATAATCATATCCGAATTTACTAACGAGCGAAAACATACCAGTTATACTTCCTGCGCCTGCCCACAGTGGATCATCCATTACTGCCAGTGGCCGCCAACCGCATTTTCATGTTTTCCATGCTCCTGATCGCTGGGAGATGGGCAAGGATTCTGTTGCAGGGCCGAGGAGTGGTATCAAGCGAGTTTGAGAGTTGGTCGGAAAACCTGGAGCTGGTTGTTTAACGAACGGGAACAATATCGATGTTGTTATTACTCGATTCAGAGAAGTACAATCTGATTCTTCCTCGGCTTTCTTTCTCAGACGTGCGTCGTCGTGAGCAACGACCCACTTTTTTTCTCGTCCTCGTGTACACACCACTTCACATGGTTGGCCGCCGAATCTCACCCGAATCCGAGACACGATTCACCTCCCTTGATTTCCATTTACCGGCGTATCTCCGGCTGTAGATCCAAGCGTGGAGTGGATTCGCACCCAAAAACACCCAGAACGATGTGGGAAATTGGGAGAATTTTACAGTTGATCTCCATCGCATGTAGAGTTCGATCACTTATACTAGAGCAGGCAAGAGTGAGAAACTCACCGGAACTCTGCTGTTTTGCGTGGCGCACGCCATTCCATTCGCCGTGAGACGCTCTTGCGGCCTGGGCTCGGAATCAATCAATAGGCTAAAATTGAACCATATCACGTGCCATATTCGATATTTCCTCTCCTGCAACAAGTTCTTTCCTTCAAAGGTTTTTTTTTTGCAATGTTGATTCCCATGGACGGTATGTATACGTATGGGACTCAAGATATGGCGCGAATGGCTGTTTTGACCATAACATTGAACATGTACAGTAGTAGATACTAAATGGTAGTGTTGCCGCTGGCTAAGCCGATCAATTTCAAAAAACCGATATCTAGCTCGCAATAAAATCGCGATAATTCTGAGGATATTTGGGGAGATGCATCCATAAAAATCCGTAGGGTGTACATTTGTATCCAAGAGATTGGTGCAACCGGTGCCCTGATATTTGATTGGCTTCTAAACGGCTCGAATTTTAGCCGTTTAGAAGCTGGTCAAATATCTGTACAATGACCCAGTGGATTGCTTGGTGCTCTTGGGAGACCCTGAGGCCTTTATGGTAATCTTGCTACACAAATATCTTTAGAATTATCCCTATTTTATTCGAAATGATATCTCAATTTTTTGAGTTGCGGTCTGGACGTAGAACAGGACTGAAATTGAACCACGTCATGTGCTGTGTTCGATCTTCCCTTTCTTTCCTTCCACTACCTTTACGTGTCTTTAAGCACTTGAAACATCAATCTCAGTGGTCCTTCCGCCATTAAATCCCAGTTAATTGACATGGCCAGATTGATCACCTGAATGTCCGCCAAATGTAACTCTGGGACAATCAACTCCGTTCCAAGCCTGAGTTGCAACTGCGAATTTAAATCTTGAATCTGGGACAGGTCGTGTGTGCATTCAAGTTTTGTGGCTCCGACTTTGTCAGTATTATGTCTGCACCACCAACTGAAATAATTAACAGAAGAAGAATAAAGAAATTACCGGTCCATGTTCAACTTGAAGTTCACCTATTTATTCCAATCTTCTTTCGCTGCCTCGCCATTGACAGCGATTCTCGCATGAAGATCAACCACTGGAGGCAGAGCTTGTTGCATTGGATACTGTTAAGTGGCAGGTTATATTTGGGAGACCTATTATGTTAGGGTTGCACCCTATATTTAAAAGAGTTCTCTAATCGGTTGCTATATTGATAGCTACTTGGCTTTGTTTGGATTACAAGCCAATACTATCCCCCCCCCCCTGTACTCGGACACCTAAGCAATATCATTTTATCCAAAGGGTTTGGGCTCAGGCTGAGTACCTAGATCGTCAGAAAGTTGTCTTTTACCCCAGTTTCAGTTTTTACTTCATAGGAAACGAGTAAGAATTGGGCAAACGGCGTCGATTTTTCGGAGGTTGTCAGGTGTCTGAGTTCTAGGTAACACGTCAAATTCTGATTGCCGGCCCCCTATATGACCTCCTTGATTGTGGTGCCTCCAAACTTCATAGGGTGGAGTACCTCAATAGGTAGTATAGTAAGGATGAAGAGGAAGTCGAAGCACCCACACAGTGGCCAACAGGCAGCAGGAAATTTCTAGCCATCATTTTCGTAGTTGGGAGATCAGTTTGGCAGGCATGGGGAGATCTTTCGGTCCATTCTGAAAGCTACAAGACAGTTATGCCTCTAAATTTTTATATGAGCATTCTTGTGATGTTAAGGCATCTTTTGGATGTGCTCATTAGGTGATATGACTCTAAGGAGATGGTACAGAGCCTTAAAATATGCAAAATGAGCGAAAATCACAAGAGTCGTCGACTCTTCACAGTGATATATATCCCAAGGATATGACATCGCAAGGGTCTTTTGCTCTATATCTCTAGGGCACCTCCTGTCACGATTCGATGCCAATCTTATCGTTCCAACGGTTCTAAGGAGCACGTGCCACGGCTGTCA
Source organism: Mycena epipterygia (assembly GCA_029281465.1). Taxonomy (NCBI): domain Eukaryota; kingdom Fungi; phylum Basidiomycota; class Agaricomycetes; order Agaricales; family Mycenaceae; genus Mycena; species Mycena epipterygia. The sequence continues at coordinate 587,606 of JARJCQ010000030.1, read as the reverse complement.
GGAATACATAGACGCCAAGGGTAGCGCTGAAGGGATCACGGGACATGACGTATAGGATGACGATGAAGTGACGTAGTGGTATTTATAAGAACATGCGTCTTCACGACAGTTCACACGACTCTTTAATTTAACTTGACAGTTCATGACAGATGCGTAGTCTACACGCACATACGGGTTATTGTAGTTAGTATTATTAGTTTACTTCACACAGTTCGATAAACACTATAAGTACAGTAGTATATTCACTGTTGTAGTTTAACCTTTTATTCCATTACCTTCGGGACACTTCACTCGCACTACCCAATCCGCTCTCATCTTACCGAGAGTCGGACGCGAAGTCTTGACTGTAACATAATAAAAGGTTAACGATCATACCCTCGTACCGCCCTATTCCCTACCTCTACCCTTTACCTCTTTCTGCCGTCGCGGCAGTCCTACCTCTATTCGAATCCCTTCCCACCCCAACAACTTCACGTCGTCCACACCGACGTTAAACAATTGCAGCGCCCATCGTGCGCGGTTCACTCGAACAGACAGTCACTAGGCCACGGGAAACGTTGAGACCGTCCCCAGCCACATAGTAGACGCAGGAGCACTAGCTTAACCTTCGGGGAGGGCTATCTCGTTATCACGGGGGGTGTCGTAGAAGACCCCGGATAATTCTGTCAGCAACAAACCGCCTCGACTTCACCAACGCCTTTGTGGCACCATCGACCCAGCCCGACCTTTTTGGTCGCGAATCCTACCACCCTGTATAGGGACCACACCCCCAGCTCCGACTCTGCCAGGTCGGACCAATACCTTTCCGCCCCCGAAATCCATCACCCCGCACCCCTCCAACCCATCCTTTACCCATCGGCCTTTGCGCCAATAACCCGACACCGACAACCCCGACCCCAGATACCTGCGCCACAAATGTCGCGCCACGCATCCCCCTACCAACAAATCCGACTCGGCCCGCAAGGCCAAAGACTGAATTCGCGGGACGCGAACTCGCCGCCCCGCCCACTCCCCCAGACACCCCCACGACACTCGCAAATGACGAGCCCGGCTCCTATGGAGCAAATATACCAGGGACCGCCTCGGCCTCCCTCTCCATATTACCCCCCGGCACAATATGTGCAAGCACCACCCCAGGCCTCGGGATCCTCGCGGATCATCCTGGCCAAGACCCCGTCGCTGTTCAGCGGCGAAGACAAATCCAAGTGGGACTCTTGGTACGAAGCCCTGGACAACTATGTCTGGGCATACTCCTCGGAATTTAATACCGAGAAGAAAAAGATTGCCTTCACGGTGTCCCTTCTGGGGAAAGAAGGCGGAGGACAGTGCCCCGCATCCGATTGGGTGCGGAACTGGAGGAAAAGAGCCCGGAACCAGCCGGGCTATGACAAGTACTGCGTCTTCAGTACCTTCATGGGGAGACTTGCCGAGACCTTCGAGGACGGCAACCAGAAGCAGATGGCGCATATGCGCCTGACGACCACCCGACAGGGGCAGACGCCCCTGAAGGAATTTATTCAGCAGTGGGAGCTGAATGCGGAGGAGGCCGGGTACGACCTGGCGGATCAAACAGGTGTCCATGACACCTTCCTCATCGAGACCATGGAAACATGTGGTCACGAGTGAGGTAAGAAAGAAGCTCACCCAAGGGCTTATGGATCCCCCGACTACATACGGGGAGCTCAGAGGAGGCTGATTATGGTCAGCCGGAACATGGAGCGAGAGTCGCTTCAGAAGGCCAGGGAGGCCTCGATGTGGTGGACAAAGGCGCCACCCAGAGCTACCCCCGCCGCGGCAACGACGCCGCAGAAGACATTCCCGCCCCCGGGTTATAAGGGGACCGCGCCAAACCTGGCGAAGAAGATCGGGCCGGGAGAATCCGCCCCGATGGACGTGGACGCACAGAAGGCGAAAGGCACGCCTTTCCTGTGCTATAATTGTGGCAAGGATGGCCACATGAAGCGGGATTGCCCCGAGCCCCGAAAGGGGAAATTTAATATCCGATCGGTCAAGATCGAGGAGTGCTCCGAGGAGGAGCTGAAGGAGTTCGCCGCGCGACTCCGGGAGAAGGGTTTTTAAAGGGGGTCCCCTTGCGGCCTAAAGCGGCACCCCCAGTTTCGGTTTCTGCTCCCGTCCCGGCGACGAACAAATATGTACAATTACCAGACATTAGTAGTATAGAGATCGCATCCGATGCAGCAAGCTCGGATGATTTTGATGACATGTATACGGACGAAAATAGTAGCTTACGTAGGGACATACATGAATTCCTAGTAGCTAGCGTAGAAAAGAAACAAAAAATGTATGTTACGGAACGACAGAATCGGTTACGTAATTTAAAGAACAAGAAAATGGACACAGAGAATAAACGCTGGAGCGCGTTTAAGACTCAACTCAAAAAGGCCCCTGGAACCCAAACCAGCGAGAAAAATAGTGAGACGAAAAAGGGTGACGATGTCACGAGGGCTCAATCCTTACCTAAGGAGGAAGCGCCCAAGAAAGAAGGAGTGCCGGTCGGCTTGACCGGACTCAAAGCGGCCAAGTGGTTATCCCACAAGGCAATCGAGTTGAAGAAGAAGGGTCTACTCAAAGAAGAAATGAGGACGATCCAGAAGGAGAGGAAGCATCACTGAGATGCTGGTACCTGTGGTTCTTACCACGTTGGACACCGGGAAGACGCGCGCTACCAAGGCACTTCTTGATAACGGTTGCACAGCCACGTGCATCGATCGAGATTATGCCAAGGCAGAAGGTTTCGAGCTCCATGAGCTCGACGTGCACATCGTCGCCCGAAATGCCGACGGAACCGAAAACGCCAAAGGAAAGATCACTCATTACGTTGAGTTGATCATGGCGATAGGACCACATCAGGAGAAGCAACGCTTCCTGGTGACAGGGGCTGGGGAAGCCCGGATCTTCATTGGGTACGATTGGCTGTTCAAGCACAATCCCCTGATCGACTGGCGAGCACAGAAGATAGTGTTCAGCCGGTGTCCTGCCGAGTGCAACATGAAAGGCACGGAGTTCGGCAGAGGAGATAAGTTCAGCAATGAGCTTGAGGAGGGCGAGTCACTTTTACTAGTCGACTTCGCGGAGGCAATCGACCTGCGGTTAAAAGGGACCCAGGCGCAACAGTTCGCAGAAGAAGCGAACAAGCAGAAGGAGCAGATGACGGAGGACAAGATCCCGGAACAATATCGGGAATATGTCAAAGTCTTCGCGAAGGAGTCCTTTCGACTCGCTACCAGAGAAGAGACCGTGGGATCACGCGATTGAACTCAAACCGGACGCGAAAGCGGTGGATTGCAAAATCTATCCTTTATCGGTGATGGAGCGAGAGAAGTTGGACGACTTCCTCGAGGAAAACTTGAAGAGCGGAAGGATCCGCCCTAGCAAATCGCCGATGGCATCGGCGTTCTTCTTCATCAAGAAGAAAGATGGCAGCCTGCGACCGGTTCAAGATTATCGGAAGCTAAACGAGATGACGATTAAGAATCGTTATCCCCTGCCGTTGATATCGGAGCTGGTAGCCAAACTCCGGGGAGCGCGCTTCTTTCACGAAGCTGGATATCGATGGGGCTACAACAACTGTCCGCATCAAGGAAGGAGACGAGTGGAAGGGAGCGTTCCGGACCAATCGAGGGCTGTTCGAGCCTTTGGTGATGTTCTTCGGGCTGACAAACTCGCCCGCAACATTCCAGACGATGATGAACGATATCCTCAGAGATCTTATCAATGAGGGTAAAGTAATCGTCTATCTGGACGACATCCTGATCTTTACGGAAGATCTGGAAGAACATCGCAAGATCACGAAGCGGGTCTTGGCGACACTAGAGGAGCATCGGCTATTCTTGAAGCCGGAGAAGTGCGAGTTCGAACGCACGGAGATCGAGTACTTGGGCGTAATCATATCGCACAACTCGATGAGGATGGATCCCGCAAAGATAAAGGGGATCATGGAGTGGCCAGAACCCAAGAACCTGAAGCAAACCCAGGCGTTCTTAGGGTTCGTGAACTTCTACCGAAGATTCGTCCGGGGATATTCGGAGGTGGCCAAGCCGCTTACATGGCTGACAGGAAAGGAAGGATGGTCGTGGGGCTCGGAACAGAAAGTCGCGTTCCAGAAGCTCAAGGATCGGATCGCAGAAGATGCGGTCCTCGCCTTGCCCACGGACCATGGGAAATACCGGCTGGAGGCCGATGCGTCGGAAGGAGCGACAGGGGCAGTGCTCGAGCAAGAGCAGGAGGGCGTTTGGCGCCCGGTTGCGTTCCAGTCACACGGACTGGACGAGACGGAGCGGAATTACGAGATCTATGACAAAGAGATGCTCGCGATAATGCTCGCGTTAGCTGAATGGCGGCAGTTCCTTATCGGAACGAAGGAACCGGTTGATATCATAACTGATCATCAGAACCTGGAGTACTTCAAAAAGCCCCAGAAGGTGAACCGGAGACAGGCCCGATGGCTTACAGAATTAGCGCAGTACAACTTTACGCTAAGACATCGGGCAGGAGCGTTGAACAAGAAGGCGGATCTCTTATCTCGGAGATCAGATCACGACCAGGGAAAAGGCGACAACAAAGACGTCGTCCTATTGAAACCGGAATACTTCCGATCACAAGACATAGTGATGGAGGGACCGGAAGTAGAGATAATGGCCGAGATCCAAAAGGAGAAGAAGGTGGACACAAGCGTTAAGCTGGCGCTTGAGAAAAAACTACCCGGATGGGAGAAAAAAGACAATATTATATATTACAATGGACTTATTTATGTACCAAGAAACGAAGAGTTGAGGGACAAACTTATCGGATTACATCACGATAACCCCTTGCTCGGACATCCGGGGGAGAATAGAACACAGGAGATGATAGAGCGAAACTATTGGTGGCCGAGGCTCGGCAACCAGGTTTCTATTTATATAAAGAAGTGCGAAGGCTGTCAGCGGACGAGAGTTCACCGATATCAGCAGGGAAAGCTGAATCCGCACAAGATAGCGGAGGGACCATGGCAGATCATTTCCATGGATCTTATCGGGCCGCTACCGATCAGCAACGGATTCGACGCCATACAGGTGTGGGTCGACACTTTCTCAAAAATGATGCATTGCGAGGCAACCAGCATGCAGCAGACATCGGAGGGAACCGCTAAGTTAACGCGGGATAGAGTGATTAGATATCACGGAGTGCCAAGGAAGATTATCTCGGATAGAGATCCGAGATACGTATCGGGGTTCATGAAGGAACTGAACCGGCTCATGGGGGTAGAAATGAACCCCAGCACGGCGTTCCACCCGATCACGGATGGGCAAACGGAGAGGATGAACCAGGAGATCGAAAAATATCTCCGGATCTTTATTAATTACCGGCAATCGGACTGGTCCGATTGGCTGGCAACGGCCGAGTTCGCTCACAACGACAAGGTCAGCTCGTCGACGAGCATGTCACCGTTCTTCGTGAACACGGGAATGCACCCCTGGAAGGGAATAGAAAACGCAGTCGAGTCGCGCAATGAAGCCGCGAACGACTTAGCAGAAAAAATGAAAAAGATCCGCGATGAAGCGGCAGCTGCGCTGGAAAAAACCCAGAAAAGAATGAAAAAATACTATGATGCGAAGCGCAGGGACGCGCCGGAGTTCAAGGTCGGCGATAAAGTTTATCTCGAAGGAAAGAACATCGAGACAGATCGGCCGACGGGGAAGTTTGAGGACAGAAGGATAGGTCCTTACGAGATCCTGGAGAAGGTCGGCGCGTCGGCATACAAGCTTCGGCTGCCGGAGACGGACAAGTCACATCCGGTCTTCAACGAGAGCCTGCTTACGCCATACGACGAGCCGCCGGCACATCGGAGAGAGGAGAGGCCGCTACCGAAGATTATCAACGGCGCGGAGGAGTACGAAGTGGAGGAGATCCTCAAGCACCGCAAGCGGGGCAGAGGATATCAGTATCTTATCAAGTGGAAGAATTATCCACTCGGAGAAAGGACGTGGGAGCCGACGAGGCACCTGACGAACGCAAAGAAGCTCTTGGACAGATATAATGTCGAGCACAAGATTGCGGTTCGGTCGGTTTTAGCCGAATTGGACGGAATGAACGAGGCCGAGAAGAAGGCGCTGGCTGCGCATTTACGTGAAAAGGGCATCATGCCACCAAAAACGGAGGAGTCCGGAAACTCGACGAAGAAACAGACTGTCCCAGTCTTTAAAATGGGATCGTGGGATTATTTAATCAAGCGCTATCAGGCTAAAGAGATAGATCGCGCTTACCACGAACGTAAAATATTCGACCCAGTCACGGGTCGCTTTAACATATTGGAGAAATTCCCTACTCTCCCAGGGGTCGAGGAGTACACAAGGTCTACTTCCGTCGACGAGGACGTCGACCCTAGGGGGGGGGTAATGTCACGATTCGATGCCAATCTTATCGTTCCAACGGTTCTAAGGAGCACGTGCCACGGCTGTCAGGAATACATAGACGCCAAGGGTAGCGCTGAAGGGATCACGGGACATGACGTATAGGATGACGATGAAGTGACGTAGTGGTATTTATAAGAACATGCGTCTTCACGACAGTTCACACGACTCTTTAATTTAACTTGACAGTTCATGACAGATGCGTAGTCTACACGCACATACGGGTTATTGTAGTTAGTATTATTAGTTTACTTCACACGGTTCGATAAACACTATAAGTACAGTAGTATATTCACTGTTGTAGTTTAACCTTTTATTCCATTACCTTCGGGACACTTCACTCGCACTACCCAATCCGCTCTCATCTTACCGAGAGTCGGACGCGAAGTCTTGACTGTAACACCTCCTAACATTGATTTTAAGCCAAGAAACTCAGGAAATGGTCCAGTATTGGAGGAGAAATGTTTGTTTGTCCAAGACGGTGGGGGGGGATAGTAGACCGTATATTAGGGTCGTTCACAGTTGCCATTTTTCCATCATTTTTCCTACCATTTTTTCGCCCTTTTTTATATTTCCATTGTTTTTGACCAGGTTTTTTCCCCCTTTTCAATTTAGACATGCACTGGTTGAGCATTTCAAGTTTTTCAGTGCAAATATTGGTGAAAAATGTCCTTCATTTTTCACACTGTTTTCACTGAAAAAGTATGTGAAATTTTTAGATTGTTTTCAGTACTTTTTTGAGACAAGGTGAAAATTTTGAAATAACACGACAAAGTACTGAAAAAAATTCAAATTCTTCACATGTCTTTTCAGTGAACAAAGTGTCAGAAACAAAGGAAGTTTTCCATCAATATTTTCACTGAAAAAATTGAAATGCTCAACCAGTGATGTAAAAAGGGCTGAAAAGGGGAAAAAACTGCGCCCCAAGTGCAATGCTTGATCCAAAAGGAGAGGAATGAGTTCGAAAAAGGGAGCAAAAAATGGCAACTATGAAACCCCCCTTCTAGTGCTCCCTTTTTCTGCCCTTTTTTGCTCCTTTTTGTGTTTCATTTTCTAATACCTCTTCCAAACCTTCAGGTTGTTCATGTCTTAGACTGACAGGTCAATGCCTGTGGCACCAATGGGTTCAATGCCCAATAATGCCTGCCTCCATGCTAACCATAAAGCTACTGCAAGAGCTTGTGTCGGAAAAATGGAAACAAAAAGGGAGCAAAAAATGGCTGGAAAAATGGTAACTATGAATGACCCTATTTAAACCCCAGTGGTGTACATAATCAGGGAACTTCCCCTTAACTGTAACCTACCACTAACATGTCAATACATCTCCACAGGAGACATGCTGGCTTAGTGGTTCACCATTAAGACTTAAGTTCACCAAGCACCTATGGGTTCTCACATATTAAATGTTTATATTGTGATTCAGTGTAATTATGAGAAGCACACATCGGATTAGGTCATTCAAGCTACATATCATCCACAGCTGGGCAGTTAACATGCAGACTTGCGTAGGGGCATAATGCGCACTGAGTCGGAAATGTGCCAATCATGTTGTACACAGCAGGGAATATCACACAATAATTCCAGATAGAATTTCATTTATTCATTATTCTTAAATCTTTGCCCAGTGCACATGCAGGTGTATTCCTCACCCAGTGTGCATCCCACATTTCTTCCTCGTTCAGGAAATCTGCATCCCATCTTCCCAGGTTGGTTTTTGGTTCACCAATCAAGCCCACTCTTTGTTTGGAACTGGCACATATTTCTTGATCACTTGATCCATTATTCCTAGAGAATGCAAAAAATGTGGTTTTTATTACCTATGCACCATTGAATTCTGGTGTGCATAGATTCAAATAAAGTATCATTCATATTTGCCATGTGAATTTCATTTCTGAAAAAGAGAATCCGGATCTATGTGAGACTCTGGGATCTCTCTAGTGGAAACAGCCATTTAAACTCTGGTGAGTAGTAAGTACTAGAGCTTCTTGCAATGTGGTGAAGACTTGATGGATTCACAGTCCCTGCTGGCTCTCAATAGGTAAGATGGACTTATATATTCCGAATTGATGTTGCGCTAAGTTTGTAGGCCACTTCTTGGAGCTATGTCTGCAAGAATAGTCTGAGGAGGGTTAGAGCAAATTTATTGTTTGGGTGAAAGTGTAGATTCCTATCGTGCTATTGTGTCTACATGACATGAGGAACTTTATAATAAATAAGTACAACCTAATTGGTAAAATCTCGACGTGTATGGAGAATAAAACATAAGAAAAAAAGGGTAGCATAAGGTAGATGAAAAGGTTTCCTTACAATCTATGCATCCTCCAACAGAGGCCACTGTGTGTCATCAGCACTCAGAAACTGCTCAGTGTCCTTCTGCATTCCAACAGCCTCAATTGTCGGCATATCATCCTGAAACCGCAATGAAATTCTAGTGGCAGAACCTTCCATGTTCCCTGGATCTCCTGTCCAGATGGTCCCTTTGTCCTTGTGTGCGATGGCAACAGCAGCACTTATCTGTTGTCCATCCCTTGACACTGCAACGACCAGACTTGCAATGTCATTGTAATCAAACAAGGGTAGCCCTTGCCATGCTCTTGTGCGCACAAATTCCAAGAAGTATACCACCACAACAAGGAAATTCAATGTTGCAATTATCACAACATACTGAAGGTTCCCTAGTCCCATTGCTGGGACTGTGACAGTAGTAGCAGCTGTGGTAGTGGCTTCTACAACACCACTATTGTTCCATGCAATTTCTATCTGGGCACTTGCCATTCCAAGAAGAAGGTCATCTATGATTGACTCCAGGGAGCTTGAAATGCCATCCATGATTACAGATGTGTCGTTGATGGAGGCATTGTTTGCCAATGCCACATTTTGGATATTGGATAAAAAGCTATCTCCAAGGGGAGAGGAATCAATTCCAGTACCTCCTGTAGAGAACTGTGTGACTTGTTGCAATATGAATTGGACCAACCACCCTAATCCAGCACCATAAGTAGCAGAACTAGGATCCATGTCAAGTGTAGAGTTGGCTACTGGATTGACTGTGATAAGAGAGGTTGTCACATTAACCAAGACCTGGAACATCTGTGGTATGAAATATGCTTCACACTGGACCTTGTCAAGGGTACTGTATATTCCAGGGCCAGCAGCAGCCATCGCAAACATATTTCTTGCACTCTGAGATCTAGCCTGTAGAGCAAAAACAGTTGCATCTGTAGGTCCAAGAACTCCAAACCATTCTGGGAAATAGTCAGGAAGAACTCCTGGGCATCCTGAGGTTGAGATGAACTCTGGCACATATAGAATGTTGGGTAATACTCCACATGCAAGGTATTCATCTGGAAAGGTAGGTAATGTTCTATTGAAAATTAAGGTGATCCCCCAGGCAGAGCTTTCATTTCTCCAGCATTGGACATCTGTCATATAGCCCAGTTCTTGATAGGTGTATAGAAGGGCATTTTCTGCAACTCCACTGTCAAGAACAAAATTTTCAAGGCCAGCACTAGCTCCAACTCCATATGATCGTCCAGAATATGACAGAAGGCTATTGTCATTCTTTGCATGGGTACGGACTCCTGTGATGCTTGTGGTACTTGCTGCAGAATTCAAAATTGCACCCTGTATTATACCTGCTGGGGTGAATGAGAACACCCCCTTCTTATTCCGGGTCACTGGTGCAATGTTTTGAGTTTGATTCCAGAATTTGTTGGCAGGGTCAGGTGGGTAGGCAGGAACATGGATTGTTCCAGTTGTTGTGCTCTGTGAGAGGATTGGAGTGAGAGCAGCTGCCCAAAGTGATGCTGGGAGTAGGTGTAGGAAGATATACGAGAGCAGAATCCCAGTGTGCATAAATGGAAGGTTCCACACAAACTTAATTGATGAGATGGACTGCCATAACCGCAGTTCTGTCAGGGACACTGACCCCCGTTGAAGCCGAAGTCGAGTGGAGAAGTTGGTGATGGTGGATAGGGTAAAAACATGGATGAATCCCAGAAGGTGGGAAGCCACTTGAATGAGGACCTGAACTTGGGTAGGCTGTTGGGAAACAAATTTATACAAGCCTTGACTCTTATGTCCAGACTCAACCAAAAGAATGATAGCAACTGCTGTTGTGACTATGAGCCCAGGCAATAGTATCAACTTTGAGAGAAATGGGGCAACTGGGGTCATGAGCTCAGTCAGTCATGTGTAAGAAATTGTGAAGGCCCTCCTACCAATTATAGCCATGTGGAGGGAGATGGGGTCTGAGGCAACCATGGTCTTCACTCTATATACGTTTCCCAGAACAAGATCATCTGCTATCCTGTATGGTAGATATGTATCATACATCAGGAGACAACAGTTGCCATGTTACGAGTCCTAAAAATTTCTTTTTAGGCTCGTTCTTGGCAATGGTTTTACCCCACGATTTTGGACACTGCTGATTGTCTGACCGAAAACATTTGTACAAGTGAACTCCCCTCCCGCGACGGCGTGCAGCAATTCTGGCACCGCATACCAATACCAGTCCTTGCTCTGGAGCCTTCCAGCAGCCAGCTCCAACTGCACCTCGACTCGGGACAGAAGACTGGACCGTTACAGCTGTTTCTGAAAAGCTTGACACTCATCAATTTTTTTTTTGCTCTCAACCAACATTTGATGGAGGGTTAAGGATTACTGTTTTGGGTTAGCTGAGCGTAGCCGAGCTGCGCCAAGCCGAGGCCACCAAATGCGAACTTGCAGTCAACTATACAATCCAAACGTTTTTGTGCCCAGGCTTCATACACCAAACATCTTCTGCAAGTGTTCTGACCGCTTTTCAAGCAAGCAGAATATTTTGAGGGCAAGTTTTGAGGTAAGCTGTGAACGGCAGCGAGAGCATTGCCGACGGCAAGCACAGCACATGACTGATCGGAATCCCAAACTAGGTAATCCTTAGCACTCGATCAAAAGTTGGTTGTGAGCGAAAAAAATTGTGAGTGTCAAGCTTTTCGGAAACAGCTGTAATCCGTTGCCACGGTTGTTGGTAGGTCCATGATCGGCATTCCGATATGGGTACAATCGTGGGCCCCGAAAAAAAAATGCCATTAGAGTGTATTAGTTAGCACTTTTTTTGAAGGTTCCACGAAATAATTGTGACTTGTTTCGCTTAAAACACAGTGCTGGACAGCGGTGAGCTCACTCAAACTCGCTTAATTTGGTGCTCCACTTACTGACAAAAAACCGTCAAAAGTGTTAACTAATACACTCTATTGTACCACTCCGCATGAGAGACATGACACATGCTAGTTTCGTTACCAGGCGTGATAGGGCAACTTGCTCGCTGCGCTCGCGGGGCAATATTCACTGTTCTATTTATAATGTCGCAGTCTTGAAATGATATCGAGCTAGTATTTGATGAAAATTTATGGCGGATCGTTGCCCTATAACGTGTGGTGTAGACCGGTGACCGTCTGTCTATGAAACTGTCGATAGACAGACCGGTCGATCTGAGTTTAAATTTGTGTGTTGAGCGGGTTACCATATAAGGTTATTCCGGACCGCATGTTCCGTGCGGGTAACTTTAGATCCAAACATTGACAATTGAGATAGAATATATTGTATGAGGCTCAATTCTCCATATTTTTGTCTAGGCTAAAGGCCCTCTTATATACACTGACGAGGCACACATTCCTTGCTCTGAGAAGAGTGAATTTGGCGAGAGATAAAGAGAAATGTGAATAGCCTTATATAGTAACCTGCTTAACATGTGAATTTAAACTCAGATCGACCAGCCTGTCTATCGACAAGCTTGCTTTCATAGACAGGCTGGTTTCGAGCCTACGTGTGGTGCAGTTTACCTATAAAACATGTGATTGAGTCACGCAATGGCCTCTCCTAAAATAATAAATTCTTTCTCCAAACTTGCACACAGGGATATGAAATGTTCCACAAACATACCTGCTGGGTATGGAGGCAAGTCTGTGCTTTATTTGCATTTTTCTCTGCCATACTTGTGATGTAAACTATTTTTCCGTGTCCGCCAGGGTACATGCACAAATCCACTCAGATAAGCATATTTTGTGGCAGGAAGAGGTTCAAATATTTGCAGTGGTCGAGCTGCATGGAATTCGGATTTCAACGCAGCAGGGAATTTTTGGACCGTGTTCCTTTCCGGTATGGATTCCTGGTACTAGGATCGGAATCCCTATAACGTGTCTCAGGCTCTGAAATAAATCCCACTCATTTAGCCCCACTGTATGAACATTATACTGTATTTTTTTTATTCAATTTGACAGTCATGCATCACAGGGGGGGTTGCCAAATATGAACTTTGGTTGTTTGTCACGCGGCACAGGGGTAGTTGTCAAATTGGTCCGGCGGTTCACAAAATTGTCCAAAATGTCCCAAGAATCCCCAGTAAATCTCTGTTGCATCCCTGTATCGAAACTGCTCACATATATTGTGTATTCTCAAATTTTAGCTTCATCTAAGCCTAAACTCAATAGAGTTTCAAAAAATCACTGGGAGAACCATTTGCGAGGCAATTAATTTAAATCAGCATCTGGCTGGCTTCCCTGCTTCTGCAGAAAATCCTAAATGACTCTATAATCTTCCTCCATCATTTTAGGATAGTGCCAAATTTTTTGGCGTTGTCACGGTCCAACTTAGGCCTTGTCAAAGTGTCACATATGTTCGATTCACCATGCTTGCAGGTGTGGCGACGCCTTGCTTTAACCGACACAATTGAACCACGCTTACTCACCTACCTACCCTTATGTATCACAATGGGCTCATCCGCAGCGAAAAGTAGCATCGGAATTGTAATTATTATAATCAGAATCAACACCCACACTCGCTATCCATCGAGCCTGGAGTACTGTATGTACATATGCAGGCATATATTAATATTACCGCTCATAAAAAGCAAAGTCCCCTACACACATCTAAAAAAATGGTTATAACAAAACAAAATCAACGACCCAAAAAATGCACCCCAAAGTCGAAATCCACCAGAAGCGAATCGAACCCCCGGCTACTGTACATCTTACCCTGCACACCGAGGCCTCTTTCGCTTGGTTCAATCCTCTCCCAAAACCAGAAAAAAAGAAAAAAACCCCACCTTCGAAAAAAGAAATACAGATTTGTACGAATGCATCAGGAGGGAATCGAACCCCCGGCGGGTCGAATACTTTTACGTAATCCGATGTGGCAACGACCCAGGTTACCACTACCCCACTGATGCAATGAGGGTTGGGAGGGAAAGCAGATCAGGAGGGGCGGTTGAAAATTGACGTGACAACCGCCGGCGCATCAATTCCGCACTATTTCAGTGTGTCTTGCTGTCTTGTCTCACACTCGTCATGGAAGTGTGAAAGGGTTTGAAGGTAAACTTGAATCGACTTGAATTATTACTGTACTATTTCGATCAATGATACGGTATGCCACCTGTCCCCTCAATTGTTCACTGAATTCAAGGTTCATTCCTCGGCAATCGTGGGGAAATTACCATAAATGGTAAGCCGGCAAATGCCGAAGCGAAAACTTTCATGTTTTTGGACCTAGTTGGGCCCCAAAAATCATCTGTCACTGTCACCTAGGTGAAAATTGTTCAGTTCAGGAGCCTCCATCACCCATCACCTGAACCTTTGGTCGAAATAGTACAGTACAGTAGGGCTGCCGCTCGGTGCTGTTCTAACGGTTCAATGGCACCGTAGCACAGGTGCCGTGCCCGGAATCTACATTAACCATTGCTACGGGGGACACTGCACAGAGACTTGATTTTTCAGAAAACCCCTTTATTTAATTCTTGCAAGAACTCTTTAAATCACTCAAACTTCATGCCAGAATTTCATTTGAAGTGATTCGGCCTGGAAACAGGTCCAAACAGCTGTGTGCAGACCATTCCATTGCCACTGTAAATAATTGTGGTAAGCAAGTGCAGTGTTGGAGTCAGATATTATATGAACAATGAGTTGAGTTGCAGTCAGGGCACTGAGGCCAAGAACAGAATCCAGATCATTGTGACACCAAACAGGCTAACTTTAAGCTAATTCTTGTCTCTATGGAAGACATGATTCAAGGGACATACAGAGCATGAGGTACTGTAACTATCAGTACAGAAATCAAAATTAATCCAAGGGTATATGAATCAGGCAACATGTCCCCATCAATTATTTCTACAGTGTTCCTCAGTCTTCAACAGAGACACAGAAGATTCCAGATGGAATAGGCTGAGCTGGTGTTTTACCATTCCCATCTATATCTCCTGATCAACAACAGCAAGTTTGGTGTCAATTTGAGTGATCTCCTTTGTTTGCGATGAATGCCCAACCAGTGGAATAGGTTGGGCTGTTGTTCTACCATTCCCATCCAATATCTCCTGATCAACAGCAGCTAGTCTGGTGTCAATTTGAATGATTGCCTTTGTTTGCAATGAACGCTCAAACAATGGGCGAGCCTCCTTCCAAAATTTGACTGCCTCCACCAAATGTCCTCTTTGCTCTGAGATATCGCCAAGGCGAAGCATGCACTCGCCTCGACTGCAGTGGACGTCCATATATGTGAATGTCTCCAAAGCAACACTGAAAAGATTGCCTGCCGTAGTGAGATCACCTTGTTTGAGAAAGACATCTCCCAGGTATTGAAATGCCTTGTAGAGTGCCCACTTGTTCTTTTTTCCTTGTGCATATATGAAATATACCACTGTCCATCTTGATGCCCACTCAAAGCTGGATGCAGGCCATCGGTTTGTATCTGCAAGGCTCTCCAGGCATTCAAGTGCAGCCTGACTATCTTGGTGTGCCATGGAAGTGAAGGTCTGCTGGAGTATTGACATGGCAGTGTGAGTCTCTCCTTCTCTGAGATAGAGCTCTCCTGAACAGATTTCACAATAATTCAATCCATATAGATGTCCAGCAACATCAAAGATTCCTCTTGCTTTGTCCAGGTTCTGGTGCACATCCTGAGCACTTGCATCAATCATAATATCAATCTGTACCAGATTGACCAGGCCAAAAGCATAGTGATTTGTATCTTGAGTATTACGAAGAAATTCAGTGTGAATGCTGCGTGCCTCGGCATATTCTGATTTCCGAAAATGCAGCTCTGCTTCAGTGTGCATGATATTATAACTTAGAAAACCTTGAGACAGTCCACAAAGGTCCAGGAGGTTTCTTGCTCTGTGACACAAAAACAGACTACTTTTGTAGTCACCAAGGGCCTGAGCACACAAGGCTTCAATCCTCAGTGCTTCAGCTTCACTGTGTAAATCTGCAGATACATGGGCAAGTCTTTGTGCCTGATGAGCATGTGTTTGGGCTGCAACATACTCCCCAATAATGCAGGATATCAAGGCGAACTCATTCAATACTCTGGCCTGCTGCATTTTGTTTCCACAGGATTTTGCTAGTGCAAGTGCCTTGTCAAGGAATTGGGTGGCTCTGGATAGGTTCTGTTTATAGAAAAAGGTGTAGTTTCCAACTGTGAGATAGAACTTTGCTGTAATTATTTTCATTAGAGTAAGCTCTCATTGAAAGCATGTGGAACTCACCCTCAAGGAGTGGATCATTCAACTTGCCGAAGTGATGTATGGCTTGAGCAATCAAAGGTTCAGGAGTCACAATGGGATGGTACTGCCGAGAAAGGAACACCTCTACGATGAACAATGCTTCAAGCCTGTCATCATGAATTGAAGACAGAGCAGCTGGAATATGATTCATCAATGCACAACGGCCATATCCTGCTGCTCGACTGAAACGATTCAGTGAAATGACACAATTTATTGTATCTGCAAGGGTTGGGCTTTCTTCTTGTAATCCTTGCAGTAGTACTTGATGTAAGTTGCCCAGATTTAAAGTTATCTGATTGAGGTGTCCTGCTGCCTGCTGTGATCCAAAATGAATCTTATACATATCCAGAAGCAGATGGAATTGCTTTTCAACTTGGTGTATGAAGTGTGGTGGAGCTGGATAGAACTGCTGCATATGCTCACGAATAGGCACCAGTGACTTTAGCCTTTTTCTGTCATCCTCATATGCGAGAGATGTCCTAAGCAGTATAGATCTGCATTCCAGGATGTTTTTTATGGGAAGCTCGGTTTGGTGCAGCTCAGCTTCTGAGAGGCCATCCGGCAGAATGGAAAGCAGGCTCAACAAATCCTTGGCACCCGAACTGAGCCGAGGACTCAAAAGAGAGATGGTGATTGAGATATCCAAGTTTGACTTCCTATCATGACCATGGGAAAGAAGAGAGGTCTTTTCTGTCTCCCAACGGGCCAAGACATCCTCACACCCTTCATGGTCCACGAGATGAGCTATTAGATCCACGGCCAAGGGCATGTTATCTGTCAATGACAGCAGTTTGGTGATGTCCTCATTATTGTGGAAGTCCTCGGCAATAGCTATGAATGTTTGAAGTGCTGCCTCATCCGATAGGGGATCCAAAGGCTGCAGAAATGGGTGGGTCCACTGAACTTTTCCTGGCCTTTCTGCACCTCGCATAGTTATCTAGCCAGATGTGAGTGGAAATGACCTTAAAGATATTGATATGTACTTGCCATAAGTGCTAGATGCGAAACATCTGTAAGCCTCGATAAAAACTCTTCAACACCACCCTGAGACTCCACTGGCTCCCAAAGAGTTTCCAGATTATCGAGGACCAACAGGGAAGGACCCTTGTTGGAGAAGTAGTGCACAATTGGCTTGGTGAGGTCCTTCCCAGGCTTCAATCCTAGATGCAACCCAATCAAAGCTGCAAGTTCGATGCTAGTGGTAGCAGAATCAGCAGCCACAAAGAATTGATTTTGGTATTTGCAAATGATGTCTGGGTGATGGAGGGCAGCTTTAGCGAGGCTTGTTTTCCCCATTCCACCTGCACCCAGAATTGCTATTCTTGCAGAGTCCTGGTGGAGAATTTCCACCACATGTTCAAGCTCTGATTCCCGACCATGCAATATCTTGGGCTGTGCAGGCAACATGGAAATTGAATTTGAGCTTGAGAGAAAATCAAACATGAGTGTTGTTGAGTTGAACAAGCACAGATTGCAGGTTACCTATTATGCAAGCTACTGGCCCAGTGGTGAATCTTATCACAAAATTAGTTGTTGCTCCACCATGCACTGAGAATAATATATGTACCGAGGATGATCTGTCTGACATTGTTGCATCGGTGGAGGTTGAAATTACTTCAAGCAGTTCCTTGTGGATCCTTTCTGTTTCCTTCTGCATCTCAACAATGTTTCCATGGATGTTGATGACACCTTCCATCTGCCGGGGATTTGTATAATTAGCCACCTGAGAGCACATTTCAAACACACCTTGAACTTGTCAAAAACCTTCTGTAATCCTATATGACAGTCACTGAGCAGTGTCTTCATCTCACTCTGCCGAAAGAGCTGCTTGATTTTGTTCCCATCTTGTTGGGCCACCATGAATGTGTAGACCTTGTGAAGTGTGCTAACCAATTCCTCAGATGTTATTCTAATTGCAAGTGCTTAGCTAGGAACACACTCTGTGAGCTCTCCAAAAGCAGACAATATTGCAGGAGGAAGACTTGATGGAGTTCCAGATTTTACATGCAGATTGACGACAGCATAGAGCAATTCATGCACATTTTCCATGAGCTTGATACATTCTTCTTTATTTTTCTTCACATTCTGCAATAATGGGTGAGGCTGGCACCATGGTTTATGAGATACCACATGCCTGCACAAGGGTGATCAGAGACAGAGTTGTCTTTGAAATTGCAGGAATAAAAGGTGTGCCAAATGTATCATTGAACTCGTCCAAGAGTGATAGGATAGGAGCCAAGCCGGCAACAATGCTGTCCAAGCTTGTTTTGGTGACCATGGTTTTGGGAAGCATCTTCAGATGGGACAGGGGGAGAAGTTAAGATGCAGCGTCTTATATATGTACCTTCCTCATGATGCATCTCATTTCATCAGGTTCTCTGGCAGTTGCCTCTCATGAGTACAGGTCTATTTTGCTGCTTCTCCCACACTTTGCATGGTATAGTGAGAAAAATCCTTGTTACATCACATCTTCAATTCAATCCAATCCATCCAATGATCCATGGCGGACAATCAACTGTCACTTACGATCCGAGTTGCTTGTCATCGAAGTGACACCCGAACTGTCATTTGCTTGAATCCGGCCACTTGCCCCTTTAGTGAGTTTTCGGACCTTTCCGTGGGCACAATCGGCCACAATGCAGCCTAGCGTTTTCTGGGCTCAGGTCCAGCCGAAATTGCCGTTGCATGAGCGGATCGGGTGGAGTTTGTCTCAACTGGTCACCCAACAATGATACACAAATGCAACGCGACACAGTCAACACACTCCTCGTCCTGGGACGTGATCTAGAGACTTGTGTTTTCCCACTCAGTCCTTTATATCCGCCCCGTCGCTTGATTTCCCCATTTCCATACATTCATCCCTCCGAGAATCATCCGCATCAATTTGGGCTGCCCACCATCCATGCCGCGAACACGAATTTTGAAATCCAGACGGGTACGGTGGTGGCTGTCTTTTGCTTTTTTGAGGCTGGAAACGGGACGGCACAAAAACGGCCACCAACCGTCAATAAACGGGAAGGCCTTGAGATGAACCAGATGAGTTACCGGAGCGCGAATCCTGGGTGTTCCGAGGTGACAATATTACCATGCATACTACAGGACCTCCTACAAAGATTTCTCTGGTAAATTGAGGTTAACAAAAGTAGACTAGGATTAAAGAATGACAGTCTTGTTTTGTCACGCGGATGGTTCAACTTTGGTTGAACTTAAAAAAAAAATCAATCTGTGCACCATTTTGCAAGGCAGTTTTCGGCATCTATCTTCACGGTAGAGTTTTTCAAGTTCGATTTCAATTTCATATCAACTTACCTTAATACTACTAGAAAAGGCTGCCACATCCCACCGGACCCGTATGCGGCCGTCAACTTGAACGGCTGCATCTTGACGGGATGGACGGCAATTGTGACTGGCTGTTCTGTACCTGTGCCGTATAGTTTATGGACCGAGGCTCGACGAGACGGCCACCCATTTACGGGATCGTAACACCCGTCAAGACGGTGACGGTGGGCCACCCGATCAATTGAAAACCATCCATGCCTCCGCGGCAGGACTGCTACATAGCCTCCCGCCAGGTATAGCGTAAGTTGTAACATAGAACTCCAATCCAATTCAAATCTGATACCCGTTGGAAGTCAATGTCAATCGTGCTCAGTATTGGCCAGTATTTGATGGGACTCAACGTCCACACAAATGAATGCAGAGAAAAATTGAATAGATTTCAAGGTACAAAATACATTCGAGGGCTATACATTACGCTTGTCAAAGACCTCGATGCCACGGCGAGATTCACTCGAAATGAATGGAATTGGATGAAATCACACAGCGGTAATAGTACAAAGAAAGAAATTCATATTCTGAGTGAGTTTGTTGCACGGTCTGCATCATTCTGCATTTTGTCAATACTGACGAGGACGGGTTAGGGTGGGGCGGCCAAAGTAACTTGAAGAAGAAGGATGCGCGGCGCATCGTGCGCATCGTGCGTGTGGGGCGAGCGGGGGAGGCAGGGCGGTTACAGTGGGACGGACGGAGGAGAGCGATGGCGGTGGGTTTGGGGAGAGAGGCGGGCAGAGGCGCGCGGGCCGAGAAGGGCTGTTGCAGAGTGAGGCGTGTGAGCTGTGAAGTCGGCCGGTGGAGGGAGTGGGTTCAATGGGTGGCGCTGGTCAAGATGGTGAATCGAACACCCGAAACCGCAGTTTGCCACTGGCAGTTAGGGGTTCGGTTGTGGTGGAAGGAGAACTAGCCGGAAGGAGCAACATGTGTGGATCGTCGCAACTTTACCGCTATACGAGTATCTTGGGCCTGTCCGGCCCACTTGCCAGGTGAAAACATTGGTTAAATCTTAGCGCTGTACTACAGCAGTATTGGCGCCTTACACCGGGGCGCGCCGAATGTCTGCGTTGACGTATCTTGATGGATAGATTGGAGAGATTGGAGAGCGTAGGAAAGGAACGTTGGTGGTACACCTGCGAATCCAACTCGCCACCAATCCTCGTTGCGTCGCTGTGTTGTTACAGTTGCAGACCTGACGTCGTGTTGTGGAGTTATTTACGGGTATTATCCTAATCCCCGACCCTCGCCTTGTCTGCAGCGTCTCCGATGGACCACCGTCCGCTGGGACCTCGTAGTCAACCCCCGCCTCAGCCCCCCGGCCCCGAGCGCCATGCCGCCTACGCCGACATATTCGGCCGACGGCCCGGCCCAGCCCACCAAGCCCGCCCCCAGCAACCAGGCTACCCCGCGACCCCGTACACGCCGTACCCCCCGCGCCCGCCCGTCTACGCCCAGCAGCAGCACCCGCAGCAGCACCCCTACCCCGGCCAGCCGGCACCGTACCCCTACACCCAGCCCCGCGCGTACACCCCGCTCGACCACAACCATACCCCGCAACCGCACCCGCAACCGGGAGGACTGACCCCGGCGCAGGCGTACCAGGCCCAGGTCGCCTGGGACCGCGCGCACGCCCCGCCCGCGCTGAGCGTCGCCATCGCCGGCGCGGGCGACGGCCTCGGCATCAGCTTCGAGGCGCCCAGCAACGGCATCAACTTCGAGCCGTCCAGTCCCGTCGTTCTGGAGGAGGATGAGGAGGACGAGGAGAGCGAGCTGCCGTGGGCTAGAGGTGAGTGTTGTTTTCGTGCGTTACTCGTCTTTCTTTTCGAGTACTACTACTCGTCTTTGCGTGCTGGCGGCGACGCTGCTGTCTATCGAGCGCATCCATCGCGGAGCCGCCCCGCCCCCGGTCAGTTCTCGCTTCCCGATTGTACCACCAGCGCTAGTGCATTAGCGCCCCGCGTGCATCGGGAGGGTGCGGGGCCGGGCTGCATTGGCTTCTGGGCTGCACTTCCTGCTGGGTTGCGCACTGCTGCACTCTTCTGGGTTGATGCACTACTGTACTCTTCTGGGCTGCACTTGGAGTTTGCGTCAGGCGCCAGCTCGCTTTCACATCTCTCTTTCCCTGTTTGCTGTATTAACTGAGTACTGACGTCCGTCCTTGTCCTTTTGCAGCACAACGTGAGTTTCGTCCCCTTGCATTTCGTTTCATTCCACTCCCTCTGCAATCCCTTCCCTTCACTTCACTCCATTCCACTCCCTCCAATTCTTCCACTCCCTTTGCATCCACTCCCCCTTGATTCCTTGCGCTCCCTTCCTTATGCTCCCTACACCGCCGGTGCGCTCCGCACACTTCGCGGGTGCGGCCGAGCTCGTGATTCTCGCGGACGAGCCTGGTCGTCATCGGGACGTGATCCGCGATGCGTCCTCGGACGAAACGGACGCGGCCAGGCTACATGGGAGCGGCGTGTGCCGTGATACCTCGTCTTGCGCCGCGCCGTGTCGTGATATAGACGCGCTTCATTTCTTTTTTCCTCCACTCTCCTGATGCATGAACTGGATTACTGACCGACTTTCTGTTCGCAGCGCTACGTGAGTTTCGCCCCATTTTTTTCTTCCGGTTTTGCGTCCTTTGCAATCTCTTTCTTTCTTTGCTTTGCGTTTCCTTGCGTTTCCTTTCCTTTCTTTTCCTCTATTCACTGCACTGCATTGCATTGCGTTCCCCGTCGGGCCGCGAGATGTGTGGGGGCCGCGAGATGGATGGGGGCCGCGAGATGAAGCCGCGCGACGAACCTGGGGTAGTCCACGAGAGGGGGCTATGGTCGGCCGCGGGATGAGGCTAGGTCCCCGCGAGATGAGGCCGCGAGATGGGGGCTCGCGCGACGAACCTGGGGTAGTCCGCGGGACGAACCTGGGGTAGTCCGCGCGACGAGATTTTAGTCGCCGCGAGATGGATGGGGGCCGCGCGACGAGGCCGCGCGACGAGGCTATGGTCGGCCGCGGGCGAAACGAGGCCAAGAAGGGGCGTCCGTAGATGAGACGAGACGAGACCAAGGGGTGTTCGGCGAGTCGGCGTCCCCGAATGGCGCGTCCCGAACGGCGAGTCGTGCTTTCGAGATGCGCATGGCATGGCATGTGTGGAGTTGCGCTGTGTCACATTTGCGACTTTTCGGCGGGATAGGCGTTGGCGGTGCCCTTCCCCTCCCTCCTCCGAAAAGTGGGGGCAAATGATGTTCTTCTTTTTCTTTTCCTGGCGATCGGCGAGGCTGGTGGTGCGCTGTGCGCTGTGGTCGGCGCGGCCCGGAATGGGGTTATAATCGTCGGCGAGGCGGGGCGAGGCGAGGCGTGCTATAGTCGTGGGGCTCTAATGGGAGCGACGAGGCTTGGTCGGCCTCTTTCTTTCTTCCTCCACTCTCACCTCATCTCATGCATGAACTGGATTACTGACGTGTATTTTTTTCGCAGCGATACGTGAGTTTCATCCCGTTTGTTTTGCTCCTGTTTTACTTTCTTCGTGCTCTCTTTCCTTTCCCTTGTGCTCGCTCTTGTTTCCTCCCTTTCTTTTCCTCTATTCCCTACACTGCACTGCATTCCCAGTCCCGCCTCGGGCCCTGATAACGGTCGCCGCGAAACGGGGCCGCGCGACGATCCTGGGGTAGTCCGCGGGGCGCGGTTATGGTGATCCGCGCGACGAACCTGGGGTAGTTCGCGCGACGAGACGAGATCGAGGGTGTTCGGCGTCCCCGAACGGCGAGTCGGGGATCCCGAATGGCGAGGCGTGCTTTCGAGGCGTGGAAGTCGGCGCGTATTTCTTTCTCTTTTTATTTTGCCCGGCGAGCCGAGGCTGGTGCTGGTGCGCTGTGGTCGGAGGATTGGCGAGACGAGGCTTGGTCGTCGGGCGATAGTCGGCGCGGACCCGGGCGAGGCGCCGTGATGTCGTCGAACAGGCGAGGCGAGGCGCGCTATATTCGGCGCGGCCCGGCGTAGTCGTTGGCGCCGCCCAGTCGGCTCGGGCTAGTGGGGGCGTCTCGCCTCTATCCTATCGTAGATCGACGTCCGCCCTACCTCGTCGTCTCGTCTCGCGGCGCGGCGAGGCCATGATATACTCCTCGTCGCAGATCGCCGACGCAGATCATGACGGCGAAAATGACGCATCGGAGTCGGCGCCTCGCGCACCGGACACGCGGTGGAGGCGTGTCTCCCATGCGTGTGGCTCGCGTGGAGTGGAATTCGGCGCAGCTTTTTCCTCGTTCTCTTTCTTTAACCTTTTCTCTTGCTTCCGCTTTTATCGTGCTTCTTACTTCCGCTTTTATCTTGCTTCGTCTTATCTTTTCACTTGCGTTATGCTTTCCGCGTTGCTCCTGCGTCGGTCCTCCGCTCTCTATTCGCGTTGCGTTTTTCTGTTTGCTTTTGCGTTGCACGCTGGAGAAGGACTGACGGGTGTTTTTTGTTGATAGAGGATGGGGGACGACGTGAGTTGTTGTTTGATTTGCTTTTGGTGGTGTTCGTTTTGTGGGGATTTTGTTTTGCGTTCGTGGTCCGTCTGCTTTGGTTTCTCGTTCTGTTTTCGCTGGTGTTTTGCTGGCGGGCTCGTTTGCGTTTCTGTGGGAGGAAGAGGTTTGCGCGTGAGGGGTCTTGCGTTGCGTGCGCGACGTGCTGTTCTGTGGATACGTGAGAGGGCAGAGGGAAGGGGAAGGCGTTGGGGTGCTGGTGGTTTTTTGCGATGCGGACCTTCTTTCCTTTTGCTCTGTTCGGTGCGAGAGGGGAATGGGAGGGTGTTGGCGTTGACGAGCTGCGAGGTGGCGGGGGCGGGCGAAGGAATGTGGAGTCGGCGAGCGAGCCCTCGGGTGGTCGTGGCGCGCTGGCCTCGACTGTTCGGTCTCTGACTCGGGAGTGGGGTCGAGCTCAGAGCGCCTGAGGGGTGTGTACGGGCGGGCGGGCGGGTGGAGTGTCTTCTGGATGTCGGCGAGTCGGGGCTCTGTGTTCGGTGTTCGGTGTTTCCGTTCTAATTTACTTTCTTTTTTACTTTCTCATTACTTTCTTTCTTCTCATTTTATCCCACCTGCTATTTCTTTTTCGTTATCCCACTTCCTTTCCTTCTCATCTCCTCGCTTTCTTCCATTTTACTGACTTTTTTCTTTCTCCGTACAGAATCAGATCGACGTGAGTTTTCGTTTGCTCTCTTTGCTTTCCTTCCCTTCTGTTTTCCTGTTTCCGTTTCTTGTGTTTCTTGTGTTCCTCGCTGCGGCGCGCGCACGTTTGCGTGTCTTTCCTTTCGTGGACGTTCGCGTGCCTTTCCTTTCGCGGATAGGACGCGGGGATGGCTGGGGTTGCATCACGCTGGATGCGGTGTCCTTGCCTTGCATCACGCTGGATACGGGTGTCTGCCTTTTGGGGCGCGCCGGCCTTCCTTCGGCGTTCTCTCCGCTCGCATCACCGTCACCGATTGCGGGCTATCTACGCGTGCCTTGCCGTACCCTTACGCTTCGACGCGGGGTATCTACGCGTTGCGCTTCGACCTGGGGTATCTACCCGTTACGCGGTGTGGGTCCCGCGTCTCGGCATCCCGCCTTCGTTCCCAGTCCAGAGTCCAGAGTCCAGAGTGTGGTCCCGCGTTGGTCGTCAGGCCCGGCGTATTATTTGCTGGCATGCGCGGATGGTGTCTTGCTAGCATGCTGGGGATGACCGACTAAGTGACGCTCGACTGATGCTCGGGTATTTATATCCCGTATCGCGTCGTGTTGGCTGGCGACTGCGACTGCGGAGTACGGCAATCGTATCATTTTTTTTTTTTGAGTTAGGTGTTGGGTGTTATGGCGCTGGCACAGGCGTGAGGCGGCCATCGTGGTTGCGGGCAGCGTTTCTGCATTGCCCGTTCCTGGCGAGCGGGCGGAACTTGCATTTTTTAAATTCCACTTCCACTTTCGTCTCTTCATCCTATAAGTATCCCTCTATCTTGGCTTCCTATTCTTTGATGCGTACTAGCGTGGGTTTGGATTTGTGCTGACACGCCACTTTTTCTTTATTCCAGACTCGGATCGATGTGAGTTTTTCTTTTGTTTTCTTTCCCTTCGGTTCGGGTTTGTGGGCGGGCGGTTGGGGGGATGTTCACTGCGCCGGGCTTTTTTGGCGCTCTCGTCGGGCTCGGATTGACTTGGCGATTCGGTATTTATATCGTACCGCGGGACCGTGGCGACGGCGGCGGTGCACCTATTATTATGGTGCTCGAGACTGCCGAGTGACATCATGCATTGACCGGGCTTCCCGGAGTCGTGCTGTCGTTCCTCTCAGACTCATTCTTCATTCTTGCTGTTCCTTGGCCATGCTGAACACTATTCCAGCCATATACGCACCCCCGCCACAACAGTACGCCCACCCAGGGTCACAACAATACGCACACCCACACCAACTCCCGCCACAACGATACGCCCAACAGCAACAACAGCCGCGCCCGGGCCAACGCTTCTCCAGCGCGTCGGACACACCGCCCCACTCCATCCGCTCCTCCGTCGCGAGCTCGTCGACGTCGCCCACCTCATTCGACCACGAGCCGAACCAATTCGGTGGTGGCAGCGCGAACGGTAACGCCCACCTCCCCGATACGACCACGACGTCGCGCCGCTCGTCCGAGACGTCGCGCACGCTCCCGCGCCTCGGCGGGCCGCGGCGCGAGCGCAATGCGCAGGACCGCGCGATGAGCATGTCCGCCGTGTCCGCCGCGTCCTCCGTCTCCACCATCGCCGTCCCCCTCCCCCCGTCGTCCCTCGGCGCCGGCCCGCCCGTGCACGCCAACTCGTCCTCGTCGACGGTCGCCAAGACGGCGAAGCGCGCGTCGCCGATCGTGTACCCGGCACTGCTGTCGCGCGTCGCCGAGGCGTTCCGCACGCGCGTGCCAAGGGCGGACCGCGTGAAAGACGGGCTGACGTACCACGATGCGTTCGACGGGCGCGAGGCGGTCGACCGCATCGCGCACATCATCAAGACGACGGACCGCAACCTTGCGCTGCTCCTCGGCCGCGCGCTCGACGCGCAGAAGTTCTTCCACGACGTGACGTACGACCACCGGCTGAGGGACAGCGTGGTCGAGCTGTACCAGTTCCGGACGAAGCTGCCGAGCCCGTTTGGGAGCGGAGAGCTGGCGGCCGCGGCTGGGGGTGTTGGGGAGGGCGCGGCGACGCTGCTTGGGGCGCCCGCGGGGCCGGGCGGGGTGATGTCGCCGGAATCGTTTGTTGATGGGCCCGTGGGGCTCGACGCGGGGGCGCCTGGCGCGGGCGCAGAGGCGGAGGAAGAGGCGCCGCTGCCGTCGGGGGTGTTTACGCTGCTGGCGGACTGCTACAGCCCGACGTGCAGCCGGGACCAGCTATGCTACAGCATCGCGTGCCCGCGGCGGCTCGAGCAGCAGGCGCGCCTAAATATGAAGCCGCAGCCCGGCCTGCGGAAGGTGCGTGTTATGCGTTGTGTGTGGGTGGGGTGACGCTGACCTCCAAGTTCTTCTTTCTCTTCTCTCCCTTCGCCCTCGCATGGCACAGGAAGCGTCACGCGAGTCGCTCGGGGATGCGGAGCCGGACGCGGGGACGCTGTGGATCCACTCGGTGCCGGCGGAGATCGCGGCGAGCGTGAGCGACGCGGAGAAGAAGCGGCAGGAAGCGATCAATGAGGTGATTTACACCGAGCGCGACTTTGTGCGCGACATGGAGTACCTGCGCGACTCGTGGGTTGCGCGCCTCGCCGCGGCGGACATCATCCCCGCGGACCGCCGCGAGCAGTTCCTCATCCAGGTGTTTTGGAACGCGCATGATATTATTATGGTTAATACCAAGGTGCGTACCTCTTTGTTTTAAATTCTTGGTTAGTACTGATGAGGGGTGGAATGCAGCTGCGGGACGCGCTGAACAAGCGACAGCGGGCGTATGCGGTCGTGGAGAAGATTGGGGATATTTTCATGGACGCGGTGCCGCATTTTGAGCCGTTTGTAAGCTATGGGGCGCACCAGCTGTATGGCAAATACGAGTTTGAGAAGGAGAAGAGCGCGAACGCGGCGTTTGCGGCGTTTGTCGAGGTGCGTCGCCTTTGCCCTGACATTCTCGACCGAGACTGACTAGTTGGTTTGTGTGCAGACGACGGAGCGCATGCCCGAGTCGCGCAAGCTCGAGCTGAACGCGTACCTGACGAAGCCGACGACGCGGCTCGCACGTTACCCGCTGCTCCTGGAGGCGGTGCTCAAGCACACGCCGGACGATTCGCCGGACAAGATCATCCTCCCCCGCGTCGTCGCTCAGGTGCGCGCGTTCCTGTCGCGCGTCAACGAGGAGTCAGGCCGCGCGGAGAACCGCTTCAACCTCGCGCAGCTTGACTCGCAGCTTATGTTCAAGCCCGGGGAGCAGGTCGTGAGTACCGTCTGTGTCTTGCGTGCTGTGCGATGAACGCTGACGAACGGGACATAGGATCTGCGGTTGCAGGAGGATGGGCGCGAGCTTGTATACAAGGGCGTGCTGAACAAGCGCGACGGGGAGCTGCAGGTGTATCTGTTCGACCACGCGCTGCTGTTTGCGAAACAAGTCAAGACGAAGACGCATGAGCAGTATCGGGTGTATCGACGGGTGCGTGGGGCCGTTTTGGTGCGATGGGCGAATGCTGACTGTTGCTGCAGCCGATCCCGCTCGAGCTGCTCCTCATCGGGGCGTCGGAGGAGCCGACGAACGGCAAGGACACGTTGCGCGGGCAGCGCGCGCGGCAGCTCGTGCGGAAGACGTCGTTTGGGAGCACCGCGCAGCGCGGCTCGCCGCACCCGCCGTCGATGAACGTGCGCCCCGACGCCAAGGGCCCGCACTGGATCACCTTCGCGCACCTCGGACGCAAGACGTACAGCCTCGTACTGTGGGCCAACTCGGCGCTCGCGCAGCGCAAGTGGATCGAGCATATCTCGAAGCAGCAGACGGCGATGCGCGAGCGGAGCATGGTGTTTGACACGGTCGCGCTCAGTGAGGGCTTCTTTGGCGCGAACAAGGTCAATTGCGCGGCGCCGTTTAGTGAGTCGTTTGTTGGTGTTGTTGGCGTGTAGGTGCTGACTGGGTGATGCAGGCGGTGGGCGGCGGATCGTGTATGGGACGGACGACGGGGTGTACATCTCGGACCTGCGGGAGATCAACAAGGATCCCCTGAAGGTGCTGGCGTTGCTCGACGTGAGCCAAGTGGATGTCCTAGAGGAATACCAGCTGCTCATCGTCCTCTCCGGTGTGCCTCATTGCATTCCCCGCCTTGTTTGTTGTTGCTTACCCGCCCCGCAGAGCGGCAGGTGCTCACGTTCCCGTTGGACGCACTGGACCACATGGACCCCACGGCCGGGCTCAAGCGCGCGAAGCGCATCGCAACGCACACGTCCTTCTTCAAGGCCGGCTTCTGCGTCGGCAAAGTGCTCGTGTGCATCGTCAAGTCGACGCAGCTGTCGAGCACGTTCAAGGTGCTCGAGCCGATTGAGCAGACGATACGCGGACGCGCAAAGCCCACGTTCAAGAAGCTGCTGCAGGGCGGGAACGACACGCTCAAGCCGTTTAGGGTGAGTCGTTGCCTCGTGGTGGTGGGCGCAGGTGCTAACAGCGGTGCGCGTTTGCAGGAATTCTACATCCCGGTCGAGTCGACGTCGATACACTACCTCAAGACGCGAATGTGCATCGGGTGCTCAAAGGGCTTCGAGATCGTGGATCTTGAGTCACTGGAGACGCAGGGGCTGCTCGACCCTGCGGACGAGTCGCTGGAGTTTGTCCGGAAGCGGGAGAATCTGCGCCCAATGGCGATTTATCGTATAAATAACGACTTTTTGCTCTGCTATGACGGTGCGTTGGGTGCAACCCTCGGAAAGATTCTAGCTGACATTTAGCGTCCAGAATTCGCATTTTACGTGAACAAAACGGGACGGCGGTCACGAAAAGAGTTTATGGTGTTTTGGGAGGGGACGCCCACTGGATTCGGTAGGCATATTGCCCTTGGTTGTTGATTGAAGGCTAAACACCCCGACAGCGCTACATGAGCCATACGTCCTCGCGTTTGAGCCCTCATTTGTCGAGATCCGACATATTGAGACGGGGCTCATGTCGCAGGTGATCCAGGGCTCGAATCTGCGGCTGCTGTTCGCGGACACGCCGCCCTCTGTGAACAACAGCGGTGGGGGATACACGTACCAGGGCGGGTACGATCCATACAGCCCGCCAAACTCGGCCGGCAGCCGCGGATCGGCGTTCAGCGGGTACGGGCTGCCCCCGCACATGCAGCACCCGAACCAGTATCCGCATCAGCAGCAGCATCGTTATCCGCAGGGCGTCGGGCGCGACGAGATCCTGATGGTCTCGGACGACCGCGTCCTGGCGCTCCGCACGGCGGCGGGCCCGCAGCGCTTCATGTCCGACAACGCCTCGATGGTGTCGATGCCGCGGTAGTTCTGGTGTCGAGGGTTCCGCCTGTATTCGGTTTCTGGGGTGTTTTTTTTTTGCTCTGTTTGTTTCTTTATATCTCGCTTCTTCCATACAACGTACATAGCTACTGATCATCTGTTTCGTTCATTGTGCACGCGCGTCTGTCTCATGTCTTTTATAGTGTGTTGTTTGCTCTAGCCTCACGTCGCGTTAGTATACATATACTCTATATATATATATCACTTGCATTGCGCAGCGTTGCGAGAGGAAAAGAGTCGACTTTCTGTTCTTCACTCGTACTTCGTGTGGACGTACTCGAGTGGTCTTGGAAAGAGAAAACGAGAAACAAAAAAAACCGCGACGGGGCTGCACGGTTTCCCATGACTGCCTTGCCCTTATGTTTAGCATGCAGCGGACTACGCGTGGAGGTGGTCTTCGAAATAGAAAACGAGAACCAAAACAAACAAAAAAAGCCATGTGTGAAAGCTAGGATTGCACGATAGAATGCGCCTGAACTCTCTCGCGAACCCCCTCTTCTGGGTCATGGGCTGCTGCCCGGGTCCGGCTACCTGTGCGGCACTAGGGGGATTCGAACCCCCGACCTCCCAACACGATGAGAACTGAACGTGCGGGCGGTTCTACCACTGAACTATAGTGGGCACGAAGAGACATCTATTTCAGTAGATATAAGCGTAGCCAGATATGGGATGGTAAGACAACTTGAAAGAGTTGCGAAAGGTCCGAAAAGTACGGAACCTTTTTCAGGCCTCCATTTTTTTAAAAAAGCTCTGTCGAATGAAGCGCCGCGAGAGCGTGTGCAAGGCTTCTAGCTATTAGTCGGAATACTCAAAGCCGACTAGTAGTAATTGTGATAATGTGGGCATGTCAAAAAGACCGTATCACCGCCTGGGTCTCCCCTCGGCAGTGGCTACGAATTCACAAGTCGCGACATCTGCTGCAGATTTTCGCAGAGCCTGTATGAGAGTATCTGCCTATCAGTGATGCCATTATCGGTTCTCTTCCCCGTGAGGAAGGATCGGCAGTGACGCGTCAGTGGCGGTGCAGTTCGTCAATCAACCTCGCTTTCGTTCTTTCCGCCCGCCAGCATCATCCTCGCCAACTCGTTCAACCAGTTATTCACCCCCGCCATGCCAAACCCTCAACAAATAGCACGCGAAGCGGTCGTAGCGTATATCGCTCGGCCCGATTACCAGCCACGAACACTTCTCGTATTGGCGGACGCGATTTGGGACGACAGCGGCATCGTCGAGGAAGAATCGGAGGACGTCAAGTCGGAGGACGTCAATATTATAGATGATCTCACTGCCGCGCACACCAAGATGGGAGCGGAGGTTTTGAGGCATCTCATTTTCGTCATGTCAGTACAAGCCGACGACTATCTGAACAAGCCCAGCGGCCTCGCAAACGTACGGTTCAAGAATTACTGGCGGACGCTTAGATTCGTTAACACAAATTCACCTCCCTAGTCGGTCCAAGAGGCCGTCACCACCGATGAAGTCCTCAAGGCCCTGGTGACAAAGCTCAACCCCCGTTTCGTACATAAGAACGTCAAGAAGGTCCAAGGCGGCTTCCAGGCCTACATCGGGCTGTTTTGGATGTACTCCGGATACGATACTCCGAGAGTTCTTGCGTACCTCGCCCCCGTCTTCGAACCATTGCTGGTGGAGGCCCGGAGAGTGTGGTTAAAACAGTGCGTTCGATTCTACTTGCCATCGAAGAGATACAAACACAATTCATAGCAACTCAAAGCCATCCACCTCCGCATCCACGAGTCGCCTCCCGGCTGGTGAATAATATCAATTCAACTGAGATTTGGCACTTACATACTAAACTTCTGCAAAGTTCGCCAGTTCTTACGGAATGTAAGGGAAGTCCAAAAGGATTTTCTGGCGGAGGTTGTGGTAAGCAGTTCGAGTTGGTAATTCGACACCATTTAACATACTTCAGCTCCAATGTCACAGCTCGGACACGAGCATGTCCTCGACGAGCTCGGGGAACCTCATGGCTGTAGACAGCCCCGTTCCCGTCCTAGCTTCCTCCTCGCCCGCCCCTCCTGCTGCCCACTCCCCTGTCACCGGATTGAAGACTACGGGCCTCGCCGCGAGAATGGTGATGCAAACCGTGAGTGTTTTTTTCTTTCTCAGACGCTGTTCTAACGGGACTAGGCGAATCCCTCCCCGGGTCTGCCCATTCGACGCCACTCGACTGTTGACTTCGCCGTATGTGTCTGCAATCCTTTCTTTAGCCGCTATTATTTATTTCGAACACGTAGACCCCCGATCTCTCCCCCAGCGCCTTCCGTCCCTTGTTCCTGCCGACGGTGCGACTTATCCTCCATCGGAGCATATGCACTTATTGACGAGTCTCCGCCAGCTCGACGCCCCTCCTCTCGGACATTTGCCTCCATCGGGCCGCCTCGATTTTCTGAAGAGCCGGCATTTCAGTGACTGGCCATCACCGCCGTCCCCTCCGTCCGTGCCGCCCCCTTCCGTACAGGGTCCCTCGCTAGCCACGGGCTCGCTTCTACCGCCGTTTGCCGTGTGTTTTATCCTTCGTGGCGCTGGGTATATTCTAACGAGACCTTCGCCGCAGCACACCTCCAACCCCCCCGGGCGTGAAAACGGGCTCGACGCCGGAACCGTACGTTGTTATCCTGCCTCATGAAACATACCTTGCTGAGCATGTTTCCGCTTCTCAGCATTCTCGCGTTACCTCCCCCAGCCCCGACACCCGCCGCGACCGCCCGTTGACCCCCCTGAATGGCAGGACGCCGGAGGCCGGAAGTCCCAAGAAGGATAAGAGGCCTACCAGTGGAAAGGATTCAGTGTGAAGGCGCTACTTTTCTCTTTCTTTCGGCTTCCAGCATACTTCTGTATTTTTCTTTCTTTTCCCCAGGAACGTTACGGGTACCTTACCTTACTGTAGCTTATAATTCCACTCGGGCGATGTCATCCCGAGAATCGCACTTAAGAGCGTTTATATGTATACAAATGTAAAGGAGGTTGAAATTTAAACCATATCACGTACCCTGTTCGAGCTTCCTTCCTTCATCCTTGTGCGTTGTGTCTGCATCTTATGTGCGCCTGGACAGTCATCAATTTCTGTAACTCACATGGTTTTTGTGACGATGCCTCGTACGTGCTCTCTTGGATGTATTTCTGGCCTTGAACCCGAAATTGGGGGAATAAGTTGACTCTATCGTAAAATTCCAGATTGAACTTATTTCAGATTGTACGGCGACCTCCTATTCGACTTATTGATCTTTCACTCGGGAAGGCCGAAATTGAACCACATCACGTGTCGGGTTCGATTTTCAAGTTCTTTCGCCACTGTTTAAATGTTGATACTTGGTTGATACTCAATATTCATGACAGGTTAATTCGAATTGATTATTCCAAATAGGAGCGTCGATGCTCGTCCATGTAGCATTACGATGCACCCAGGACTCGGACATTTGATCCTTCCTACGAAAAATACTACAGTCGTTCCACAAACAATCAGTGAATTAAAATTCGTCACATTTCTCCCATTTTCTCGCCCCGAATTCCGAAATGATGCCCCGCCGCCGCTCTGCCGTTGCACCTGTTCTTGCCGTCTTCGTTATGCTCTGTTTGTGTTTTTTTCTTACATATGTCTGCGGCGCATTCGTTCGTCACAAAAACCAGGTGAGTTACAGAGATTGATGACTGTCCAGACGCACATAAGATGCAGACACAACGCACAAGGATGAAGAAAGGAAGCTCGAACAGGGTACGTGATATGGTTTAAATTTCAACCTCCTTTACATTCGTATACATATAAACGCTCTTAAGTGCGATCCTCGGGATGACATCGCCCGAGTGGAATTATAAGCTACAGTAAGGTAAGGTACCCGTAACGTTCCTGGGGAAAAGAAAGAAAAATACAGAAGTATGTTGGAAGCCGAAAGAAACAGAAAAGTAGCGCCTTCACACTGAATCCTTTCCACTGGTAGGCCTCTTATCCTTCTTGGGACTTCCGGCCTCCGGCGTCCTGCCATTCAGGGGGGTCAACGGGCGGTCGCGGCGGGTGTCGGGGCTGGGGGAGGTAACGCGAGAATGCTGAGAAGCGGAAATATGCTCAGCAAGGTATGTTTCATGAGGCAGGATAACCACGTACGGTTCCGGCATCGAGCCCGTTTTCACGCCCGGGGGGGTTGGAGGTGTGCTACGGCGAAGCTCGTTAGAATATACCCAGCACCACGAAGGATAAAACACACGGAAAACGGCGGTAAAAGCGGGACCGTAGCTTGGAGGGGGCCCTGCGCGGAAGGGGGCGGTGATGGCCAGTCACTAAACCGCCGGCTCTCCAGGAATTCCAGTCGGCCCGATGGAGGTAAAGGCACGAAAGGAGCGGCGTCGAGCTGGCGAAGACTCGTCAATAAGTGCATATGCTCCGATGGAGGATAAGTCGCACCGTCGGCAGGAACAAGGGGCGGAAGGCGCTGGGGGAGAGATCGGGGGTCTACGTGTTCGAAATAAATAATAGCGGCTGAAGAAAGGATTGCAGATACACACGGCGAAGTCAACAGTCGAGTGGCGTCGAATGGGCAGACCCGGGGAGGGATTCGCCTAGTCCCGTTAGAACAGTGTTGGACTTTTGAGGAAGAGGAAAAACTCACTTGAGGCAGTAACGTTGCGTTCAATTTGTTAGCGACCACTCGAAGCCCAGCTGCATTCAGCCCCAAAATCGGTTCATCGAGGGGGAATTCGGCAGGAGATGGGGATCGGCAGTACGCTAACGCAGGCGTGGGGCTATCTACCACCATCGCGCTCCCCGAGCTGGTGGAGGCCATGCTCGAGTCCAAGGTCTGGGGCTGAAGTAGCGGTGATGTTGAATGGCGGCGTTTAATTACCAACTTCTACACTTACCTCCGCCGAATTTTGCTTCGAATTCTGCACAGCTCTGACGTTGATAAGGAACTGATGGTCTTGCAGAAGTCAAGAGTTAAGTGTCCTATCTGAAGTCCGAATGAAGGCGACCTACCGGCCGTGCGGCGATTCTTATTTTTCGTTGCAGAAGATTTTGTGAAGTATTGGGCGTGGCTACGAATTGTGTTTATAGGGCAATGGAAAGTGCAATGGAACGTACTGCTTCAACCAGACTGTCCGGGCCTCTCCAAGAAGCGGTTCAAACAAGGGGCGAATATACTCCAGCAGTCTTGGGGTATCGAAACTTGTCTTCATCCAGAACATGCCAATGAAAGCGTGGAATCCCTTTCTCACGCTGGTGAGTTGGGTCTTGACGAACCGAGAGTCCATCTTGTACAAGATCGCTGCCAACACCTCGTTCGAATTCAACGCTTCCTGAACAAACTAGGGAGAGTTTTTAGTGACACTGCACGTCTACCAGGAGTCCTTGAACCCTACTTTCGCGAGCACGCCTGGTTTGTCAAGATAATCCCCTGCGCTGACGGACAGAAGAAACAAAACATGCTTGAAGATGTCGGATCCCATCTTGGAGTAGGCATCTCTGATCTCATCTGCTTCTGAGGTATTATCCTCTAGTTCTTCATTGGCGATTTTGGAGCCCGTCCATTCCGCCTCCACCAGTCCAGGCAACGCCTTCGGTCGGTAGTCGGTGCGACGAATATAAGCGTCGAGAGCTTCCCGTACTAGGTTGTTGACGTTGAGGGGGACTGGGGCCATGGCGTTTGGGCGAATGCACGACGTGGCGGGAGGAAGGAGGAAGGAGGAAGGAGGAAGATGAGGTGGCGAGAAAGAAAGGGACGTTGACTGGCGAGCTGCACCGCCACTGACGCGTCACTGCAGATCTTTCCTCACGGGGATGCGAAGTCTGATTCCAACGATGCGTCGATGGCATGATGCTTCCCCAATTGGGGCTCTGCAAAACTCTGCAGCTCGAGTGTATCGCCCACCTGATTCGTGGCCAGTCAGGCCCAAGCGGTGATATGGTCTTTTGCCCACAGAGTCACAATATTAATATTCTTATTATTCGGCTTGCTTGTAGTATTCCGAATAATAACGTGAGATGCTGCAAAGCTTGTGCGCTCTCGCGCGCTTCATGGTCGACAGAGACTTTGAATGAATTAGTGGGCCGTAAAAAATTCCGTACTTTTCGGACTTTTCGTAGCCTCTTTCAGGTGAGCTAGCCCGATTATCTAGGCTATATCTACTGAAGTACATGTTTCTTCGTGCCCACTATAGTTCAGTGGTAGAACATGCCGCACGTTCAGTTCTCATCGTGTCGGGAGGTCGAGGGTTCGAATCCCCCTAGTGGCTGGCACAAGGTAGCCGGGACCCGGGCTTAGGCCCACGACCTCAGAAGAGGGCGTCCCGCGAGAGAGTTCAGTGGCATTCTATCATGCACTCCTGGCTTTCACACACTGGGTTTTTTTTGGTTTCGTTTTGGTTTCGTTTTGGTTCTAGTCTTCGGTTTCAAGCGCCACTCGAGCAGCGACGTCTACACGTAGTCCGTTACATGCAAACTGATGCTAAACAGGAATTCATTTATATAAAGACACGAGTAAGTATACATTGTCATACAAGATAAATAGAGAGCAAGAACAGCTAAGGAAGTCATGGGAAACCGTACCCGTCGCGGAATACGGTTGACCGTTACGTGTTTGACCATGAAGAACGAGAACGGACAAAGAGCGGACCCGTGGAGAACTCCGCAAGTCGGGGTCGACAGGCGTCCAGCGGAATGTACGGCAGCCACCACGGAATTAGAATGCGCTCGAGAGCATCAACAGACTTGTAGTCGAGTCAGAAATTCAAAATGTACTACTTGAAAATGAGCGAGGAAGGACTGGCGGAGTTGTGGGTGTGCTACAAATGGATACACAGAAGGTGGTTGCGTAAAGCAGGAAGTATGGATGTCATTGGCAAGGACGACTTGCGTGAGTTACATAAAACATTTGTTTAAATACTGACCCCCACCCCATCGTCTCTCAGGCGACCTTGACCACGACTTTCTCCCCGCTGACCTTGTTGTGTGTGAGCAGATCCAAGCCCGTCCCAACGCGCTCCTTGAGCGTGCCCTGGTCCAATAGACGGACCCGATTCGGCTGAATGATCCCCGACGCCAGCAGCTGCGGCAGGATCTTGGGCATCAGGTTATCCTTCAAGTACGCGTTCTAGCCCCCAAATGTAAGTATGTAAATCTCCACGACAAAACGGCCCGACCCACCTCAGCGTAAGTGAACGTCCGCACGTACGCGATCTTGGTCTCGGGCGCGAACGGGTTGCGCTCTGCGGGCAGTTCAGAGTGCATCGCGGCGCTGCCGACTGCGACGGTGTCGCCAGTCTTGATGGGCAGCAGGAGCGCAACGGTCCCCTGCGGGCTGAGCACCTGCGCGATGCGCGCGAGCGTGCCTTCCGCCGTGATGCAGTCGAGCGCGAGCGCGACCTTGCCGTCGCCACCGACGGCGCGCGCGATGTCCGCCGCGAGCGTAGGGCTGGCGTAGTCGAAAACGCTCGTAGCACCGAGCCCGCGCAGGAACGCGTGGTGTTTCGGGGACGCAGTAGCGAGGACGTTGGTGTACCCTGCGGCGTGGAGCAGCTGGATGGCGTAGTGTCCTGCCGTCGAGCCTGCGCCGTAGATGAGGATCGGGGTAGCGGGGTTCGGCGGTGGGATGCTTGGGGGAAAGCTTTCGGGGATGGGTAAACCGAGCTGGTCGAACAAGGTGTAGAAGGAAGTGATGAAATTATCGGGGAGCGTGGCGGCGGCATCCAGGGCGATATTGTCGGGGATCTAACGAAAAGAAACTCAGTTAAGCATGGAAATTGATTCTCGGACATACGCACCTTTGCCCAGAGGTAGTCAGGCAGCACGACAAACTCCTGCATCGTCCCTTTGAGGCCGTCCTTCCGGCCTTGCCCATAGGTGGCGAACCCGGTAACCTGCAACGCGAACACCCGTTGAGTTGTGGTTAACGGCCAAGGTCATTTATTTGTGCGCACCCGATCGCCGACCGCGAGCCCAGTGACGCCCGAACCGACCTCCGCCACGGTCCCGGACGCATTGAACCCCAAGATAACCGGAAACTGCACAACGGCGTACCCGACATCCGTAATGTAGGTGTCGAACGCGATCATCGAGGCGTACGCGACTTTAACGAGGACTTGGCCCGCCCCGGGTTTCTCTGTCTCGACCTCGATAGCATCGAACTGGCCCTTTCCGAGGGCTGCAATTGCGGTGTGGGTCGACATTCGAATCAAAGGTTGGGTTTTTCAGAAAGCAAGAGGAATAGACACGTTCAGCCGACGAGCGAAGCACGAGCGTTTGATTGCTGTATCAATACCAGGTTCCAGTGCCGTCTGGGTCGAGAGCATTGCATTTATATTGATATTTGAGCCACAGTCGCAGTCGTTTGAGCTCCGGGACTCGAGTACCCTTCAGTAAGCATTTAGTAAGCATTTGGCGGGGCTGACAAAGCATGAGCGAGCATGAGTAAGGTCAAAGTAAGATGCGTAAGATCGGAATAATTGAGTAGCTATAGGCCAACGAGGCCTACATACTGTGATTTATTGTAGAAACAGCGCGCAAAGGACTTCAATCGATGGTTAGGTACTAGGAGAAAAAAATGATATCTGATTCCCACGAGAACGTTCACTTCAAGAAGCATTATTATACATTCCGATTCATTTTGATCACATTTCAAGAATATACAAAGCGAGAGAACAGAATAAAACAAGAAGAGAAAAGACTACTCGTTACCGCCGCCCGAATCCTCACTTCCATCGTCATCCTCCTCCTCCTCTTCCCCGCTCTCATCGTCGTCATCTTCGTCTTCGCTGCTTTCACTCTCGTTGAAGGTCAGTGAAATAAACTCATCCCCCAGCTGGGCGTCTTCAGCGGTCACACTGGAGTCAGCAACACCAGAGAGAGAAGGAGCAGTCGCAGCCTCAGTCGCAGTCGGTGCTACTGTGGAAGAAGCAGCCACGGTTGCCGGCTTCCGGTTGCGGTTCGCGCGGATGACATGCGGGAGCTTGCATCCTTTGGTCGCACACGCACCGCGCTCGGCAAAGTCGGGGCACTCCCGCACGTGTTGCTTGTCGCAGTCGAGCCCGCGCTCACAGTAGCCGAGCACGGCAAAGTCGCGGCAGACGCCCTGGCGCGCGCCGACGTTGACGTGCGGGAACGGACATGCCGCGCGCGTGCAGCGGCCCTTGTTGAGGAAGTGCAGACAGAGCGGGGTGCGTTCCGGCGTGGGGTCGTGGGAGAGGTTGCACGTCTCGGCAGTGTTGGAGCAGTTGCCTTGCAGAAAGTTCCAGCAGATGGCGATCTTGGCGGGGTCGTGTTGATACAGACAGGTGAGGCCGCGGCTGCAGGTGCCTAGAGAAAATAAAGGAAAAAAGGGAGTGAACGCGAATCACCAATGCAGGCACTCAGGAAAGGATCGGTTGGCGAGGGCGATGGGCGCACCTGTTGTGGTGAAGCGGGGACACGGCTTGTCGGAATATTTGAGACGCTTGTTGGCCAGCCGCCGAGACCTACTGACGTATATTAGATAGAACGCTGAGCTTGGTGGCGGGACGGACTGATATGGTCTCCGGCTGTTAGTCAGCGTCATGTTAACAGGGCCGCCACGGCGACCGCGAGAGCTTTT
The DNA here is from genome assembly GCA_029281465.1 of Mycena epipterygia. Classification (NCBI taxonomy): domain Eukaryota; kingdom Fungi; phylum Basidiomycota; class Agaricomycetes; order Agaricales; family Mycenaceae; genus Mycena; species Mycena epipterygia. The sequence goes on along the minus strand of JARJCQ010000030.1, from coordinate 548,312 downwards.
GGGTTTGTACACACGGGCGCCAGGGTTTGCCAAGAAATGCGGCCGGGGTCGGGGAGGCGGTGGCGCGATTGGCTTTGTCCCAGAAGTAGCGGGTGGCTTTGGCACTGGACAAAAAGGTTGATGATATAAATATACAATAAGGAGCAGGCCAGACGCACGGTCCTTCCGGACGAGAGAACGCTTTGAGGATTCAAAAGCGACACCATTGAGAACAACCTCTTTGACTTGGGCTGGGGCTGCCGGCCGAGCCTGGGCGGAAGGAGGCTTGCCAATGTTGGATGTTGAAGGTCGAGTATACTTGTTAGTGGGTGGCCTATAGTTGGGGTTGACGTATGTGCTGCTTCGCGGGGGTTGGTATCCTGTCGGTCGCGTAGAGTTTGCTGATTTGTGCTGGCTGATAGTGGCTGGAAAGAGAGAATGAGGATTCGACAAGAAAAATGGGAAGAACTTACCGGTCAATCTTGCGATTTCGCTTTTGATTTGCGCTTCTGAGGCCATGGCGTGAGGGAGGAAGAGAGAAGAGGTTGGCTGAGTCAGAGTGGAGACCAACAAGCTGGACAACAAAGCCAAACTTTCCACTTTCGTCTTTATTGCGTGCGGGCTGCTCGATATTTTTCTCCTCCACCATGTCGCGCTCGTCCAGGATCAAGGTTCTCCTCGCCATAGACGTTGTGTTCTTTTTCGTAGAGCTCATATCCGGTCCTTATTCATCCTTTCCACAAATTGCTCGATTCTGACCTGGTACAGGCTACGCGGTTGGCTCTCTTGCTCTAGTTGCAGACAGTTTCCACATGCTCAAGTATGCCCCGCCTCTTCACCCTAAACCTACAGTACACACCTGCTTATTTCACTTTCAGTGATGTCATGAGCTTAATAGTCGCGCTCTACGCGATCAAGGTTGGTGGAGTTATGCCGTCGGGGGAGTCTGTCTATTCACGCGGCCTACTTCCAGTTGACAGAAGAGAGTGCCACGGACTCGCGGTACTCGTATGGGTGGCACCGCGCGGAAATTCTCGCGGCCCTAATAAACGGTGTCTTTCTGCTCGGTACGATTATCCCGATTTCTACTCCAATGGGGACACTGATAGTCATCATTCAGCGCTTTGCTTCTCCATCTCCCTGGAAGCACTCGAACGGTTCTTCAGCACTCCAGGTACGCCGCAGTCACGATAACATGCGATTTTCGTTTACCCCGCTTCCAGAAATTTCGAATCCTCGCTTGGTGGTGATCGTCGGAACGCTTGGCTTAGCTTCTAACCTGGTCGGCTTGTTCCTGTTCCATGGTGCGCATGCAGTGCGGAATCAACACCAACTTTAACTGACCAGCCTTCTCACTGCACTTTAGAACACTCCCACTCCCATTCCCACTCCCACTCCCACGCGGAGGCATCCAAGGTCCCCAATGGTTCTCCGAACAGCCCGGGAACATCCATTGAGAGTGGCACTACTGTGATGCCTGCGCTCAATAGGACCGAGTCCGACGCATCTGACTATGCCTTGTCCGGCCACCCTGTGATGACCCGCGCTTCTATCGTGCAAGGTTCGTGTTTTTTTTAGCACTACTGAAGCTGCTTCTTACCCCCGCCCAGTGGCGCACGACATGGCGCGCGCGCGTTCGCCCTCCCCAAACCGGGCCAACACACGCCGCATGTCGCACGACGGCGAGCACATTCACAGGGGCACGGCCAACGAGGAGACCCCCCTGCTTGTCGCTGCGCCAGCACACCACGACCACGGAGACAGCGGCCACTCCCACCATGGCCACTCGCACGGGGGGTCGATGAATATGCGCGCACTGGTGCTGCACGTCCTGGGCGACGCGCTGGGGAACGTCGGCGTCATCGCGACGGGCCTCATCATCTGGCAGACCTCCTGGAGCTTCAAGTATTATTGTGACCCCATCATCAGTCTCGTCATTACCATTATCATATTTTCTTCCGCGCTCCCGCTCGTGCGCAGCGCGTCGTTCGTCCTCCTACAGGGCGTTCCGGCGACGATATCGCTCGACCAGGTCCGCTCGTCGATCCTCGCCGTCGATGGCGTGCTCAGCCTGCACGAGTTGCATATCTGGCAGGTTCGTCCCCCCTTCGTTTCCCTTTCCTCCACCGACCCTGACCAACCAACCCCAGCTCTCAGAGTCGAAGAACATTGCCTCCGTGCACGTCCTCGCCTCGCGCGACTTGGACTTCATGCCGATCGCCGCACAGATCCGCAAGGTCCGTCTTCCACCCTCCGTGATTAGAGTTTTTCTTCTAACGTGTTTACGCTGCGCAGGCGCTCCACGACCATGGCATCCACTCGTGCACCATCCAGCCGGAGTACTACCGCGCTGGTCCTCCGGAGCATGTCCTCAAGGCAAGCAAATCCACCTGCCGTTTAAAAAATATGCTAATCGTAATACGCGCCCTCAGGCCACCGCCGACACGTCGTGTCTCGTTCTCTGTCCTCCTGATCAAGAGTGCAATCCGCAGGACAACGCATGCTGTCGTACGTCTCCCTCCTATTCCTGCTCTGATTGGCGCAAATTCTCAATCACCCGCAGCACCACCGTCTGTCGGGGTCTAGACCTCTTACGATGATGCACAATCTAGAATATTGTTTGTAACCATACGACCTAGGACCCAAAAATAATTAACCCGTATTTAATGGAGCGGGCGTGTATGATTGTTCTTTGCTTTCACATCACTCTTCTATGTACAACACAAGGGCACGCGGGTTGGCATTAGTTGGCGAGCCCACTCTTGCGGATGACGCCCGCAAGGGCGTTGTCGACGTCCGTGAGGCTCGCCTCCTTGCGGAACACCTCCATGTACACTTCCTCGTCGACCGTGCTCTGCTCGGTGCCTAATCCGCGCCGCGCGACGTGCCAGTGCTGCGGGTTCTGCCCGCGCGAGAACACCTCCGCAATGTCGGGTTCGCTGCGGATGGAATCAGCATTTAATTCCATGCCGACATAGCCAAGCAGCCTCACCTGTCGTGCAGCATCTGTCGCGCGCTGTACAAGTGCCCCGACCGTGACTCAAAGTCCGGGCTCCGGATGGTAAGACGCGCAGACGACAGCGCGTAGCGATCCGTTGGCTGCAGAATCTTGGTCGCGGAGGGAAGCAAATCAAGGGCGCTGCGCGCACGGTTAGCACGTTGAAACGTTGAAAGAGGAAGTCGCAAACCTCTTCAGCGGATCGTCGGCTACGGTGGTGCTGATAGTGGCTGCCAAGGCCGATGCCGCCTCCGCCAAGGGGGCTAATGTCGATGGGTCGGGTTCGATAAGCTGGGTGCCATTATCGTCGAGACCTAGGAGCGCAACCAACACATGATCTCTCTGGGGAGGGAGGAAATCAGAACGTTACAGAAATGAGATGGTTAAAGCACTGACTATGAGGAAGAAGAGTCGCCGCCGCTGTGTTGCCTGCGGGTCCTCCGGGCCCACCAAGTAGATTGTCGTAGCAGAGAACTCTGCAGGCTCAGGTTTCGGTGGCTCTGGCTCCTTTGGTATTTCATCTGAAGTATCAGTTTCAGACACCTGGGCTGGCGCATCTTGAGCTGCATCCACTTCCGACGGAGCATTAGAACTATCGGTGGCTTCGTCCTCCTTGCGCGGGACGATCGTTTCTGATATCGAGCGCCCGTCCACCGCGTCTGCAGATTTTTCTATGGGCACGGGTATTCTGTCAGAGAACATCGCGTCTTCCAGCGCACTCCGGTCGACATCAAAGTTCATTGTTTGCTCCACAAGCGGTGTCTCCAGCGGTGTCGCCAGCGGCTGCGAAGGATTGCCCTTATCTTCGTTCATGGGAGTTACGGCAAAGAGCTCCGGGGGCCGCTTCCCTCCTTTGCCGAACGTCAGGTATCCGGGCCAATTCCACTTGGGCATGTCCATCTTGACGTCGAGATTCATGCCCAGGAATGTTTTGGACTCGTCGTCGCGCTTGGGGGAATCTCGCTGTCGCCGGGGTTCGGGGTCAGGAAGGGGTGGCAGGGCCTTGGAGGCTCCCTTTATCGTGCTGTCGTCGCCGGCGGGTGGAGGGGAGAATAATTGTTGGGGTGGGGGCAGAAGAGATAAGAGAAAATTGGGCAGGGCAGACGGATACGACATTGCGGTATATCGTGTAGAGGGAATGATATATGGGGGAGATACAGCAATGATGACGACCTCGTCAGGTAGCCGAGAGGTGAATTCATCTAGGGATGAGGCTAAGGAGCTCTGCATCGGGTGTAATGAAGGCCCTGAAAGAACCGTAAGTATTTTACAACTTCAAAATTTGGAGTAAACTCACCGAGGTGTTCTCCGAATTCAGGTCCATCTTCCAGATTCCACGACCACGCCCAAACGGTGAAGAACCTCTCTAATTGTAGTTCCAAGGCCTCTTGCCCAAGAGCAGAGAGGATGGAAGCAAAGGATCCATGCCTCAGCTTCGTTGCATTAGTAAAGGCACAGTGCCATTGGCGCGAACATACCTTGAACTTCTCATATCCACGCATGATATCTGCCTGCACGGCGACATCGTGTACCGAATACTCATGGTAGTCGTATACCACTGGAGGCTCCTCTTTGTTCTTCTCCTTCCCTTTCCCCTTTACTTTATCTGCAGGGGGTCGCGGTGTCTTTGCAACATCAATGCCCTTGAACCTACTGAATCAACGTGCGAGGTCAGATTTTAGGAGAACCTAACGTACTGCGTGTATCCAGAAATTCGGTTCGGGAGACACCATAATCATCCGCTTAGTCTGTGAGTGCACGTTGTTGCATGGGTCCTCTGCATTAAACATACTGCAGGCGATGAGCTCAGGATCCTATGCGGCTGTTTTTACTGACTCCGAGAAGCTGATGAGGGCTTTGGCCAGCCCAACCTGCCGAAGCATTCGGTCGCGTGAGACGGCCCGTTCCTTGGAGGTGTAAAACAAAATATGAGCTTGTTCCTCCGCGTCTTCATCATCTGGGGCAACAGGACCGCTCGGGCGAAGGGTAGGATTGTAGATGGTGAGGTATAAAAGGTTGGGAGGAATTCGGCTCATGTCACGGCTCATGGGAAGGGGATGTATTTGGTCGTGTTGGGAAGGCAAGCCAATATCTTTGCACCGAAAAAGGCAAAAAAAAATCGTGTTATGTGAGAGTAAGTAAGATAAAGAGAGCAAAGCAATGTCAGGGATATACAATATATGCAACTCTAATCAATCTTCAAATGAGCTGAAACAGCATCTGCGTGTCCATCACTGAAAGGATTGATGTCCGATAAACTGGAGTTCTCTGAGGGTGAGTGCATCTCTAACGGGGGCGGTGAACGCGCCGGAGACCAGTTTGGTGAGAATGTCGAGCCAAAGGTGTATGCATTATGCCACGATCCTTGCTCTGGATCACCCTCAGCCTCTGTGGAAGATGCGGGGGAGGCTTTGTTGGATGATGGGTCGGGAAAGTCGAAGCGCTGGCCGGAGCGCACAAGAGGATCTTCAGAAAGTATGTCTATGGCGTCCTCCAAGTCGGGCGGTTCGTCTCGCAAAGAAGATGGCGATGATCCAGTCGTGGACCTGCTCGATCGAGCAGGAAGAAATGTTGTCAGGCCTGGAATGTCCAAATCGTCGTGAGAATCGTCCTGAGATTCGAGCGCAACTCCTTCGTCTGAGCTGGGCTCGCTGGCATCCGCTTCGCGCTTCAGACGAGCTGCGTCGATTTTGGCATGTGTTTTACCCCCAAGAGGCTCGGTCGTCCGGCGACGATAAAACAAGAGGTACGCGTTGGCATTCTGAAATATAATGAGCGAGAGGATGGAGAGAAAATATAGGATTCACTGACCACAGCGTCCTGGGGGCGCGCAGGCGTCACATACGAGTCATCGAAATGATACCACGTATTGTTTGTGTGATTAAGCGCATAGGCTCGGTAGTGTCCCCCACCTAGACCACCCATATGCTCGTCAACTCCGAACAAGTCGTAGATCAATGGCTCGTCGAGGTTGCCCAGCTGCAGCCCCTCAAGCGATGCTCCCGCTTCGATAAGTCTCTTCTCTGCCGCCCGTTCACCAATCATATCCCCGAGGTCCAGTCCTTCAACGGGGAAGTCTATAAATGCATCGATCTTGTCCCTCAGCGTCCTGCTGTTGCTGAAACGCTTGAGGTGCACGACGAGCACGTCTGGCGCTTTCCAAAGATCGAACTTCTTCGTCGCCTGCTGGTGCTTCTTGCATCGCGGACAATACCAAAGATCATCCTCGCCAAGCTGCTCTTCCTTCGTGAACTCGTCCATGCAGTCCTGCAAAGATATCCCCTTGTTCTTTTTCTCTTCGGCCTCCCGCTGCGACTCCTCGAACTCGGGATGCACAAATTGGCCCCAATGGTCCCAGCGTGCATCTTCGTAGCGGTGTGAGTCGCCAAAGTAGAACGCCTTCATGTTCTCGTCAAACTCGCACATCAGTATATCCCCTTCGCGCAGCAATACAGGAGTCGTTCCTGCCTCCTCCAACCGTGCATCAAACGACTCGAGTTTGCTGGATTGGAACGAATTGGCGGTCCCGTAGTCCTTCATGTTCGGCTGCACTTTCAGCTGGAAGAGATCACGCTTAGGCCCAACTCGGACAGGCTCGCCGTCGGGAATGACCGCCTCCATCTGCACGTCCTCGTCTTCCTCCGAGACAATCATGCTCTTCTCGTCTGTGATGTCTCCCTCGGGCGCCTCCACCGGATGCTCCACAACGTCCCCGTTGACCTTGATCTCGACCAACGAGTCGACGGGAGGCACGCCGTTGATCTGGATGGGCACGTTCTCGACGGCGCCCGGCGCAACTTCCCACGTGAATAAATCGCGCGCGTTGTTCGCCCACCGCTCGAGGCGTCCCACAACCGCGTCGTACATCGCGTTCACGTCCGTCGCCTGCTTCTGGTCGATAACCGCAATAGTGGGATGACCGAAGTGTGAGATTCCGTGATGACTTCCGCTGCCGTACAGGTTGGTGCGAGCCGGGGGCCTGAAGTCGTACAAGTACACGGGGACAATGATGGGGTCGTCGGGCTGTTTCTTGTATGTTCTGCTTTGCTGCGCGTGGCATGGGAGTTCGTAGCAGACGATGACGTCGCTATTTGCCATCTCGCCGCACAGAAGCCCGTCGTCCAGGCTCTTGTAAAACTTGTGGGAGAATGTTTCAAGGGTCAGAAGCTACGGCATATTAATGACGCAGTGAGAAGGCAGAAGGAGAATACTTACATTCTCGGGCGGGACGCCCATCCAGCGACCGAGGAGCTGTCGTAAGTCCTTAAAAGACGCGTCTCGACCGATCTCAACTGGCACCTATTTCTACTTCAGTACCCGTATGCGGCAACGGGGGAAATTAGAAACAACCTTTACGTGGGGCTTTTCTACATCCCATGGCACGTACAATATGCTGTGCTTCCACTTTTTCTGCACCGGCAGAGGTAACGTGAGGTACATGAACGGATCGAACGTGATGGAAACCTATCTGCAGATTAGAAAGACCATCCCAGAAGATATTTCTCGCAGCTCACCTTCTGGCACTCCGGACAGACCAAGGTGCTCTGGTACTGGCCCTGGAACAGATCCACAATAACGCTGTCATTCCGGAGCATATAACCGTCCCACGACTTCTGGGCAAGCTGTACGAGTTCCAAGTCTCCTCCACCTTCCCAGTCCGGCTTTTCGACGTAAGGCTTTTTGATCACTCGGTTCAAGTCCTCGTGCAGGCCGTCGAGGAGGAACGCCACCAGCTCTTGCGAATCGTGCTGCTGATAGCCGCTGAACTGGGGGGCGAACCGCTGCAACTGGGTCTTGAATTCACGTGGTGAGTAGGAAGTCGACGGTCCGCTGGAGGCCCAGATCCGCTGCAAGAGTGCACCAAAAGCCTCTGCGATTGCACCATGCATCCCCAAAGGATTGTCCGGGTTGAGCTCCTGCTGAAAGACGCCGGCTTCGGATCTTGTCAGCGAAAAGTGGACGAAATCGAAAGAGACAGATGTACGCACTGAGGAAGTATTCGGCAAGTTCTGGCTCATGGGCAAGACATTGAAGCGCAGAGTTCATAAAGCAGGTATTACCCATGTTCCCGAGACCCAGAGTACCCGGTTCGAACGTCTTGCTTGCTGAAGAGCCTGTAAGAGACCCACGCGTAAGGCTCCCAAACGGGGAAGTGGTCCGAGGAGATGAAGAACGTTGATTGCCCATCCGAGCAAAGAAACCGTCACTGGAAGGGAAGAGGGGAGCGTCCGGGACGAGTGTTATTGCCGTCTCTAGAGGCGGCGGTTGTGAATCGAGACTGGGCGAATCTACGAGCCAACCAAGCTCCGCTTTGAATTCGACCACAAAATTGTCGCCACACATAAATCCTGCTTCTTCAAGAGACCTCGAGTTTCCATCCACACTCTCGCACTCATAGGTCGATAGGTCCTCGACAAGGAACTCTTCCGAGGAGAAGCCGGCGATAGGCACTGCGCCGACATTCCAGACTCGGAATGGACGAGACTTTGGTGTTCCAGGGGGGCGGACCGCTTCAGAAAGTTCCCTGTTGAGAGACAACACGCTCTCGCCGCACGATATGGTGATGGATCGGGGTTCTGTATCGTCTGCCGATCGAATGCGAGCCATACGCATGACTGAGAAGCGGAAAGGATTGAGCTCGACGGTGGGCTCTTTCTGCTCCCCGCGTAGAATGACGTTCCGAGGAAGGGGCAGCTTGGGCTCGCCGTACCTACTTGAAATCAGCGACATTCGATCAAGATCGCGGAAAGTTTACCAAGACACAAAGTCATCCCACACGGCCTGTGGCACAAGCTCATAATCCACGCCATCGGAAAGCGCGGCACGGAGGTTCCCATTCATGTCAACAAGGGCAGTATTATCAACTCCTCGGAGTTCTTCTTCTGTGACCCCGCCCTCTTTGTCCACGACTCCGGTGCATGCCTTCTTCCAGCGCTTCCACCAATTTCTGTCAATTACATACCACTTTTCACCTTGTTTCATCCTCTCCGCCTTTGCCGACTCGACGCGCGCCACCTTTTCAGCGGGTGGCACGGATTGATACAGAGCCGTATAGGTCGGCGCGAGTCGGAAAGTATCCTCTCCAAGTTCCGCCATATAAGCGTCGTTTTCTGGGTTGGGGTCGGAGATGGACAAAGTAGAAAGCGGGTCGCCGTCCTGCGATGGCCCATCGGAAAGAGAACGCTTGACGGAGGAGGAAGAGGTGTCTGAAAGCATGGAGCTGCTGCGCTGTCTCTTTCTACTTGGCTGGGATGAGACTGGAGAGGGTGGCGAGGAGGGCGTAGAGTTCATGGTTGGCTTTTGAACACAAGAAAAAAAGGCGAGAAAGAAAGCAGAGGAAATGCGTATAGATGTGTGACTGTCACATGTCACACAAGCTTACCTCTCCCAACTTGTTCAACCTCAGAGCGCATTCACTGGCCGATCGGGGACAAAATCACTATAAAACTATGCAGAATCGGTGATCGCCAACGACAACTGGTACTAATAGTGATTGTTCACTAATGACCACCAGTGAGCAGCAGTAGTCACTAGTGATAACTAGTGATAACTAGTGATCTTCACTACTCGGTGAGTAGCGCATTCACTGACCGATCGGGACAAAATTACTATGTGATCGCCAACAACGAGTACTGGTGGTGATCGTTCACTGGTGAGTACCAGTGGTCACTAGTGATAACCAGTTTTTCACTGCTTGGTGATTATGGTCACTGGTGATCACTAGTGATTCACTGGTCGTCACTGCTAGTGATCATCAATGACCACTGGATTCAACTAGATTTCTTCAAGAGCAAGAGTTCTGGTGGCAGTGCGCAATGAGCGTCGGATAATGTACTCATCGTATTCCATATATATGTTTATCTTAGTCGTTTGTTGGCCTCGAGCTCAAAGAAAACCTCATTAGGACAAAACGCCGGGATCCGTCTTGAGTAATCGAAGCACGGGCTCATTTCACGCGAATGAGATCAGAGGGTTATCTAACGGCCTATTGCCGCGCATTATTTTATTACATGAAATACGCTACCGAGTGCAAAATAATCCCCTCAAGGACCCTGCGATCGAGGACCATCGACAGGCTTGTTATTCTCTCGCAACCCTGCCCAGACATCCTCAGTAGCGGCTGCTATGCGCTCTCTCAGGCTACCAAAACTGTCGAGCGCCGGTCGGACGTCGAGAGAAAAGACCGGAGAGCCATCGGGCTCAGGAGGAGCGGAGTAGTAATCTATGACATAGCGCACTTCCTCGCCGGTTTTCGGACGTCGTACAATCCAGTCGTGACGATCAAACGGTGGTTCCGTGCTGCATTGGAGGCATGAGCATTGCATATTGGCAGTAACTAATTGAGACGTACTTGAATCGCGATGGCATGAGCCATCCAGCAAACATCCAGATCCGTGCCTTGGGCGACATCTCCCCGGGTCTTCCTTTGAATCGCGCCAGTTGAATGTCATCAGCTCTGTAAGCCGTCGTATTAGCCTTTGTGACGCGCCGGATTGGAGGACTCACGGGTATGCCCTTTTCTCCCATTTCAAGACCTCCTGCCAAGCCTGCTCGTTCAAGAAGTTGTGGATTTCTACCATCGTTTCCACATGTGCGAGCTCCTCTGGCGTTTCGTGCCCTTTCCTAGCGAGTGCATTGTAGAACTGCTGCGGTGAAGGGTACTCCCATTTGGTGGCCGGGTCCCGTGGAATAGAAGACTCTGTGCGGGATGTCGGTAAAGCTACAGATTGAGAGGACGCTGCCTCTTGCGAGAGATTTGGCATCTGGTTCCGCGAGTTTATTGATTCGTGGTCGATGGGACATTCCGCGAGCTTCGGGGGTGGATCATGAGGAACGGGGCAGGCCGAAGCAGCGGGCGGTGATTTGTGATCAATAGGACATCCCTGGGATGGAAGCCCAGAGGTGCGGGGCGGCGCATTCTGCGAACTCGCCTGTCCCATGGCAAAGGAGAAAAGGCTTAAGAAAAAACAGGCACAAATAACGCTTGATGCCCAAAATGGAATTTCGCGTTTCTGTCAGGTGATCTTCTGAAGACATATTATTCAAGCTGAATCCACGAAAATGCAACTAATTTTCAAGTCAGAATTGAGAATCTGCGGCAAAAAAAAATCTGGCATGGAACCCGGGCCGCGCGGAGTCATTGCCATCAAAATAAACGACTTCGCCCAAGAATCCCGAAGTTCTATTGCGGTCCGTGTCCAAGTCGGTCAAGGCTGCAACCGTGTTTCTGGGTAGTCTAAGAATTTGCGGAATCAGAGCGCTCAATTTCCACATTCTTTGAGACTAAAACCAGGCCGTTTATTATAAAATCACCGTGAGTTGAATTTCCCGCGCATTGAGCAGCTGAGATATTTTTTTGCTGCGTGAGCACCAGGTGGGAGTTTTCTGGTACGGCTAAGTGTTTTGCAGGATTTGATCTTGATCCTGAGGCCTTCTCGCAGGCGGAGGGACGCGTTATATTTATGCTGCATAATTGCAGCCATATTCCCCTACGCCTTTTGATCCAATGACCTGGATATCCGCCCCAAATTGGTGCGGAGCTCTTGGATCATCCAGTCGTATTTAATACGGAGCCGCTCCTCAACACGCAGCAAAGTGGGCTCCAGTTTTTTTCTTTTTAAATGCGAATGTCTCACTCGTAACCGGCACATTGCCTTTTTTCTTCTCTTTGCGTATCTTTCCTTCTGAAAAAAAATGGGTTCATATATATCTCCCGCTAATATGACACCATCCTTGATTCGCGGATGAAGACCAATAACAAGCCGGCTACGGTCTTTGGACACGGACCGCAGACCTCGTAATATGCATGTTCTAATAAACGCTCTGCTACCGCTGCAAACTCTTCTACATCATCCGGAAAATTCTTCGCGTGCAGGTGGACGTCAAGCGGTAGCAGCACGGACATTCGTCGGAACGCATTTATGTGAGTCTGGCGGGAAGATGATAAATGGTTTTGTCTTGGACTGATACCGAGCCCAGCAGGGGAGCAGGGCCTGAGCGGCTGACGCGACGCACGCGGTACACCAGTGGATGGTGACCTGCGTGCACGGCGGTATTATATTGCGCGATCGTCTGGGAAAATCCCCCAATACTTGGGCGTGTCCCATTTTTTACCGTTGAAACGTGGGCGAGCCTGGGGTTTAACGGTGGAAAAGGGGACATCAGTGCTGTGATGTCGGGGTAAAAGTTTACTTGCGGCCTCTTCGCACTTCACAAAAACTCCCGTGTAAACGCCAGCGTGTGAGACGGTCGCGTCTCTTCAATCTTATCTCCTAGGCATTGTCGAACAAAAATACAGGCAACTACGAACATGGGTCTTGGGGTCGTCGTCCAGTTTGGGTCCCGCTGGTGACCAACCAGTCGTTGACAGAGGCTTGCACTCTTCTTGAGCATTTTCCCAAATCAAGGAAAATGTGTTCCGGCGGCATTACAGTGAACATATGAGTTCGATAACGGATTGGGCGTATCACACTGCTGCGCAGTCGTTCAAATACCTGGGCAACTAGGCGTTGGTCAGATAGCGCGAGTGCTTATCCAAAGATAGGAGGCAGAAAGGATGGGTCCAATTGGGAACACAAATCCAAGCTAGTGGTTGACGTCGCGGTCAAAATGATTGGCCGTGAGAACACATATAGACGTTGTCGGTGGCAAAGAGTTGTGATGTCTTTGGGGAGGCCCTCGGCAGATGGCGGAAATTTAATTAAACCTTGATCAAAACTCGAATTGCTAGGTAGATTCTGGTAATTTCTAACTAAAATCGAGTCGTTCGTAAAAGTTTGAAGCACTTGACCATCCTTCTCCTCAGCCTCCTCAGCTTCCTCCTCGAGCTCCATGAGATCTTGGGTTATCGATCGTTCTGAATAACCGATTGCGTTCCTTTCAACGTCGGACGTGTGAAACGCATCCGTGGCTTCGGGTCTGGTATTCGAGGCAGACCAAAGTTCAAGGAGACCCCTATTGGACCACTTCATTGGCTCGGGCCGCTCGTATATCCGAGCCCGACGCCAAGCCTAGCCAAGCTTGACCAAACTTCCAGCACTGCACGCACCGATCTCCGTTTCCGCTTCAGGCCATTCAACGTACAAGCTATGTATAGGCTATAATCTCCGCGTACGAATATGCGTCTTTCAGTTTGGCTCCAGGTTTGTGCTTCGAGCTTCGATGCCTTTGTTCACCGGTAATAACAAATCAAGTCTTACCCACTCCCTCTGGATCAGGGCTCTCACTGGCAGTTTATGGCCACTCACAGATAACAGGCGGAGCGTGCTATTAGTATCACACCGGCGATCCCTCCTCACCATCCGGAGTACCCCGTTTGTAATTCATATCCCATGCTGTGCCTTTTAAGGTATTTATTTTCCAAATGGGACCAAGAACCTCCCACAGATCGGATTAGTTCTCAAGTCCGGGTGCGGAACTTCGCGGGTGAGATTTGCCCACCGAGTCGACGCATGTACCGTAGATCTCACTTGAATCGCCTATCGTGGCCAATGCTTTTCAGATCTGTATTCATGCCATAGGACCATCGCTCGGTTTTCCACTCGGCCTTTGACGTGGTTGAAATCTTGGCAGGTGTTGCCGTTTCTGTTGACCCTCTCACAATGATATCGCGTTCTAGCACGTGAACGTCAATTCCCGCATTCTCACAATTCCCGCATTCGCGGTTCTACATTCGGCAACTCTTCCCTCGACAACCACGTCGATGATTGCGAGGGGCCGTCCACTCACTGGGAAACCACCGACATCGCACAACCCTTGGCATTCCACCGTGGCAATATGTGTCCGAAAAGAGACGCCGGGGCATGATGAAAACCTCTCAATCAACGAACTGCTTAGCTTTCTCAGGAGTCACCAGAACTACGGGCATTCTATCTTGGACACGACCTCGCTGGAGGATTCCACGATGCAAAAGCTCCAATGTTGCAGAAGCCCTTCTCTGTACTCAGAATCTACTTATTGGGAGGGTGGGGCACGGGGTGACGTCAACCTGGAGCCCAAGTTAGAGGGATCCTGACCAAGGGCAGGGTAAGTTTACGAGGGCCGACTTATCACCTTCGAACGCAGGGACAAAATTCACTATCCGAGGATTCAGCGTCAATCAACACCTTCGAGTCCATCAGGTACATTCTACACGGAAGCCGCAACTCACTGTTGTCGTCTGTAATCTTGACACGGCGTTGGAAAATCATCTGTGCGACGGGGAAGCATTCCTAAAAAAACTCCCAAGAATGTGCGCTGAATGCGACTCCTTCGAAGCTGATCCGCTTTCCGCATTCTGTGTTCTTTTTCACCGTTCTCGCCGATGCCAAGACTATGAGTTTATATAAATCTGGCGGCTACTGTTGTAACCCCCCGTATCAAGTCCTCTGTGCCGAGTGCGATGTCTACGCCTGTATCTTCTCGAAAATCATCCAAGACGGCCGTTCCCACCGACGGTGATCACCGTAAACGGTAGGCAGTTCAATTATGTTACTATCTTCTGGCTGACGACATCAGTCGTCGCAATCGGACAACACAATCATGCCTCAATTGCCACACAACAAAACGGATGGTATGTTTATTTAATGAGCCACTGTTCGAGAAAAAATCGGCTCACCCACTCCTACAGTGCGACCGGAAACGACCTTGCTCGCGATGCTCCCAGCTTGGGATTGTAGGTTCTTGTGAAGCAGTACCTTTAATTTACAACTCAACGAAAATATTACAGTCAGGGAATTGCGTCTATGAAGTAGATGACCCGAATAGGCCAGGCAGCAAAGAGGACGAAAGCGCGAGACTCATGAGTCGTATCGCGGAACTTGAGGGAGTTATTCGAGAGGCAAGCCTGTCTTCAAAACGCAGAATCGCTTTCTCTTACTTCTTTATCAGTTAAAGAATAAGCCACATCCCCGCCGGCTCGCTGAGGAAGAAAGATCTTTCTCCGATGCGTCCTCCCCGAGATCTCTGTCTGATAGCCCACCTCGTTCCGGAGATGCAACTCCGCCGGATATCCCCCACTGGCTTTTCCCGGCCTCCTCGGGCTTGGACCCTCCGAGTCAGTTGTCTCCCGGTACTCCGGCCCATACGCAACCTGTCGCGCCCTCTCCACGTTCAAGCGATTCTCTGGCATCACTTATGGCTGCATACGCAGGTTTGACGGACCACATGTTCATGCGAAGAAGGGCCAACTGTGGTTGCCTGAACGACACTGCATGCTACAACGCTATTCTTGAGCTGTCCCTCAGGCTCAGAAGGGCTACCGATGTTATTTCCCGGTCGCCAAGCCATTCAGGCAGCTTCGATTGCACCTTGCATGCCCGCATAACTGATTTGGACACCTTCGTCAAGTGCGCGGCGCGTTATTTTTCTGTGTCCGGGCTGACGTAAACTATTATTGGCAGAAATTCGCTGCTTGACGCTCCAAGTTATGATTCTTCGCTGACAACGGGTCTCAGCTGCAGCGATGAACGTGGCGCAGGGAGGGATACTTCCCCGAATCCGCCGACCGTCTTTGACCACTCGTACGGGGATAGTAGCGGTTCGGGTTGGGATATGAGTGCCTTAGATAGTTTTATGTCTTGGGTCCCAGCCCACGCGCGGAACGTGTGATATATATACCCTCCTTTGATTTTATGCTCGTACCTCAATTGTGTGTATATATATAGTCTAAAGTCGAGCACCTTGCTATCATTACCAATGATTGAGGCCGCGTTTTTCAACCTTTCCCGACGCGTCACAAATTTGCACCCGGCTAATACTACCGAGAAGGCATCAAATCGCGCCAAGCTAGTTCGAGTGAATTCTTGCTTGCGTCGGCCAAGCCCTGGCTCTTGTAAGTTTAGTACAAGTTCGAGTTGAGCAAAAGATGTTCAACTTCAAAAGAAGTTCGACGCCGACTATAACTTCCACGCCGGGGATTCCGCACGAAAAAATCCGTAGTACCTTCTCGATAAGGCTTTCTTCTAACTTGAGAGATATCACCGTTTGGCCAAGCTGATCAGCAGGATTAATTGCGGAATAACTGCGTGACGCGTGACGCGTCACAGTCGCGTGTGGTCACGGTCAAATTCTGCAGACGCCACCACCGTTGTGTACGTAAACTCTGCTCTGCTTGTCTTTCCACCCGACGCACTCTAAAACAAAACAACTCCCATGGTCAACGAATTTGCGAAGTCTGGTGCGCAGACCATCGCTTCAGAGGTCATCGAAATCGATTCAGATGGAGAGGAGGACGCGGGAGGAGTATCAGATGGCAGGGCTGAGAATTCAGATTTGATTTCGGTCCCTGTAGAGTCCACTATGAATAGTTCCAAGTACGCGGAAGAGCGCGCCGCTCGTTTTGAGAACATCAAGGTTAGTTTTCTGCAACCCCCGTTCAATTCGCCGCCCAATCACAGATGAAAATAGAAAGATCTGGAGGAACTCTTCAATTCCGGGCTCAAGTTCGAGGGCACATTCGCCTGCTTCGAACGATATTCCGCGAACAGCGCACCAAATCCGTTTCTTCGGATTCATGGGTTGGGCGCCATCGGGATTCCTCTAAATGCCCGGGAGGCCATTGTGATCCTATCTTCGGAGACAAACCTGACTACGAAGTCGTCGAAGCACACATGGGGACTGCCTTCAACGCAGGTTCGTCCGCTGCGACTGTATCATCAGTTCCAATTCATGTTCCCCTCAGATTCATGTCGACAATCCAGAATGGGATGTATGGATTCAAGAGAAGGCCGGACCGACTGTTTTCAAAGTCCTCGCAGGCAAAGCGTCCGTGCCACCGACGTATAAGTTTCGGAAATTGATTCTTCAGGAACCCGGATCTCAGTAAGCTATTGTTTATGTTCAAGGTTTCAGTCATGACCATGTTCTGCATTTAAAGATTTACGGGTTTTGAGGAAAGAGACTCGGAGTGCGCGTTCAATTTTCGGAATCTTTTTCGTTCTCTAAACCATGAAGCAGAACCGAGAAATCCGAGGATAGAATTGGCACACTTATCATCCTTCTTCCGTCTAGCTTCGACGGAGCTCAGCTGCTACTTCGTCATGCCGACGACAGCCTCTCGGTGGACCTATCACATCAAAGTGGACTTTCGACGTCCGTTATAGCAGCTTATTCTGGCATCGCAAGCGAACTCGCACCTATATCGTCCGGATATCGTCTCTCCCTGGCGTATGACATCCTGCAGCCTAACACCCACCTGGGTTCCAAAAGATCGGGTCTTCCGGACGTGCAAGCCATAAGTAAAAGGCTGGGACAGATTTTGACTTCTTGGATGGAGGGTGCCGACACCGAGTCCGGGACGTTGCATTGCTTGCTAAAGGGAAAGTATGAAAGAGGACCGAGCTTTGGACGCCGATCTCTTACTGGATCTGACACGTATTTGATTACCCATCTCAACCCTCTCGCTAGCGAACTCGGATTCCACCTTCATTTCGCACATGTTGAGCTGGTGATTACAGAGTCATCCAGTATCGAAGAAATCTATCATTACGATGGTTATGGGGAAAATCCTTACGACGAGCTCGGTCAAGACGATTTCCATTTCAATATGGAGGACGAAGAAGGGGAACTATCTGTCATTCAGGTTGTCGACGCAGAGGGCATGCCGCTTATAGCCACTGGGGTCATTTTCTCGACGGCTGATTTAATCAACGGTTCTATGACGGAACATGAGCCGGACGTCAGCGACTTCGAAAAAGACGATGACACGGTACGCTTGACTTCATCGCCATCTTCAGAAGTTTGACCATATATCCCAAGACTGCGAGTCTCACAAATAGTAGGCCTGCTCGCTCTCTATCATCCGAGTCGTTTATCATTCGCCTCGCAGCTTACCGACGAACTGTCCTCTTGATCTCCAAAAGGGATATGAAGTTCTCCCCAGATATCAATCACATTTACGACTACGCTTCACTCACTCTCCGCAATTCTCATTCCCTAACTCCCAGCGACAAAGAGATGATATTAATTGACAGTCTGCTTCACCTGTCGGAGACCTGTAGCACTGAACAGTTGCGCACGGTTGCTCATCTTCTTACGGAGCATGCCGACCGTTGGAACGATCTACCTCTCCTGTTGAGAACGCTCAAAGCTTGTCGTGTGGATCAGAGGATCGACCTGCTGGGCGTTGAAGCCTTGATCTCCATGTACCAAGCATTCGGATGGGATGCTCTCAAAGACTTGTGAGTCGGTCGTTCTTTTCTCCTCCCTCCCTCCACTGGCTGATGGCTTCGGGTTTAAGCTACAGTGATGCGTTGAAGAAAGACGAGACCAATCTGGCCCGTCAAGCACTCATAGAAAAATTACTGGAAATGGCCCGAGAAGAAGGCACCACGGAAATAATTGCATGGTGCGAAACCCAGCAAGAACAGCTCCTCCGAAGTCTTTGTGCATTCGACGTGAACCAGATAGGATGGCTAGTTGAACTCGCGATGACGCGCGGTGGCGAGTTCCTGAGAGACGTGTAAGCCGGTCCCTGGTTGAAATATTAACCTACTAAAACTCTGCGTAGCATATTTCCCCAGCTCGAAGCCCAGAAGCTCGAGAAAACCTTGTGGATCGCGCTGATGAGACGGCTCCAAGATATATCTACCTGGTCGCCAGAGCTGGTAGGAACGTTGACGTCGTTCTGCGTCGTCCAGGCCGTTGAAGCGCTTCCTGCGTTTCCGACCGTGACCAACTCCAGGGTGTTGGAGCCTGATTCTGAATCTATCATGGAGGTCATCCAAGTTTGTGTTGAAACCGGAAACAACCATCTCTGCGATACGATCTCGGGCCGAATGCGTGGGACGGCGAGTGCCGGAACTTTCCCCTCCCGATTCCCACCTTGGATATTTTATTCAAGACTCGCAGTATCATTGGATGTATATCTTCAGGCCAGAGATACACCCGACGCTGTCAGGCCCTTCTTCTCTGACGCTGTGGACTCCATGCTGAGTGCAGGCTCGGACGCAAAACACGAATGTTCCATGACACCTCCGATTCTCAACACCATTAACATGGCGATCAGAAGGGCAGGAGGCATATTTTTCTTGAAGGAAAGGTAACATGTGTCTTCTTGGAGGGTGTAGACTGATATCTGACATGAAACTCAGGCTGCAGGAAGATTATTGGAAGGCTCGCACCTCCGCAGACTTGCAGGCATTGGTCCGTTCCATAAGAGCAGGTTTCGCGCCGCCTCCAGGAGATACTATGGGGGCGTCGGAACTTCTAAATGTAACGTCGGTGCTCGTCGACGCTGCCATCCATGCGTTCGATCTAGCGACGCTAATTCCCCGGAAACCGACACTTTCATACAGCGCTATACTCCCCGATGTTCTAAATATGTTCAGATTCTGCTTTCAAGTCGGCATTCCAAGCAAATGCCAAGATTTATTGGTGAAGCTACTTGAACCTCCAGCTGGATTTACGATCCCACAGAACGTGGACAGAATTTTGGTCCCGCTGATTCCTGCTCTAAAAACATTCCTCGCAACGGTACACCTCGATTACCGGACGGATCCATTCAAGACGTTCTGCGTGGCGGTCATAAAAGCCTACGCGAACACGGTGATGGGTCAAAAACCTCACGAATTGGTGTCCATCGCAGAACTTGAGGGCGTCGGGTGCCGTACCTGTTCGGAATGCGCGGCTTTGAAGACATTTTTCCTGGGAGACGAGTCGTCGATCGATTTCTCCCGCCCGCAGGCCAAGCGGTCACACCTCGAGTATCACCTTGCCGCAACAACGCCATGGGGTGTTACTTGGGAAACCCACAAGCTACGGAGTCCACACACTCTTAGAGTACGTGTTTCTCTTGCGTTTATTGTTACTATGCAACTCATTCTGGCTACCCGCAGATCACGAAGCCCCCGCGTATGACTGCGGTTAATCTCACCTTGAGCACTCAGAAGGGAATGACGCTGCTTGCGGAATTGGGTGATGGTGCTACGCAGCGGCTGATTTTAGGGGCAGACCAGGACTGGATCTTGGCCAAAATAGCACCCCCGAAACAGTCATCTACGAGTCAAAAACGGTCTGCTGGAAGTACTCAGCCGATGGCAGGACAAGTCAGAAAGAAAGCTCGTACATCTTGAATTACTCATTATAAGTAGTACGAGTCGTCTTTGGGATTCAACTCAAATTCACCAGTGTTGCCGATCTTGTGTTGGTTTTATCTCGTGAGATATCACTCTTTCCTGTTAGGCCTTAGGTTACAAGCTCATGAGGAGCTCTACTGTAGGTACCTTACATTATTCCTGATGTTCCGGGCAAGTTTCCTGCACGACCTCGGGGTTGTGCTGGATCGCTAATCTCCAACCTCAATCCTGCACAATGGTATTCCAAATTCTCTTTCTGAATCCTTCAGCATTCTCTGTTCGTCAGCTTCCAAGCTCTGGGTGATGTCCGGCTTCTACCGTGATCCCATCAATTCCTCGATTCGATGTGAATTCCTCTCCGAGTCTTCTGGGTCCTAGACTGCTTCCCTGGAATTGAAACGTCGGCAGTTCTTAGGGTGCTCCAAAGACTCTGGAGCATAATTTAATCTCGATCCTTGTCCATTTTGATTCGTTTAGCGACCGGCCAGTACTTTGTTTGATGGTCTCTTCTTCGTCTATAGCTCTGACACTTCTCTGTCTCTCTCCTGGGCTGTTCGAGTCAATTCCACAAAAGATACATGGGTGAAAACAAAATTAGGATGAAGGGCGACGAGTTTGAAGCGTTTTAAACGCAAAAAGCATTGGGCCTAACCGGGAATTGAACCCGGGACCTCCTCGATATTAGATCACGTGATGAGAATCACCCGATCAACCCTAACAAGGAATCATACTACTAGACCATCAGGCCGATGGAAAGGTTATAGTAACTTTGTGCTACATCCCGCCCAGCAGCACTTTTCGCAGCTTTCAACAAATGTATTTAATTGGGGGAGCTTGCGACCCCAATCCTATACATGAAAGCACGACGAGCACAGCCCTTGACAGAAAGTCATGTGGAAATTCACATGATGTTGTCGAGATGTTGCTGCCGGCTGTCGAGATGTTGACGCCGGGTCCCACGGCTCGGAATTCGCCGTGCGCGGGCGAACCCCCGAACTCGGAATCCGCCGTGTCTGCGCGGAACTGAGAATCCACGGGGTTTGGGGCGAAGCCCCAACAAGCTGTGGACCCGCCGTAGGAACGGACCGAGCGCAGCGAGCGTCCGTGCCGAAGGCAGGGTCCTAAAGCTTGTTCTCCCGACTAAGCCCCAAATCCGGATGGCTGTGCAATGCACGACTGATTGTTGTTCGTGTTTGGTTCTTGTCCCGTGATCACCGCTTAAATGAGAGAATAAATTTAAACTGCCCACCGTTGGAGTTGAACTTGACGTCGACGAAGACTATCAAAGATGAAAGAATGCAATAGAACTACCCACCGTCCGAGTTGAACTTGTGCACGGCATCGTGTCTGGCTGGCGTCGGAGATTGATGGATTACAGTACCTATTAATAATAGGCTATTATAGTACCAAACCTGATTCGACAGACCACTGATCAGCGGATCTTGTCCTCTTTTCACTACGCTTCCGGATGTTCATCGTCCAGTATTGGGCTTTCCTTTGCTATTCTGGTTCCTACCCTATGTGGGTCTATCTGGTAGCAGCAACCTTTGTTTTTTTCAGGAGCTATCCGGGTCTATCTACTTAGAGGCAACAATATTTTTTGTTTTCTTTTTAGGTACTGAGCCTCAATATATGACTGTGACTGCTCTGGAAAATACATTCTCAGCACTTGTGAGATACCTGTTAGTTTGTGCTTAGGTCATGGTGGAAGAGCCAAAACTTGGCCAGGCAGCCTATTGTGCTTGTCGAGCCCGTCTTACTGCATGTAATGTAGTAACGGGTCAAATTTAAATGAATGTCAAATATCTTCACATCCAGGGTAGTTACAAGAAGTCTGAGCAGACATTCTACTTCATAAACAAGTCTTTCAATGGATTATCAAGAAAGTCTGCCGGTATTTACATGAGTGGTGGTACCATGAATAAATTGTGTCCGAAACCACCAATTCTGGGGTACCGGGTCAACCATCTGTTGACACATTAAAACATGGATTCCTGAACTTCAGAGCCACCCAGAGTCTTTGTTCACTACTGCAATAAAATACCAGAGCATTCACAAGCATCTTCAGCAGCGGTTGTCGAGGAAAGAGGGAGAAGAGATCTGATGACCGCCCAAAATGGTAATTTGGCAAGAAACCATTCCATTTCTCCCTCAGAACTTGCTCTATGATCCCCAAAATCTGGTTCTGAAAGCAATAGATACTACCCAGAATAATGCTCGACTCAGATTGTCTAGAAATGTTCCCATTCGGGTGAGATATTTGTTTGACCCGTTACCCCGTATGACCCATTAGTCCATCATATGCAGTAGAGGACAACAGATCCGTACTGATGTTGCCCAGGCAGCTGCACATATATATCTTCCTACTGTCGAAGAAATTCAAAATGCGAAATGGGATGAGATCTTTCCTCGGACTCTGGGAGGAGAACGTAAGTTTTCTCTCATTTCGAGTGTAATCTGGTTGATGTTCAAATAAGCTCGGCTTACCCCGGCATTGCGTTTCGAACTGCATTCCCATGGAGCCGATTGAAGAGGCCAAATGTCATGGAGCCAACGAGAATGCTGGAAGAAAACTCTGTACGTAGGGATTAGATTGGTTTACATTAGATAGGTATGGTACGGATCTTAGTCAGTATGTGTTCGAAGACTAGTAGTACGAAGTGCCCAAAGATTGAGACTGAGATTCGTGCAAGCTCCGCCATTCTGTAGCCGGGTCACCGGCATACAAAACATATTGCATTACTCCAGAGTCGTGACCGTCGTGGTCTTCGCCGCACCCGTCCGGTAGATTATTTGAATCCAATACCTCCTCCACTCGGGAGCGGGAGTGAACTCCCAAAGTCCCCACGTTTCCACCTCTCCAACACCTGCGCATGATGAGCATTTCCTTGTGTTTCTGCATTCACTTGCTCCTCCGTGCGCTCGTCAACGTCGAACTGTGTCGTAGCTGCCAGTTCCGTCATGCATATCTTCACCATAGTGTTGATTATTTTCCTCTTCAGCCTGAGAGTCGTCGTATGTACTTTGACTCCGACTCCGAGGATTAGGCTCAGTCATAGTCGTACTCGCTCTCAGCTCCGTCGGGCCGCAGGAGTCTCCCTCGTTCTGTCGCGCATGTTCAGCGTCGTCGCGCATGCTCGGAGGGTCGAGGGGTTCGTCCACAATCCCGGGTGCCGTAGCTGGTTGGGTTGAGAAGGTAGGCGACGGCGAGGATATACACTGATCGGGTTCTGGCAAGTCATCATCTTCACCTCCACTTCCACTATTTGTATCGTCCACCGCTCCAGACTCGCTTTTGGATTCGGTTCTACCTCTTCTCTGTCCCCGATTTGTCTTGGACTTCAGGCGATCCTGGACATCGGGCCCTCCTACTTCAGCAGCGGTGCGCTTTGGGTTGTCGTTGTGGGTAAGGTGGTACCGGTAGCACTCCGGGCATTCTGACGCTGGAAAGCCCAAGAATAGACGCGAGCTTCATGCGCCGACCAGACGCCTCCGGAATCTCAGTTTCTTGTGCCTCCTTCGTTGTGCGCCGAGCCATGGAGGACAAATGAAGGCATAACAGCACTGCCACAGAAGCGTCGTGCGATTGTACTGTTACTGCAAGTTGGAATCTGGAGAAGAACTCGAGCACACCCCTTGACCTCTTCCAGCGAATATACATTTCTTCAACACCTGCCCCCGTGTACTTGGCTGATTAGTGAAGCATGAAGTATGTCCACATTCCCTGATGGCCGTCCAAGTACTATTCATCCAACCTCCTTCAGAGTTGCCGCAATTCAAGCTGAACCCGCCTGGTGGGACCTCAAAGCAGGTGTCGCAAAGACGATCTCACTTCTCAAAGAGGCCGCGTCCAATGGTGCCGAGCTCGTCGGATTCCCCGAGTCGTTCATTCCAGGCTACCCGATGTCTATCTGGGCGCAGCCCTTCAATCCCATCTTCCTCGCGAAGTTCCAACAGAACTGCCTGTCCGTTCAATCAAACGAATTCAAGGAGATCCGAGATGCTGCGATGGAAGCCGGGGTCTGGTAAATGCGACCATCCCACGGCAGTAAGAGTCATGTGCTAAATATAGCCTTAGGGTCGTTCTCGGATTCACTGAGCTAGACGGGGCAAGCATGTACGCATCTCAGGCTATCATAAACTCGGAGGGGGCCGTGGTTTTGCATCGCCGCAAGCTCAAAGTGCGTCGAAACTGTGTGCTATTAGTACCAAGGCTGATCTGCTGTATATCAGGCCACAGGACAGGAGCGTACGATTTGGGGGGATGCTCCAGGTCTGTCGCCCCATTTTCTCGTTCATCGGTTATAAAACCCGCCATTCGATGCAGCCGACTCGCTCCAAAGCGCTGTCAAAGGACCAGGTGGAGCTATAATTGGTGGTCTAATGTGCTGGTATGGGCCGGATAGACAATGCATTCGAGACTATTGACCCAAGTGCTAGGGAGCACCTTCAGCCGTTATTGAGATTTCATCACTATAGCTTGGGAGTTCAAGTTCATGTTTCCAGTTGGCCATACTGCGATTCTATTGCCAATGGCGCACCGCCTCAGTTCTCTTCAGACGCGCAAAGTCTTCAAGCTAAATTTGCAGCGTTGGAGGGCCAAATGTTCGTGATTTCGAGCACTCAGATAATCAGCAGCAAGAATGCGGAGCTTTGTGGGTGTGTGTCGTCTCTCTCAGACAGCGGAGTAAGCACTAAACATATATATGACCAGCGTAAAAGGCGTACAGAATTGGGAAATGCTTGTAAGTTTCCCCTTATTCATTTACTTATCGATTAAGCATTGGCTAGTTTGGAGGTGGCTTCGCAGCGATATACGGCCCGGATGGCACTCAAATCACGCCACCAACGAAGCCAGACGAAGAGATCATTCTCTACGCTGACATCGATCTGGACGCTATAAAGATGGCGAAGCTCACCGCGGACCCCGTCGGTCATTAGTGGGTTTTTATCACTTCTGCTGCCGATAACGGTGCTGACTCTTATAGTTCTCGGCCTGACCTCTTGTCCCTCCATGTAAACACTCGTCCCACCCCGCTTGTGTCCTATGATGGACCTGAGGAACGGGACCACACCCTTCTCAATCGCATTGTGTAATAATTCTGGATTGAATCGTCTATGATGTTTCAATATGGTTGTAGTATTTTACGAATTTGACATGCGCATTTCAAGGGATCCAGATCACCCAGTAGTAACAATTTGCCATTTTAGGTCGAGAGCGGTTGTTTGCGGTCGTTGTTTTCCTGAAGCAAAGGCTAGCTTTACGACTACATTTAAAGATAAATCAATCGCGACCAAATCTTGTTCGAGGTCTGGGATCTATAATAGCTTACCCAAAAGGCTACCGTCTGTACGAGTTATACACATTAAATTTGGTAGTACAGTGTCATCCGGCAAAATAAGTAAAAAATGTTCCAGTTCCACGTTCGTTCGTTCCACTTCCACAACAAAAAAGAAATCCAGCGAGTATTATGGGCATCGCAATCGCAATCCGCAGTGCGGTACGCCAGGAGGAACTCAGAACCGGAACAGGCCCTTTTTCTTCTTCTTCTCCTCCTGCGCGGACGGCGTCATCGAGACGTTCGACGCGAACGACTCGGCGGGCGACGTGCGCGCGGCCGGCCGACGTTCTTGGCGCGGCGGCGCGAGCGCGGCTGCGGGTGCAGGCCGCGCGGGCGGCGGCGCATCTCTAGTGAAGTACCGGTCGTCGTAGAACTCCTGGAACGACCGCCCGCCGCGACTCTCCTTCATCCCGTTCGGAATCGCCTTCGAACCCATCCCACCGAGCTCGAGCACCTGGAGGTCGTTGATGAACTGGCGGGGGGTGATGGTGTGCGTCGAGCCTGCGGCGAAGCGCGAATCAGCATAACGCAGAAGGGACAAGATGCAGCAGTGGGCTCCTCACCGATGTATATGTCTTTATTCAAGGACGTGGAGAGCTGGTATGCTTCCCGGATCTCCGAGTAGGTCATGCCGCCCGCCACGAACACCAGCAGGCGCTGACGGGTGTCCGACACGCCCCCGGGTCGCGCGGCCTTGTGCCACGACGGCTTCTGGCTGCGCAGCGAGGTGGTCTGGACCGGGGCGCTTCGCAGACTCGCAGCAGGCGCCGCCGCCGTGGGCGCGTCCTTGACGTAGGGGAACATCACTTTGTCCAGCTTATCCGCGACATGCTCCTGCAGACCCTCAGGTTAGCCGCGTATCGGAAATAGCAAGGGCAGCGCATGGTACCTCGAGCACCGTCTTCAGCGACGGCTTGAACCGCGACAGGTCATACTCCTCGTCGCTGTTTGGCTTTTGCTTGATCTTCTTCTTGTTGTCACGGTCGCCCGGCCCCTGCATGCATCCCTGTCAATCGCGTGCGTGGGGGCGGAGTCAAGAGAGGCACACGCACCCGACTAATGCGAACACCGAGGTGCACCAGCGCATTAACAGCCTCCTGTTCCGGGATAGAGAGCCGCGCGTGCTGGTACAGCCGTCGCCGGTCCTCGTCTGGCACGCCGTCACGGAACTGAATGTACAGGGCGACGATGCGCACTTTGTTGGCGTTCCTATGGCGCCATGCTACTTCAGCCGGGAATGCTAGGTAAACGAGCTGCCTGGGCGTACATGACTTCTCGGCTGTCGAGAAGGGGCACCATATCCTGGACAAGACTTTTGGGGGTCTTGCCTTCAGCAGTCACGCCCGTTGCGCAGTCCTGTCGGCGGCATGTAAGCAAAGCCTCTTAGAGGGGGTTGAGCCGGATCACCTGCTCGATGGTGGCGACGAGGGGCAGCTTGTCCCGTTCAAAGAGACCCATGCATTCTTGCGCCATATTCAGATGCAGCGAGAACTGCAGCAGAGAATCAGCATCCGTATCAGCGGCATAGAACATTTCGTACCTTCTCTCGTTGCTCCTGGTATTGTGGCAGACTGGCAAGCATCTCCTTCATATCATTCAAGCTCGCCGCACCCTCCCTATAACAGCATTAGCTTCCTTGTAGTATTAGAGATCCTAACCCTACCCCTTGAAAACCGCGTTCTCCTCCAAGAACTTATTAAAGTCCGCCATGAGTTTGTCGATCGCCTCCCTCATGTGCATATGCCGGACTTCCGTCCACACAGTGTCCGCGTCGGTCAGCGTCGCGGTTTTGTCCTCGAACGCACCCACAGACGACTGGAACTTGTACCTAGAGGAGCGAAACCGCATGAGGCACGCCTAACGCGAACACGATGAAACGACAAACGTGTATTTCGTGCCGTCCTCGATGGGGAGCAGGTCGTTCGCCATAGCCTGGTATGTAAACTCGTGCACGAACGGCGCGATCATGTCCATCGCGCGGTCGGTGATGAACAGCGTCCCCCGCGGCCGCAGCGGCTCCGTCGGTTTCTAAGCACAGCAATCAGCACCCAGCCGACGAGAGGGAAGGTAAGCTTACGGCGAAATCGGGGTTCGCCTTCTTATACTCGTCGAGGTTGTTCTGCACGAAGAACGCAAGGATCTTGGTCGCGAAATCGCCCTCGACCGACTCGTACGCGCGCGCCTCGGCGCCGCGCGCGAGATTCGTGCGCCACCGGCCGCTCGTCTCTGGCGGCGGCGGCGGGCGCGTCGACGCATGGGGCTTCAGCGCGCCCAGCGGCGGGTGGTTTGGCGGCACGTAATACCGAATAAACGGAAACTCGTTCAGCGTGATGCACACATTCGCGATCTAAGTCTCGTGAGCAAGGACGGACGAGGAAAGGGAGGAGGCGCACAATTTTGCTGGCGAATCGAAGCTCCTCCTCGAGCCGGTCGCGCGCGGCCTTGACCTGCGAGTCGCTCCGCGGGGGGCTGTAGATCCCGAAAAAGAGCTCGGGGGCCTGCAGCGAGAATGTCTGCGCTTCGGCGGCTGTGGCGTCGGTCAGAACATCTCTGTGGCGACACAGTGGAACTGCACGGACCCCAAAAATTCACGAACAGCTCCTTCACCGCACGAAGGTACGGTTCGGCCGCGGACGATGCTAGACGCTCAAAGAGGCGCTCCTCTAGCCCTGCGCAAGGGTAAGCCGAGCGCATAATGACATCACAGAGAATCCTGCTCGCCGTCAATGAAGAACAGATGTGCGGCAGCGTACTGCCGAGAGTTCGAAAAGTCCTTGATGACCCGCTCGACGTTCTGACTCGTCGGCATAAGCAGATACAGCGCCTCGAACTCGGGCTGCGGGTCGCGGAAGTTGGTGATGGATTCAATCACTGCAACGATCCCGTCTGAGTGTGCGTTCGTTCAGGAGGAGCAGCGCGGAGACACACGGGTAACGTTCTCCTCGAGGATGTCAAACTGCTTGAGCACCGAGCCGAGGAGTTTCTGCGAGTGCTCGTCAACGACGAGGATCTTCCATTTTCCGGCAGGGTTGACGGAGCGGATGGCGTCGAGGAATTCTGCGGCCCAAGTCAGATAGATAAGATATGAGAATGCGGACTCGACGCGGCGCACTGGAGCGGACTGTCGTAATTAGGGAAGCCATTCGGAGCTGAAATCGAGGTATTCAGCGGCTCCCGTTCG
This sequence comes from Mycena epipterygia, assembly GCA_029281465.1. Taxonomy (NCBI): domain Eukaryota; kingdom Fungi; phylum Basidiomycota; class Agaricomycetes; order Agaricales; family Mycenaceae; genus Mycena; species Mycena epipterygia. Next base: position 519,758 of record JARJCQ010000030.1, on the reverse strand, counting down.
AGGAATGAGAGGGTCTAGGAGAAGAGTATTCGGGTGAGATGGATGTACGAAGTAGAGCCTTGTCTACCCGCCAAAGCAACGATTCGAAGGAGAATGAGGTAGGATTACATAACATCTCCCTCGCCAAGACAAGATATCGCCTCGCGGGTTTTTACAGCTGTCCGCAGTTACAACAGCTTGCGGGACAGAGCGTATGGCGCAAAAGAGGAGGGACTCCGAGATCCGTGTCGAACGATTCTCACATTTTTCTCTTACGGATTGAGCACAAGACCAATCGGCATCCCAATCCTGCAAGGATTCAATTCCGGCAGACCAAATGGCTGCAACATCTTCTAGGTACATGTACCAGATAGCACTGATTAATGTGACGGCTACTCAAATAAAAGAAAAGATATCCAGGGAGAAATTAGAGCAGGACCCAGCTGGCAGCCACCGCGCCGACGAGCGAGAGGAGCGGGACCACGGTCCCCAGAGCGCCACTCGTGCCACTCGTTCCGGACGTGGTGTTCGAGCCGGTGTTCGAGCCGGCCGAGCTGCCCTGCGAGACCTTGCCGGTGCCGCTCGAGGTCGAGTTGGCCGCGGTGGAGGTGTTGCTGCTCCCCGCCATCGACGCTGGCGGAGACTGGAAGGGGAACGACCCGTTCTTGTTTGACTCGACGTACAGGTTGTTCGTCGGGATCTTGGAGCACTTGCCAATCGGCTCGAGCTGCATGCAATGACTTAGCCACATACGGAGAGAAGGTGGAACGTGGAGACTCACGTTAAAGGGCGGGTTGTTCGTCAGGGCGGCGTTAAGGGTATAACCCATCGCGAGGTCCACGGTGATCTCGTAGAGATCGTGCTCGAGGACGCAGAATCTGCACGGGGTGAGCAACGGGCTTCAGATATAAAAGGAAACATACCCGGTGTCCAGCGTCGTCGCGTTGCCGAGGATGGCCTCGAAGGTGGCAAAGGACGTGGGGCCATCGACGGTACCGCCTGCAACCTTCCAGTCGAACGTGTCGAAGGACACGCCCGCGGGGGTGCGGGTCCAGATGATGGGCACCAACCCCATGGCAAGCGAAATCATGCGTACGCGGTCGTCTTGCGCTATCGGTTAGTCGGCTGTTGCAGCGAAAAAAATAACCATGTACGTACCAATGTCTCCGTAGGGAGGCCGCATGGTGGTGGGGGTGACGCCGAGGACGGCCTGGATAGCCTTGCGGGTCCATCCCAGCTCAGCAACGATCTGCGCGTTTGTGAGGGAGGTCAAGTGTGGGTGCGACCAAGTGTGCACGCTAATCTCGTGGCCCGCCATATACTCATTGATGAGGATATCAGGGTACTCGATGACGCGTGAGCCGACCACGAAGAAGGTGGCCGAGACATTCTTCTCCGCCAAAAAAGTGAGCAAATTCCTGGGCATCAAGTCAGCGGAGAAACGGCCAGTCCGGTGGGAAAAACCAACGGGGCTACACAAATAAATTAGTGGGAAGAAGCAACGAGAGCGGGCCGCGACGTACTATAGGGAGCGGGTCCATCGTCGAAGCTGATGAAAACAAATCAGCCGCGACAGTTACCACGACGGAAACGGGCATTACCTGACACCCCAGGTCATTTTGTCGGGGCAGGCGGTAATGTCGGTGTCCCGCGTGTATCCGCCACACGTCCACCAGCCTCGGTTGGCAGCGTCGGCCGCAGCGGCTGAATTTGTCACATCAGTTTTTGCCGGAGCGCCAATTTCTCGGAGAAAAATTCACCCGTATCATTGACACAAGTACCGTCGACGGTGGGCGTGATGTCGGGGATGTTGTAGCCATCGAGTTCCTTCATCCACTCCTGTACCTGGTCAGTAGCTAGAAGAAAGTCAGAGCAAGTCGGACGAAATTCGATGACTACACACTGGAGTCGATCGGCTTGTCCATGTCAGGCCATTGTCCTTGAACAAACGCCCCTTGAGAGAACGGTGAGCACACTGAGAACCCCCCGAGACAAAATGACCTACATGCGGGTGAAGGAAGTGCTGGGGCCCCTGAAACGGGCGCAGAGGCACCAGGGGTGGCCGTGGCCGTAACAGTGGGGGTCGCACCTGTGGGCATCCCAAACGTTATGCTGGCGATCGGAGGAATAGTGACTCCAGCAACGACAGTTCCTGTGGCTGCCGCCGACTGGCGCTTCGCAATCTGGGCGTGGTGGGGGGCATTATGGGCAGCGGCGGAGGCGATGAGGGCAAAAAGAGTGGTGGTGATGGCCTGGGGCTTCATGGTAAACGAATGGAGGCGCGGGGCGCAGGAGTAGTCCTTGGTGAGTGGAACAAGAAGGGGAGAAAATACGAGGACAAGCAAACAAAGGATCTCCTTTTTGATCGGCGTTCAAATAGTCAACAACAATGCATTCGCACACCAACAATGACAATATGAGAGCGCTTTTGAGTCCCCTTTTTGTGTGCAGTGCAATCTTGACATTTTTCATTCTAGATCGCGATTTGGTATCTGGCGTACATGGACTAAAATTCGAGAATTCTAACCGTAAAAGCTAGAAGAGCCTAGAACTCGCTTCAGGCTTCTAGCTTGCCAACGACACAGTAATGTGGGACGATACGACGCAGGCTGGCTCAGAAGAGTGGATATCAGCATCCATTGAGATGACGCTTGCAGGTGGGCACTCACAGCACAATACTAACCGCAGATGCCATAGAATGATCTGTACATGTGCACCTAGACATCAAAAGTCAGTGGTCGATTTTGAAGGGAAAATACGCACCTCGTTGATGAGGACGACAGCGGGACTCTTCACGAGGCTCCCCAACGATATCCTGCCCGCCCTCAAACGCACAGAACCGGTGTCGGCGCTACTTGCCCGTGTGTTGCCCGGCACCCGCCATTGGTAAGCGCCACATGTTCAAACGATTTGATGGCGCTTTTAGATCCTTTGGGAAGAGAATTTATTTGATTGTCAAATTATTATCGAAACTTACCTAGTGCGCACGCTCTGGGATTCTATCCGGAGCTCAATCCCTGCATTCTCTGGCCCGCCTTCCGAGCTTGTTGGTGTCGAGATGGGCGGGACATCCTGTTGAGGCCAACAACCACGCACTTCGGGAATCGGCACATGGCCATCAAGCTCAGGAGGGTCCTCCGAGGTGCGTCTACGGCCGACCGGAACGTACTGCACCAGCAGAATAACTCAGCGGTCGAAAATTGTATGCGCCCCAACTTTGCTCGCACAACGATTTGATAGGCGTGCCGCACTTTTAGATCCTTTCGGTCTAGAATTTGTTTCGTTGTCAATGGATGGTCTCAGAGACAATGGCGAAGACGTACTCAGCGCGCACGATCTGGGTTTTATCCAGAGCTCAACCACTGAATTCTCTGCTCCCCTCGGCAGGCCCTTCTGAGCTTCAAGTTGGTGGCCCTATGTCGAGGTGGGGTGGGTCACCCTGTCGAGGCCAACAACCACATAGACGGGGTGTGCTTACTACCCACTCCGGCACATGGTCATCAAGCTCGGGAAGGTCCTCCGAGGTGCGTCTATGGCCGACCGGAACGCCCTGCGCCAGCATAAAAAAAATTGGTCGAAAATGGTATGCGCCCCAACTTCGCTCGCACAGCGATTTGATAGGCGCGCTGCACTTGTAGATCCTTTCGGTCTAGAATTCGTTTCGTTATCAATGGATAATCTCACAGAGAGGCGAAGACTTACTCAGCGCACGCTCTGAGTTCTATCCAGAGCTCAACCACTAGATATTCCCTGCCTCCCTCGGCAGACCCTTCCGAACTTCGAATTGGTGGTCGTATGTCGAGGTGGGGCGGGACACCCTGGCGAGGCCAACAACCACGTAGACGGAGTGCTCACTACCCACTTCGGCACATAGTCACCAAGCTCCGGAGGATCCTCCGAGGTGCGTCCACGATCGACGCGGTGATTGTCATTAATGCGGGTTTAATTTAAACTGCGCCAGCAGAACAGGTCAGTGAAGGATTGTCGGACACGAGGCACGCACTTCACTGCGGGTTCTCCGAGGTGTGTCTACGGCCGACGCGGTGATTAATGCGGGTTTAAACTGCGCCAGCAGAACAGGTCAGTGAAGGATTGTCAGACACGAGGTATGCACGTTCCGGAAGGGTCTCGAGTTGTTTGTCCATCCGCACGCGCCTGCGTACACGCTATATGGTGTGGAATGGAGGTCTGGACAACACTCCGAGACTCGCTGAACCCGTGATAGTGTAACTGACACCAGGATGGTGTACACATACACCGAGCAACTAGCATACCACCGCAGAGGATCTGAAAAAATTTGTCCAAGCACCTCCGAGACGTAAGATCCAACAGACCTCCAACGAGTTAAAATTACGCTACCTAGGTTATCCAGGTACAGTTATCGGAACTGACGGAGCTCCTTCGAAACACGAGGCAACCGATTGCCAGTCGTTGAAGGCTCAAATTTGGAAAGCATCCACCTCCGGCCCCTAACAGTCGCTAGATATGCATGCCGACTTGAACAAAGTCAAATGGCGCCAGTTGCGATTACGCGTCTAGGTTATTGTGAACGAGAATGAAGCACTCAAATATATGAAGACAGACTTGGCGACCTCTCCTCCACAAGAGCTTCGTCTTGCTCCGCATCGACGGCCTCATGGCCGCCTGGCGTCTGGCTTCGCGATCCACGAGCGGCGTCTCGGATGTTTGGCGGTCTCTGCTGCGACTTCTGCGTGACTGCGTGGGTTTGGTCTTGTCGAAGGACATCCAGTGCGGCACACACACGCGGGGCCCACGTTGTGCTGCTGCTGGGTCAGTGAAGGATTGTCAGACACCAAAGACGCACTTCACTGTGTGTTCCGGCAGGGCCTCGACCATAGTTGTTTGTTCACACGCACTCGTCACAGTATACGTTGCGGAAGAGATGTTCCGAAGCTACGAAAACCCGCCGAGACCGTCACGGTGTAACTGACACCAGAGTTGGTGTACACATGCACCTATGCTGGCCACCGCAGAGATCTGAAATTTTTGTCCAAGCACCTACGAGACGTAAGATTCAACAGACGTCCAAAGCGTTAAAAGTACGCTATCTGGGTCATCCAGATACAGCTATCGGAGCTGTTCGAGTTGTTTGGGAATACAAGGCAGTCGATTGCCATCGTTGAAGGCTCCAGTTGGGAAAGCATCCGAGTCCGACCACCGACAGCCGATAGATGTGCATTGACAGTTGGAAACACGGGTCTGAGGTATTGTGAACGACAATAAAGCACCGATGATATGAAGACGAACCCGACGACTTCCTCCTCCACAAGAGCTTCGTCTTGCTCTGCATTGACAGCCGCAGATGGCGGCCTGGCATCTGGCTTCGCGATCCACGAGCGCCTCGGATGTTTGGCTGCTTCCGCTACTACTTCTGCGTGACTGCGTGAGTCTTCGTGGGTTTGGTCTTGTCGAAGGACAACCAGTGCGGCACACACACGCAGGGCCCACTTTATGCTGCTGCGCAAAACATTGCCAAGCAGGTCTTGTGTCGCCTACGCGCGGTGGGGGGGATGCCAAACAGAATGGCTAGAGTTTGCGGCCATGGTTGGTCAAAAAATAGTAAAGGAGGAGTATGAGGAGCGTACCAGAATACGCTGGATGGTACCGAGCAAATAAAATATAAGCCATGCTGTAGACGCAAGGCACCTATGAGTGGAGCCGGCCATGGTTGGTCAAAAAAGTACAGTAGGGGGTGAGGAGCGCACCAGAATAAGTCGGCTGGAGGACACGGATAAAATCAAACATAAGCCGTGCCTAGTTGCAGGAACCTATGAGGGGAAGCGGAAATGGTTAGCCACAAAAAGTACAGCAGGGAATGAAGAGCGCACCCAAATAAGTCGGTTTGATGGCAAATGTTAGACGAAGAAAATAAGATATGAGCCATGCCGTAGTTGCGAGGTGCCTATCGCGAGGGGAGCCGACAGTCGGTCAACAAAAATACACTGGGGGGACGAGGAGCTCACCAGAATAAGGTCGGTTGGAGGGCAAGTGTTACATGGAGAAAATAAAATATAGGTCGGATTGCATGCTAGGTGCCTATGGAGAGGGAAGTCGGCCATTCTTAGTCAAAAAAAGTACAGTGGGGGGAATGCGGAACGCACCGGAATGAATGGGTTGAAAGGCAAGTGCTACGCGGAGAAAAGAAAATATTCGCAGTGCCGTAGTGGGGGGGCGCCCATGGAGAGGGAAGGCAGCATGTGGAGAGCGACACAGACGGGCGATAGCAAAGGGCCGGGAGAGGCGCAATTGTTTGGAGAGGGGTGGGGCCAATTATTTCGAGCAAGGGCGGCCCAGAAATAACGAACGAGCGGATCCTCCGATCGTGGGGTAGTAGGAACAATGCTCAACTCCTATGTTGCATATTAGAGCTAGAAGGCCTGCAGCCTGAGAAGTGGGGAGGACCAACTCTTTCTTGCACACATAGCGATGGACATTGAAAGTTGATGGATTTCTTCCGAGAGTATCATTCCTCTGCTGGCGTCCATTCCATCCATGGCTTGAAGCCTTCCAGGGCGAGAATCAAAGGATTGTGGTTTTCGCGACGAAATGGGAACGACAAACCCGTTGGCTGTTGACCACTGATGAGAAGGGGAGGTATTTTGATCACCAATCCGGTCCGGAAAGAGTTGGAGCGAAATGTTCCGGTTACAATCGTGAAAATGTGAGTTACGACCCCGCCCATTTCTAACGGCAGTGGAACTCTGGTGAGATAATTAGAGGATCGGAACCCGGAAACTAGGGATGTCAATTATCGAATTTGCTGAAAGCGACTTAACTCCGGTCTACCCCGCAAAATCAGAAACTTCTCTCGAGTTCTCACGGGGTCAGCTAACGCGCTGAAACCTCGAGCTCCACCACAAGACAGTTGAGCGACGGCGAACCCCCAGTGTTCCCTAAGCGCCCTTTACCCACAAGACGCAAAAAAGGCGGCCGCATCCAGTACAGGAAATCCAAGGATCATGTTGGAATTTGCCTTGTTTGAGAAGCGGAGGCTCCGGAGCCAGGATAAAATTTGCCTCCTACGTAAGGCAATGCAGCGCAGAATAAACGCCGCACGTGGTTTTAAAACCCACTGTCGCGGGACTCGGCATGCTGGCTAACGAAATTAAGCTTGTTTCGTCTCCGGCGAAAAGAAGGCAGGTTCAATTCAGGGCGGACCCTGTTGGGGGGAGACGGTTAGACATGGCAAGAAACTACCTCAGGCTGTGAATCGCGACCTACAAGGTACAAGGCACAAAGTCAGTCGGAGGTATGAAGAGTCTTCCACCTGGAAAAGCGGGGGAGAGGTAGCCAGGATCCGTTTGTTGCGGGTATTCAATGTTCGCAAGCAATAGAGACATGTCTTGAGCTGAGCCTGTTTATTCGCAGCTTTGGGGGACCCCAGAGTCGGTGGTCGCTGTGGTAAATGGTGCTAACCGTCTTGTCGACGGGTGCAGATCCGGACTCCGGGGGCATTCCCATATCAAGGTTTGGCTAGAAGCAGAAACGGAGGTACGTAACGGAATTACTAACGCGCTGTCGGCGTGTTGTTGCGTCACTCTGTTTCGCTCGCGGCGTAGTACAGAATTGGTACAGAAGACATCGGACTCGCAGTCACCTGGGGTTAGCCTCATTTAAGCTGGGGCCTTTGTTGACGGAGTGTTGGGTTTGACAAGACATCGGCCTCGCAGTCACCTGGGGTTAGCCTCATTTAAGGTGGGGCCTTTGTTGACGGAGTGTTGGGTTTGAAAAGACGTCGAAGGAGGTTTTAGAGAGGAATGTCTGTCAAAAGAGAGACTCAGACTAGGCCAGTCCATTGAAGCAGAACGAGTCCTTCGGCTGAAATTGCCTCCGGGCCGATGATCCGACCTCCGGCAATCTATGGCCGAATTGCGCGACGCCGGTTGGTTTCAATGGCAAGGTAGCGGTACAATGTGAACGACGCCGCAAAAGCGGTCGGAAATTCCGAAAAAATATAAAACCGAAGCTGCAACAGTTCATTGACAAACCCGGGTTCACAGGCACACTTGGGATGGCAGTGCCGTTTGTGCCAACCCAAATGGGACTTTGGTATTCCCGAATGATGACACATGCAACATTGACATGAATTCTGTTAATGGAGTCTGCCATATAAGCGTTGGCATACCGCTGGACCTCTTGAAGACAAGCATATGCTAGTGCTTTGATTTGAGTCTTTGGGCTACAAGTTGTGTTGGACAAGAAATTTCACGGCCACTCAGTCAGTTTACAACGAGTCTCTGACATGGTCTAGACTATGGAAATCTGACACACACAGCGCGAATGAATTAGAACAGAGAGCTCGAGCTTGAAAGTCCGCCAACAGCTTGATCGCCGTAAAAGGGTTTCTCGTTGGACTTCATGTTTTAGGGTTTCTGCACAAGTCCATAGAGTAACAGGGCTTCGATTTCCATCCGAAATCGGAGTTCTCCATAGAATTCCCCGCCACGAAGCACTTTCCGCGACGCGAAAGCGTGCAGCCAGCCAGTTACGCAGGCTGAACTTCCTACTTCTTGAGGTTGGCCATGAATAACAACGAATTCCAAGACGGTGGTACGACCTTCATTTAGAAATTAGTAATGGTTCCCTCGTTCAATCATCTGTCGGATTTACTAGTAAGCCCTTGGCACAATGCCAAGTCCAGGCAGTGCATCGACGTTGAATCACCCATCTCCTCCCACGCACAGAAGCCTTTCCGGGGTGATTCTTGTATTGTTCCGCTTCTTGGTGTGGTCTATGCTACACGAGGGGTGGGAACGACGTTGTGAAAATTACCCATCAACCGGGCCCCCATCGATGTGCCGCGGTCGAACGGATTCGGACTCGAACATCCGTTGTACCTCGTGATTTGGCAATTGCGGTCTCGGCGCATTCTCACCGATCTACCCCGCGAGGTCTTGGTGAATTGTGAAATTGATGTCGATAGCTTTGGGGATTCGCCGACGGCTTAGTATATAGGTCGCGGTTAGCACTCATCCCATAGATAAAGTTCGGGAAGATACCGAATGCCCATAGAAAATAACAAGTTCTAGAACATGAGGTGAGATCTTCCCCGCCTTCAAAAAAAGCAGAGATAAACCATTCGGTTTGCGGACACTCTAGACTCGTCGGCTGCCACTGATTGCGGATTTGTCTGCGTTCCGAGGGTCCAAGTTCATGATCCCGTGCCGAAGTCACCGCGCCGGAAAAAAGGCACATTAAAGTACTATATGGAGCTTGATTGGAACGCACTCTGAATATCGTGGCTTCGAGCGTCGAGGAAATAGTTCCCATCGGCATTAGACTCCGGGACCGTTCGGGAGCATGTGGCGGCGCCGATTTCTCGGCCGCCAGTGCTAGACGTCAGCACCAGCATACCACCACAGTCCCACGCCATCGAGAACTTCTAGTTCTGCTTGATTGTAGTGGAAGATTCCGCTCATTGGACAATCACGACATGGAATTTGAGGGCACTCCCATTCCGATTGTGACGTAAGAGATATCGGGACACGGTCAACGGAGACATGAGAACAACCAGGACCTAATCCGACGGAGGGGCTTAGCATTGACACATTAGAACAGATCTAGGTATAGCTTACCTTGAATCCAGGCCACTACCAGTGAACAATACAGCCATTTTGTTCCACATACAAGAAATCCAAGTCACCACCTGCATATCGTAGAGTTATGCATGTGAGTATGAATGTTAGTACAATGCCGGACTCGCTGCGGCCAACGGATTTGGCAGGCGGACCTCTTCTGGATTGTAAGATGGAAGAACTTCGAAGGGCAGTGCAAGGGTACCTGCCACATGCGGATCCGCAAATCTCAAAGACCCGGGAGGCGCCTTCGACAATATTGGAAACCATCTCGGGCCTCTGCGGTGTCTGTAGTACTGGCCGCCCAGCCTGTCAGGGCGGGTCTGAAATGGAGTCAGAGTGTTCATTTTCCACCAAACGGAACCCAGGATTGTACTCAGGGCACGAGGGGCAGGCGTTGACGGTTGGGCAGCTGGCGGGCGATCTTTTGCATCCACGATCCAAAATAGTGTTTGGAAGTTTGCTCCTATTTGCGAAGTTCCTCGGCATTTCGGCATTTTGGCACCCGCACAGCGCGGCAACTTGGAAATTATCACACACAGCAATCATGCCAAGCCCGACACCAATATTTCGCAAAACAATTGTCGGGCTTGGTATACCATCGATCGAATTGTGGCGTCGCCCATACTGTCCGACACCCGCTTTCCTCGTATTTCGTTCTGTGCCAGATGCGGAATCCAAGTTTCCCAGTTGGGAACTACGAGACAAACTTGGATGAAAAGGCAAAAAGCGCAGGATTTTGTCATTGCTCTATCTTTATCTGGGTCCGACGAACTTCGGGAGGTCCAACTTCGAGCTCGCGCTAATCTAGTACTAGCCTGGGCTTGCAGCTTCAAGTCCAAGTACTAGCTTTTCGAAATCTTGTCGCGTCTGCACTGGTGGTCCATCATTTTTTATTCCATAAGATAATATGCGGCTAGCAGCCGACCTCCACTCGAACTAATTTGAAACCCACAGTAGTGGAACATTGTCACCGGTCCCTCGACTGTCAGATGCGACTCCATGGCAGCAAACGCGAACACGGTGGTACAAAGAAGCTACCAAATAGCTGGATATCAGAACTCCTGGAACTCCGAGGCTGTCGTAGAACTTGGCCAAGCAATTCGCGCATCGAAACTTCCTGGTGCGCTGATTCTGGTCAGATGGAATCACCGGTAACCGTGCTCACGCATTATTAGAATCTACGGCATTTGTTTGGATGCCATACGTTTGAGTGCATATCGGGGACACGCCGGTGGAGCGGATCGCAAGACGAATCACAGGAGTCCGAGCCCTGGTAAAGCGGACGCGGGTGCCGCGCCGGCCTGGTTTTATTGGTTTGACTGAAGTAGTACAGAAAAAACCCCAATCTCGGACTGCTAAACAATGGCGGGTCACACAATAGTATCCGATACATCAAGTATAGAAGAACGTGATGGCTTACGTCCCGATCCAAAAGCTTCCGAAACAAACGGAAACGATAGTATCGTGCCTTCTGTCTGCTCGTGCCGCATATCCGTTTCCTTTTGCGCGACTTGGGCGATAAGTTTAGTTATCCTGTGGCGACGGGGAACGAACGACCCAAGGTAACAATGCGGCCTCGCCACTTCCTTCTAAAATCACATCTTGTGTATCCAAATTTGCTACTGTTCTTCTCCACAAAGGACATTTATAAGAAAGGCCCCTAGACCTTTGCATACAAACTGAACCCCCCCTTCCTTCGCCTAGACTCAGCACCCTTTCTGCCAGCCGAACATGTCTATTACTCCGAGTCCTCTGTCTCCCAAAAGGACACCTAAAGCCACACCCGCGACCGCCACCGATGGTGATCACCGTAAACGGTAAGCTTATGACACCAACCCGGTATTCGGACAACTGAATAACGAACACAACAGGCGGCGCAATCGGACAACGCAGTCGTGCCTCAACTGCCATGCAACGAAGCGTATGGTATGTCAGACCTGAAGTTCTCGCGACTTTAGCTTATCAGGCATGTAGTGCGACAGAAAACGCCCTTGTTCTCGGTGCTCCCAGCTCGGACTTGTGCGTCGGCTCGAATATTGGCCTAGATTTTCGTCTGACAAGTCATATTACAGACTGGAAATTGCGTGTATGAGGTGGATGATCCCAGCAGACAAGGCCAACAGGATGAGAGTACCAGGCTGATGGGCCGTATCGCGGAACTCGAAGGTGTTATCCGGGAGGTAGTGCCTTCATATTATTCATTCCAGTCATCATCTCACGAAGGGCACATAGTTGAAGAACAAGCCTCATCCTCGCTGGATGGCTGAACATGAAAGAACATCTAGTGGCTCAGAGGGCCATCCCTCGCCACCGTCTTCCGGAGGGGCTTCTACGCCCAATGTTCCAGCTTGGGCCTTCCCGTCGTCTCCTCGCTATAGGTCCCCAGGGTTTCCGCCTTCTTTTCATGCTCAAGCTCCTATTCGCTCTCCTTCATATGACACCGAGTTGGAATCACTCCTCGCTGCATACGCAGGCCTAACGGATCACATGTACATCCGGAGAGGGGGCCACTGCGGTTGCCTGAACGAGGCCGCCTGCTATACTACCGTCCTGGAATTATCATTAAGGCTCCGCAAGGCAGCCGACGTCCTCGCAAGGTCCCCAAGTCATTCGAACAATTCCACATGCGCCCTCAATGCACAAATTGCGGAGCTGGATATGCTAGTCAAGTTCGTTGCAGTGTCCACATTCGACGTGTTATTGAGCTAACATACGGGTAGGAACTCGCTGCTTAACTTTTCCGGTCGTCCCAATACGGGGAGCTCCGGCTCGAGCCGCGGCATGGGGGAGAAGTCCACCCCGCCGCCCATCTTTGGACAACATTATTCAATTGATGACACCACCTTCTCATGGGATCTGGATGACTTTTCGGGCGCTGATGACTTCATGTCATGGGCACCGCCACGTGGGAACATGTAGTTCAAAGTATTATATTGACAGGGATTGAAAGTGTACTGTTCCGATAGAAATATGTATTATCCGTTATCCGACGTCCGGAGCGTGTCAATTCCAATGTTGTTCCAAGTGTCGAAACTGAAACACAGTGTGCATACATGACTTGGCGGAGAGATCGCGGAGGAACAGTGGAGATGCGAGAAATTCTACGAAATCAACCAAAGGCTGTGCTGCAAAATTGAACACGGCCCGAATCTTCCGGTTCTCGTATCGGGAATAGGTCTAAACCCGTCGAAAGGAAACGTTCAAAGGATATCCGAGTCTCCGTAGCCTTTTAAACTTTAAGGTCGCACAGCAGTCCAGTGACGACATGCCTATTCATGAAGCGATGTTCACTTGTCGCAAGGGACGGTTCCGAAAAATTATATTGTGCAGTATATAGACTATTGCCCCAAAATCCCCAGAGACCACAAACACTACATTAAAATTGCACTTCCCTTCGCTTCGCAAGATATTCAAGATTGGATATAGATAAAGATAACTTAAAGCAGCCACAGGCAAGCAATGCTCAGAAACCCAGCCTGAGCGAAGATGGAAGAAATTAGACGACGTGGTGCAGCAGCGTTTGCAACTGCCGCCGCCACGGGTGTTGTTGTGCTCGACGCCCCAGTCTGACCGCGGATAAACGTGTTCCACGCAGCGATAGTTTCTGCGGGGTACACGAATGTCGACGTCGGCGTACCTGCGGCGTCGAGAACTACTATGCCCTCGGAGCCAGGAAAAATGTCGCCGACCAGCAGCTGCGAGTTTTCGCCACCGACGACATTCGTCGTCCCGGCGGGCGTCTTAATGACGGACCCAGTGGAGTTGGTGCCGAATATGAATTCGCGGAGGAATGTCAGGGCCTGTGCGAAAAGTCTCAGTTTGCAGGCACGAAATAGGAGGAGGCTCGGCATACCGCGACGGGGGCCTTGGCCGGGATGAGATGGCCAGTGCCGGTGAAGAGAGCGTACGTCCAGCCGCGCTCTTGATGGACGATTCCAGCGAGCTTCCCGGTATCGTCGCTCCACGGCGTAGATGGCTTGCGGGTGAAGCCCTGGATTCCGCCGAACGTGGTGTTCTATTGCAGGTCAGTATATGCGAATGTCACCGAAAGTCGACGAACTTGAATTGTTACTGTGGAAAAGGATTAATGATATGTTGAATGATAATAACAGTAGGTATCCGCACCTTCTGTTCCTCGGTGTGCAATGAGGGCGTCGTCGTTACCCGAGTACAATATAACCGAAACACCATGTGCGGTTGCATTGGTTGCGAATTCCGACAGGAAATTCATGGGACTGTCCACAGATCATATTAGGCAAGACTCGAGCGATGACCAGGGGAAAGAACGTACACTGGACCTATTAAAAGAGTCGGTGTCAATTCAAATATCGTATCTATTGACGCGGCAAGATACTCACTCGGATCGTCCTCTGATAAGATAAGCATCGTCAGAAAGCGTCAACAGGTAGAGTTATTGAACCAACCAAGTTCACCGAACACAAACTCGAAAGTTTGTTCCCAATCTGAGCTCGTAGGTGCGTGGAGAGCAGCCTTTGTACGTGGGTCTACCCAGACATCAGCGAGGAGCATGGCTTAGTACCAAGCGACCAACCATTCAGGAACGTTGACGAAAGGCTGGGTGAGCCGTCGGGATCCGTAATGTCGTAAACCTAGTCCGACGGACATCAGAAATTTGTCTAATCAATGAACGTTGTCGCGTACGTTAAAGTCTTGCGTGATATTCCAGGGAGCGGAATAGTTCAGGGCGTAATCGATGAATTCTGGGAGTAGCGCGCATCCGTACTGTGAACAATCAGCCGTCTGGATCGGGTTCTTTGAAGCACCGGACTCACCCAGGGATCGAGGGTACCGTTAGCGCGCAGGCTCAAATCACGCTTCCAGGTCCCACGTTCGCGCTGGCGTGCCAGGAGGTCCCGTTCAGTGGGTTCGAGTTCGGCATAGCGCTGTGTGATTTCCGCGACGAGGCCACGCTTCGCGTACTTTTTCCTCTCGAGGAAAGGTACGTCTCGATCACGCGCGTCGATGAAGTTGACGGTAGGGATGATTCCCTCTTGAGGATAGGTCAGGTTAATGTCAAATCCACAGAGATGCTCCCTTGATGGGGTTAGTATCATGTGCTGAGATTACAGGACGCGACGTACTGCTCCTTGAAGTAATTGTACACCTCCTGATCGTACCCGATGAGTTGGGGGTATGTTTCCAGGACACTCAACTGATGTCTATTAGGTGGTGATACATTCAGATGAACGAAAAACTCACTGCAGGTAGGAGTTCGAATACTTCGTCTGCCGCGATAGATCCATCCCCAATGGCAATTTTTGCAATCTTGACTGGAGGTTTTGCCATCGAAAAATAGGCCTGCAGAAATGCTCAGTGACTTGCACTCGAGCCGGTGTAATCAGCTTACCTTCATGATGTAGGGTATATATCTGTCTCGATGAAAGATGAGTTACCGCATTTAATATCAAGAAGAATTACTCACACTCCGGCATAACTCTCGCCGGTGAGATGAAGAGGACGTGTGGCAAGACTGGGGAAAACTTTCACGAGGTTTGTAAGAAAACCCATCTTTTTAAAAAGTCAACCGGAGATCGAATAGAGCCAAGGAAGAATTTACGAAGTCAGCACCCATTTGGTCCTCGTCTGCAACTTTTGGCCGTGTTAACGAAGCCACAATAAAATATAATCGGAAGTCTTACTGTAGCCAGCTGCATCAGCCGTCGAGAATCCAGTGCCTCTGTATGACGTTCGTACGTTAATCGAAGCCGTGTCGACGTTAAAGATACATACACTGGCTGATCGATCCAGATGTAGTCGGCGACCTTGTTCCAACTGTAGTTATTTTCGGAGATGGTACCGTCGCTGGCGATGCGAATGGGACCATTCTATGCGAGTTTAGCCGGGAAATATTTGAACAGCTCGTCAACTTACTTCGAGGAAGAATCCCACCATACTCGATGAACCAGGGCTGTCGAAATCATATAAACAGACAAATAGCAACGCGCAGGTGGGCTGAACTGACCCTCCATTCAACCAAATGCCCCATGGCTCGCTGCTCTTGGTCACCGTCAAGGATCCAGACTGATTCTCTAAAGCCCAGAAAAAGAGCGTGTTGTTTGGGTGACCAGCACGTTGCACGTCGATGTTGCCAGCGAAGCTTCGGGGTAAAGGGAAGGATACGTTCGGCAGCGGAGCAGTGACCTCGAAATCTAATACGATATCAGTTGGTGTGAAGTAAGAGTTTGAATTTAAAACGCACATTTCTGCCAGGCGGGGCTATAGTCGCCAGTGGGCTTTCCCGGATATACATGAGGAAATGAACTGGGGAGGGTATCGGACATAACGGCAGAAACAGCTGCCAGGGCAAGGAAAACGTGTCGTAAGGTGGCCATGACGAGGGAAAGGGGAGAGGGGAGGGGAGGTGTTCGAGTATGGGTGGGCCACAATGTCAAAGCTTTTATACATCGCGATTCGCGACAGACGGCTAGCGCATAGACAATTGAGGCAGCTTAAAATAAGTCAAGACAGGCCCGAGAATTTGCACCCGCGCACCGTTATTGTGAAGCAGGCCCGTCGCCGCCTGCTAATTGTCTTTTCGTTATTGTTCGGCACAAGTTCGGCAGCCAAATTAGGAAGGTGCGACTCGAAGTGCGAGTCGGTGCGATGACGTTGCGTAGGGTTGCGTAAGTTGAACTTTGAGAACCTTTTAAAAAAAATCTCTAGCAGACTGTTAGTAGGGTCTTTTGAAAGACAATGAAAAGGAAACCACAATTGCAGTGGGTTTTCGAATACAGTATGTAGCAAGGTGATTCGGGGAAATGTAGTGCGAGTGCCCCACTGAGAGCCTTGGCGATGAAGGGTGACTTTTACGTTAAACTCTGAGTCGGATGTGGCCCTCGATGCACACAAGCGAAATTGACAGTGTGTCTTCAAGTTCTCTTCTCAATCTCTTCTTCACAATAGATGAGCACAGAGACCCAATGACTAGGGGGGCTGAATTTCGGCAAATGATAACACATATCGAGAAACCATTATAGTAGTCTAGCAGGCTTAGCGTGAATGCCAAGATTTCATATAGAATTCGATTGGGTCAAACGCGACAATATTTGTCACTGTTTATTTTGAGCGCCATTACCGTTAGTCGCCACCTTCCACCATCCACACATTCCACGCGCCCTCGATGGCCCGTCGTAAACGTATCCTCGATGACGGAGACGATTCGGACGCTTCAGTTGGGTCCGAAAATGATGAATTCGACCCCAATGAAGGCACCGATGCGCGGGCCGCCCGGAATCTCTTCGAAAACCCATATCAGCGCAAACGAAGACGGGTCAGTGACGAAGACGAAGAGGACGGCCTCGAGGCTGATCTCAAGCCCCGCAGAAATGCAACGCGGCGTAGTAACTGGACCCAGGCCCCTGCGTTTGTCTCCGGCGACGCGTCCAAGATGGATGTAGATGACGCAGAGGGAGATGATGGTGAGGACGACGGCTCCAAGGATGGCTCTGAGGATGGCGCAGACGATTCTGACGAGTCTGAACCTTCCAGGCCCCCGTCTCCTCGTGTGCGGGAAGAGGAGGATGAGGACGAGCCACCACGAATGCGTGGTATAGGTTCCAAGTCGGCCGGCCGGCCGCCGGAAGATGAGGCAGATACCCCTACATCCATGTTTGGTGCCTCGAAGGGCGGTATCGGATCGTCTCGCGCCGCTCCCTCGGCTACATTTTCCAAAGGTGGACTAGGCTCAGCATTTGCGAAGAGCGGGATGGCTGCCTTTTCCAAGGGCGACGACGATACTTCCTCTCCCTCTACCGCGCCAAGCAAGGGTGGCATTGGTTCCAAAGGCGGCATCGGCTCGCGCGCCCCTCCACCCCCATCTGAAGAGGATTTCCCCGCTTCTTTTGGTACGCGCAGCAAACCTTCGTTCGTCCGGGACTCCACCCCATCTGCACGACCTGCGACGCCGCTCAGTGCAGCAGAGCAAGCTCACTTCAACAAAATCCAGGGAACAATTGGAGCGCGTCTTCTGGCGAAAATGGGCTGGCAAGCCGGCACAGGTCTCGGTACTTCTGGGGAAGGCATCGTAACGCCGGTGGAGAGCAAGCTGCGACCGCAGAAGATGGGTATGGGCTTCCGTGGATTCAAGGAGAAGACGGAGCAGTCCAAGATGGAGGCTCGCCGCCGTGGGGAGGTGGTCAGCGACGACGAAGAAGCCCCTGGAGTACGCAGGGCCAGGAGAAAGGAGAAGGAGGCGAAGGAGAAAAGGTCCGATGTGTGGAAGCGGCCAAAGAAGGTCAAGACAAAAGTGGAGCACAAGACATACGAGGAGATTGTCGCCGCGGCGGGGCAAGAAATGCCGGCGGCCTCTAGCATCGGACAAATCATTGACGCGACTGGGGCGGTGGTATGTGGATTTTTTGACCCTGTCTTTGTTTTTCCTTACTTTCGTTTCTTACAGCCCAGGGAGGTCTCGTCGTTAGCAGACGTATCCATGAATTCCTGGTCACCCTCGAACGACCCCACACGCATCCCTGAAGTTCGCCACAACATAAGGCTCATCGCCGAAGCTTGTAAAACCGACCTTGACGGTCTCGCCCGCGAAGCGAAGGCCCTGGATGAACGCAAGAAGTGGGTCGCTCACGAAGACGCGCGTCTCCGAAAGAAAGTCGAGGAAGAAGCAGATTGTACGTCTCATTCACTAACAACCAGTTTCCTATCTAACCTTTACACAGTAATCGCACGGCTGCAACAAGTCCAACTCGTAGCCAACGAGATCGATACCAAATCGAAAGAGCTAGCCTCGGTGTATGAAGTCTCACTTGAACCGCTCTCGCCGCTGTTCTATAAACTCGTGGACCAGTTCTCGCGCGAATTCGAAAGATATCGGCTGGACGAGATCGTTGTTGCTGCGATCGCTCCTTTGGTGCGTTTACTTCAAATGTCTCCCTCTGACAAGGCTCTAACGACACATGTAGGTACGTCGCATGGTTGCTACATGGGACCCTTTGGCTGCTCCCATGGTTTTCCTTTCCACCTTCCGAAGCTGGAGGCGCGCTCTTGGAGTCAATGCTGCCGAGGAGAAACCCGCACAAACCCAAGTCGACATTTATGGATCGAAAACTGTCCCTGTCGCGTCTGTTGCCATGTATGTCTCCGCTTTCGCATTCAGGTCTCACATTCATCGTATTTCCAGAGAAAAGCCCATGACACCCTTTGAGAGCCTCCTTTGGAACGTCTGGCTTCCGAAAGTGAGAACCTCCATAAACAACGATTGGTCTCCGCAGACACCGCAGCCGGCCGTGAAGCTCTACGAGGCCTGGTCATCCTTTCTTCCCCCATTCATCCGCGACAACCTACTGGATCAGTTAATTCTTCCCAAAGTAAAGAAGACTGTGGCGGATTGGAATCCGAGACGTGCGACGGTATCCCTGCAAAGCATCGTGTTTCCCTGGCTGCCCCACCTGGGTTTGAGGATGGAGGATGTGGTTGGCGATGCGCGGAGGAAGGTGAAGAGCGTGCTGAGGAGCTGGAGTGTCGGCGATGACCTGCCGGCGGATTTGACTGCATGGCGAGGAATCTTCGATATCCCCGAATGGGACGCAATGCTCCTCAAATATGTTGTCCCCAAGCTTGGCGCCTCGCTCCGTGACGAGTTCCGCGTCAATCCAAGGGATCAAGTCATGACACCCCTCACGAACGTCCTGCTGTGGGCGGACATGATCCGTCCCTCCATCTTCTCCCAGATCCTCGAAACGGAGTTCTTCCCCAAGTGGCTCGACGTGCTGCACGTTTGGCTTATCCAACCCAAAGTCAGCTTCGAGGAGGTCGCGCAGTGGTACTCCTTCTGGAAGGCGTCGTTCCCCGAGAAGGTGCAGAACATGAGCGGCGTCGCGCGGGGCTTTACGCGCGGGCTGCAGCTCATGAACAAGGCCATCGAGTTGGGCCCAGATGCACCCGCGCGGCTGCCGCGACCTGACTTTCGTGCGGAGCAGGCGATGGCATCCGCACCGAGCACCCCTGGGCGTAATGGGACGCCGCGCGCGCCGCAGCGTCCGTCGGCACGGACGCAAGAGATCACGTTCCGTACGATTGTGGAGGACTTTGCGGCGGCCCACAATCTGCTTTTCGTGCCTACCGGGCGTGCGCACGAGCTTTCCCGTATGCCACTGTTCAGGGTCAGCCTCACCGCGGACGGTAAAGGGGGCATACTTGTTTACATTTTGGACGATGCTGTTTGGGCGGCGGTCGGGGATGATGGGACGTATAGGGCAATCTCCTTGGAGGACATGGTTTTAAAAGCCAACGTGTAGGAGTTCATAGATATAAAATACATGTAAAGTACCACAAGGAATTCCGAATTGGGAAGCCACCCATATCACGTAAGCGCACTCGATTGCCGCACGCACCTACTGCACGCACCACGCACCCATGGCCTCGCGGAATAGTGCTCCTGATCTCATCGACGTCGACCTGTTTGATGAACCTCCGAGGCGCCCCGTCAAAAGACGGGTCCCAATCGTCATTAGCGATGATGAATTGGAGGTGTTTGAAGTGGCTACGAAGTTGGCAGCTCGTACGCGGTCCTTTTCTGCGGAGTCGGACGTGAAGATTATAGAGAAGGAACCGGATGTTATAGATCTAGTGTCGGACGACGAGGGAGTGGAAGTTTACAATTCGTCGAAGGGGAAATCCGTGCAACGGAGAGAGCCTACAGCAGATGTTAAGCCTCCCATGCGGGGCTCGCGGAGGGAATCTGCGTCGGTGGCGACTGCTGATATTAAGCCAGTCGTGAATGCTTCAGGGTCAGTCTACCAGCTAATTCATGGACGAAGTCGCTAAGAGTGTTTAGGTCTTCTCTCCGCAAGAAAACAATCCCCAAAGGTCCAAAGCCAACAACAACTCAACACGTTCGTCGCGCTGTTTGCTTTATCTTCCGTTCCCAACTCACCAATACAGCAGACTCGGAGAGTCAAGGCAGACGAAAAAATTGAGCCCTTGGAGCCAGTGGATTCAGAGGATGAGTATGAGCATACGGGGTGTTTCAATCCAGTACTGTTTCCGCATCTCATTTGACCACGATTTTCATATCAGCTTTCGCAGTTCCGGCATCCCACAGAAGCACCAGATTCGCTACGGTTCGAAGCCCCCGCGGAACCGGCTCAGGAGTCGGTCGAACCAACGTCTTCCAAGAAGCGCCGCTATGTCGATATCTCATCTGGCTATATCCCACCCATCCCCATTACCCCTACGGATCTCTATATTTGGGACGTTGTACGTCTTGTTTCGTCTTGATCCCTGGAGATTTTGACAATGGTGCAGCTGCGGGAATTCAACGTTCTCCCCCATTTCCGATCTAGGCCCCGCTTCCTTTCCAGGAAGCGTGCGCGGTTGGGTGAAGCCCTCAATATAGACCATTACACGACAACCCATGATTTCCGACGGGCAGGTGGATGTAAGCTAATTAGATTCCAAGTATTAGTTGATGGCTAAGAATTGAAGCAATCAATAAAATCCTACAGCATAACGGGCGTGTTGTCATCTGCTCCAACACAGTTGGCGGCAACATTGCGGGTGGTAAGTGGTATTTTTCACACCTCTTAGATAGCATGCTAATCGTGGGTATCCAGAAACAGACCCGTATAACAAACCTGGGACTTTAATTTCTTGGTCCAAGGTAAACACCTTCAAATGCCGCAATTGTAGTTATTCATGTCAAACAAAAATAGCGGGACCCAGCAAAGATACTAGATCTTGAACGAGGTCATACTCGTTTCGATATGTTCGTTCATTTTGTTGATATTTGGTCTAGGTTACGAAGGAAATCTCTACGGGACTCATTTTTCTATACACTGTATTGCCTATGACCCTATCAGGCAAGTTTCGTCTACCGTCACGCGTTAGCCTGTTCTTATTTGCTTGGGTGGGCAGTAAGATCCTAGCATCTTCAGGAGCCGATAAAAATGTTCGAACTTGGAAGTTTGACGAAGATGATGAAGACCTTTATTCGGAATCCGTGCCCTACCGATACGGTCCGTGATATCCCCGTCTCAACTCTCTTACTGCCGATAACCTCCTCATCAGAGGTGAAAAGCAAAGTTACCTCCCCACATGATCTCGCATTCAAGCCTGGAGCATCGATTCTTGCCGTTGGTGAACAGTAGGTGGTTTCTTCTCTGCGCTGAAAGATGCAAATGACGTCGACCCAGGCGACTCACTGTTCATCATGATCTTGCTTCCGCTAATGGTAGCCTGCCCTATGATCTCATTGACGACGAAAAACAACGGAATAAGCATGTTGTAGGCGCGATTGCCTGGCAATCTGCCAATTCCCCTCTCGTATTTGCGTTGTCTGAACCGATCAGGAAAGACGACCACCAGGGACACCATAAGGCAATCGACATCGAAAGGTGTAGAACATCATTCAAGTTCGACGCTCCTGAAGCAGGAGATGCATTGTGCGTTGATCCAACTGGTGAGAATCGATCGCTCGCGCTTTGCCTTGTCACTGACTCGGCGCCAGGAGATACTGTGGCACTGGTCACCAACAGTGGTTCTGAATCATTCCTTCGTATCTACGATGTCGCTCGGCATCAAGGCCAAGCCATCCAGGCGCGACTTTTGGAACCGTTTGAAACCGACGACCACGAAGTCAACAGCATGGCCTTCAGCTCGGACGGCATCTATCTCGCAATCGGCCGCGACGACAATCGCACCCACGTATATGATTCTCGTATGCTGGAGAGGGGCGTTTTGTTCGACTTCCGGCACGCGGACATGCCCTTCAGTGTAAAAGAACAAAACTTCTTTGGGGTGGTCGGTGTTGAGTGGGTTGAGAACCGGTCCACCCGGCTGGGACTTGTCACGGGAGGAAATGACGGTGTGGCTCACCCCTCGGCCTACAAGGCAAAACATTGACGGCGGGTTTCCTAGGTTGCATAAGACTGTGGGATCCGCTACGCGCCAAGGACGAAGGGGTAATCCTGGCTCAAGTCGATTCTGATGTCGCATCGTTTTCACTCGGTGACCCGTTCAAGGGCGAACATGGACTTGTTGTGTATGTTACAATCATTGTTATTTTCACGTCTTGAGCTCACATCTTCTCAGCGGTGATTCGGATGGAGGAGTCTATATTATGGATGGACACGCTAACATGTAAATGGTATACGGCCGTGATCACTAATTGTATTATTTTTCTTGTTTTCTTGCAGGCCAACATTTATTTTTCATGTAAGCTCAAGCTGTGAAGGTTTGAACAAAATAATCGGCGCAAGACAAATCAAACAATCTCACTGTAAGTAGGTATGTCGCCGCATAGATCTTGCCACCGCACCATCGAGTGATTGTGCGCGAATTGTGCTGTCCCGGTCTGAAGCTTTCTTTCCCAAACCGATCTAAAGCCGGGTTTCGTCCACCAAAGACGTCCCCACCAATCCGTCATCAGATTTTTGTGCAGGTGGTCATTGAAATGAATGGCGACTGGATAT
The DNA here is from genome assembly GCA_029281465.1 of Mycena epipterygia. Lineage (NCBI taxonomy): Eukaryota > Fungi > Basidiomycota > Agaricomycetes > Agaricales > Mycenaceae > Mycena > Mycena epipterygia. The sequence continues at coordinate 496,735 of JARJCQ010000030.1, read as the reverse complement.
TCCCCGGTCTGCGATTGATACAGCATGGGCGGTAGGAGGTGATAAGGAATAGCATCGTCCTTGACAGCTGACACTGGATGGCGCGTGTTGACTATTATGCCTGAATCGATGTTGTCGGCGTTAACCCAGAATAGGCGGGACCAATAATCCAGTGTTATGCGTCCTTCGTGGAGAAATTCGTTGAAGACACCTGAGTAGCTAACATGAATTTGAAATCGAACCGCCATCGCACATGCATACCTTGATCAGTCGAAGCTGTCTCTGAAAGCTTGGCTACAAGGTCTCTGTACACCGCCTTCATTGACTTGACTGTCCCGATAACGGTACCGCTATTCGCCCAACGCGGGCGTCGTGTGCTAATTAATTCGAAATGAGCGATCTGCCTGACTCCAACGAAACAAGAAACACTTCAACCCGTCGTGTTTCTCTCCTTCGCCATACGCAATTTTCGGTACAGGTGACTCGGGTACATCGCGGCATGCGGGCTGAAAAGTTAAGAAATACTGGGTCCATCCACAATGCGTGAAGTGCTGACCTCGTCCCACCCATTTGGCCAACATGCTTTATCGGCTCCGATTACAACCATGTCCGAACCATACTCCTCGTAGCGTTCTAGTAGAGTCTGGGGTGGAAGCTGGAGCCAGACATCCCACGCGTCCATCATGAAAACCACATCATCATCTTCCGACCTCGTAAGGTCGAGCAGAAATTCATAGACGCCTGCGTGATCTAAAGGTCAATTCTGATTTTCCGTTCCAGCGCGAGATGAGCTGACCGACGACTTTCATTCGCTGCATGTAGCTGCCGTCGCCTTGAGCCTCCCAGTTGAGGATGATTGGGGAGTATCCGTGGACGAGGGAGGACATGAGGACTTTGCAGAAGAGGGGCCCAGAGCCCTGTTTGTTTATCGGGAGCAGATGGAATAGTCTGCGCGGTCTTGCATCAGAGTCGGGAGAGAAATGCCACAAATTGTTTTTATGATAGAGAATGGCAGGAAGTATGAAGAGGGCGAGTATCACAGCAAGGGCGAAGAATGAGAGGCGGAGGTAACGACCCCATATTGTGAAGGGCATGTCGAAGATGTGCAAAGAAACGCTAAGGGTGCTCGCTGTATTTGTATCCCCACTTAGGTCTGAAACCAATTATAATTCGGCGTTTCTTTTGCTTAATCGGGATTTGAGGGGTCCCGATTTTGCCTGTAACCCCAGGTACCACAGATACCGACTAAGTACCAGCTATTGTTAACGAATTAGTAAAAGAATAACTGACAGTCACATGACCGCGTTTGAAGGCAATCCTTTGTACTTCCTTTGTGTGGGTGCAACTGAGAAGGCGGCGCGGAACTGGGATGAGAGTGGTGATTGAACAGCAGACATATCTCCGTGTCCGTGCCGTTAATTATTGTAGGTCAAATACATACTGTTTACTCTATAAATATGCCCTCGAGCTGCGCCGCGCCATCTAAAGGAACGTAAGTGACTGGTCCTGAAAATGAAAGAATGTACAGACCTCTATCACCTTCCATCCGCCAGTCAGCTCATTGCCAAGCTCCTCCTCGATACGCGTTATAGCCGCAAAATACGTGGATTGCTCGACTTTATCCTCGGCACCGACCACGATCTCGCGTGTCTTGGCATTTCGGAAAAGAAGTACCTCCTGCGTTGAGAACTGGATGACGAAGACAGGCAGATCGTTCTCCAGGATCTTGCCCGTAGAGACCTGTACGACCGAATAAGCATCACATCGCCGGTCGTGAGGGCCGACGCACGTCAACTTGTCGAATGTCAAGCACTTTGCTGTCGCTGACGAGGCCCTGACGGAGATATACCTCCATCGTGGCCCACAGAAGATTGTATGTCTGAGATTCATGTCAAGGATAATCGTCCGGCGAAGGGGAACTACGAACCGCTTCTCCACACCATGCTTTGAGAGCCGCCTGATCGGCGGTCAAATACGCATCGACCACCTCCGGCACGATGTACTCCCGCAGCTCGCGATCGAATCCCTCTCGAGTGAAGTCGGGGTCGAGATTCTTCATCAGCCGCATCACCTGCGCTGTCTCGTTTTCCTCAAACCACGACCCCACTGTTTCTGTGACGTTGCGCACGGTGGCGACGACGGGGTTTTCCGACTCATCGAAGGCCTGCCGCATCGAAGCGAGGGTGCGGAAGACGGGGTTCGTCTCCTTCAAGCGATTCCATTTTTCCTGCCGCGGCGAGTCTTTGTGCAGAACCACAGCCGACCCGGCCCTTGAAGAGTGACGTCAGCAAAACGAAGAAAAAAAGACGAAATAAGCATCACATACTCGGGATTGGCGTCGACACGACTAGTGGGAGCAAAGCCTCGTGCGCGCCCTGCCTTCTCCAGCCGCTTCTGTCGGCGCATTCTCCGCGCCTCCTTTTCTTCGAAGCCTGCGTGCTTGGCACTTCCACTGTCGTCCAGGGCATCTATGAGAGTTTCCGAAAGCGTTTTATACGCAGCCGTGTTGCGCAGAGGCTCCGTCGATTTCTCTATTGTGGACGAAACCGCTGCAGACGCTCTGGAGATCTGAAGACCGAATTTAGCAGACTACAGGTGGAATGGGTACCCATACGCACCGCACGCATTAGCTCGCTCTCCTCCATAGTCTTGAGCGCCTCTGATACAGCGTCCCCGACCTTGACTCCGGTCTTTTTTAGCTCCTCTGCTGCAGCCCGCAATCGAGGATTTTCTTTAATACTTGACGTGAGCTGGGATAAAACTGTGTTGGCAGATACCAGTAGCATAGCATACAAGAAGACATACCCGTGCCCGCTCATACGCGGCCCTTGCCCGTTTCATGGCTTCAGAATCTTGGAATTTATCGACGTCCCCCTGCAACTGCTTGACGTTTTCCTGAAGCTCCCGGTTCTTCTTCAGCTCGTCCCGGAGAACATCCACAAATGTTTGAAACGGCGATTTTGGAACCTCGTTCCGCTGGCTGGACGACGAGTGAAACCCAGCCGTAGGGAGTATTCGGAAAGGCGGGGGAAACTGCACATTTTGTCGGGAGAGAGCCGCGCGTCTCCGAGCCGCAGACCGTATAGTAACACTCTGAAGATTGCGAGGCAGCATGGTGGCCAATGCGGGTAGCTCGGCAGCAAGAGGTCTGCTCAATATCTGCTTGAAAACTTTTTGGTGGGTCCCGCAATTTTCCGCGTTCGGCAGTCACTCAAGCGAGACCATCCTTTTCAAGCAACGTCAAACATCATCGGACCGGTGTATCCGGCTTCAACTTGAAGTTCCACAATGATTAACGCATAGCGCTAGAAGCTCAATGGCAATCTCGCGGAATTACGACAAGGGTGCGAAGACGTGGAGGTCAGCTTGCATAAACGTGAACGCGTACGACAAGAAAACATGATCGGCAACACCGTGGTTGAATTTGGTTGACTCCTGGCAAAGACGACCCCGAGTCAACTCCGAGTCGCACTACTTTAAAACGAGAATTTAAAGATATGCGAGCTTTCTGACTTGTTCTGCCATCGTTTGCGCTCCACCGGCGGACCGTTTTTGACTCGTGGAGAATCAGAGCACCATCACCCAACTCCGCAAGCAGCGTCATTCCCTTCTCAAAGTGAGATTAACCACAGCCATACACTGGGGCTGCGTAATCTGCGAGTCAGCAGAATGGGTCCAGGCTACATAGTAACAATTTACGCGAGAGAGGGAACATCGTGGGTAGAATTAGGAGGGATAGAATAAGGTACACTCTACTATGCGTATAAGGTTTCCTGGATAATCGACGTAAACGAGTGGAGTGGATATACCTGAAGCGCGCGAAACCGTTCATGGGGGAGGAGGAGCGAGTGAGTTCGCCGCGAAGAGGATGAACGCGTTTTGTTCGACGCCACAGAAGCCGGTGAAAATCGACCGTTTTATTGGAGTCAAAGCGAGCGACGACGACGACATAGAGTGGCGTAGGATCAGTACGCTTATTGCCCTTCCACATTGGATTGCTGGCCACTGTACAAGGATTCGAGTTGCTGCAAGGGCCCATCATATTAGGAAGTACGTGAACGAATGAAGATTAAAAGCGAAGGAGGATTAATGCTACCTGTTTTGTCACCCGTGCTGTACAATAAATAACAGGCATTGACGTGCCCCGAGTTGACTCGTCTATAACGAGAAACACGCCGGCTTGGGGTAAATAAAATGCAGAAGAAAAAAACCAACACAGCTAATATTGCAGGAGGAGATTGCGTACTGTGCTTGACGCGAACGCGGGGCGACAAGCCCGGTGCCCGGCTCCATAGTGGCACCAGGAGGATTCGAACCTCCGACCTCCCGACACGATGAGAACTGAGGGTGTCGGGCAGTTCTACCACTGAACTACAGTGCCACGAAGAAAGAATACAGTATGTAGATTGTATACGCTCGAACCAGACGACCTGGAGCGAAAAATTGCAGCGTCGCACAACTGGGCTGCTTTCCCGTCAGGGGTCTAGATATTGGTCGCAATAAACCAGCCAGGGAAGATGGCGCTGGCCGTGGAATGTGGGGAATACGGACTCGGATTGCATCAAGAGATTGACTTTGCGTGAGAAGGATCAGCGTGGACGCGCGTTGACGCGTCAGTGGCGGTGCACTCGCCAATCTGGGCTTCTTGTCTTCTACGCCCATCCCCCCAACGCATCTCGCCGGCCGGTTCTTGCCTTCTTTCTCCACGCCAATCCCCAACACCTCACCAGGCCGTATTTACCTCCCGCCCCCTACCAATTGAAATCCGCCACTGGCGCCGGTTTTCCTTCCACCCCAACCCCGCCAGCTCCTCGCCGGCTCCCTCTTGTGTGTTAGGACCTCGCAAGCAGTTCCCCACTCCACCAGAAACTCGCCGGACCCCATCGCCGCTAGCCGCACATCATCGCAACCGCCCACCAATATGCCCAATGTCAACAAAAACGTGCATACCGCCGTGGCCGACTTCATCGTCAGTGTGCGGTACAATCCTCCCTCGCCACTCCCTCCACTGAAAACATACCTCTGGGGGCGTTGCTCGGCAACGCCGGCGATGAACCGCGCGGCCTACTCGTTCGCAGGGAAGGTTGCGTCCGATTATTGTGTTGGTCTCATGATCCTCGAGCTGGTTTCCGGCAAGCCGGTCGGGTTTGCCATGGTAAAGTCATCTGGAAAACGCCAAGTATCATTAACTAAAATGCACACTCTAGACAATGAAGAACATCATCCAATCCGACGCCGTACTCAAGAACGCGATGAAGAAAATAGACGCTAGATACGTGAAGAATGTAAACCGGGTGGACGGCGGATTCTTCACCTATTTGGGCGCATACTGGTATAAAGTCAATCAGAGTATGTCCGCGTGCATGAAGTTCTTGCGACCGATCCTCGGGCCGCTCGTACGAGTAGCCGAACAACGGTACATCGCTTTGTACGTTTTTTTGTCTTTCTCGTACTTGGACCTATCACTAAATACCGAGGCGTTGTGTAGCTACGCAGAGAACCCCGCTCAAGCCGTAGAAGATCCGGCGCGAGGGAACAACCTCTCCGCAGGTGTGTCGTATTTGTTTTGTCTTCAAATAGGATCCTTTAACCATTGCACGCACAGATTTACAGTTCCTCCACAATGTTTGGCAAGTTCAAATTGAATCCGAAACAGCGGCGGCGGAAGTAAGCAGTTCAGTTGCTATTTCAACGTCACCCTTCATAAACCACTACTTCTATCATAGCGTTCATCCGAGTCGGAGCCCACGACGAGCTCGACGTCCGCACCCGAGCTGGTCTACACCGGTATCGAAGCCGCAGAACTACTAGCGATGATGGAGGATGCCCGCGATCCCATCCCGTCGTTCAAGGAGCTCGAGGTACGTCCACGCTCTGTTGTACTAAATCTTAATCCACTCCACTCGTTTACGTCGATTATCCAGGAAACCTTATATAACGCGTCAATTCCCCCGCTGTCGACGGACTGGACCGATCTCTACCCCTGCCCCCTCGTCGCAGAGGCGCGTCTCTCCTTCTATAACTGGGCAGTTTGCTAACCGTTGCTACTCTAAAACGCAGGGCGAGGTCAGGTACTCCCCTATCCCCAAAACTCCAGTCCCAGCGACCTTTGGGTTGAATGAGGCGGGTCTCGCTGCAAGCGAGGACCCCAAACTTATGCCCCAGGTGAGTGCTCGTCCCTCCGCAGAGACCCCACAATGTTCTAACGAGACTAGCTCGGTCCTTCACCCGACGGGCTTATGTTCTCGGGGTTGACTCACGCAAACGAGGGGGTATGTATCCACCATACTTTCTTTAGTCCCCAGCATTTACTTCGGCCTTGTAGCTATTCACCTTCTCCTCCCGGCCCCCCTTGTTCTTGGGGTTCAATCAGGTACGACTTGACCTCCATCGCCAAGTCCGATATCCATTCTAACGAGTCTCCGCCAGCTCACGCCGTCCTCTGTTCCCCTCGCACCGACGTCCTCGCTGCCTCTGGCGGCGCCGTCCTCGCTACCCCTTGCGGCGCCGTCCTCGCTACCCCTTGCGGCGCCGTCCTCGCTGCCTCCCGCGTCGTTCCACTCCGCGATTACACCTCTGCAGGCACCCGCATTGGGACCGCCCTTCGTGGTATGTCGCATCCTCTCCAGCGTTTGGGTGTACACTGACGAGAGCAGCTACAGCAGGCCACGCCCCAGGCCCAATCTTCCGTCGCAGGCGTCTCGGCAAATACCGTAAGGCGCCATACTCATCCGTCAAATACTCTACTGATTTTTCTTTCTAGGGCGTGCTCACGCCAGCCCCGGTTTCCGTACCGGCCGCGAACACCGTAAGGCGCCGCAATCACTTCTTGGTACTCTGCTGACTAGTTTACTGCTTTCTAGGATATGCACATGCCAGGCCCCGGCAGTCCGTTCCGCCACACCAACGGCCGGAAGTCTCAGCCGGGGAGCCCACAAAAGGCGGTCGTCGGGAAGGGGCCGAAGTGCTGAGATCCTGTTTATTTTTCTTCTTCTTTTGGGACATTCGGGCGATGTACTATTAGATGGATGTGTCTTTGTATTTTTCTCTCTTTCCTTCTTAATTTTTTCTCGGCTATGTACGTATGGATAGAGTGTACCGTATTTTATTCACGATGTTGTACAACTGGATGTATCGCTTCTGTCTCGAGACTCGTAATATAGATTGGATATGTGTACGAATAAGACGCAAACATGATATAAAAACATAAACATAACTGGAAAACATTCATGACATCCATCGCAAAAGGTACCATCGACACCCTCCCGCTGCCCTGGAGCATGAACCCGAGGGATGCGGCGCTGAAACTTGGAGGAGAGTAGGCCCACCGGGTCCCGCGTTGGCAACGGAGAACATGAACGGTTTTACGCGCTTCAGGGTTTGGGCCCGTCCGGTCGTGGTAGATGAGACCCCGCCGACGCCTTGAATATGGTTCTCGCCTTGCAGGACCCCTGGAAGGCTGGCTTCGCGCGCGCGTACCCTCGGTTCCGCTTCCCTAGACGTGCTGGACATCGCCGAGTCGAAGAACGCCGTCTGTGCATTCGCGCGCTCCATGAGGAAATCGGAGATCGTGGCGCACAGAAAACATTCAAGACGTCCATCGCCAAAGCTACCGCGAAATCCCATCGACGTACTGAAGCGACCCGAGCTCGACGGTGGTGAAGAAACTGCAAGCTGTTTGGGGCGTCCTGGCGAGCTTGAGTTCGAAGGCTTGTCGTCGTAGATGGAGATGGCGCGGATGTGAGAATGCTGCGAAGAAAATTGGAGCGAATGGGTCCAGCCAAAACGTCGTTTCCGCCGCCGCACCGTTGGGCGCTGGATTCGTATTAGCCACGGAGAACGTGAAGGGCTTGACGCGCTTGAGTTTCTCGTCCGGGAACTTCTCGTCGTAGTTGAGATGGCGCCCGCGCCGCCGTGACACCCCAGACGGCTTGAATGTCGTTATGGCTTTGCACGACCTTCTGGCAGGTAGGCTTCGCGCACGCGCTCCGTTTGCTCTGTTGCCCGATGCTGGACAGCATCGACTTGAAGAACGCCGTTGTCGTGCTACAGTTCAGGGGGACCGTGAGCACCTGGCGTGCTGCGGAGTGGGTCAGCAACAACGGACAAGCAGGAGGTGTGGACACGAGGCGCACCGGAGAACTCGTAGTCCTCCAGAAGATCCACCTGGCTCACGTCGAACAGCGTGAGTACCTTCACGGAAGCCTTCACGGTCCGGCTCTGCATCCTACGCAAAGTCAGCAAGTCGGCAACGGTCCGCGGGACGCAAATGACGCACTGAACGGCTCTTCTTCGCACCAAAGAAGCCCTCACTGACTGCGACCATGTGTAACTCACGCACTGCCTCGCATGTTGTGCTCGAGAACGGCGCCTTGCGAACGAGTTTCCGCTTGAGCTGCCATCGTACGCTGTCCTTGCCGTTCCCGACGCGCCGAGGAGGAACAACAGCTCGAGCTCCAGCGACTCGTCAGCGGGATCGAGCAGCCCCGACCTCACCAGCGGCTGCAGATCCACGATGTTCTTCGCGGATCTCATGCGCCTCTTGACGTCATGTATCGAGGTCTGAGTCCTGATAAACTCACACCCGCGCACGACACACCAAGCGGCGGCTCACCCTACAGCGCCCGAGCGAGTCATTCCCGCCGCTTTGTAGCGGCTTCTTGAACTAGAACTCCTGCCGGTATACACCGGTGCCGAATCGACTGTTAAGTGCCTTGAATTCTGCGTCGATTTGATGAGCGCTTCAGACGCGCCAGGAGACGGGGCCCTCGGCGCACCGGAGAGCACTGGCACGCGTTTCCCTTTGCCGCTTCCGAGTCGCGGATGAGAAGAGTTTGAGCGGGCTCGGCTATGGGTCAAGAATAATCAGCATCCGGCCCTCGATCTCAAGTCTCTACGCACCCGTAACACCCGATGCTGTCTTTCTCGCCAACATCGGCCCATGGACGCTATCGTGCAACCGGCGGTTGCAAGTCGCAAGGCACCTCGTGAATGTGGACAATCTTCTCTTTCTGTGCATCGGTGCCCGATCGACCAGCAGCGTTCGGCCGCGAGCGTTAAACGGTCGTCTGTCTAAATACTAGAAGAAACATCAATGGAGATAGGGAAGTTCCGCTTTGGACTTACCTTGGCCCGTCTACGATGTCGTGGCCCAAGTCGCGGTTCGTCGTCTTGGTTATACACAATGCGGTCGATCGCCGTATTGTGTTAGTTCAGAACTTCAATAGTTCGAATGTAGGGCGGCGCAACCATGTTATTTATGCCGCGGCCGTCTAGACACTGGTAGCACCAGCGGAAGTATTAAGCAGAGCCCTGCTTCTGCGTATTGTTGCGACATTTTCGTGATGGATTTGAGGAGGTTTTGTTGCTGAACCAACCAAGGCAGCGCACTTGTCCTACTGATACTCCGAGTCCAGAAATCGGCTGGTCGGGACCGAAGGGACTCGCTCCATCGCACAGTTGATCGTCTTAGGCTGCAGAAAAACGTTTAAAGGTTATGCCAAAGTCGATATGGCGAATGGACGGGCAAAAGGAGGATTTTGTAATCAAGAGACCTGGAGGATATGAAGAGAGGAGGGTTGTCCAGGTCGCCGCGTTATGGAATTTGAAGTGAAGTTGAAGCAAAGTTGAAGTGAACTTAGTGAAGGAAAAGATAGTCGACCGGCAAGCTGCACCGCCACGCCAACGCGTCAACACATGTCATTACCTCCCCATGGGGAGCAAATTGATGATCCGATTTGAACCGAACCATCTCCTACTTGGCTGACTTTGGCTGAGTGCTAGTACCATCCTCTAGCGCCGCTGACCAGCCCCATTAATTGCTATAGAACTTTGCTGGCTTGTCTTTCCGATCTCAGCCTTGGATGGCGCACTCACTAAAAGGAAGACGTAGACGGGAAACCACGGAAGACTTGAAGAAGCGGAGCGGATTGACAGCATCTAGCGCTCACTCGCAGATTTAGAATTCAGGCTGTCGACCCAGCGTCGGTAGGCTTACTGCATGGGCGAAAGGTGCGAGGCGGAGAACGCGAAGAAGGACTGGCGGACTCGGAATTGTGGGTGTTCGTTGTTAAAATATACGGGTCCAGCGGGATATTTGTCAGTTGCGATGAGAGATACAAGGAAAGAAGAGACCGGGGTAGAGGTGAAGGAAAGGCAAGGACCAACGCGTTCGAAGATGAAGGTAAGAGAAGCTGCACCGCCACTGACGCGTCAAACGCGCGTGCATGCTGATCCTTCTCACGCATAGTCAATCTCTTGATGCAATCCGAGTCCGTATCCTTCCGTATCCCACATTCCATGGCCAGCGCCAAGCCAGCGCCATCTTCCCCACAATAAATCGATACCTCGGTCCCTCACGAAATAATAGCCATTTATTCGACTCTGCAATTTTTCGCAACTCCCCGTCTGGTTCAATCGTATGTACACATGACATGTGCAGACCGAAATCTCATACTCCTTCGTGGTTACCATAGTTCAGTGGTAGAACTGTTCCCCATGTTGAATTCTCAGCATGTCGGGAGGTCGGAGGTTCGAATCCTTCGGGTGCCATGTTGGAGCCGGGTTCCGGGCTTAGGCCCCGCTTCCGCGAGAAACACCAGTTGCAGTCTCCTCCTGTGCCCGGCGCTGTGTTTCATTCATGGGGTTTTTTTTTCTTCTGCATTTCATTCGCACGCTCACAATTCTAGTCATGGTTGAGCCAAGTCGGCGCACGCCAATAATCATGTCATAGGGCAGCACGAATGCGACGTGAGGTTTCGCAAAACACTGCTGTAGTAGCCGTGTGCGCAACGAAGAGTATGGCTCGCGCGGAAGAAGCAAGAAAGAAAGACAAAAACCGCAAAAAAGTCGAGAAACCCACCGCAAAAACTAATACAGGAAGCGCTCCACCTCCGGACGGCAATTGTTCAAACAATCCATTTATATGTGGGCAAAAAGATAAAAGGAGACTTGAAGCCGGACATATACTCCTAGATGCGAGCCAGTTTTTCGCGGAAAGGAACACATAATCTATAATCCACCTTGACGATCACTTTCTCCCCGCTGACCTTGTTGTTTCTGAGCAGATCCAAGCCCGTCGCAACGCGCTCCTTGAACGTCCCCTGGTCCAACAATCGGACCCGATTCGGCTGGATAAGCCCCGACGCCAGCAGCTGTGGCAGGATCTTGGGCATCATGTTGTCCCTCAAGTACGCGTTCTGAAGCCGGTAAATACACCTCCACACAAAAAGAGAGAGCCGACGCACCTCGGCGTAATCGAACGTCCGCACGTACGCGATCTTGGTCTGGGGCGGGAACGGGTTCCGCCCCTCCGGGATCGCGAGATGCATCTGCGCGTCGCCGACGGCCACCGTGTCGCCCTCCTTGATGGGCAGCAGGAGCGCAACGGTCCCCTGCGGGCTGATAACCTGCGCGATCTTCGCCATCGTGCCCATCGCCGTGATCGAGTCGAGCGCGAGCGCGACCTTGCCGTCGCCGCCGACGGCGCGCGCGATGTCCGCCGCGAGGGTGGGGCTCGCGTAGTCGACGACGCTCGTCGCGCCGAGCCCGCGCAGGAACGCATGGTGCTTCGGGGACGCGGTCGCGACGACGTTGGTGTACCCCGTGGCGTGCAGCAGCTGGAGGGCGTACTGCCCCGCGGTCGAGCCCGCACCGTATATGAGGATCGGGGTGGCGGGGTTCGGTGGCGGGGTCGTGGCGGGGAAGCTTTCGGGGCTGGGCAAACCAAGCTGGTCGAACAAGGTGTAGAAGGCTGTGACGCAGTTGTCCGGGATCGTGGCGGCGGCGTCCAGGGCGAGGCTGTCGGGGATCTAACGAGGGGAATATTGGTATGTAGAACAAACCGTGCGGGCATCCGCACCTTTGCGCAGAGGTAGTCCGGCAGTACGACGAACTGCTGGAAAGTACCCTTGAAGCCATGGCCAAACACGCTGAAAGCGACCACCTACGAAAACTAGTGGTCAGGGCTGAAAATAGCCACCATTCAAGTTGCACGCACTCGATCGCCGACTGCGAGTGAGGTGACGCCCGCGCCGACCTCCGCCACGGTCCCAGCAGCATTAAACCCGGAAATGACCGGACACTCTGTAACACGATACCCCACATCCGCGATTCGGATATAGGTGTCGAACGCGATCATCGACGCGTACGCGACTTTGATTCGGACGCTCCCTGCCCCGGGTTTCTCCGTCTCGACCTGGATAGCGTCGAACTGGCCTTTGGCCAGGGTGGCAATTGCGGTGTGAGTTGGCATCTTCAGCAGAGGTAGGTCTTTGTGAGGGATAAGCATTCATGTGGAGAGCATTATATGTATTTAAGCCACGGCCGCGTTCGCTCTTGAGAACGGTTCACTGAGCAAGACGCTTACTGAGGGAGGAGGATGAGTAAGACGAGGACGGCAACCACGGTGAACCCAGATACGAGGATGAGTAAGACGCGGGCGGGAAACACGAAGATTATTCAGGCATGAGCCAGACGAGGGCGGCAACCACGGTCGACTGGAAGAAGCGGAGCGGATTGACGGGCGTCCGGCGCATAGTACGGCAGGCAGCACAGATTTAGAATTTGGCTCGAGGTCGAGGCTCACTACATGGGTGAAAAGTCGCGAGGCCGAGGATACGCGAAAGACGGAATTGTGGGTATTCGTCGGCCAAGTACTATAGGACCACAAATTGATGGATTGATTAACAGCTTGCACCAGGATCTTGGGCGTCAGGATGTCCTTCAAGTAACGCAATGCAGAACGGCGCCTCGAGGATAGAGAGAATTCCGACCCGAGTTTGATAAAACCATCTGGATGAGTACCAAATGGGCTGAAATTCAGCTTTAAGTACATGTGAGCATCCCGGATCCCACTCCGTGCACATATCTATTCCTGTTCGGACACGTTCTCCAGTGTCTTACTCCACGCCGCAACCTTAGGATGGCCTGGACCTGTTAGACGAATATCATCAGCTTCTACAGAAGCAACGGCGGAGGGGAAGGCGAGCGTACTTTACTCGGGCCGAAGCTGAGGCCTGAGGGCTTGGAGGCCCGCGAGGGAGGTCGCACGGGAGAGGACCACATAAACTTGACCTTGGTGACCCCGCAGTCACACCAGAACGAATTATAGGTAGAGCGAGTGCAGCACCCACCTCCCCAGATCAACTTCGACACGCTCTAGCATCTGCCCTGCGACTTGTGGATGCTCATGGCCCAAGCAAGGATCAGGGGGAGCAAACAGAGAAGCGAAGTCAGGTCAAGAAGATCCATGAGCCGACAGCTGAAACGCACCTGGGTCCCACTGGTTCGTATCTCTCTCGATGGAAGCTTGACCTTGAAGGGTTCAGGTGAAGTAAAGCGTTTCCACCGCCATGAAGTGAGCAAGCATCTTTTCCCGCGGTGCAAGGTCCTGGATAACACCGCCGTCTGCCGCTTTGAAGGTCTCGACTTTACTCGTGAGCCGGTTCATGCGACCCGAGTTGGAGCGATGGACATCCTTCCGACGGGGAAACCTGGATGTCGCAAGCCCAATAAGCACATAGATAGAAGAAAGAGGAAACACGTACACTGTACAGCTCTGTGGGACCGAGGCCGTCGGCGTACTCGATTGGCCTTGACAAGGAGCGGAACTTGTCGATGGATTTCTGGGTCAACCGGCCGAACCGCGTGTCGTTTGGCATATCCACGAATTCTGCACAAACTCCATAGCATAGATTCTCGTCTTAGGCTGCAGAGAACGTCAAAAACGTTCTGCCAAAGTGGATATTCTGGCAGGGAAAACAGGCCCAGCGGAGCAACAAAGATCGATGAAGTGAGTTCGCTTTTGGTTCGCTTTGGGAATTGGGAATGGCGGACGGACGCGCAAACCGGAGGCAAGCTGCACCAGAACGCGTCAACACATGTCAACACCCCCTCAAAGCAAAATTGATGATCTGTCACATCTGATGACCGCGATTTAGTGAACCGAAGTTTGAACCATCTCCTGGCTGAGTGCCTTCAGCGCGGCTGACGAGTCCCATGGTATAGAACGCTGGCTTGTCTATTCGACCTTGGCCTTCGCTGGCGTAATTGCTAAATCTACGGAAATCCAGATGTCGTGCACACTGTAGTTCAGTGGTAGCAGGTCAAGGCCAGACCCGGGGATGTACCCCCATGCCGCAGGAGCGGGCGTTCGCGAGGGGATTCGTAGTAAGGCAGTCCCTCCCTGCCTAGCGAATTCGGTGTGGTATTCTTGCTCTCTATTTTTCAAAGATTTGAATTGACTTTTTCTCTCTGGTTGAGTTCGGCCAATCTACACATTAGTACGGTGTATTTTGCGACCGCCATCCATTAAATTCCGTGATGCCTCTTTTAGCTGGTATTCAACACCTAGAGACAACCCTCAAAAAACAGCGGATGGCTTTGAAGTGTATCCGCAAGACATCTCCGTTTTGGATGAAACTTTTTTTATTCACTGTGAGGTAGCGGTTACGCAGGGCGAGTAGAATTGAAGAAAATGCGCTCTGAGGGCTGATACAACTGTCAGTTAATCCCCCTTTAATATTTAACTGAAGGAAAGGACGAACAAGTTATAGGCATCCGGAATGGGTTCTGATAACTAGCACTGCTTATGAGCAGGAGTTGCAACGTTCGAATTAAAGAGATTTACTATATGCTACAATACAACAAAGACACGCAAAAAAAAGGAAAGCAATCCCAACCGAAACTATATACATGGTGCAAGCAAAGCGCACCGAAGGGATGAGCCATTATGTACACGAAAGCACAACGGATCAGCGCCCGTCGACGAAATCCAGCGCCGAATCCAAGCTCTTGACGAGCTTCTCCGCGCGTATCGACACCCCGCGAGCGAGCCCCCGTCGTTTCTTCTTCACGGATGCCGTCCCGTCTGGTCCGGTAAACATCTGGCCCATGTAGTCTCGCGGTGTCCCCGGGCTCACCGGGGCGGAAGGGACTGGCCGCCCCGAAGACGTCGAGACAGACAACCGTGGGCGCATTGGCATCGAGCCCGCCGCCGCCTTCTTCTCCTTCTCCTTCTCCTTCTCTTTCCGCCGGTCCGACTCGCTCTCCTTGTCGCCGCGGTCCTTCTTGCGCAGGAGCCCCTTGCCTCCCCCGAGGCTCCCCTTGCGTGAGACGACCGCCGTGCGCGGCACCTCCGTGATACCGCTCGAACTCGCCTGAGCAGCCGCCTCGCGCTCGACGCTGGAGGGCCGGCTGCCCTCACCCCAGCGCGCGGCGCTCCCGATGACGGGCATGCTCGGCCGGCGCGCGAAGGCATCTAGGGGCATGGGCATGGGCGGGAACGCGTGCGCGTGCGCGTGCGAGTGGTGCGGTTGCACCTCGTGCATTGACACGGAGTGCAGCAGCGTGTGCGAGTGCGCGCGGGTGTGCGCGTGGTACGTATGGCTGTGTACGGAGCCGCCATCGTCGCGCTCCGCGGCCACGAGCGGCGAGAACGCGAATGCGAGGGACTCATCGGACGAAGGGGATGAGAGCACGGGCGTCGGGTATGTGCTTCCGCTCCCACTGGCGTTGGTGTGCGCATAGGTACTAGGTGTGTACGAGCTGCTCGGCGCGTGGTGGTGCGGCGCGCCGTGTGTTGGTGGGTTGACGCCGCTGAGGCTGGTGACAACCGCGCTGGGCTCCATCGCGTGGCGGCGCATGCGGTCGTCCACGCCGGTCCCCACGCGTACTACCGTCACGATCTCTGCGCCGCTGAGCGATGGTAGTGGGGGTATTCCGAGCTCTGCGTCGCGGGTTTCCTCGGCAATGCGCCGCGCCTCTTCACGGGCCTTGGCGAGCTCGCGGGTCTCCGACTTCACACGCGCCTGGCGCCGCAAGTCCCCCATCCACCCCACCCACTCCGTCTCACTTCGCGTACCCGCATGCCGTCCGCTGCCATCCTCGTCGTCGCTGTCCTCCTCTGCGTTGTACCCTTCCGACGGCGACCCATCCCCCGACACATCTGAGTCGTAACCGTCCGTACTGGTCGGCTGTCTTATGCGCGGCGGCCGCTCGCGCCCCTTGCCCTTGCGCGCTCCATCCGGTAACCACTCCTGTTCCTCGGTGTCCCCGTTCCACAGCACCCATTCGACTGCTTTGCCGATGCGCCCCAGCCCTGCACGGCGCGCGCGCGCAAGCAGGCTTGTGCGCCATTCGGGGAACGGCAGGGCGCCGAGCGAGAGGCCGCCGCGCGGAACGCGGAGATGTGCGAGTGACGGCGGGTGCCGCAAAGGCGGCGGCGCTTCGTCCTCCGGCTCCTCGTCCTCTCCATCCGGGCGCGCAGACCGCGGTTGTGGTAGGTGCTCCGCTACAGGCAGGGAGTCGACGAACATCGATGCAGGGAGCGCATGACGGTGTAAGACGCGCAGCAGCGAGACGTAGGCTGGATGGGGTTTGTTAGATAAGGACTTCGGTGCGGTAAGAAAGAAATGGTACCGGAATCGTCTTTGAGGTCGAGGGCAAGGTATTCGGGGGCTGGCTTTTTTCGTTTGCGTTTGTTGACCTTGTTGCGACGGCGTCGATTTGAGTCGCTGCTTTCGTGGGCGAAGACGGGTGAGGAAAGCGCGGAGGAAGAATCCGAGTCAAAGGTGGTGAGCGGAGAGGAGGCACGGGTGGGGGCGTGCGAGTGAGGGTGCGTGGAGAAACGGGCGAGAAGGATGCGGGTGTTAGTGGACGGGGTGGCGGATGGGGGAAGCGGTCCGGAATTGGTGAGGGCGACGAGGTCAGAAAGAGAGAGCGTGTGAATAAGGCGGGACTGTTTGGGCCAGTAAATAAAGTGAATTGAACTAAATAAAGTTAGACGCGGACCTCATCCCGGCACAGATAGACGCTGCCTTCCCGTACAACCAGCCAGCGGTCCCGCCACTCGAGCGCACGAGTCTCCAGTGGGCGCACCTTGTAGAGGGGGTACGAGTCCTCCTCATCATCCATAGGCCGCATACGCAGGACGCGGACCCAGCCCTCCCAGTACGCATCCAGATAGCGTTTAGGATGGGCGCGCGGGAGTGTCACAACGACACCAAGACGATGAAGTTCCAGCAGCTCGTCCGCTTGCATATCATAGAAGCTCAACGGCAGGTCGTCCTCCAGGAGTTGGCCGGTGGAAAAACGGATAAGAGTGAATTGTGAGTAGAGATCGCCCTTTGTGGAAGTCGACGCGGTCGGAAGAACGGCGCGCTTCTTGGGCTGGGGCGGAGGACGGACCTCAATTGCCTCTGGCTCGCTGAGCTCGTCGTCGGCAGGTGGCTCATCCTCGCTCGCGTCGTCGAGCACCGGAGGCTGCTTCGGGGTCGCAAACGTGATGGGAGATATTGGGCGGTGGCGCGGGTCCGGTGCAAAAGTAATGGGTGACGGCGGCCGCTGAAGTTTGCGAGTAGACTGGCGCAGGGGTGGAGATGGCGGGGCGGCATAGGGTAGGCACTTTGCGAGCAGCCAAGACTTTACTTGCTTTACTTTCCAGTCTGGATCTACGTGTGTGGTGAACCATTGGTCGTGTGGGACTGCAAGGAGTCAGTAAATGGACCAGAAAAGACGATAGAATACACACGGAATCTACAAGCGAGGCCCAGCAGCGGCGAGGCCGAACTGTCGCTGTCCATCCCAGCCCTGTTTGCAGATGTTTCGACCACACGCTTATTGAGCCCAGGTCCAAACCAGTCCAAATAAGAACATCACAGAAAGGCTCGGCGCGCGCCTATCCTACGCGTTTCAGTCCCAAAAAAAACCGGGCAAAGAGGTAATTGCTCACAGCCTCGGGAATGATGAGGAAGAGAAATTACCTCTTCTGTGTACCCGCTGATTATTGTCGACCCGCCAGAGCATGCATGAGAATATTTCCTGGGAGTGGGAATGATTCGAATTAGATGGCAGCATGATGGCAGCCTCACTGAATGAGAGGTACTGACTTTGGGCGCTTGCTTCTCCCGCCCCTGGAAGTTCCTATGGTTCAAAACGAATAAATGCCACCGCCGTAACCGCATTAATCCAACGGAAGAGCATCACTCCATCATCAGTCGACAGGGAACATACAGGAAAATGCCGGCACATTTAGCTGCTGTATATGTTGTAGCATTAATCATTTGGTAGGCCTGTTGCCAACAACACGGACTTTCGAAAACTCCAGGTGCCTTATACACTCTCGCGGCTTGGAAAAAGAGACTCGAGGCGAGGGGTTCCTGAAAAATGTAACCAAAAATTAATCCACGCAGAAGATTTAGCTTCAGGACTCGCCTGAACGCGATGCCACAGAACTACTTCCAGTCGCGGTCCTCACCTGTGCCCACATTGATAACAATCCACCCTTCATCTTTCGTGAGTCCGAGTTCCGCGATTTGTTGATCTCGGGGGTACGCAGAGGTGGATACACTGGCAGATCCGCTGACAATGGATATTGGTTGATGTCGGAGGGTCGGAGCGTCCACAAGTGACCGTGACCGTAACATCGCGTCAATAAATGTGGCGGTGCAGGTCAGCTGATCGTGCATGGTTCAACAAATTTCTTTTCAAATTTTTGTTCATTCATGCGGTCCACCAACTGTTCACCCTGCGCCGTCAACGATGCGGTCCTATTTTTTCTATCGTCGCAGCTATTATTTCCCACGCTGCCAGCCGAGGTTCAACTTGGGTTCAAACAAAGCGGTGTCCAGCGGACACTAGCGGAATGATATTCAGTGTACCACAGATTTATCGTGAATATCTTCCAAGCACTTCTTTCATGACCGCCTTTCCAGTTTTGTTTGTGAACGGCAAAAGAGTACACTCATCAGAAGCTAGAAACGATAAAACATCTGTGCTAAAAGGTACTGGAAAGCTAAAGCTATTATACATTCTGTATCCATTTGAAAGTCTGCCCATCCATGAAAGTGTCTCGTTGTTCAAGTCCTGTTACGAAAATCACAAAAAATAAATAGATAACTCAGTCGAGACAGTCCAATGGGTCATAAGCATCAGGAGAGTTAGACTCCGACAAAATCAAGACCCGTGATAGTGTCCGATAGCACAATAATCCTTCCATCTTCCTTGGGGGAGTTGAGCAGCAAGTGGCGGCCCGGAATCTTTTGTACTATCATGCCCGTTTCGATATTCCAGATCTCAACCCGCGATGCGCCGAATACCAGGAGATGCGAACGTTGCAGCGCTGGTGCAATTACTTAAAAGTAGAGAGATGGAAAGAGTGGAAGCGCACCGAACGACACGGCAGAAATGCCATGGTTCCAACTCATGATTGTTCCCCATCGGGTCATCCTCCCTCTGTCACTAACAAAGAACCCGAATTCTGATACCGGGGATGAACGCAGTCGCCCAAAATATTTGACGGGAGCACGCACTGTCGTAGCATAGGAGTAATACGCTGAAAGCATGGAAAATAGCCATTGGCTTGGCTTTTCTGTGTGCCGGTAGATATATCGATCTGTCGGTAACATCCAGCAATCCTTGTGTATCCAGCGATTCCAAGTCAACTTTTTCAAAGCCCCTTCTGAGTGATACCACGAGTCGCATTTGGGACATAAACTCCACAGCGTAAGCATCTTGGCCTTTGATGTAAAATTCCTTCAAGTCCATTAGTTTACATAATATTCGGTAAGGTACGAAGAATGTTCGAACCCTGAATGGTTCAAGGACCCGGCTGTTGGAACTGGTCTTGATGCCGAGGACCTTGGCGATGACGCCAGAATCCGACGAGGATTTCACAAGGCAGATGAGGTGGCGTGATTGGGGTCCGCCGGATGTGCTCTTATGTACAGAAAAAAATGATGTCACCCATTGGAATGCGCGTCTAACTTGAACGTCGTGCTGGTGGCAAGACCCGAATTGAGAACGTCAAGATCCATGGTCATAAATACACCTCCTGTAGTAAATTCAGAGAAAATCCTAGAAGTTCACTATCGGTTTACCGGAGAGCCAAAAGAATAAATTGACGTCTTCTAGTACCCCCATTTGTGAGATGTCGCGAATGGCAAGGAGTCTGGAGGAAGAGCCGTCATCGAAGGTTCGGTAGATCCCGTCTGCAGTGGCGTAGAATACCCAACTGTCACCCGCTACAAAGATAGTGAGCTTCTTTGGAACACTACGCCAAAAACGTGGATAAGTACCCTGGCAGTAGGGAACGGCGCAAGTAACTATTCCCAATCCATCGTCGTTGACAAGGCGCAAAGGCCGGAACAGCATGAGCTTGGATAAGAGGCTTCTACTCCGGGGAAGCCACGAATTGCAGACTAGAGTACATGCGAGAAGAGTCCTTCTGTCCTTTGAAAGATGGTCAATTATCCGCTCGTAGATTTCAGTCGACGTCCGGTCTGTTATGTGCTTCGGTAGGACGGTCGGATGGTGTGAAGATGAAGAGGAAAAAAACTTCGATAAGGAGCCCAAGCGTTTGAAAGCCATGAGAAAACGGTAGAGGTTGGCAGAGGTGTCGGACGAAACGGTCTCAAAAGGCCGTTGTCAGATGCACAGCATGTGGATGCTGTGGATGTATACAACTCTAGCCCGGTCGCCATAGTTTGCATTCCTATTCCACTGGAAAGTTGGTAGCACCCACCTTGACCCGACGGCCGATCGTGACGCGTCGACGCGTTCAATTTGCAACGCGTACACGTGATGTTTGTTGACGCGCCTTTGTGACAGTGACGTGACGCTTCTTCTTCCTAACCACAACCAGCTCTCGACAATGTCCAAGTCCAAATCCCAGTCTGGCCTAGGGTCCATTCGACGAGACTGGTCCGTGAGCTCATTAAACCCCCCACCACCATCCTCCCAAGAAATCGAGTGGTTGCCCACTCCTCCCAAAGAAACGACCGCGTCTCAGCAAGCGTCGTCGTCGGGGGTGGAGTTGACGGGTAGAGAGAAACGTCTTAGGGACATCCAGAATGCCCTCAACAACAGATCTACTCCCGCCGTTGCCCAGCCATTCGCTAAACCCAAACGGACCAGCGACACTGAGTATCCTGACGCGTCGGACTCCCTCCCACCGACAAAGAAACACAGACAGCTCCCCCCAGGATACAGGGATGACGACCCCATCACCCATGCCACCAACTTTTCCTCTGGCTCCCGTACTGCAATGAACAAATCCACCTACACAGCCCCGCCACCGTCTAGAAAAGTGGCTAAAATGTTTTTGAGCTCGGAGCAGAAGGAGATCCTCAAACTGGTGGAAGACGGCCAAAGCGTGTTTTACACTGGCAGTGCGGGTGAGTAATCGCGCATAGATTCATAGTTTTACGACGTTGATGGCATTGGCCTCCAGGAACGGGAAAATCCGTCCTTCTTCGTGAAATAATCAAGGCGTTGAGGAAGAAACATAGCAAGGCGAATGACGCTGTCGCCATTACTGCCTCTACGGGCGAGTCTCCGTCTAGCCGCATTTGCTTTTTTTCTGACGCGTGCGAGTAGGCATTGCCGCTTGTAATATCGGTGGCATCACAATCCACTCGTTCGCTGGGATTGGACTGGGCATCGAAAGCCCCGAGGTTCTCACCCAGAAGATCCGCAAGAACAAGAAATCGAGCACGAGATGGGTGAGGACGAAAGTTCTCATCGTCGATGAAGGTCAGTGCCTTACCCTCCTCACGTACACTTGCTAATCTCGGCGCAGTGTCTATGCTTGACGGGGACCTGTTCGATAAACTGTCGCGGATTGGCAGCCTACTGAGAAAAGACCCGCGGCCGTTCGGTGGAATCCAGGTTCGCCATCTTTCTTTCCGTATCGGATGAATGTTGAGCTCCTCTCCCTCTGTAGCTCATCGTCACGGGCGACTTCTTCCAGCTCCCGCCTGTGACAAAGGGCACGGCCGTAAAGTTTGCGTTTGAAGCCGAGTACTGGAGCCAAACTATCAAACGGACTTTTAACCTGACGCAAGTGTTCCGACAAAGTGATCAAGGTGCATAACCAGCCGACTAGACGTTTCCCCTTCTCACATCTCCTGTACAGAATTTGTGGATATGCTAAACGAGATGCGGTTCGGCCGGTTGACCAAGAAATCCATCGACAAGTTCCGCTCCTTGTCAAGGCCAATCGAGTACGCCGACGGCCTCGGTCCCACAGAGCTGTAGGTTGTTCGTTTTTTCTACTATTAACATGCTTATTCGGCTTGCGATATCCAGGTTTCCCCGTCGGGAGGATGTCGATCGCTCCAACTCAGGTCGTATGAACCGTCTCACGAGTAAAGTCGAGACCTTCAAAGCATCAGACGGCGGTGTTATCCAGGACCTTGCACAGCGGGAAAAGCTGCTCGCAAACTTCATGGCAGTGCAAACACTTTGCTTGCGTCAGGATGCCCAGGCAAGCCCTCAGTTTCGTTGTGTCTCAACTGCTGACGGTAGTGCAGGTGATGTTGATCAAGAACATGGACGATACCCTCGTCAACGGCAGCATGGGCCGCGTTGTCCGGTTTGTAGAGCAGTCGGTGTACGGCACTGAACGCGATGTCGAAGCGGACGGCGTTCCGGCCGAATTCCTCAGCAGCGTCACCCCTGGCCTCGGCAAGAAGCCCACCTCTAGCGCCCCCGGCATCCTCTATCCCGTCGTAGAGTTTGCGCTCCCGAACGGTGGCAAGCGGACGTTGCTGGTCACGCCCGAACCTTTCAAGGTCGAGCTTCCATCGGGAGAGATACAAGCCAGTAGGACCCAGGTGCGTTTCGGTTGTCGGCTCGCGGATCGTCTTGTCTAAATTCTGTTTGTCTGCGCAGCTCCCCTTGATTCTTGCTTGGGCCATGAGCATCCACAAGTCGCAGGGGCAAACGCTGGAGCGCGTTAAAGTCGATTTGGGCAAGGTTTTCGAAAAGGGTACGTGTTTCGCTCCGCCTATAATCCTTTCCGGTATTGATCATGGATCGCTTGCGTGCAGGTCAAGCGTATGTGGCCCTCTCGCGTGCGACCTCCCTCGCGGGCCTCCAAGTCCTCAACTTCGACCAGAGTAAAGTACGCTCGCCCTTCCTCTCCGTCGTTACCTTGTGGCAGCTGATGCCGTTCGTCTCGCAGGTTCAGGCCCATCCTAAGGTTGCGGCATGGAGTAAGACGTTGGAGAGCGTGGCGGAGCAGGAATAGATACGCGAACAGGCTGGGATCCGGGATGCTTGTAAACATTGCTCGATGCTCATTACACTGGTCCTAGCAGAATAACTTATTGTACTTAAGCTGAATTTCAGCCCATTTGGTGCTCATCCAGATGGTTTATCAGACTTGGATTGCGACGGAATTCACTCTATCTTCGAAGCCCCGTTCTGCATGACGCTACTTGAAGGATAACCTGACGCCCAAGAACCTTGCTAATTAATCCAGGATCATCAGTTTATGGTGATACTTGGAGGCCGTGGCTGCTTCGTTCACCGCCACACTGACACCGACTGCGAACACCGCGACTGCCTTTTCTCTGGTGTCGCTGACTCCAGTGTAACCGCTGAAGATGCCCAGCTGGGAGATGAGTTTATTGGACTGACCTTCGAGTGAGAGCAGCGAAGACGCGTGGCCGGTAACGAGTAAGTCTTTCAAGTCTTTTTCTCTTGATCATTCTGTTCTCTTGCTTTGAAAATGCATCGAAATGTGTACTTAGGCTCGTTTCAGCCTCTCTAGTCTACCGGGCGTGATACCTGAAGACAGTCGTTCAGAATCACGTATACTAGAGAGGCTGGAACTTACGAATACAGGCGAACACGAGTCGCCTCGGAGTTTGAAATTGAAACGCCTTGGCAACCGCTTAACGATCAGCTCCATCAATTATCGCCCAAAAAAACCTCCAAAAGAAATGCTCAGAGCTCCTTCATTACCTGCGATAAAATCCACGAAAAAAATATGAGCGCCTCATATTGATCGAAATTTGTATCTACAAAAAGAACGGCTTCAGTGGGAGCTTTGGAAGGTGCAGAGGACATGCCATCATAATTTTCAAACTCCGAGGCGACTCGCACTAAGCTGTACTCGTAGATCCTAGCCTATACTATCCGAGTTTGTCTGAGACATCAAAATGCTGTACCTCCGATCCTGCCACTTTTGCGACCACTCCTTAGGTCTTTCGGACTCGCTTTATCCACAGCAAACAATAGCCCGTGGACCTATTCTGAGTCGTATTCACCCGCTGGTCCTTACTCATACTCGCTCATGCTTCGTCAGCCCCCTAAATGCTTACTAAAGAGGGTAATGCCAGTTCAAGCGACTCTGCAACTGTGGCCCAAATATCAAGATAAATGCAAATACTTTCGACCGTCTGGAACTCGTAGTATCTTGAAAGACGCCTCAGTAACTAAACGTTCGTGCTTGGTTCATCGGCTGAACGTCTCTACTCCTCTCGCTTTGTGGGAAAAAAAAAAAAAAAAAAAACCTCTGCATCGAAATGTCGACCCACACTGCAATTGCAGCCCTCGAAAAGGGCCAGTTTGATGCTATCGAGGTCGAGACAGAGAAACCCAGCGCGGGCCAAGTTCTCATTAAAGTCGCCTACGCCTCGATGGTCGCGTTCGACACGTACGTTACGGATGTCGGGTTCGCCGTTGTGCAGTTTCCAGTTATCTTGGGGTTCAACGCGTCTGGGACCATAGCGGAGGTCGGTGCGGGCGTCATTGGGCTCGCAGTCGGGGATCGGGTGCGCACAAAGAAATGGCCAAGACTGTGTACCCAGCTTGACGATGTTGCGTTGCAGGTTACTGGGTTCGCCCTCTTCGGCCAAGGCAGGAAGGACGGCTTCAAGGGGGCGATGCAGGAGTTTGTCGTGCTGCCCGATTACTTATGGGCAAAGATGCGTATGTCCGAGAGTCAATTTTACTCACTTTACCGAGTTTTCTGCGCTAGATCCACGATAGTCTCGCCCTGGACGCCGCCGCCATGGTTCCGGACAACTGCGTCACAACCTTCTACGCCCTGTTTGACCAGGTTAACTTGCCCATCCGCGTCTTCGACCACGCGAGGCCGACATCGAGCGCGACGGCAAGGTCGCACTCGCGCTCGACTTGATCACGGCGATGGGCACAATGCAACACGATGGCGAAGATTGTGCAAGTGATCAGCCCACAGGGGACCGTCGCGCTCCTGCTGCCGATCAAGCCGGGCGACATGGTGGCCGTCGGAGACACGCAGATGCACTCTGCGATCCCGGAGGGGCAGAACCTGTTCCCATCGCAAACAAAGATTGCGGACGTTCCATTATTGTGAGGTGCGTCGAATCGCTTTTTCGTGTGGAGGTGTTTTTTAAATTCGAATGGCTTATAGAATGAGTACTTGAAGGACAACCTGATGCCCAGGAGCGCGTCACGGTGGGCTTGAATCTGCTTAGAAACAACAAGGTCAGCGGGGAGAAAGTTATCGTCAAGGTGGATTAGAGATTATGTGGGCTGTTTTGATGTACGCACGCAAGTAATCCTATCCACGAAAAAGCGGCTCACACTTCCGAGGACATGACCGGGAAATCCTCCAAGTCTCCTTTTATGTTTTTGCCCACATACAGTATACGGGGAGCGAAAAGGAATTTGATCCACTGTCGTCTCCGAGGCGGGTACAACATTAACGGAGAACCAGCTACTGAGATAGTTTTTGGCGATGGGTTTCTCGACTTTTTGCGGTTTTCTTTCTTGCTCGCTTCTTCCACACGTACCATACCTGCTCCTCGTTGGGCACACACTGCTACTATGGGTGTTTTGCAAACCTCACGTTGCATTCGGGCTGCTCTATGATATGATTATTGGTGTTCGCTCACTCATAACCAGAGCTGTGAACGTGTGAATAAAATTCAGAAGAAAAAAACCAGCACAGCCTATATTGCAGGAGATTGCGTACTGTGCTTCTCGCGAACGCGGGGCGAGAGCCCGGTGCCCGGATCCATAGTGCCACCAGGAGGATTCGAACCTCCGATCTCCCGACGCGATGAGAACTGAAGGTGTCGGGCAGTTCTACCACTGAACTAGTGTGCGCGATGGCACCTGGATTTCGGTAGTACATTTATGATTTAGCGAGTGCGCCAGCAAAGCTAAGATCGGATAGACACATTGTATAGACAAGGCAGCAAAATTCTGGAGCCATGGGCTCGTCAGCTGCGTTGAAGGATGGTACTAGCACTCAGCCAGCAGATGGTCAGAGATGGTTTGGTTCAAGCCTTCTGGGCCGCCATCAGATCATCAATTTTGCTCCCATGAAGTATTGACATGTGTTGACGTGTTCAGGTTGGTACCCATCTATTACTATCTTTTTCCTCTTTCTCATCCCACCCCAACTATTCTCACTTCGTCGCACCATGTAAGATCACAAACACAAGAGTCAAATTTTTAGGTTCGTCGTACCCCTTCTTCACTGAGTTTCGATCCTGTTCTTGAAGTACGAAGGTTCCAATATATAAACAGCGACAGAGATGTCCCTGTTATCGAGGGTGCAATATGTGCCTTTTCTGAAGTCACCTATCAGCGGGACGGCACACGGGCTGCCATGAGGGCTAATATCCTAACCCATGTCACAAAATTGCTGGAATCAAGTACCTCCGGAGTCTTGCTATACGTGCCGGACTGTGGGTCTTCTGGCTGTCCATGAACGTTCAGCTGTTTTGGCTGTGAATCTTTGTGTGCGGCTTGTGACCATGCTTCGGTGAGTTTCCATTGTGTTCCTAAAATTGGAAGGTGAGTTCATGCAGCCGCTGGTGGCTGATATGATCCGAGATGACGTCCAGGTATGGCAGCTGAGGTTGTGCGAAAATTTTCAGCAGTCTGAACAAGCGGAAACTTCGTTCATGGGTGGTCAAAGTCGATACCGTTTTCGGAATCTTTTTTTTCCGTTCCAGACTGTCTCCGTCTGATTCAGTTTGCTCCTGTTCCAATTCCACTCTAATTTTGGGTGTGAGCAGCAACAAATGTAGGATGAACAGTTTGGAGGGGCAGGAAAGTATGCTATGGGCAGTATATGCTACATGGATTATTTGACCAACATGAACTAGTATTTTTCACGATTTAATTCTGAGCCAACGAAGACTGAACTATTCTGAAAGCGAATTGACGAAATTCAACCAGACACGTGATCAGGTCAAATTCTTAAATTTCTTCAGCTAGTTCCCCAAATTCTTGTATAATAGTGTATTGTAATTTCGCTGTATGAACCTTCAAATTCTCCTGTTCCACTAGACTGATAACCATCCACCGACAGTTTCTCGTAGACAGATTGGTTACCAGTCTATCCTTCAGTTCGTTACGCGACCGCCGACGAGCCACTTGAATGATATCTAGACCGTCGTGAAGCGATATTAAGGACATGGAACGAAAACATAAAGATATTTTCTTGGAGGTTTTCGGTGTTGATTTACGCCCGGTTATGCTGTTGGACGTCCAACGATAACGGCCATCACGTCATCTAGTAGTATCATGATAGTATGAACACCGAGTATATATCCTCCAATCGACCCGGAGTTTCACCATTAGATCGTCCTGCGGGAGAACTACAAATTGGCTAAGAAACCTATGATACTTATCATGCCGGAGGGTTTTGGATTACCACGGTCCAGGGATAAAAACAGCCGAAACGCCTATGTAGCACACCGTTGCCTGCGCTCTCTCAGTACTAGTCTCTCAAGACAGACGCTGTAACAATACCAGCTCGTTCCTCGCTTGTTACAGTCTGTTAGTTACCGCGTCTGATAAGCGGCGGTCGACTTTATCATGTAATGATGGGAGATGCGCAACCAAACAAGCCATTTATTTCACGCGTCTTGGTGTTATTTGACGCGAATTTCGACGTTAGATGGCATGAAAAGGGCTTATAAGTGTCCAGGGATCATAAAAAACCCCAGGGGGGCTTTTATCTAGGTGATTCCCGTGTCAGACACATTCTTCGACCGAATTGGGCGATAAAAGGCTTTAAAAAGGTGAGTTGCCGGTTCCGTTCCAAAATATATCACAGAGAGGGTCAGAGGCGTTGTTTAATAAATTTCAAGCAGCCCAGCGCCCGTTTTTCATGGGATACGTCCTCTAGGCCACCCTTGACGCGTCAAGTCGCGACAATGTAGTAGACATGTGACTTCCCAATCGGGTGCTTATATAATAAGGTCGACCGCCTACTGCGATGGCGTGGTAACCACAGGACTATGGCGGAGTCACGCTAGTGGTTAGCAGCAAATCGGATTCGTCGTTGGCTAAGTGACACCGGCAACTTGAAAGTTGAAACACCGCGACGGTCCGGCCGCGGCCGAATGATGCCGAACTTTGACTGCACCTTGCATCACCTATGTACGCCAATGGACCTAAACAGACTCCACGGTCTCCCTCTCTCAGCAGGCTTCCTGTTTCCCCTGATCAGCCATCGTGTGTTGATCGCGAATCGCCAGCGTTCAAAGCTGGGAGCGACAGCCTGCTTGGAGCCCAGAATCACTCGCGAACCATATGGCGTGGTAACCACAGGACTATCTCCGTACCGTAACATCAAAAACGGCACGACGCGGCGGCCCGACTCCCGCGAGCGGAGATACTCATCATGTCAGAAGATAAAAACAGCTTTTGACAAGTCAACCAGTCCCCTTTTGGACAGGCACAGCCCAGTGACGCGACACCGTCCTGCCCTGCTCCGTTGCCGACACCTCATCTCGGAAATCTATCGCCGTGTCAGAGCTACAAAAGAGTGACTCGGACTCAGACTGCAATCCGACAACATGCCTTTCACCTTCACTAATACTCATGGCGAGCGGTCAGGAGGCTCCAAGTGGAACATACTGCGCAACAAGTCAGCGTTGAAGACTTCAAGTTCTAGCTCTTTTACATCGTATTCCGACCCGCCTCTCCCTAGCGAGATAACGGACCACATCTCTACCGAAATCTACGAGCTCATAATCGACCATCTGCGCGAAGACAAACGGGCGCTTCTGGCATGCAATCTCGTTTCCCGGTCGTGGGTCCCGCGGAGCAAATGCCTTCTGCTGGAATTAATGATCTGCCGTCCGGTGCCTCTGGTTAGCCACGGGGGATTCGGAAAGATCACATGCGCTGTTCCCTACCGCAGAGGTCAGCGGTATAGTACCTTTTGGATATTTCACCAGCTAATGTGGACTCAGGGAGCTCTGACGAGATAATTTATGGGACGACAGACGGTGTGTACCGAGGCTCGAAAGACGGCTCTCGGCCCCGCCTCTTGTCCATCCACGATGTTTCTCAAATTGAGATACTCCCTGACGTCGACCTTTTTTTGTGCCTTGCGGGTATGTACTTAGTGTTTTTTTTTTCTTCTTTTTTTTTCATTCTTCCCGAATCTGGACTGAGCTTTTCGCAGGCGGAGTCTTCCTGACCATGTCTCTCAGCACCCTCAATTCAGGGACTCACCAAGACACCGATGTAAGCCGCATATCCAAGCATGTATCCTTCTTTAGCGTGTATCGGAGCGCAGCCGCGGGGGAAAGCCACCGCGTTTGCGTCCTCAAGAGCTCGTCGTTGTCCGGCACCATCAAAGTGTTCGATGTCACTGTCAGCGCAAATCAACAGCTGATTTCTACGTTGCTAAATGCACAGGTCAGATTAATTTAACCATCCATCCTGGTTATGCTCTGCGTTGCTGAGTGTGATTTCAGGAATTTTACATCCCGCGGGAAACGCACTCAGTTCGGTTCCTCTCCCGGACGAGACTCGCCGCCACGCTCAAGAAGGGGCATGGTGGGTTCGAAATGGTCGATCTCACAACGTTGGAGACTCAGAGTCTGCTGGATCCCGACGATGCGGCTCTCGACTTTGTGCGCAAGAAGGTCAAGCCGATGGCGGTATTCCGGGTGTCCGATGTATTTCTCCTGTGCTATGACAGTGCGTTCCATTGAATACCTTGTTTGCCCCGGTTTAACTACTTACCAGAATGCGGTTTCTACATCGATCGGCGGGGCAGCATGGCGCGAACCGACCAGCTGTTGCGGTGGAATGTTCCCCCCATCGCCTTCGGTGAGCTTCTCAGTGGGAATTTCAATATTTCGTTGACATTAACTCACCGGGCGCAGCACTGCACGAGCCGTATGTGCTTGCGTTTTGCGAGATGCAGGTTGAGGTGTGGAACATAGAAACGATGGAGATGGTGCAGCGAATACGGGGCCCGTATTACCTGCTCAACGCCCCTGAGTCGGGCGAAAAAATACTTGCCCTGTCGCTGTCGTCGGGCGATGTCGTGGAAATGGTGTTCCACGAGCGCGGATTCTAATTGGAGTTTATTTAACATGGACTTTATGGACTTACAGATGGATGGCATGGCCTGAAGGTGTGAACGGTGCGACGTTTCAATGTCCAAACGAATTCCTGGGGATTTAATTTTTTCAACGTCCTGCCAACATGGAAAATCTTTGCTGAGATCTGCTCCGTGCAATGCACCAGACAACGAGTCGCGCCAGTCCTCGATGAAAGTTCCGAGTTGCGTATGTTATTATTTCGTGCGTGCCGTTCCTGCCGTTCCTTGCCGGGAAAGGCGAGAAGCGCCCGAATTAAGCGCTCCGGCTACGACACGCCGTATCTGGCAGGGCAGCCTGGGCAGGCGCCGGCGGGGCATTAGATGTCAAAGATTTAAATTGTAAGTGTATAATCCGTGACGAACTTCGAGTACGGCAGCCGTGATTAGTGGTAGTGCTGTGCGACTTGAATCAACGCGGGTGTATCGAGGCGCCGGCACTAGTGTATTTGGTCGCGGAAGTGCACTGGCTCAAATTTAACTTGCGGGATATGCGATGAAGCAGGAAACTCGAGTGCACCGCAAACGTGAGACGATACCGAGATGCTGGGGAATTGAACTTTTCTGTCAGCATAAATTACGGAAACCGCTGCCGAATATAAGTCAGTTGTCAGCAGGTCGACATTGGAGCGCTGTTGCGCTCATTTATGACATTACGTTGGAGGCCGATACTTATATCTGAACTCCCTTGCAGTTTGATAAGCTCGTTAGTTGGCTCGTACGGTATTGCAGAGTGATGACTCGTGAGCAGGATCTCTTCTTTCTCCGATGGTTCATCGCGTGTTATATATCATGCTAGCCGGAGGAACCATCACCGGTTTCCAAGATATCTACCTGTTTGACAGAAGTGCAGAGAACATAAAGTGGGTAGGGCCGACGAGCGGCACAGCCTGCTACCAATCTAAATGTATTTTATCCTTGGATTTCAACAGAATCAGTTCTGTAACTCGGACATGTCAAGCAGAATTCCACCTGTCCAAGAGTTGAATATTCAAGTTGAATTGAAAACTAAAACTTCATAGTAAATACTACTCAAAGGCATGGCTCAAAGTTCGCTCGGTCGCCGCTTGCGCGTCGACCAGCTCACATTGAGCCCTGGTGAACTATTATTACACGACCTGAGAAAGACGTCTTACTGATTTTATTTAATTACCATGTGCAACTGTTCAAATCGCTGTGAACTATTTTCTGCTAAGAAATAAGTAAATCCTGTTCCCAGTGGATTTAACTTGGAACTGCTATAAATTTCCATAAATCATGATTCAATTGAGCAGTTCAAAGTTTCGGTTGACGCCAGCCCACCTCGTAAATTTTATGTATGGTTGAGAACGAAAGTGTGCAGAAATCAGATCCCACTGAATCTCAGTGGAAATGTTATGTGCATGTTCTGGTTCAAAGTTCAGTGGTGTCGAAGAGCGAGATGATAATCAGAATTGCATAACATCAACCGGCTAAAACGGCATGAGGGTCGGCCCGCACCCTTTTGGCAGAGAAAAAAGACGCTGACGCGAAAACCGCTGACGAAAATGTGATGCTCCGCCAAAAAGCGTTTGATGGGGCGCTATATAAGAACCTGTACCTAAAGGTAGCAGGAATTTTGACCAGCTTTGGGGCGTTGGTGTGTTGAACGTTTAAAGCCCAGGGAAGAGCCAGGTCGGAAGTGCCCGAATTAAGCACCCAGGCGGTCACGGCTCCACAACGCCGCCTCTTATTACCCGTTTGGCAGGAGGCAAAGCAGAAGTGCAGAACAAATTTTGGCCAGCTTTGGGGCGCTGTGGGTGTGTTGCCTCAAGAGATGATCAACGATTTCGACCCTATTTTTGAGCGGGCGCCCGATGCGAGATGGCACCGATGTCTCCCCACAGTAACAGTGCTAATTCAGCGTTGGCCATTTGGAGAACCTGAGACCGAGCCTGAGACCGAATCTGAGAGCGGCCAGCTGCCAAAGGGTTCCATCTGAAACCGCTGTATTTGGGTAACATAGATTTTAACATATCCAGACTGGCATTTTACTAGAGGTCCAGTCGACTTTCAGAGCACTTACGAAATTTTGGGTGGGAGTGGGTACAAGGGGGATGCTTAGTCAGGTATTTGGCCCGCGTGCCTTTGCTTTACGCTCATGTCTTGCCCAATCCATCTTTAGCGAATCCTCTCGTCTGCCTAGTATTCGACCATGTCAGCCGGTGAGTACTTGGGGTACACAGCTGGATATATACGATACACCGCTCATCAGCCTGCCCAGATGTCCCCGTCGTCGCTAATTCCCCCCCGCCTGTCACCATCATGTCGCCTCCCCTGCCCTCCAGCTCCAATTCCAGCGTAACAAGCCTCCTGCAGGCCCCAGACGCGCCTCAGCAGCAGGAAATCGACCCCCAAATCCTCGAGGCTCTTGCGAGCAAAGATAGAATATATGTCCTCAAGCTGGGCGAGCTCATGGAGGCCCTAATCACCGATCGCACTCTCACTAGACAGCGAATAGACCTCTCGCCCGCAACATCCTACCAGCGTATGCTCGTACACCGCTGCTCGGCCTACTATGGTCTTTCCCCCGAGACAGACTCTCTGACCAAGGCCATAAGCGTCTTGACGACATCGGAAAGCCGAATGTACGTATTTCTATGCAGCCAAAACTAAGACCAAAGCTAATTCCCCTCAGACCTGCACGGCGTCTTGCTGAGCTGGCACCGCAGCCCGCAGAGGCCCCCCCGAAATTCAAAATCATGATGCGCAATCCGCGGTCGCAGACAGGGTCCGTCGCAGGAGATGACGGGGACGTGTCCGATGTCGAGGCATCGGAGACTGGAAGCTTGGGTGGCAGGAGCTCTGCCAGCACAAGCAAGCACCGGCGGACGATCGAGGAGCGCACAGCCGCTTACAATGAGGCCCGCAACCGCATCTTCGTGGACTTTGAGGAGAAGGAACAGAAGGACACCACCAGCTCGGCGTCCTCTTCAGCTTCCCTCGTGTCAAACTCCTCCACCAGCACCAGTGACGACCCGGGTTCGCCTGCCACCGAGAGCGAGTGGTCTGGCCCATCTGCGGCGAAGAAGCAGCCGCCACATCGTGCCAACTCCACCTCCTCCTCGCGCTCCCTACGAAGCTCCGCCCCCGCCTTCATGTCCTCCAACAGCTCCTCCTCCTCCCGCAACTCCCGCGCGCCCTCCCCCGCTTTCAAGTATCCCACCCTCTACGAGCCGCCGCCGCAGGGCGCCATCTCCATCTCCGTCCCGCCGTACGACTCGGCCAATCCTCACGCGCACTCAGCGCCAAACTTCCAGACTGCTACTCCGCCGCAGCAGCAGCAGCAGCAACAGCAGCAGATGCAGTTTTATCCCTACTCTGCGCATCCGCATATGCAGCAGGGTCAGCAACCGCCCTACATGCCTTATCCGTATTACCAGACCTATCCATACTCCCATCCGCCCACACCTGGCTCTGACCCCGAGCTGTACGCCTACAACCCGTACGCGTGGAGCGTGCCGTACCCACCCCAAAATGGCGCTCCCCCAAACCAAAATCCAAGTCATGGGCAGACTCAAAACCACGGCGGCGGAGGCTCGCCCCCGCCCGCCCAGCCTTACCCTGGGTACATGCCCCCGCACGGCTCCACACCCACCTCAGCTTACCCGGCGTATGATTCGACGCCCACGACCGCGTCGCCGCCGAATGGCAATCCCTACACGCAGCCGTACTACCCTCCGCCCCCGCATCACGGGCACATCCCGATGCCTCCTTACATGGCGCCGCCGCCGCCCCAGCCGCAGTCATTTGAGACGCGCGCGAACGGGCGCGGGGGGAACGTGAATGGGCGCGGGCGGAATGGGAGCGTTAATGGTGGGGGGAAGGGGCCGGGGCGCGGCGGGGTCGCGCCGCCGCAGCGGGCTGCATGGAGTTATGGGCCAGGAGTGTCGGGCGGGACGGCTGTGGACTTTCCGTCGACTGGCGCGGCGGGATATCCCCCGCCTATGCGCGACGCGGTGGGGCCGCGGCTGAGTGGTACGGTGGGAATGGGTATGGGCATGCGGCGTGGGAGCTCGGGGACCCGGACGACGAGCGGGTCGGGGAGCTCGACGGGAGACGACGTGTCAAGTGTGGCCGTGAGTTTACTTTTCTTGTAACTTCAGGTATAGAGCCCGTCGCTGATGTGTCTTAGTCGTCGTCTACAACGTCGTCGTCCTCGCGGCGGACCTACACGTCGACCACATCGTCCCAGCAACATCACCCGCTACCCGCTCGGCCAGACTGGGCGGTGGGGCTGCGGCCCAACCCGACGCTTCACGCGCCGCGACACCACGACCAGGGCCAGATCCACTCGCGCCAGATGTCACCTATCTCGCCCCCGCGTGCGCTCAACGGGCACAGTAGCGCCAGCACCAGCGGGCACTCGTCGCCGCACGCACTGTCCGCGACCTCGCTCCGCCAGCAGCAGCTGCAGCAGCAGGACCACGCGCAGTCACCGCTGCACATGCACCTCCAGCAGCACCAGCACCAGCAGCCCTCGCCGCCCGCGCTGACAGACTTCCCGCCGCTGACGGCGCCCGTGCCCGAGAAGCCGCGGGTCGCGGGCGCCTGGACGAACTCGTCCTCGACGCGCTCGATCGTGATGATGCCGGGGCAGCAGACGGGCGGGGTCTTGGTGACGCACCACGCGGCGGGGGAGAAGGGCGCGGAGGGCCATCCGAAGACTGTGGTGCGGCGGCCGACGACGGGGCGGAGCGAGGGGTCTGTGAACGGGGGCACGAGCGCGGGCGTGGGGGGGAAGGAGAAGGACCGCGCACGGGGGGACGCGGTGGCGAGTGCTATCTTGGTCAGTCAGGTCGCGGGCATGACGCTCGAAGAGCGGGGGAGTGCTGACGTGGCTCCTCCACCGTCGGGGCCGGGCCCGGGGCCAGGGATTCTGCCGACCAAGGAACTGGCGGTGTCGATATAGCATCGTCGCCGTGTTTCCCGTTGTGTTGTTATTGTCATCTTGCTGTCGTGTTTTTCTTTCTTTTTCCTCTTTCCTTTTACTATTAGTTTCTTGGGGGCATGTGTGCGATATATTTACAATAGAAGCAGTGTATCATAGCTCGTGGATACACGAATAAAAACTATTAGCGCCCAAGGATGAAATCTAGACTGACCAAGTTGAAGGTGGTGGATTGAGGCTGTGATGATTGATGGCAAATTGATGGTCACATTTCTCTCTTTTGTTTCTCTAGACATTTGACGGCTTCATGAGCTAGCCCGTTCGTCTTTCGATGAAGACCATAACTTCTAAACAAGTTCGACTCGACTTCTGGTCTAGCTAGTGACCCGCTGCTTGAGTCAAGCATGGAAGTGCTCTTAGCTCGACAGCGTCACGGATCTCTGTCTGTCCCCCATGGGTCTTTTGCTCCTTTCTTTGGGTAGCGAATCCTCCATGTGTGCTATCCGAACAGCGATAGCCTCAATTATGTCAGTATGCCGCGGGACCCGTCTGTCGGGAACAAGTTGGAACTGGCGCGGGAGTTCTGAATCCGCCTTCGTCCCGCCTTTTTTCTCCTACTCGCTTTCTCGAGACCAGAAAAGTCACATTTGGATTCTTTTGGAAGACACCTGGACGCATCCAAACTACAAAGTGACAGGTCTTAAGCTGTTCGGCTCGGATGTGTCTGCACGACTCAGACGTCACAAAGGGGACGCCCGATTTATTCGACCAGGGCTCGCAAAAGTAGATAAAGACGAAGATGGCCCCAGTTTCCTCCAAACCTCAATGCATTTTACCTCCCTCGTAAAATTTTTGGGCGCCGCCCTGCTCTGCTGGGTTTCCACTGCCCATGCCCGCGCCGATCCTATCACAACCAACGATCTTCATTGCCCGAAGGGATCATACA
Source organism: Mycena epipterygia (assembly GCA_029281465.1). Classification (NCBI taxonomy): domain Eukaryota; kingdom Fungi; phylum Basidiomycota; class Agaricomycetes; order Agaricales; family Mycenaceae; genus Mycena; species Mycena epipterygia. The sequence continues at coordinate 460,768 of JARJCQ010000030.1, read as the reverse complement.
CCGGTTTCGTGCACAACAGCTACGCATACAACGCGCCCTTGCACAAGTTCACAGACATCACCAAGTCGTTCTTCCACGAAGTCTGGTATGTAAGTATTGCTCGTCTTCGAGTACCCACGCGCCGCCTCAACCCACCTCAGGCGAACACCCACGTCAGCAACACGACAGGCACCGACAACGTCCCCGGCGCGACCCGCGCGGGCTACTTTGTGGGGCATTTCAACGAGACGCTGACCGCGTACCTGTTGCGCCCGGACGAGCTGTCGTACACCTATCATGGGCGCCCGTACACATTCGCGGCCCCGAATCGGCGCCCCATCTACTTCCCCCGCTATGCGGAGACGCTGCGCTTTATGAGCATCTGCGGTGGGAGGGCCACCTTCATCGATGTCAACACATACCTGTGCTCCGACGACCAGATTGCGGCTCATGACGTGTGGTATTCGACCCATATGACGACGTTTAAAGGGCTGGCAGTGAAGGTTGGTGCGACGGTCCTTGCTGGAGATTGTCCTCGTGCGTGGTTAGCGTCGTCTTCAACTAGGAACTGACATGCTACGGAACAGAATAATCAAGCTCTAGGTTTGGGATGTCAGGCTCAATGTGCCGAACAATATTTCTTGTACTACAGACTTTGGACTGAATGATTATTGGTCTTTTCGTGTTTAGGCGGTGCAGCGATTTTGGAAAATTATCCTCGCCCGGTGGCGGCTCCCCGATGGTAACGAATTCCTCGGTTTTCTCACCCACCAAGCTGAAATTCGGAGCAGATTTGTGCAGGCATCGGAGCTCGTTCTTTACATAATCGCCAATTCTCTTGGTTTAATTTTCTGATCTTTCACATGAACTCGAATAAGACTTTCTTTTCTTTGCTAGAGCTTCCCTGCCTGCCATCTGTAGTAACCCAACGTATCCGCAACCTTCCAGGCGTGCAAGTTCGCAGTGCTCAATTTAGGTAACTTGCTTACTAGACGGACCTAGATTTCCCGTATCGTTTTCATGTATTATTGAAACCTCTGTTCTACATAGAAAACTACATTTCCCGGGCCTCAGTACACAACTCGTCGAATGTGAAGAATTCGAAGTTTAACATGATCACGTGCTTGGTTGAATTTCGCGTTAGCCGCCTAGTTCGCAGTCTTGGTTGGCCAGACTTGAAGAATTCAAAGAGTAAATCGTAAATTACGTTGAATTGTATTAGTTGGTCAACTGATCGTGTCCCATTGGACCACAGTTTGCGTTTTGCAATTGTTATTCGTCAAGTCTGCCATGTTTGCATTGCACACAGACTTGACGATGGCATGTCGGTAATTCTGCAAAGAGTTGACCGTACCGGAAACAGGAAATTTTATACCGCCATATCCCTATCCAACGCATCAAGTTGAGATTTTAAGTGAGCAATTCCAAGACCGTGAGAGGGAACTTTGATACGGCCCGAGTCGGGAATTCATTTTCATTTCGCTGCTCCTTTATTGTTAAAACATTGGATGAAGCTAAAATCCAGATAAAAACATGGCACCTTCAGCTGAGGTTGAGTTTGGGCTGAGTGGACGTAAAGTCCATTGGTCTAAGAAAGTCGGTCCGGTGTACCGATTTCCATGCGGTTATAAAAGTTCCGTGATGGCATGATTCTTCCTTGCTGCGTCCTTACAGATTGCCCGCAACCTTTGTTGAATACAGCAGAGTTCCTAGCGTGGACCCGCGAACAGAGGCATTCTACGTGGTAAGTGGCGTTTGGCCGCTGTCAGAAAATAGTCAGTTGACGACTCAGAGTTAATTCTCAGTCGGAGTTTCCGCCTCGCTTTCGGCTTCATACGATCCACAAATTCGAATGGCCAATCTTCCAGCGGAGCTTATCGGCTTGCTCATCGACAAATTGCATTATTTCGAGGACAGGTTGACTCTCGAAGCGTGTGGACTCGTCTGCAAGGCGTGGCTCTATTCGAGCAGAGCCCGCGTCTTCGCTGATGTCTACCTTCACAAAGACAACATCACCTCTTTCTGCGACATAGCCGAAAGCTCAATCCTCCCCATCATGGAGTTCGTTCGTAACATGACTCTGGAGTACATCGAGGATCCATCCCTCAGCGCACTGCATCGTGTGCGTTCTTTATTTTGGGACGAGGCTGGTACTGCGATATCGGACCTGAACGATGACATTCAAAGGCTCGGCCCATTTCCTGCGGTCAAATTCCTGCGGCTCGAGATGAGCAGCGAGATGTTGGATCGCCATTCCGTATTCTTTGGCAAAATATTTCCGAACCTGTGGACCCTGGACATTGATGCGGTAAACACAGGCTCGATGGGCTCTATCCTCCGTGCCATAGCATCCTTCCCCTCCTTAAACTCGCTGAAGATCAGAGATCTCGACCACAAATACACCATCACCGATCCCATATCTCCGGCATACCAGTTCCCTCCTGGATTGCGTGCGGTGGACATCTCTGCCCGCGACGTGGACGACTTTTTCCGGTGGCTTCTGTCTTTGGACACAGTGCCCATTTTCCCCTCAGTGTCCACATGGAATGCGTGGCCAGACGAGAATTCGCAGTTGGGCAAGTATCTCTGCCGTATCGGTCCAGGTCTCCGCCACCTCTGCCTTGATTCATATATGTGCGAGACCGAGAAGCAGTATGGTCAGTCTTTCCCACTCCTCGATCGAGGCGACTCAGGTTGAACCATGAAACACCAGTCACCGATCCGGTCGCATTCAGCCATTGCACTGGACTCCGAAGTCTCAAAGTCTCAGCCGAACACGAAGAGGTGTCCCGCATTCTGCTCAAGATCTTGCCACTTCTACATTCTTCGGAATTGGCTTCAATCACGCTTGAAAACAGTGCCTTCCACGAGGCATCGCCCTCGAATGTTACACTGGATAGGTGGCACAAGATCGACGGCTTATTGGGGGGGGAGAACTTTGTAGGATTAAAAACTTTCAGAATAATTGGCGATGGCTGGACCGGGGGGTGCGGCGTGGACTCCGCCGCTGAGCAGATGCCTTCATCAGTCGCCCGCGGGATTCTTCAGCTTGATTGATTTTATTGTTCGCCAGTACTAAGGGCTAATAATTGCGTGCGGTGGAGGCAGAGTCAGTCGATAATTCGTCGTGGAAACAAGAAGGGGGGAAGGGTGAAAGAGGTGCACTGCGCGATTTCCAGCGGGGACTAGTACCAAAGCCAGTATATCGTACTACATTCACAACCCGTACGTTCTGATAGCTACAGCTTTATATGATAATGAGAATCCATCAACAGATCCTGAGGATAAAAAGTTGGTTCAAGTGAGAGGAAAGCGGTCTACGACTGAGGTTCCAACGTACATAGAGTTCGAGAAAAAAAGGATCGCAGGCCCAACTTCTCGTTTTATGCTTCCCACACTCTGCCGGTCAAGGGAGCCAAAGGGTTCTAGCTCCCTCCTACAGGCTCAGTCTCTGAAGCGTCGGAGTCGTCAAGAGATTGGAAGGTCAATAAAAGTTCTCCAGTAAGCATCACTCTGGTATTGGGTTCAGTTGTTATATCATATACTCCAGTTCGTTCAACCGTACATACCCTTTCCAGATCTGGCCACCAGACATCGTACGAGACACCCTCGTCCATCGTCCGCTCAACAATTTGAGTTCGAAATCATCTGCAGATATATGTACTCCTGAAGAGTTCATGTGAATTGCTGGAAGCAAAAATAAAAGAATGGCAACGCACGTCCCAAGTTACTAGCTGTCCAACATCCTGAAAATTCGATTAAATATGTATTCAATCGACACGGACAATGGGATAGTACATACCGCCATCGCTTCCTAGCCCGCCGTGCATTTCGTTATATCGGATCTCTTAGAAGGGATGAAGAAACTGGGCGTCTGAAAGGGAGTTATGTAACGACCTTGAACTAATGAAATTTCCAAGTACCGAAGGCGTGGACATTTGCGCAGATTGTAATCCGGGAGGATTTTCGAGCAAGCGCATTGCTGTATACCGATTGTAAGTATATATCAATATAAGATCAAGAGAGGGTCACATACTCAATGTAGCACGTTTATTATTGGTGGAAACAAAGGCAGTTTTAGATGGTATCCTGCAGAGTGTGCGTTCAGTTCTGTCGAATGTGTATCCAAATATCGTGAAACGTACTGCGAAATATACCTGACACTTGCAGCTTCCAAAAGCGGTGAGCAGATCGGCCTCAGCCACTCTAGCATCAGCCGGCCGTCCCTTTTGAACATGCGCATGTCTAGCCAAACCGCCAATGCATGAAACCCTACGTTAACTTTGACTCCCGTTCTCTCGACGGCCTTCTCGTCGAGCTTGTGCAATATAGCGTGTACAGCCGTTTCGAAAATAGTATACGGGTTTTGATGCTGTGGTGCTCCTTCATTTGTGCTTACCGCTGTTTGCAGCCGCATCGTCGGCTAAGCTCGGTTAAGCTCGGCTAAGCCCCAGCTCCACCTCTGCAAATTCGTGTGGTGCCTGCCTCGTTGGCTGCCGGGATAGACAAGACCCGACTTGCACATTAATTTCAAGGCCGGCACATTCTCCAACGTGCACGGCACATTTCATCAGAACCGGTACATTTGCCGCAGTGTTCTCCCTAAGGGTTAAGGGTTAATTAGAATTAAGGGTTAATTGTTATTTAAGTTAAGGGCTTAAGAGGACGGAGGAATCTTCTGAAGCCTTAATTAAGGCTTAAATGATCGCATTACATAATTTTGATCGCCAATTTTCCATCTCTCTCTCTCCCATTGTGGCTCTCTGTGCAATGGGGAAAGCTAAAGGCCGAGCCTGGGACTTCTTTCATGAGGGGGATGCAAAACCTATCTCACCACAGGGCCTACTGTCTGGACTGTGTCGAGACTCACCGACTGGCTGCCATGGCCAGCGACGCTATCGATGTCCTTTTACCGAGGAGGAGCAGTTGATGGAGTTGCTAGGGGCCGAACATTCCGATGAAGAACCGGATGATGGGGAACTAGAAGGCTCGGGAGATGATTATGACAAGGAGTAGAGCATTTCGTCACTGCTAAAATTGTGGCAAAAAAATAAAATTTAGGTCTTAAATACGCTTAAATTGACACCCTTAATTAGCCCTTAATTAAGACTTAAGGCCTTAACTTGAATCGCTACCCTTAATAAGGCCTTAAGGGAGAACACTGATTTGCCGGGAAACTCGGCACATAGTGATGGGGTGCTGGCATGACAAATACTGCTTCATCAGACCTAATGGTAGAGCAAGACTCTATGGTGTTCACTATGTAAATTTAAATTTCACACACAAATGACTAGTCTCACACACACATTTTCGGGTTCACACACACAATTTTTTGAATTGCAGATGACACCATCCCACCCCCCACCCTAAAGTAGGTGTATCTCACTCATTTCGTGTACGAATCCTTTGTACCTCAGCGTAATGAGCCCCCCGACATAACTGGGAAGTTGTTCTGGGCATCCGAGCCCAAACACGTCGCCGCTGGCGCCCAGAACGATGATGGCAGTGTCCCACCCCCACACCAAAGTGAGTCCATCTCACTCATTTCGCATCTGAATCGCTTGAAATAAACCACGTACCTCAGCGTAATAAACCCCCAGACACGACTGGGAAGTCTTTCTGGGAATCCGAGCCCAAACGCGCCATCGCCATCGCCTGGAGTCCTGATGACACCATCCCACCCCACCCTAAAGTGAGTCCATCTCACTCATTTCATGTCTGAATCGCTTTAACTAAACGACTTAGCTCAGCTTGATGAGCCCCGCAACACGACTGGAAAATCGTTCCGGGAATCCAAGCCCAAACGTGTTGCCGTCGTCGCCCAGAATGCTGATGGCAGTGTCGCACCCCCACACCAAAGTGAGTCCATCTCACTCATTTTGCATCCAAATCACTTGAAATAAGCGACGTACCTCAAGATAACGAGCTCCCCGACATGATGGAGCAGGCGTTCCAGGGACCTGAGTCCGAATGCGCCGTCGCTATCACCAAGAACACTACAGTCACAAATATATTGTACATCTACAGGGTATAATGTTTCTACATACAAACAATGTATTAATTCATCTAGCTGATCCGATTCGTCTGAGTCACTACTGCCTAAACCAGGCTCTGAATCACTTTCCAGCTCATGCAAAACTCTGGTCATGAGGTCCAGAGCTTTCGCCCACCGAGCTGCCCTCAGAAACCAATATGTGCGGGGAAGGATCACTGCCATCTCCTTGTCCTTTGCACCTGGGCAGATGATCTCAATCTCAGGGTAATCTTCATCCTCCCACTCCTCCTCAAGAATGCCGTAGTCCTCAGGAAGAACTCCAGGTTGCGCGATGAGATCTTGTAGAAGCCCCAAGAAATGAGCTTCCAGCTCATTGTCTTCAAATGGAGAACGGTGTTTGGCGACCTTGACGGGCTGGTGGCGGATATTTTGCACAACGTCTGCTTGAACCTGGTTCTCAAGCTGTTCATCTATGCTTGGTTCGTGTTCAGCTTGATCTTCCTCCAATTCATCGTCAGAATCTATACCTGCACTGGTCTGATTTCTGGAGCGGTGCAAACGAGGTCCTGCAACACTGTAGTATCGGTTGATGGCGTCTGGATGTATGCCGTCCAGAGGGTCATGGCGGTAGACTCCCTTCATGAGCTGTCCGAGGAAGCGAATGTCCTGGAGAACAGAATTGAAGAAATGATTGAGAGCACAGTATCAGAACTCACTGCAGGACTCTGGTTGCTAGTCATACGTCCCTGAATTGGATGTAAATTCCACTCTTCTTGAAATTCGAAGCAGTCATCGTTTAGCTCAGAGAGGAACAAGTGATGGAGCAGCCAGAGATGGCTGGGATCTTTCCGGTCAAGGTGATCGGCCCAGACACGTGAAGAAGGCCCTCCAGCGCCGTGCAAACTGGGTCCCTACTTCGACCCATAGCCTCTCTATCTGTGTATTGTGTGTGGATCTGAAAGTTCAGGAGGATAGGCTGGAATACAGAGCATGGAACTTATGAGCCCCACATGAATGACACCCATCCAGGTCCTCTGTGCATCACCATCCACATCGCGACTTTGGTATTCTCACCCCCTCTATCCCCTTGCAAGCAAGACAGAGTGCTGTACTTCTGGATGGCATCCATATAGACCTCAAGGACAGTGGATGCAAGATTGTTGGTGCTTGCTTTAAGGCCGGTTACCTTTTGAATGGATTATCAAGGGTTTAAGAGGAAAATAAGTGACTTGCGGTACAACAGAAACCATCCACAAACCCGTGTATCACAATGCCCCACCAAATGAGCTTGTGATGCTCATTGCAATGTCACAAGTAGTTGGGTCGGGGAACTTTGTATCACCGCTACCAAATAGCAAGATGCATTCTGAGAGCCTGGCCGAGAGCATCCACTCTTTTCAAAGAATGCCCAGCCCTCTCTCTCTCTCTGCACATGGAGACCATGGGGTCTGAAGATACCTGAGCCCAGAGGTGGGCTTTCTCGCCTTGTATTAGTGGGTGATAATGTCCAGTTCGTCATCATTGATATTGTCGAATCTCTTCTGGAGCCCAAGCTCCTGTAAGCGTTTCCTCAGGGTGTGTCAGTGGACGTCGAGGATTGCTGCACGAGCACTGAGTTTGATGTTGCGGTTTGCAGAGGTGGCTTCTTTGAGGTACTCAGGATTGATGTGCTTCAGGGTTTGGCCACGTTTTCCTGTGTGCTCCTTCGTGACAGGCTCTAAGAGGACGATGTTGTCTCTCTAAAAAGAGTGGTCAATTAAATTAACTTATGTCGCGAGTAGAAACTTATACTCCTTCCGCAGCAATTTCAGCGACCTGGAGCTCATAGACTAGAGGTCCCAATAGATTCGCACAATCATCAATCCAATCCTGAGGGACCTCAGTCTCCAACCCTTCGAGAACGGGGATTAAATTGTTGATTATATTGGAAGAAAGGAGCTTGTATCTCAGAGGATCACTATCCTCCTGATGAAGAGCTTGGAGCGCCCGCACATATGCATTGTCGACCAGTGATAACATTGGCGCCCCAGGGCTCTGCATTGTGAGGCAGAGGAGGGATGTTTTCAGGAAAATTGAAGGTCTCCATGATGGTTAGGAGGGAAAACTGAAAGCCATGTGATCGCTCCAACTTGTCTGTTTTTCCCCATAACATCCATGGCCAGGCATGATGTGCTATACTTCCCTGATGGCTCTTTGACTCTGAAAGTAATGAAATGAAATTTTATTCTATTCACAACTGACCTATTCCAGGCGGGCGACGGATCAGGGACACTCTACAATGTATACCAAGCTCCCCTCATGTTGCGAAGTGAATTCTCCAGTGGGATGCTCACTTTGCTGACCCCTGCACTTGCCCCTATGAGTCTCATGGAGAATGCCAAGGACCATCTTGCAAAGGCGAGGTAGCAAGGTCTAGAGGGCACCAGTGACGAAACCACCATGTTTCCAGCCCAATTTGATGCTGCCGAGATTGAAAGGTTCCTGGAATTCATGTTCTTGCAAGGGTGCATCACAGAAAATAGTGCTATAAGCTTGGGCTGACAGCAGTACAGCTGGTCTGAGGAAGTTCCTGACCTCAAAACAGCACCCACAGTCCTGAAGATCAGTCATTTCTTTGGGGTGGACACAGGCATTAACTTTGCTCGGCACCATCTGGATAATCATCAGGAGTTCCAAAGCTTTCGACGAATTAATGGTGGTCCCAATCAACGACCTTTCAGAGGAGAACACAATGGGTTGGACAGCATACCGTGCCTTGGCCAAAGCTCAGGCTGAGGTACTGGACTACCGTCTGACTCTTGCTTTGAAGCCGCCGACCCCAAATCATTGCAATTGGTGCACCAGCCATGCTTACTGTGAGCAGGAGTGGGAGAAAATGTGGACAGGAATGGATGGTGTGTTGGGTGCCTTGGTTAAAAAAGAGCTGGCAGGCTCCAAAATCCTCGCCAAGTTGAACATCTATCTGGTGGGCAGCATGAACAGAGAGTGCCATCGTCGCACATGCGAGGGGTTGGAAGACACTTTGGACACCAAGAGTATCTTGAAGAAGGAAGAGCTGTTCATTGATAGAGTGGTTACAGGGTTGATGAAGGAGCAAGGGATAGTGTAGAGTGGTAGATATGCTGCCAAACTCAGGTCGGGGGGGAAGGTACCCAATTTGTGTGTGAAATGCGACCAAATGTGTGTGTGAAAACTGGCAAAAACCTTGTGTGTATGCGAAACCAAATTTTGTGTGTGTAATGCTCCAAATGTGTATGCGTAAAAATGGATCAAATTTTGTGTGTGCGAAATCAACCAAAAATGTGTGTGTGAAAGATGCAAAATTGTGTGATTGTGTGAAATATTAAATGTACAAAGTGAACACCATAAGACTCATGTTATACACATTCATATATATTTCAGAGTGTGTACTAGTAGAATTTATTCAGATCAATGTAATATAAGGAAAATGTAGTTTTGCGGCACTTCATTCAAACTTGATGAGCGGCACTCGAAATTCACTGCGTAAAAATACTGAAGTCGAACGGAAACTGATACCACCTGGGAATAAAACTATGAGGCTGAGAAAGAAGCACTATAATATTAATGTGGCTCACAAAACACACTCCACTTGCATGGGTCCTTTTTTTGCCAACTGCTCCAAACCATTGTTGTCCGCATGGCTCTGACTTTACTGAGACTTTTGGGAATATCACCCCATTCATGTTTGAGGAAAGGGCTCGCATTGGGTGCAATGTGAGCCAGAGTATAGATCTATTATTATTTAGGCACATCAAAGCACTGGTGACACGATGTGGTGCGACTTACATAGTACTAGTTCCGGAAGTCCATCAATTGACGGCCGTCGGCGGCGCTGCGACATTTTGACGCGCCTTTGACGCATTGGGTGGTATGAGGGCTGATAGTGGTGGTCAGAGACAAAGGTGGGAGGAAAAAGTTGCCATATGGCTCTTCCTCAATGGGTATTTGCGAAGCCTGGCACATTTCTAAAAAGGCAAGTGCCGCCTCTGGTTCAAACCCGGCACTTTGATGAAAATGTGCCGCCTCTCAGAAAAATGTGCCTGGTCTTAAATGAATGGGTAAGTCGGGTTTTGTACATCCTCGTTGACTGCTGGCTTTGCTTTCAGTGGTGATTTTGAATAACTAAAGGGAAAGAGACTCAAGGAAGTGCAAGCCAGAGTTTTGAGAGCCCACTGGTTGTTTTCGAGGAGTGGCCAGAGTTGGGCCAGAGATGCTGTCACAAACAAATGTCAGCAAAAACAAGTGAGCACCACACCATCAAAACCCGTATACTATTTTCGAAACGGCTGTAATATTTCGTGTGATTTAACAATCCTTTCGATTAGCTGAAGTGCATTGTCGTTAGTATTATCCCTGCTATGTGGAACGGCTCTCACCTCTAAATCATATTCTTCCGGTTGATCACCGAGTCTCTCAAGGCCCAACAAAGAGATATTGTGGTTCAGCTCCGTTCTACCAACCGCTCTATAGATTTCACGGGGACGCAAATTGTCCGAGCTTGCCGCCCGGTCAACTTGTCCCAAATTGTGTCGCCAAAGAAAAACATTGAAAGAAGGACATATTCGTCCAGGCCTATGAGTTCCATAACTGCGTTTTTGACAATCCGCTCGTTTGGCGCCATTTTCGCTTTGGGCGGGAGAAGGGAAAGCAGGGGGAGAGTCAAGGCTTGTGATTGTTTGATTGTTGATGTGCACTACCAGGCCCCGGTCACTACCTTGTCTGGCTGTCCGCTTTTCAGCCAAAAAAATCCTTGATTTACTCTATGGATTCTCACTTTCGGGGACTGTTTTACTCTATTTCGGACCGTGTTTTGGCCAAAATAATCAAAATTTTCCTCTCCGGATGCGTCTGTGCTCCTCTGCGGCCTATCTGTGGGGCCAGATCTCAATTTCAGGAGAGTGTCTACCAATTTCAGCACATAATGCTAACCTGGAGCACAAATTTTCCATCTCATGGCTCAAAGACACCCCCAAAAAAAATCTGCGCTGCCCGCGTTTTACTCTATGAATGACGGCTTCCGCCCATTCTCCAGCTGTTTTACTCTATCTGGGGGTCGGGGATGACAGTCATTTTTGAGGGCTGATTTACTCTATCGTGGACAGCCAGAAAAGGTAGTGACCGGGGGCCTGCACTACCACTGACGCGTCCCCGCTGATCCTTCCCACAGACCCATTTCAGGTTTGATGATGGCAAAGGACTGGCGGTATTTGTCATTTGTATGAATAAGTGCAAGGTGGATGTCAGGTAGACCATAAATTGATGGATTGATTGGCAACTTGCCGCAGGGTCTTGGCCCCTTGGGCGTCAGGTTATCCTTCGAGTAACGCAAAGCAGAACAGCGCTTATAGAGAGAATTCCGTTGAGTCTGATAAACCATCTGCATGACCATCAAATGGGCTGAAATTCAGCTTTAAGTACATGTAAGCATCCCGGATCCCACTCCGTGCACTATCTATTCCTGTTCGAACTTTGGACACCCTTTGCGCTTGGGATGGGTCTGGACCTGTGAGACAAACGACATCATATCAGATTCTACATAGCCAACGGCCGATGCTTTAGTGAGGGACCTGGACATCTGCGAGGGAGGTCACACGGGAAAGGGCTACATACGCTGGAACAAAAAAAGTCAAGCCGCACCGCCACCCGAACGCGTCAACAGATGTCAACACTTTCTGACGGGGATGATCTGATGGCGGCCACATTAGGCTTGAGCCAGACTCCAACCATCTGCTGGCTGAGTGCCAGTACCATCCCTCAGTGACGAACCCCATCACTATAGAACTTGCTGGCTTGTCAATCCCATCTTGACGTTTACTGCCGCGCTCGCTAAATCTATTGAAATCCAGGTGTTGTCATGCACACTATAGTTCAGTGGTAGAACTGCCCGACACCTTCAGTTCGCATCGTGTCGGGAGCGAATCCTCCTGATGGCACGCTGGACAGGCCGAACCCGGGAATGTGCCCCCATCGCCGCAGGAGTGGGTGTTCACGAAGAAATTTGTAGTAAGGCAGTCCCTCCTGTTTAGCGAGTTTCAATGTGGTATTTTTGCTCTCTATTTTTCAAAGGTTTGACACGTCTTTTTCTCTCAGGTTGATTTCAGCTTCCGAGCAGCCAATTCACACCTTCGTAAAACAAAGTACGGTGTATTTTGCGACCGCCATGCATTAAATTTCGCGATACCTCTTTTAGCTCGCATTCAACACCAAGAGAGACAACACCTAAGAAACAGCGGATGACTTCGAGGAGCATCCCTAAGACGTCTCCGTTTTAATTTTTATTCACCTGCACTACAGATCCGGATGCTCAGGTCGTGGTTACGCAGGGCCAGTAGAATTGGAGGAAATACACTTTGAGGGCTGATACAAACCCAACTACGAGCTTGTCAAATTGCAACGCAATGTCATAGATGAACGCAACAGCATTCCAAATCTCCAATGCCGACCTGCTGACAACTGACTTTTATCCGGCAGCAGTAGATTCCCGTGATTTATACTGACAGAAACGTTCAATACCCCGGCTCCGCGGTATTGTCTAACGTTTGCGAGTTCCCTGCTTCATCATACCCCTCGATTTAATTTTAAGCTGGTGCCACCTCCGCGACCAAGTACACTAGTGCCACCTCGTTGATTCAAGTCTCGTACTCGGAGTTCGTCACGGATCATACACCTACAATTTAAATCTTTGACATCTAATGCCCCACCTACCGGTAACCCAGTATTGGACAGTCAGTTGACTTGGTCAAAAAGTCGACTGACGCGGTCAAAAGTCAACATTGACCAGTCATTTTGACTTGACTTGACAGCGGATGCGGTAGTGACATAATAGATATTTCTCATCCACGCTGGGTATCTTCCAGAGCCAAAATAATGTAGATATGGCCACTATTCAACAAGAATGGACTCAGTAATATCATCTACATCGACCGTGTCCTCCTCTGCCTCCCCATCTGCATCAAAATTGAGTAATTCATACAGCTCCATCTCCTCATCCAGCGACATTCCTCGAGACGTTTCGAAGCGGTTCGCCCAATGTTTGTTCCGGTAATCAAAAAGTTCAGAAAGGGGAACGGGGTTAAACGCGAGATGGTGAATAAGGGGGACTTCCAGTTCCGTGTTGTCGTAGTCAGCTGTGTGATCATCCTCCACAGCAAGCTCCTGACATTCTTCAATAAATTTTCGGAAGGCAGTCTTGATAGTTGCTGTAGGAGCTGTGGATAATATCAGGCTTGGGTGGTTTCTTTGCCGGACATGTCGAGTTGGGTGCAAGCTAAAAGCGAGAGAGCAGTTCATTAATAAAGGGTGACTCTATTCCCGATGTTCTCCTGAGAATTCTCTGAGTATTCCAATGGCCAAGACAGAACAGATGATAATCCATTTAGATTGGGTCATAACATGATGTATTACCAACGTATTCACGAAGAGATTGCGAAGATAACCACAGAGCTTCCTGATCGAGCAAAAATTGATCTAATCATCGAAGTCAAGTCATTTTGACCGGTCAATGACTTTTTCCGGAAGTCAAGGCAAAATGACTTTTGACCCGGTCAAAAAGTCATTGACCGGCCAACGCTGTACCGGTACCTTGCAAGAGACGGCGTGTCGTAGCCGGAGCGGTTAGTTCGGCTTTTCCCGCCTTTCCCTGCACGGAATGGCAAGTCGAACTGACACGGACGAAATATTAATATTACAGCTGTTTCCGAAAACCTTGAGACAAAACTTTTTTTTTGGCTCGCACAGATTTTTGATGGAGTGCCAAGGATTACCGGATTTGGGTGTTGCCAAGCCCAGGTCGCCGCCTTGCCGACGCCAGCGCACCCAGATTTTTTTCTCTGCTACTTATTCGAGCAAACACCAAAAGAGGAGTTTGGGCTCAGAACACCCATTGGTGTGAGTAATAATGTTTTCCGTACCTCTGCAGCACTCTATCCTGCAAATAAAATAATATGAAGAGGAAGGCCTGGGTTGGGCCATCCCCAAATGGAGCTGATCCGAGCCCAAACCGGTAATCCTTAGCACTCCATCAAAACTTGGTGTGTGCAAAAAAAAAGTTGCTGTCTCAAGGTTTTCGGAAACAGCTGTAATATACACGACTAACAGGTTTTATCGAGGACTGGCACGACTCGTTGTCTGTTGCACTGCACGGAGTAGATCTCGGCAAAGATTTTCCATGTTGGCAGGACGTTGTTGAAAGATTAAATCCCCAGGCATTCGTTTGGGCATTGAAACCTCGCACTGTTCACACCCTCAGGCCTCAGGCTATGCCATCCATCTGTAAGTCCATAGAGTTCATGTTAAATAAACTCAAGTTAGAATCCGCGCTCGTGGAACACCATTTCCACGACATCGCCCGATGACAGCGACAAGGCAAGTATTTTTTCGCCCGACTCGGGGGCGTTGAGCAGGTAATACGGCCCCCGTATTCGCTGCACCAGCTCCGCGGTCTCGACGTTCCACACTTCAACCTGCATGTCGCAAAACGCAAGCACATACGGCTCGTGTAATGCTGAGCCCGGTGAGTCAATGTCAACGAGGTAAAAGTCACACCGAGAAGCTTACCGAAGGCGATGGGGGGTTTATTCCACCGCAACAGTTGATCAGTTCGCGCCATGCTACCCCTCCGGTCGATGTAGAAACCGTATTCTGGTACTTGAGTTGTTTAACCGGGAAAACGTGGGATTTAGTGGAACGCACTGTCATAACACACGAGAAATACGTCGGAGACCCGGAACACCGCCATCGGCTTGACTTTCTTGTGCACAAAGTCGAGAGCCGCATCGTCGGGATCCAGTAGGCTCTGGGTCTCCAACGTCGTCAGATCAACCATCTCGAACCCGCCCTGCACCGCGAAGCCCTTCTTGAGCGCGGCCGCGAGCCTCGTTCGAGAGAGGAACCGTACGGAGTAGGTTTCTCTCGGGATGTATAATTCCTGAGATCACACTCAGCAACGCGGATGGATGGTAAAATTAATCTGACATGTGCAAAAATCAGTTGTTGATTTGCGCTGACAGGGACATCGAACACTTTGATGGTGCCAGACAACGACGAGCTCTTGAGGACGCAGACGCGGTGGCTTTCTCCCGCGGCTGCACTCTGATACACACTGAAGAAGGATACATGCTTGGATATGCGGCTTATATCGGTGTCTTGGTGAGTTCCTGAATTGAGGGTGCTGAGAGGCATGGTCAGGAAGACTCCGCCTGCGAAAATCTCAGTCCAGATTCGGGAAGAATGAAAAAAAGAAGAAAAAAAAAACACTAAGTACATACCCGCAAGGCACAAAAAAAGGTCGACGTCAGGGAGTGTCTCAATCTGAGAAACATCGTGGATGGACAAGAGGCGGGGCCGAGAGCCGTCTTTCGAACCTCGGTACACACCGTCTGTCGTCCCATAAATTATCTCGTCAGAGCTCCCTGAGTCCACATTAGCTGGTGAAATATTCAGGAGGCAGTATATCGCCGACCTCTGCGGTAGGGAGCGGCGCAGGTGATCTTTCCGAATCCCCCGTGGCTGACCAGAGGCACCGGACGGCAGGTCATTAATTCCAGCAGAAGGCATTTGCTCCGCGGGGCCCACGACCGGCAGACGAGATTGCATGCCAGAAGCGCCCGTTTATCTTCGCGCAGATAGTCGATTATGAGTTCGTAGATTTCGGTAGAGATGTGGTCCGTTATCTCGCTAGGGAGAGGCGGGTCGAAATACGACGACGGGCCCGGGGAGTTAGAACTCGAAGTCTTCAAGGCTAGCCTATTACGCAGTATGTTCCACTTGGAGCCTGACCGCTCGCCATGAGTATTGGAAGAGAAAGGCATGTTGTCGGATTGCAGTCTGAGTCACAACAGAGTGCCTTTTGACACGGCGACAACACGGCGATACATTTCCGAGTGGGACTGAGGGTGGCTGTGCGTGGGCACATCCAAAAGGGGACTGGTCGAGTGTTCGAAGTCTTGGCCAAACCTGCTTTTACCCCGAGTAATAATCTAGTAGAGCCCACTGACTTGAATATGATAAGTATCACATTCATGTTCTTAGCTAACTTGTGGTTCTCCCGCAGGACGAAGATACCAAAATAATGAAGCTCATCGATTAGAGGATACTGTACATATATTATACCATTATTTATCAATGTCAGTTCTGGATGACAGCGGAAGAGCTCTATAATACCGTCTGTTCATAATTACGGGATGACAGTTGGATTGTTGGGCGTCCAACTATAATAGCCGGGCTTAAATCAACACCGACGTTGTCAAAAAAAACTGTCGTGAGACTCCGACCATTACTTATTTTCCATACACTTCGACAAATCCCTTGGTCTCGCTCCACGCCGGTGGTCTAAACATCATTCAAGCAACTCATCAAACAACGAGTTGAAGGAGGGGAATCCAACCTCAGAGGGAGAAAAAATCTTCTTCCGGACCTGACCAGGGCCGATATATGCCCCAAGTGGTGTACAGTAAGAGTGAGCACTCCAGCGCACGCCGTCTAGTAGATTAATCAAGGGAACCCTTAATGGTTGTCCACGCAACGCGCTACGAGCCGAACGAGAAAGTTAGATGGGCAGTGCATAATGGACCGATCTCAGGATCTATGAAAGGGAGGCCGGTCCCAGTGCGTTTGACTACGAAACATCTGCTTGAGGTGGTTGAGCAATTCCCGGTCAAGAGATTAAAATTTAGTGAAACTGACCTATAAACCTTTTCCATGAGATGAAAACTCAGATACAGAACAATGGGGTGGATTGCAGGAGAGGAATTAGTAGAGCTTCAAGACCAGTGGAAAACACAGTAATTTGAAACCTGCAAAACAGTTCGCCGTTTCATGAGAACCGAGTCAGGAGGTACCCATCTTATTTCCTATATTTCCGAGGGATTATCTCTCTCCGAAAAACTGGTGACACTAAACAATTGCTCTACTACAAGGGAACGTCCAAATCCAAGCCTCAAGTCCAATTATTCACCCTGGAATCAGGATTCAGAAGGGGGTCTGTGAAAGGGAGAGATTAAACAGATTGACGCCATATGTTTGATTGATGTCGGAACTCCTGGGCGATTTTCCGGAGGGTTGTCCCTTCATTCTGACCCGATGTATCCGCGATACCCGAACACCTTCCAGCCTCCTTGGCTTGGCTACAGAGAACGCACTCAATTTAGCCAATTTTACGAGATTCAGTAACCTGCACGTTTAACGCTGCGGTAAAGTGCTCCAGAATTAATTGAAGAAAATCAAGAATTGAACTTGATCACGTGCTTGGTTGAGGTTTGACTCGAAGAACTCGTGAAAATCGTGAATGATATAGGAACAGTGCAAGCTGGTCAAGTGATCCATATATATACAGATCATCGCATACTTTCCCGCTGCTCCAACCGTTCCTGCTTTCGGGAATTGGAATTGGAATTGGAGGCACTCTGGCCAGAATCAAATGAATACGACGGGGCTACTGTGGAACAGAATAAAAGACTCCGAAAACGGCATCTGTTGTAAGTATAAAATCCATGTTAAATAAAGAGCCTGGGCTTGCAGAACACCATGTCCACTACATCGCCCGATGACAGCGCTTGGGCGAGTATTTCTTTGCCCGACTCGGGGGCATTGAGTATCTTGAGCACCAAGCCGAGAGCCAGATCGCCGGGATCCAGCAGACCATGGGTCTCCAACGTTGTGAGATTGACTATCTCGAACTCACCCTTCACCCCGAAGCCCTTCTTGAGCGCGGCGGCGAGCCGCTTCCAGGAGAGGAACAGCACGGAAGAGGTTTCGCGGGATGTAAAATTCCTGAAGCTACACTCAGCACAACCGGGATGGATAGTTAAATTAATCTGACCTGTGCATTCAGCAGCGTGGTGACCTGCTGCTGCTTTGCAACAACATCGAAAACTTTAATGGTGGTGGACAACAATGAGCTTTTGAGGACGCAGACGCAGTGGTTTTCCTCCGCGACTGCGCTCCGATGTCGGAAAAACACGATTTGCCTTATCAGGGGCTGACGCAACCTGACATTATGTTCAGGGCCGATCAGATTGTACGGCGGGGCATATCAGGTATCATCAGATGCTGGTCAGGCTTCGTCAGATAGCTCCTTCGGAGGAAATAAAATATACATATTCCTACCTGCAATAAGCTCTAAATACCATTACAGTGTTGAAATATGTTGAAAGAATGAAAAAAAAACTAAGTCAAATGGGCTTGAACAAGGGAAATGCCAGCGGGAACCCAGTGTGGCGCACAAAGTACATTATCCTGTCGATGTCCTTCCAACCCTAATAATTAGGATATTTCTTACACATTAGTTTCAATCAGTCATGTACAAAGTCCTTAGATACAGTAGTTAGTTATATTACAAGTCGTGAATTAAGTGATAACACCAGTGAGGTTTCATAGTCCCTCAGTAAGAGGGAGTAAAATTTTTGCAAAATCCTCGAAAATGTGCTGATCAGCCTTCGTCAGGCTGGTTAGGCCTTGATAATGTGTTTTTGACCCTTATCAACCCGAAGAATTCCTGATCAACTGACTGGATCTGATCAGGTCAGGTTAGTCCTTGTCATTCAATTTGGATTTTTCCGACAGATACACGCTAAAGAAAGATAGACGCTTAGATATGCAGCTTACATCGGTGTCTTTGGTGAGTCCCTGAATTGAGGGTGCTGAGGGGCATGGTCAGGAAGACTCCGCCTGCAAAAAGCTCAGTCCGAAATTCGGGAAGAACAAAAGAAAAGTGGGTACCCGCATGGCACAGAAAAAGATCCACGTCCGGGAGTATCTCAATCTGAGAAACATCGTGAATGGACAAGAGGCGGGGCCGAGAGCCGTCTTTCGAACCTCGGTACACACCGTCTGTCGTTCCATAAACTATCTCGTCAGAGCTCCCTGAATGCATATTTAAGTTGGTGAGATATTCAAGAGGCAGCATACCGCCGACCTCTGTGGTAGGGAACGGTGCAGGTGATCTTTCCGAATCCCCCGTGGCTGACCAGAGGCACCGGATGGCAGGTCATTAATTCCAGCAGAAGGCATTTGCTCTGCGAGACCCACGACTGGCAGACGAGATTGCATGCCAGAAGCGCCCGCTTGTCTTCGCGCAGATGATCGATTATGAGCTCCTAGATTTCGATAAAGATATGGTCCGTTATTGCTGTAGGGAGAGGCGGGTCGGAGTACGACGTGGAAAAGCGTGAAGTCTTCAAGGCTGACTTGTTGCGCAGTATGTTCCACTTGGAGCCTGACTGCTCGCCATGAGCACTATCAGTGGAGGAAAAAGGCACTTGTCGGATTGCAACTCCCGAGATGAGGTGTCGGATCAAGGCAACAGGAGGTGGCTGTGCCTGAAATTGCGTGGTCTGGCGAAATCTCTGTTTTTATCCAGAGTATTGATCTAGAAGGTAACTTTTCTTCTAAAGTATGTAGTCAGACGCGAGTTTATGGTGCTGTCGCCAGTGAGTTTGGATTTCAAAACCTTTCCCGCTACCTTCAGGTAAGGATTTTGACATTAACTTCTAGAGTAAATCACATTTTGATTGGGCTAACAAGGCATAACATGGTGAGAACGGATCGAAAAATAGTGGTAAACGAATTCGATTTACTAATACATAGGCATTGCACGTCGGGGACTGAAGTAATTTAAGCAGCGACTCCGAGAATTCGGTCGGCCTCAGCGGAAAGTTTATTACCATCTCCAAACTTCTCGAATCCAACCGCGCGTCGGCCCTCTGGATGCACGTCGTCGATAGTCGCACGGCCCACGAACGCCGATTCGCCTTCCCCCCCTGGGAAATCACTGGCATGGGTGGTTCAGCATGAATAACGATAAAATGTGGAGTGGAATGAACACACGGTGCCGGTAGACCCGCGAGGAAGTTGCTGCGCTGGTCGCGAAGATAGTTTGCACTAATCGTGTCAGATGAGCTCGTCGAGAAGAGTGATTTCGCTTACTTTGCCGATGTCAGCGGGACGGCGGGGATGTACATCACCGACGAGTCTTCTTTCCCGCCGTGGTATCCCTCGACGGCGTGGATCATATCGCAGTGCCCTGCAACGCAGTATAAATAAAATGAATCGGATGCCAGCGGCGCACGCACAATAAACCTGGTCCCCGGGTTCGACGCGAGGCATGGAAATCATGGTTTTATCGAGGCGGAGGTGCGGGTGCGACGCATCGTTGAGCTCCAGTCCGGTCCCCAGCCCGCTGCCGGCGAACGCCGTCCCGTCGAGATCGAGCTCGTTCCAGTCTTCCCATTTCAGGGACGCGGACGAGGGGTTGCGCGCGCGGAAGAAGGGGCGCAAAATCCAGTACGCTGTCGCGAGCGTCAGCATGGGGAGCACGCGGAGAGTCCCTTCCCCGGGGCCCGTTGACGACATCGCGGTCCAGCCCTGCCACGGGCGGAAAATCGAGCATTGGTTCCTGCGTCGTTGAACGCTGTCAATAATGAAATGGGCTAATTAATTTGCTTACGGTGCGTTGTACAAATCCATCTTCGCGTGCACTCGTAGAGCAGCATTATAAGGGTCGTGTTGTTTCCACGCGGCGCCGCCTTCAAGAATTTTGTCGAAGCAGCTCCGATACTCGGGGTCTTCCCAGCGCTCGATGGACCCAGCGTCAACGTGCGGGCCGAGGGCAAACTTGGCATCTCCCGGAAATCGGATGCGGAGGCGGTCGAAGTAGGAGATGGGAGTGTCGAGGCTGACCTCGCCGGAGGGGTCGTGCCAGAGGGAGAGCAATGCGCGCTGCGTGGCGAGCACGCCTGGGTGAGTCCGTGCCCGCATCTGGCTTACAGTGTTGTACAATTCGAACACTTGGATGTTGTCCGCAGGGAATCCTAACAATGAGGTGTGGGTTACAATCTTGAGAGACGCAAGTTCAACCAGTGATTGCACGCGCCTTTCACCTGGCCTGGATTAGCCGCGACATATTTTTGTATGTCTTTCTTCCACGCAATGGCTTCCTATGAGGCTCGACTCAGTCAAGTCAAAGTCACACACTAAGAGGACGCACGTCTTTGGGCACAGCACCCTTGACGACAACACATCCGGCCTCTCGTACATTCGATATTTCCTCTGCGGACAATCCGCGACGAATGTTTTCCATCGTCAATGTTGGAATCATCTAAGGGATGGGTGTTAACATGATCCATGAACTGGAGTGTCGGCGAACAAGTACTCACCGCTTCCCCACGCTCTGCAATACGTTCACTCGCCACCTCAAGCTCCTCCAGAACCTCCTTCCAGCTCTGGAGCAGCCCCTCATTCCACATCGCGCGCTTCAATTCCGAGAAGCGGGGGGGAAAGGCGCTCTCTGGGTCAGAAGGACGAAGGGAGGCGAAGACAGTAGAGATGTCGCCCTCGACCTTTTGGCGCCGGGGAGCCGCTTCTGCGGGAGCGAACATCGTGCGGGAAAGATTCCTTCGCAGTGGCGAGCAGAGCGAAGCAGGGAGGACCTTCCTGAACATTGTGATACCCATCTTCCAGGCGCACAGGTGTTATATACTAAAGCCGCGTGCCTCAACCCTTGCCCTCAAATGTCATGCACGGGCCGTGCCCCAAATAGCACCCCTGAAGGATCGTAAGGCCATGAACTTTAGGTAATATGGTTCTTTCGAGAAGTTCAAATGTGTTGACAAATCATCCGATGATTTCCCGCCTATTGTCTACCACGTCAAAGGCCCTTGAAAGGCGCTGCGGATGCACATCCTCTGCGTGGCGGACTCGCAAGCGGCACTCCGCGGCATCCTCTCCACTGCGCTCCCACCCCATCTAACCATCTTGAACCTGTGGACCCCCGCCCATATTGGTACGATGGGTAACGAATGCCGACCCGAGAATGCCGACCCGAATAACTTCATCTCTCTCTCCTCCGTTCGACGCCAAACCCATCTTCAGATCCTGGGCTCGTGGGGAGCGTTGGAAGGCTTCGAAGACAGGCAAGGCACTGCGCGATATTGATAAGTCCCCCATCACTCAAACTCATCCCCCTCTACTCGTCGTCTTCCCTCCCTCGCAAAACCTCCTTCTGCATCTCGCAACTGCGCACGGGGTTTACTTTCCTGAATGCCCAGCGATACAAATCGGGATTTGTGCCCTCGGCGGCCTACGAGGCATGCGGCGCGACACGCGAGACCCGTGCTCATTTCCTTCTGGGATGCCCCGCATGGGAACACCTACGCCAACCCCTACACGACGCGTCGAGGGCCGCTGGATTCTTCGGATCACTCCACGTCACCCCCTTCCTCTCCCACCCCACCCCACCTCCTCAAGGATATTACCAAGTTCGTGCCGCTTCACGTAAGCGTAACTCGCCCCTCCTTTCTCTTTTTCCTTTTCTCTTTTCTCCCTCTCAGCCTCATACATATCTTATTCACTTATAATCCACACCACACAACCACCTCAGATGGACGCACCACCCACCGAATGCACCCTGCCATGAATCTAAAACATGTTCACCTCCCAACACATACTTTTACCGACCCGCTGTGATATCTCCCTCCTCATTGTACAAAAGCCACTACATATTATTAACCTAGAACTACATTACAAGTACTGCTGTCGTAGCCTTTACTGACCCTATACAGTAACCAAATTGAATACATCATCATCATCTGATTATGCCTAATCAACTTTATGCAATGAAAACTCGATCCGAGTATTCTCGTTATGGCCGCACCAAGGCAATCCTCATACTCCTCTTCCTCCAAGGTAGCGACAACACCAATTTCTTTCTGGTTCAACTGTCAACCGTGAGAACGGGCCACTGGAGAGTTGAATTTGTTGCAGATTTACCGCACGAACTCCTGTGCCAAATCTGAACATCTGACCATGGCATAAGAATCGAAGGGGCATCAATCCATCGATATATTTCTCTCGGCGCACTCGAGAGGTTGGTAAATTAATGGTGCGAATAATGATTTTCGAAAGCCGAGCACAAGCATCACAATTCAAGCGAAACTTAGCACACAACCCGTCGAAATTCCCCCGACCAGATACAAAGGACAAAGGAGCTACCAAAAATAAACCCGCCACCTCCAAATGAAGGGTGACCAGTGGAATTCACTTACACGCATTCATATATTTTCAACGGGTGCTAAAATTAACAATACAATGAAATGCATGTTGAGTCGTTTCGGTTAGGATTGACTGCAAGGCTGATCCAGCTTTCTGCATCAGTCGCCGCATTGAAGTTGAAGGCGGTGAAGAAAAATGCACACGGGTATCCTCTTGGGAACTTGGCCCCAGTGAAATTTGTGTCTCCCGCCGAATTCAAAGACCACATAATCTGAATACATTAACGTTTACTTGCTCAAGAAAAACATTGCCGTCAAGAAACCCAAAAATTGCACACATCAGCAACACATCGTTCTCAAAGAGGAGCCAAGTTTCAAGAACCCAACCACAGTTGCGCCGAGAGACCCAAGCCATTTCGGACCAAGGAAGGCAATTCTAGACCCTCGTAGTAGCTAGATCAAAATATTAGGAACGAAACGCCGCCCGTGGTTGCGGATGCGCTCACATATGGTTACCGAGAAGGTCAGCCTTTGTCATGGTCCCATATTCGGCCGCAGCGACTTCACGATTGGACCTGGATTCAATCCTGGTGTTGAGTACAGCCATCGAGATACATAAACTGTACGTACTCCGTCGCCAGCCCGACGAAAAGGTCGATCAGCCTAACGCCCTTGCTGTTCTTCACTTTAATTCTGAAGCCGCGAGGCGCGAGTAAACGGCCAGGTATATCAACGGTGATCATCGTGACCACAGGGATTGAGATGAAATCATTGGCAATTGCCAGTTCGGAGAGTCCGGGGTTGCCTTTTTTTGTATAGAATGATACCGCCTCGAGGTCGCTACCCAGTGTGTATGAGGCTTGTTGCACAGCGGGATGTAGCTGTAGCGAGTTCTTAAAATGAAATACGCAAAGTAAAGTCACGAAACTTGCCCTAACTGGTTCAGCGTTGGCGGCGGCTTGATTATTAACGTCGTCACGAAAGCCTTTTCTTGCATCTACTTCAACACAGCCTATTCACCAATTCACGACATTGAAAGTGGTACCACGAAGATTCGCCGCACCTGGTTCAACATACATCCTACTGAGCTTCTTGAACATTTGCACGCTTAGGGCGGGATCGTCGGTGACGATGGCATTCCATTGGACGGACACGGCGAGCACAGAGAGCAGGGATTTGTAGGAGAGTTGGAGGAATATTCTCGTCAAGAGCTCAGGAGGGAAGTCCTTCACGCCCTGCAGCAGGATGAGGGTGGATTTGGAGACCAAGGAAGAGCACTCACCATTTTTGTGGTCGTCGTCTGAGTGAAAGTCGTTCTGACAGCCGAACACGTACTCCGACGTAAAATGTTCCAGCCGACCCGATTCCGAGTTTCGATGCCTGAAACCTGATCCGTCCCGATTACTTTGTTGACTTTAAGCGCTAAATATTAACGGGATAGATTCTGAGAATGGGCTTGGCCGATACGCGCGTCTGACTGGCGTTGTTCACTTGTGTTCTCTCACTGTCACGTGTGAAAACGCGCCGCGAGCTTGGGAGATGCACTGCCAAATAAGGGTTGGATTCGTCGTCCATCATTGGTGTAAAATAGATCATCGAGTCATAGATATGAGCAAATTAACCGGATGTTCCACAATCCAATTCAGTCACCGTGGTTGGGCGCCCCGTGAGGACTGATGATAATAGGCGAGGAGACCTGATGAAAATCCTGGCATTTTGGGGCGATTTTGGCCGCCAGGCATAGTCAAAATCCTGTCAAAACACGTCTCCGGCGGCCAAGATCCTGTTCAAAATCCTGCCAAAACTCGCGCCAGCGGCGGATTTTTTTTTTCAGAATGCCATACAGCCGCTTACCGGGAGGAGCAACACTGATTGTTCGCTGAATATTTCATTCAAATCAAACCCAAATCGCTCGGTCCAAGTTTGTAACTGGGTCGTCGTGAGGCATAGTCTATGCAAGGATTTACTCCTGAGGGCTAGCCACTGTCGTTCTTGAGAACGGGCATCAAACTTTCCGGGGCCCTAAATATGCCCAAACACGTAGAAGCGCAACACTACAGCGCCACCGATTTTAGTTCCGGTAAGGGGTATTTTGGATCCAAGACTTACGTATCCGTAATGAGGAACCCAAAAAACTGTCAGACAGGAAGATAGTTCATAATTCAGGTGGCTCGTTTGCTGCAAAACGCAAGACCGATTGATCACCATCACAAATGGTTGATGGCTGAACAAACATTGCGATTTCTCTCGTTCCAGGCGGTCATATGAAGCGAGTCCTTCTCTGGGTAGCCTAAGGGGATCCCCTACTATATTCCTACCGATTTTGAGACAACCTTAACGGTGGGAATTGCCGACAGTCTAGTGTTGCTCTTCTATGTTGTGTTGCGCTTCCCGGTAAGCGGCTGTATCTGAGGCGAAAAAATGGGGCCTGATGCGAAATCCAGATGTTTTGGACCGATTTTTGCCCTTAGGCCTGTTGTAATCCTGAAAAAATCGCCTGATATTTTGGCTCAAAAGAAATCACAGGCCTTAAGGGGTATTATCATCGGTCCTGCGCCGCACTACCCGAACGATGCATGTCCCAAAAAAAATAGAAATGAATTGAATGAACTGATGAGTTCCGAGTCGCTCAGTTTGGTGGCGGTCAAACGCCAGAAGCCTAATATCGACCATCTCCCAACTATCTCCAGCGCCTACTCCGAGTAGATTGATATCGTCAATAATGTAAATCCTTGACGCCCGCACGCTCAAGCACTAAATACTGCGGTCAGGTGTATGCCTCCAGCACTGCCAATGGCGTTTGCGGGCACCAACGGTGGAGTTTCAATTGGCCGCTATGAGCTGAATAGACATATTACTGCATTGGGCGAAATGGTTCATAATCGTGGACCGAGGTAAACCTGGATAATAGCGTGGGCACATATGGCCGTGAACAAGAATTAAACAGGTATATGTACAGCCTTCTCGAGTTCTATAAAAGCTGAGCAGTTGAACACAGGAAAGCAAGTCGCTCTTCAGCTCGCCATGAAGTTTACCGCTGCCTTCTTCGCGCTCATCCCTCTCGTCTACGCCATCCCGGCCCCTGATCCCGAGCTAGTAATACCCTTCCCAAATCCCCTGCACTCAACTTATGTAATTATGTGTACCCCAGCCTTCTATTTCCTCCCGCACGCAGGGCGCAGTGTATGTCCACCGAAATAAACCCTGCACTCAACGCTCACGTCCTTCCCCAGCTTCGTCTGCGTCAACGCCGGCTTCACCGCTCCCTGCGCCAAGTTCAGCGGCGCCAGCGGTCAATGCGTCAACTTTCCCGACGCCTTCAACAACGATATCTCGAGTGTCGGGCCCGATTCTGGGCAGGACTGCTTCTTCTTCGTGTAAGTATTTTTTTGGGCACTCGTTTCGGGTTGCGGATGATATTAATAGTCACGTCACTGCAGGGGTACGGGATGTTCGGGCGCGACACTTGGACCCATCAGAGACCCTGGTATTGCGGATCTCGCCGAACCTGAGCTCCCCACTACGACCAGCGCTCTCGGCTCTAGCCCCACTTCCACTAACTTCAACGACCAGATCTCCTCGTTCAAGTGAGTAATCTAGAAACCACAAACGGACTCACATCTCACCGATGAATTCAGGTGCTTCTTTGGGTGAATGAATTGGCCGCGGCCGCAGCTGGGATATGTAGATGATTCTGCATTCATGTACCTAGAGCGGCGTAATATGGTTCCTCCCTGAATGTGATCTCTGGATGTATCATTGTATGATCACTGATTGAGGTCTGAAATGAGGAAGAGGTTGGGAAGGTTGAAAGTAATCGCATCATTTCTACCGAGACAATCACCGCCCCGGCAATCACCAGGCCGGCGGCGGCGACTCGGCATCAACGGCCCGCGGAATGGTTTCCTGAATGGCAAGCGTTTACTCCCTCTCGGGGCCTCAGTGCTAGTGGAGCGCTTCCATTACAGGGACACTAGTAGTGTCCAAAAAATTACACATAGGTACAGAATCAAACACATAGCAGCACGCAAGAGACCTGCGATCCACTTGCAAAAGTAGTTGTAGATGTTCCCTGAATTAGTGCTCAGCTGTAGCAACAATTTACCTGCGTGATCAAATTACCGGTGTATCGGACTTGAGATGACGTGCACGGTATTTAGCTCTTTTTTTGCTTGTATCTTGCCAGACGCCCGCATTTCGGATTTTTCTGGCGCCCAGTGAGTTTGATTTTTAAAAACTATTCCCGCTACCTTTTTAGAGCACTCAAAATGTGCAGTAAATCACATTATCTTCAGAGGTTTTTGCGTAAACAACCGCCAAATGTTGCGGTGCCGTCACCGATGATTGTCGCGGGGAGACTCGTATCATGCTCATGCATGCCAACTTAAACACAGACGACGACTCGCCAGTGAAAAAGCAGGAGGTCGGCATCTTCTGCACTGAAGTCTTTGAATTGAATAGATGAGGTTGTGAGGAGTTAATTTACTACCTGATCTTGCGTCGACCCGAGCACGGTTTGATTTCAGGGCCTCTTTCATACCTGACCTTTTAATTGTCTTCTCAGAATTGGGGACCCCCAATGGTGAATCGTTGGATAGCTGAACTCTCCATAGTGGCCGGGGCCGGCGTTCCCAAGGTTCACTGTAAAGAAATTGGTCATTTTCGAGGGTTGTCTACGCAAAGAGATGCTCCAGGATACTCAGATTTAGTTTTCGTTGCAGTGACAAAGTTGATTGGGCATAAGTCAGCGGTTCGGGCGGGAAATCATCGGGATGATCTTCACTTGGCATAACTTCTTGAAGACCGCCTCGCTTTCACGTTGTAGGGGCCACTGGAATATTTACGAGGGTACAGAGGGGTATACGAAAAAGATGTGACGCGTCCTATAAGGTCCGGATCGGACGAGGAAAAACGGTTCTGATATCAGCAGGCGTTGATGCCAACACACTGTGATGCTTGAAGTTGCGGCAGGTGTCTTGAATATTTACCGATCTATATAACACGCAGGCTCCGCTCTCGCAATCCTCACGAATCCTCTACGCTCGCCACTGCGAAGGAATCTTTCTCCTACGATGAATTCGATGTTCACTCCCGCAGAGGCCGCTCCCCGGCTGCAAAAGATCGAAGGCGACATCTCCGCTGTGTTCACCTCCCTTCGTCCGTCTGACCCAAACAGTGCCTTTCCCCCCCGCTTCTCAGAACTGAAGCGCGCGCTGTGGAATGAGGGGCTGCTTCAGAGCTGGAAGGAAGTTCTGGAAGAGCTTGAGGTGGCGAGTGAGCGTATTGCAGAGCGCGGGGAAGCGGTGAGTGGCTGTTCGCCGACATTCCAGCTCATCGATCCTGACAATCCATCGATGTCCATCCGGTAGATGATTCCAACATTGACGATGGAAAGCATTCGTCGCGGACTGTCTGCGGAGGAAATGTCCAATATACGAGCGGCCGGATGTGTTGTCGTCAAGGGTGCTGTCCCCAAAGAGGTGCGTCCCCTGTGTGCGACTTTGACTTGACTGAGTCGAGTCTCATAGGAAGCCATTGCGTGGAAGAAAGACATAGAGAGGTATGTCGCGGCTAACCCAGGCCAGGTGAAAGGCACGTGCAATCACTGGTTGAACTTTGCGTCTCTCAAGGTTTTAACGTTTAACCCATACCTCATTATTAGGGTTCCCTGCGGACAACATCCAAGTGTTCGAATTGTACAACACTGTAAGCCAGATGCGGGCACGGACCCATCCAGGCGTGCTCGCCACGCAACGCGCGCTGCTCTCCCTCTGGCACGACCCCTCCGGCGAGGTCAGTCTCGACACGCCCATCTCCTACTTCGACCGCCTCCGCATCAGATTCCCGGGAGATTCCAAGTTTGCCCTCGGCCCACACGTCGACGGAGGATCCATCGAGCGCTGGGAAGACCCCGACTACCGGAGCTGCTTCGACAAGATCCTCGAGGGCGGCGCTGCGTGGAAGCAGCATGACCCCTACAATGCTGCTCCCCGAGTGCACGCGAAGGTGGATTTGTACAACGCACCGTAAGCAAATCAATTCCCTCAATTCATCACTGACAGTGTTCAACGCCGCAGGAGCCAATGCTCGATTTTCCGCCCGTGGCAGGGCTGGACAGCGATGTCGTCGACGGGCCCCGGGGAAGGGACTCTCCGCGTGCTCCCCATGCTGACGCTCGCGACGGCGTACTGGATTTTGCGCCCCTTCTTCCGCGCGCGCGACCCCGCGTCCTCGTCCCTGAAATGGGAGGACTGGAACGAGCTCGATCTCGACGGGACGGCGTTCGCCGGCAGTGGGCTGGGGACTGGGATGGAGTTCAACGATGCATCGCACCCGCACCTCCGCCTCGATAAAACGATGATCTCCATGCCGCGCGTCGAGCCTGGCGACCAGGTTTATTGTGCATGGCCCGTACCCATCTTACCCGTTCCCGCTTTATTTATACTACGTTACAGGGCACTGCGATATGATCCACGCCGTCGAGGGATATCACGGTGGGAAAGAAGACTCGTCGGTCATGTATATCCCCGCCGTCCCGCTGACGTTGGTAAAGTAAGCGAAATCACTCTTCTTGACGAGCGCATCTGACACGATTAGTGCAAATTATCTCCGCGACCAGCGCAGCAACTTCCTCGCGGGTCTTCCGGCACCGTGCGTTCATCCGCCTCCACATTTTATCGTCATTCATGTTAAACCCCCCATGCCAGCGATTTCCCAGGCGGAAAGGGCGAGTCAGCGTTCGTGGGCCGTGCGACTATCGATGATGTGCATCCGGAGGGCCGACGCGCAGTTGGGTTCGAGAAGTTTGGAGATGGTAATAAACTTTCCGCTGAGGCCGACCGGATTCTCGGAGTCGCTGCTTAAATTGCGCCGGATCGGGAATGTAATGCCCATCTATTAATGAATTGAATTCGTTTATATCTTTTCAACCTTTCCGGCTTCAAGTTTTCTATTCTTCGCTCTGTCCGCACGAGGGTCCGCCTTGTCCACCTTGTGGCCCAAGCTTCGGGCTCCTGAACTGCCATGTCTCGAGACAGGTGGGTGAGTACCTTCAACTGTGGGATATATCAATGAAACCTTCAAGGTTCGATTCAGCGAATTGCGCGAATGCGAGAACAATTCACGCACAGTCAGTGCCGAATCACCGAAGTCCGAGGTCACCGCCAGCGACCACAGCCCCTCAGGGCCGCTCCCGGGTTGAAGGCCACACACAGGCAATTTTTCAAAGACAAATTTTGAGGGTCCAAACGATCGCGTCCTTATGTAAAGTCTTCAGGCCTATTCCGACCAGCGTCTGGAGACCAGCTAGGACGCTACGCTCGGTGTCGTCGAGGTCTGTGCGCTTGTCTGCAGGATCGCCGCATAAGTCATTTGCAGTTTCTATAAAGTGCTTGTGGCGGAAGTTCTTTCTAAAGCGATGGTGAAGTTTCACCCATGAATATTTCAAGATAGCCACTTCCAACTCGACCAGCTCGGATTCGAAAACGGAGTTGTCGATTCTGGCCGGTATAAAGGCAGGGATGTTGGGGGAATTTTCCTGGCCATCCTGCGTTGGCGGGCGTTCTTCATGGATACGACGCAGGCGGGCGAACACGTCCTTGAGGTGGGGAATGACTGCTGGGAGTGGCGTTCGATTTTCAGCGACGAGGATGGAAAGACCGCCGTTTGAACCCTCATGGATTAAAGCAGCCACCGCAACCACCTGGTTTTGAGGTTGTGCGACCAATATATGGGTAAAACTGTCGAGGATGGCAGAGGTTTGACGTTTGAAAACGCTGTCTCGGGAGAAGGATTCTGGATTGGGTCTCCTTTTTATACCGGCCTGCTCAAGTCCATATGCAACGAAAGCGAGAACGGTAGGATCCTGGATTTCGATACTGGACATCGCGGTTTTGTGTTAAGAGGAGTCATCGCGAACGGTGATCTCGGCAAGCACCGCTCCGGTCCGTCGCGTCGCGTATGCCTTGTGGCAGTGCGCCTTATTCTTCCGCTTCTGGTCTCTCATGCAGCGAGTCATGCTGGCCGAAAGCTTCAACTGGGTTTGGAGCTGAGCGAATCCGTCTTCGTTCGGCGGGGAACTTGCAGCAATGTGGAGAACTTCCGCCACGGCAGCCCATCTACAATGGCGGCGATGTACTTCGCGTTCTTTTTCTGTGTGGCACACTCCGGTTTATCTGGTTTAATTTTCATGCAGGATCGGTTTTCAACCCTGGGAACTCGGAATCGGGTCGGCTGGAACAATTTTACGTCGGATTACGTGCCATGCTGTCAGAATGACCTTGACTCAGGCGACGACCACAATTTACAAAAAATGGCGAGTGCCGCTTTTCCTTGGTCCCCAAATCACCCCCTCATACTGCTGCAGAGTATGAACGACTTCCCTCCCGAGCTCTTGACTCGAATATTCCTCCGGCTCTCCTAAAAATCATTGCTTTCTGTGCTCGCCGTGTCTGTCCAATGGAATGCCATTGTCACCGAAGACCTGCCCTCGGCGTGCAGATCTTCAAAAAGCGCAGCACGGTGTATGTTGAACCAAGTGCGGCGAATCGAGCATTGTATCACTTTCGACTCTTGATGTCGCGGACTGCGTGAACAGGCTGTCGTGAACCAAACGAAAGAGTCTGTCACGGCGAAAGGGAAGCCGCTGACGCAGCTGAACCTGTTAGGGTAAGACTCACCACTTGCTGTTTGGTGTACTTCGGTTAACGACTCGGTCCAGCTGCATCTCGCGGTGCAAAGGGCCTCCTACTGCATGGGCAACGACCCCGGAAACGTTTATTTCTTCTCTTATGATAAGCCCCCGGTGGATCTCGCCGGATTGGCGATCGCCAACGGTTTCATATCGATTCCCGTTATAACAATAGTCAAAATCGAAATCCCAAGGCGAGGCTTCTCGTCCAGCGGCTTCAAGATGAAAGTCAAAAATAGCAAGGGGTTAGAGTGATGGATTTTTTTGTCGGGATCGCGACAGAGTGCGTACGGTTTTCCTATCTGCGAACCTGCCTAATGAGATAAATTCTAGGTCAAGCCATCAAGTTATGACCCCAACATATGGATTGATGACGAGGGCTGAGCTCCTCGGAGACCACATGTAAGCACCTGGTACGGATCGACCCTGAGGTTCTGTTCTCACCGTTATCACGCAGCCATTACGAGGGTTTGAGTGCCTTGGTCAGAAATAGATTGGGTCTCTCGGCGCACCTGTACTTGGGTTCTTGATAGCTTTTGCTTGGAACTTATGTGTGCATTTTTTAATCTCTCAACACCAATCTTTTCTTGAGTAAAATAAGTAAATGTTAATGAATTATATGGTCTTGAAATTTGGGAACGGAGCCCTCCCATTGAAGAGGTCACGGTTAGGCATTAAATTGTCATCTCCAACTGAAACGGTAATATGATTGTGTGGCTCTAGTGTACGCTGTTTTTCGCCGCGAGAAGGAACTTCTACGAGCGCCTTCATTCTTTCTCCTTGATAGGGAAATCAAACCCGGTCATGCTGAATTTCACTGTCAATGCTGAACGACTTCTAAAAGCGGGTCTTAACTGAGCCAAGCGAATACTTCGGGACCCAGATCAGATCATAATCTATGGAATACAAGCCATGACCATGGTGTGCAGGAAATGCGAGACGGATACGGCCAGGAGAAGTTGAACTTACGGTGGGGATACCTCGGTTGACACATTATCTACGTCGAGGTAAGACTCGGACTGGAGGCGAATCGGGGGCAAGTCGAAGGTGGATGTTGAATTAGAAGGATCTGGAAGACTCGCGAGGAACGCGCACAAAAGAGAGAATGCTTTTGATGTGATTGGCAAATATTCGAACTCCGAGTTCAGGATGGACCCAAGATGCACAAAGACTTGAGGAACTTCGCGGACCGTCTTGGATGTGTGTGATGGATTGTCTGTGAAGGGTGATCCAAAGATATAGGGGAGACGGAAGATGGAGTCAAAATTTGGTTAAGACTAGAGTTGTACTACGATTCGAATCCAATTCGAAATACGGCGCCGGCGTCGAATCTGAAAGACCGCACCCAGAGTTCCAAAGTCAGTAACAATGCGTTTGAAACCAGGGACTAGGAATTGACATACCTGGGAAATCAGAGGCGGAGATGTTGAATTCAAGTTTGGATCTGGAACAGACTCGAGAGGAACAGGCATGAGACAGAGAGTAGAAGATAAGAAAGAGCTAAGGAGGAAGACCTTCGAAGAATACAGTGGAGTATGAAGTTAAATGCCGATTACTTTGCATGAATAGATATTAGAAAAGGTTGAGTTTGTGTGGGTCAGTGATCAGGGTTATGGAACCTGAATCGAGCAACAGTCTGATCGCCTACACTCTCGAACGCTGCCAGCTCACGCGCCCTCTGGAGTGCGGCGGGAAATCACGCAGTTACAGTAATTAACCATCTCCCAGAGACGCGAATGAGAAGGTCGCGTGTTAGCCAGGATGCGCTTGCTCGCGGCTAAAACTAAACCGCGAGCAAGGTTGTTTCAGAATGCTCGTTGGATCAACAGAGACCCGAAAACATCCGAGTTAGCGCTCCAAAGTAATACATATCTGTTTTAAATGTCTTGGGGGATTTCTCGTGAATAATCGATACACAGGGAAAAGATCGGTCATAAGGGGTGCGCACGCAAGATTATTGCACCGGTTGCTCTTCGTCCTCCTCGTTCACCCTCAGCACCTTCACCCATTCGCGGTAGTTAAAGTTCCCCTGCCGGTCCGTGAACGGGCCCTTGAGCAATTTGTCGATCTACCAAATGTTCACCAGGTGAGCGCTTGTCGGAAAACAGAAGAGAAAAAACAAGGAGGAACGTTCGCGAATGGTGAATGCAGCACCACAGCTTCCCCGCAAGATTTCCAACGGGACACAATCAAAAGAGACGCACCTCACGCTCGCCCATGCGCTCGCCCACCTCCGAGAGCCACTTGCGCATCTCCTCCACGCGCACGAACCCGCTGTCCGCCTCGTCGAAGCTCTCAAACGCCTCCAGCAGCTCCGTCTCCGTGTCAAACTCGAACAGCCGCTCGCTCATCATCGTCAAAAACATCGTAAAGTTGACCCCGCGCTCTCCCGCAGATGCCGCCGGCGCGTCCCCCGGACGTGCGCGCAGCAGCTCGTCCATTGTTGCCGTCGAGGGGCTGATCCCTGGAGTAGTCGATTCTATTAGCAATTGAAAGATGAATCGGTAGCGGCGGTGATGTACCGAGGCTCGCAAAGATCTGGCGCAAGTCCGACTCGCCCACCCAGCCGTCCTTGTCGTGGTCGATGAGCTGAAAGGCCTCCTTGAACTGCTGGATCTGCGGAGCCTGGAACAGCGAGAAGACTCCTGATGGCTCGCGTCTGGCCCGCGACTTCTGCGCCTTGCTCAGCTTGCTTGGGGTCGCATTAGGCGAGAGGTAGTCGGGGTATTTGGACGCCATGGACAAGGAGGGCGGGTGGAAGTGGAAGGAGAGGGCTCAGGCTTGCCAACTGAGTGATGCTTACGTGGTGGATTCCCACGTGACACGCGGGTTGAAACTCGCGACGCGTAATTGTTGAAAATGAACCCAGCTCCGTCATTGACTCGACTTAACTGGGCTATTCGATCGAGCACGCCTGCGCCCTCACGGAATTTGTGCCGGTTGCGTCGCGACCGAACCAGGCTTGGATCCTCGCTAAGCTGCTGTCGTACTTCTCCCCCGAGAAGACGCCGCCGTGGACAGCGGAGAACTACGACGCGGCGGCGAAGCTGACAAGTGTTCAATATGCGCTCGGGGCGCGGATCGATGAAGGTCAGACGGAGGCTCCGCCGGGTTTAGTGCTGCCTACCGAGTATGTGAACCACGGGAAGGCGGAGAAGGCCGTGTTCATGAGTCGGCTTGCGCAGAGCAAGGTACTTATTGGAATCGGGAACCCAATCGCGTAAGTTTCATCCTTTTCTATCTGGACCTTCAAGTTCTGAGGCGCGCAATTCCCAGCTCTCCGACGCCCTGGGACGCACTTTGTCTCGGTGTCCCGTTCATAAACCCGCTAGACAATTGGAACAGAGATCATCCAGAGGATTCCACGAAATGGCACGGTATGTCTTGTTCACTTTATTCATTTGATCGTTATGTGACGGACACAGGCCAACACTCGTTCCTCTCCATGCTAGGCAAACCTTACATTTATAATGTGTGTATATACCCGCCTTTCAATATCCCTGACTTTTCCTCCAAGGTTCGTCGCGGCGACCACGAAAGTTTCGTCCACGCCATCCAAGAGGCGCTAGCCAATCCCATTGGGCCGTATGTTTTTGATGCTATCCTATAAAAGGTATACTCACAAGGCGAACAGCTGTGTCCCGGAGCGAATGCGTATATCGGTGGTCGAGCGGCGGCTGGACGAGATTGTCAACCATGATTGGGAGGCAGAGAGGAAGCAGGCAGAGTGGTGTCATGAACCTTGTGGGTGTGCGACGCCATGCAATATCTAGTGGTGCACTGCGTAAATCAGTCGGCGAATTGTAACAATACGAGAAATCCAACAGGTGCCGAAAAAGGAAGGCCGGTTGAATTTCATGAATAACGTCATGGAGTTGCCAAGACCCCATTTACAAAGCTTCCGGTCGCCCACGTCTCCTTTACTCTTTTACACCCACCACCACCACCATCCGCCTTGCAGATACTATGGATTTTGTCAAGAAATTCGGAGCGGAGCACCAGTCGAAAGGAGACGGCTCGAACAAGCAGCAAGCGCAGTCTGGCGGGGGAGGACTCATGGACAAAGTGAACAACGCGATGGGCGGTGGAGCGTCTGGGGAGAAGAACGAAGGTACTTCTGCTTTGTATGCTTCGAACTCCAAACTAACCGCGAGTTCAATCCAGATCTCCTCGACAAGGGTAGGTCCTGTGTCGACCACTGCAGATGGAGATCTAACCGATTATAGCTGTCGATTTCGTTCAGGAGAAGATGGGCGAGGGAGACCAGTCGAACGAGAGCGCGATGGAGCAGGCGAAGGATGAGCAGATCTCCGATTCCCTTCGGAAGCAGTACAAAAGTAAGCTGGATATCGGAGACGAACTCGTTCGGCACCGACAGTGAAATTTGGCATGATCGGCGACAAATCGTGAAGGCGCTCGGAGAAGTTCCTTCTCACGGCGAGAAACAATGTACTGTACACTAGAGCCACGCAATCATATCACCGTTTCAGTTGGCTTTCTGAGTTGCAGCAAATGTCTAGCCGTAACCTCTTCAACAGGGAGGGTCCCGTTCCTAAATTCCAAGTCAACAAGTGAGGTACCGGCTCATTTGTTGAAGCGTCTGTCTACGAGAGACTAAATTCCAAGACCGTATAATCAAGATTAATTAACATTCACTCAAGAAAACATTGATGTCAAGAAACCGAAAAAAAATGTGCACATCAATTTGAAGCACGCTGCACAGGCTATCAAGAACTCCAAGTCTAGGTGCGCCGAGAGACCTAATCCATTTCTGACCAAGGCACTTAGACCCTCGAAATGGCTGTATGATAACGGTAAGAACGAAACCTCAACGTCGATCGGTACCAGGCATATGGTCTCCAAGGAGCTCAGCCCTCGTCACCAATCCATAAGTTGCGGTCATAACTTCACGGCTTGCCTTGACTTTAAAGTGTTTATCTCATTGCGCAGGACCGCAGGGATAGGAAAACTGTGCGCACTCTGTCGCGATCCCGACAAAAAGATCCATCACCCTAACGCCCTTGATGTTTTCGACTTTCACCTTGAAGCCACTGGGCAAGAAGCCTCGCCTTGGGATTTCGATTTCGAGAATTGTCACAACAGGAATCGATATGAAATCGTTGGCGATCGCCAGTGCGGCGAGCTCCGGGCAGTTGCCACCAGAAGAAAAAGAAATAAACGTTTCCGGGGCCGCCACGCGGTATGAGACCTTATGCAACACGGGATGCTGCTGGACCGAGTCGTTAGATGACGTACACCAAACAGTAAATGATAAGTCTTACCCTAACAGGTTCAGCTGCGTCGGCGGCTTCCCTTTCGCCGCTGCAGACTCTTTCGTTTGGTTCACGACAACCTGTTCATGCAGTCCGCGACATCAAGAGCCGAAAGTGCTCGATTGGCCGCATCGGGTTGAACATACACCTTGCTGAGCTTCTTGAACATCTGCACACTGAGGGCGGGGTCTTCGGTGACGATGGCATTCCACTGGACAGACACAGAGCACAACAGAAAGCAACGATTTGTAGGAGAGCTGCCAGGGAAAATATTATATTCAAGAGCTCGGGAGGGAAGTCTTTCAGGCTCTGTAGCAGTATGAGGGATGATTTGGGGACCGCTCACCATTTTTGTGGTCGACGTCGGAGTGCAGGTCGTTTTGATAGCCCACGTAATGCGACGTAAAAATGTTCCACCTTACCCGATTCAGCGTTTCGATGGTTGAAAACCGATCCTGCATGAAAACTGAACCAGATAAACAGTACTGGCAGAAGCCTCCATAGAAAAAGAACCGCCGAAGGAAGACCGATTCGCTCAGCTCCAAGCCCAGAAAATTTCGACCAGTATGAGAGACCAGAAGCGAGAGAATGAGGCGTACTGCCACAAGGCAAGGATTTACGCGACGCGACGGACCAGAGCGGCACTTGCCGAGATCACATGACCGTTTCACGCTGACTCCTTTTGCTCCAAACCATGTCCAGCATCGAAATCCAGGATCCCACCTTTCTCACTTTCGTTGCACATGAACTTGAACAGGCCGGTATAAAACAGAGACCCAATCCAGAATCCTTCTCCCGAGACAGCGTTTTCAAACGTCAAGCTGCCATCCTCGACAGTTTTGCCCATATATTGGTCGCACAACCTCAAAACCAGGTGGTTGCGGTAGCTGCATTACTCCTGGAGGGCCCA
Organism: Mycena epipterygia; assembly: GCA_029281465.1. Classification (NCBI taxonomy): domain Eukaryota; kingdom Fungi; phylum Basidiomycota; class Agaricomycetes; order Agaricales; family Mycenaceae; genus Mycena; species Mycena epipterygia. The sequence goes on along the minus strand of JARJCQ010000030.1, from coordinate 422,916 downwards.
AACGGCGGTCTATCCATCCTCGTCGCCGAGAATCGAACACCACTCCCAGCAGTCATCCCTCATCTCAAGGACGTTTTCGTCCACCTGCGTCGTATCCATTCAGAACGACCACGAACACCGGAGGGCCAGCAAATTTCCCCCGAAATCCCCAGCTTTGTAGGGGCCCGAGCTGACAACTCCGTTTTCGAATCCGAGCTGATCGAGTTGGAAGTTGCGATCTTGAAGTACTCATGGGCCAAACTTCACCATCGGTTTGTCAAGAACTTCCGCCATAACCACTTCATAGAAACTGGTAATGATGTATGCGGCGGCCCCGCAGAGGAGCGCGCAGATCTGGACGACACCGAGCGCGCACTCTTGAATCGTCTCCAGACGGTGGTCAAGAGAGACCTGGTAGAGGATATCCAAGCCATGGTGGAGGCCATCGAGCGACTTACAGGGATATTGGCTTCGGGTGTCAGTGATAAACTCGTTAGACGTGTCCGCCTGCCTTTACATACGCTGCTCGAAGGGGCAGAGATATTCAGAGAAAGGAGCGAAGTCTCGCACCTTTGGGATCTTTACACCCGCGGTAAGTTTCTGGTCTGTCACTATAAATCTAGGTGGCCCACTCGTCTGCATGTCAGCCCGTTTACAGAAGCAAAATCTCAACGTCAAGAAGGATCCAGACGTACTTCGTTGGCTGCGCAAGACGGTCTCACTGTGCGAGCATTGCGCTCATATTGCTAATATCACTGTCTCGCCAACCCTCGCACACATGCTACTGCAACGCGAGATTTCGATTACGGCGGTCGTGAATCCATCCCCGCATCGCAAGTCTATATCGCTCGACAAGCCGACAATTACGCGGATCTTGGCTACCGTCAACTGCAAGTTCGACGACAAGTCCGTGGACGACTTCCTCGGCAGGCTAGCAACAGCTCACAAACGCAAATTGGGGGAAGGCAAGTTCAGTTTATGCATCAATGCTCATTCGTCTGATCAGACCACGCACTGCAGATGATGACACTCCCTTGGCGACACACTGCGAGTGTCATTTGCTCACCAAGCTCCACAACCGCTCCGCTATCCCATACATCGGCGTTTCCAAGTTGTCCTGCGCATTTTGTGATATCTACTTTACTGCGTATCGGGATGCTACCGGGATCAAGATCTACACCCGCGGCGTTCAAACCCAGACTGCACCCTGGTCTTTCCCCACACTTCTTGAAGACCCAATTCTCGATCTCGACATCCGGAAGCGCGTATCTGAGAAACTCTTGAGGATGATCACTGAGGGCTGGAATGCCTTTCAGCGAGCTTCTTTGAATCCGCATAGCACAGCCGCATCTAGTATGAATGATCGGAGGAGACGGCATGGAAACAAAATGAGTACACGTCCGTTTTCCGTTATATCAAGGGAAGCAAATTAACTTGTGTCCTTAGAAGAGTTAAGGAAGATGATGACGGAGGAGGACCTCTCAGAACGCGAAGAGGAGGACGCTGTAGAAAGCGAACCGATGTCGTCTCCTTAGCTGAGCAGCAAATACGTCTTATTTTTTTCGAGAGAGCAAGATCATAAAAGAACTGTTACGAAAACAACGTAGCTTGGGAGGCTTGTCATCCGTTCTTCGGAGGATATAAATGCACCTTTTCATTGTTCTACATCTACAAAGTATCGCCAAAATAATGCAGATGAATGCGTGTAACAGTGATTTGGGAGCGCTTGGACCATCCGGCACAACGGCGCCGGTTGCCTGCCCTTGCGCAGGGCTCGCAGAGTATGCTCTTCCAGGATGCAAAAACTCTGGGATGGGAGACTGCATTCAAGATCTGCCACTTGCGCGAGACATCCTTCAGGATTTGTATCGAGACGCGTCTGAACTATAACCGCTACTATGACGTGGCCTCCGCAAATGCCTATCCAACATCGTCCGACGTCGAGAAGACATTTGCAGAAGAATTCCGACACGCTGATTTGGACAGCGCGGAGTATCTCCCACAAAATGAGGCAGTTCACTCATCCACAGTAGCTTACTATTAGTTAGGCTACGGATGTTATGTATCTTCAGTAGTGTTGGTTTTGGTTCCTTCTAGTGAACTTGAAAATTCTAGCGCTCTGGAAAACCCGTTTTGGCAAGTTCAACACTTGTCCAATGTTGAACTGCGATTGGTTTCGTTTGGCAAAGTTGTCTCCCATCGCGCAACGCAGAGTCTTTGACTTTTTGCCCCACGACTTTGGCACACACGTGAGCGGCAGTTCGGCCGGGTCGTTGGATTTTGAAGCTCCGATGTTCTGGTGTAATGGGCCTCTTCCTCTCTACCAACACCACGCCTCATACCACCCATCCATTAGCCCCCAGCTCTCAAATCCACCGAACCTGATACATATCAACCTCCCCCCGCTGCTCTAGCATGTCCCCGACTGGATTACGGCGTACTACCCCCGACATATTCACGCGCATTTGGGCGCATCCAAGATTCGCAAGTGGCAAGGGCCTTACCCTCGTACCCAGTGAGCTTGGTATCTCTTGCCACTCCCCTCCTGAACTGACATAACCAACCAATCTCGCGTTTGGTCTGGCCGACATCGAGCAAACGTCTGTTTGCCACAGACGGTGGCATCCGCTGCCTCTTCGCGCTACGCGGGCACTAAAATTCCTGAAAAAAATACATAGTGAGATTAAACCCCATATCCCATGGTCCTCTCCCCTCGGACGCGTCCAAACGCGTCTAGATCGGCCAAATTCCTCTTCGCGCTCAGATTTTTCATGTAGTCCATGTAGTATTCAACTCCCCTTGTATTTATTCGTAGTTTCTGCCCAAAAAATTTTATTCATTCAACACTCTTTTCTGATAATTCCTTGCCCTCGATGCCACTCCGAACTTCTGTTTCATACGCTGAGGCAGCGGAGAATCAAATTCCTTGCAGAGTGCCGAACTGTCGTTCACGTGAAGTCAAAGTCGTGGGGCAAAAAGTACGCAACTGCAACGCAGTCGTGGTCTCTACTCTGCCAGACACTCTAGTTCATAGGCAACACCCATACCTGAAAAGAGCTCTAGCTCGCAAATTTGCTTCGAATTTCACTCGCCTTCACTCGACTTCGAGTTGATGTCCGCCTCCGACCAGCCAGTTCTTCCCGTGTTGACTAGTCATACCTTGAAGGAATTTGAAGTGAGTGCATTTAAAAACGTGGAGATCCTTAGTACTATAGCTCTTGTCATGCTACCCTCAAGGAGTCAGGCTTGCCCAACGATTTCCCGCCAGAAATCTTATCGCGCGTCCTGCACCACCTTTCGTACAAAGACCTTCTCACCGTGTTGTCCGTTGCAAAAAAATGGAAGGCTATCGTAGACGGCGACCCCGCACTTGGCGTTCAAATGTTCAAGAGGGCCAGCCAGGGGTATGTTGAAGCAGGTGCGGATGTGATCCAGCGACCTGCAAACTCGGCTGCTGACTGCCTCATGCCCGCGATGCAGGAGACGGCTCCTGTGGTGACGACACGGCGCCGGACAGTGAGAAACTTAGGGCAAGTAGATTCCATGGGGTCGGACCCAGAATGGCGCTGAGTTGTCCTTACCCTCAGATGCATCCGGTGCTCTCGCTGATTTCTTTCACACTGCGCGATGCTGTCTCAGAGACGTTGATATTCACCAGAAAGAATGGGGTCTTGGAGGAAACTAAATTAGCTGATTCCGCCGTTATGAATGACCTAGCAACCATCCCGGCGGTGCAGACATTCACCATCAAGATAGAGGAGGGGTTGAACGAACTAATCTCAGCCGAAGTCGAAGTCAAAAACAATACAGGTATCAGGATTATCGACATCTTCACCGAGTTGACTGAAGCGTAAGCGCGCCTGTTGTTTACGATCTGTCCTGGGCTAACATTGCCCAGAGGAAAACGCATTGTCGTGACTGAGGAGGAGGGACCCCTGCCGCTTCACGAGGCCCTGGGGGATCATGTGTGCGTGGAACCCTCTTCAGAGCCATCCCCGTTAATCCATGCTTAGGTTCTACGAAGGTTGGATGATGTTGAAGCGTACGGGAACGGCGCTTTCAGCCTATCTCGACTTGGGTTCTTGAATGCACGATGGAAATTGTGAAAGAAGATCTAAAACATCAGTTGATGTACACCCAGTCGTTCGTTCTATACAAAGCATTGCCAAAATAATACAGATGAATGCGCGACAGCAAGCGTAACTGTGGGCCACAGCTAGCCGATGGACATGGCAGAGTCCGTGAGATCTGATATCTGCGAGGTCCCCGCCTTCGGACGCATGGAGAACACGACGTCCTTGATCACCTGCGCGATCAGCCCGTGCTGCGCCTCCACGGCGATCTTAGTGCTGGGTGGACGTCAGCGCGGAAACAAATGAGGATCGCGGGCACACACCTGTCTTTGACGCTCTTCGTCAGCTGGTTGTCTTCCTTCTTCTTCTCCTCTTTCTCCTTCTGCAGGAGCTGCGTCAGAGGGGGCAGCATGCAAGCGCGCGGACGTACCTTCGCGGCGAAGTTGGGGTTCTCTGGCAGGACGGGCACGGACGCGCGCGTGCTGGCTACGGCCGTCTGCGCCTTTGCGAGCTTTTGGTGCAGGTCAGACAGCTGTGACACGGCGTACGCGCGATTCTGCGACATCGTCAGCATCGACCAGGAATTCGCGCTGGGGACGCACGGAGATGAGTGGGCTCTGGCTGAGGGTGTTGACCCAGTACTTGTTCCAGAGCATGCCGAGCAGCTCCGTGTCAAGGCTGGACTTGAAGATCTCGACCTCGAGCTGGTAATACTGGTTCGCGTGCACGCCAAAGTCCTCGATCTTGCTCAGCGGGATGGACTGGTACTCGGACGCGGCGGCGTTGGGCGGGGTGTAGTTCTCGGGGTACGTGCGGAAGGCGCCGATGTCGACCTTGCCCGCGGAGATGGTGCGGTTGGGGTCGATGACGACGGCGACGAAAGGGTCTTGGAACTTCTGGTTATTGAGCTGGGTATTGACGTCGATGCCCGAGAGCCAGCAGCCGTAGCCGGGGTGGGAGTGGTACCACCCGATGGCGTTCTCCAATCGGCCCGCCTGGAAAAAAGGAATGTTAGGAAGGCACCCCAAAGAGCGTAAATATTCGTACCTTCTCGCTCTTGTCGATGTACTCCACCATGTACTCGTTCGCCTCGCTCGCGGCGTTTACACGCGTCTCCGTACCCTGCACAGGCAGCGCGAACGAGTCCATGATAACCAGGGAGTTGCCCATAACCTTCCCCTGCATGAGGCCCATGATCTCGTGCGGCACGCCCGAGCGCGCGTGGATGACCTGAAAGAGGACCTCATCGGCATGTATATGGCGAAAGATGCTGGTAACCGTACCATCTTAATCAAAGCCACCGCTGATATCTTGCACGATTTAAAGTAGTGCGGGCTGCGCATTGTGAGCTACAAGTCGAATAAAGGCGAAGAGCAAAACTGACTCCTTCGTCCATGGCTGCTCCCGGTTGATGCGCTTGTTGGCTTCCACGTCGAACTTGTATATCTGGTCCTCCGCCGACACCTCGAGGACGTCGTTTGCTAAAGAGAACGTCTTAAGCGCCGTGCTCGACGACGACATGGCTCGCTCAGTATCTTGTGCGATCTTGGTCGCGCTGCCCCGATAATGTACCACAACAAAAGTTGAAAGCCCTGCAGAGGGGTATTCAGCGCTTTGACCAGGTAAGAAGAGGGCAGCTGTACAAAAGCGAAGACGATAGGAAACAGGAAACCTGTTATGCGTCGCAGTGTGACTGTGACAAATTCCTCTAAAATCAACCACTATGTCCTCTAAACTTAAGTCTATTCCATGGCGCGTGAGGCTGCGCATTTGGTTTTATTTTCGTCCCAGAGAATTCTTCTACCGTTATACATACTTGCTTTAAATACTCTTGCGGCAAGTGTCCTTCCCACATTTCCGATCTTTTCTCAACTCTTTCCATCGTAGAACCCCGCATCTTTCCCGGATTGCTACTCTTTTGCTCTGACCTATTCCTTGGAAACTTCCCATTCCATCTCATTTCTCTGCTCAGACTTTGCAGCAAGATCCTGGCATCGTACAGCGCCATCGAGACGACGTGGAGATGGCTGTTCTTCGAGGAACTTGGCTCTTTCGTTGGCGTGATACACCGCTTCGTGTTCTCTATCGTCTATGCGACTGCACAGTGGACTACAACGCCAACGAGATGATGATGGACTCCCAGTACCTGTTCCATGAGCAGGCGCACTGGCGACTTGTCGACATTCCGGATCCCAGAGACCCTGACCCCATCTGATACTCAATCCTAGCATCCCTAGTCGAGGACCTGGTTGATTCGTTCAACTACAAGATCAAAATGGGATTGCGACGTGGTATTACATTTGATGAGCCATGGCTTATCGAAAGATTCAAGAACACACAGACCCTCTTTACGAAAGTGCTTCTTCATGGGAAAACGCTGTTGGGCCTCTTCTGGAGCATCTTCAGCTAGGCCCACAGTGTCGAGCGGCGCCTGCTTTTTCCCGGCGCAATTTACAAGCCAACATGAACCACTGCGCAATTTTTAACTCGTAAGGTGCAATACATATCATTTGATGTTCGTCGCTGCTATGCTAACCTACTCAACGATGCCTAATGTTTTAGTTTCTCGCTGTTCCTGAGACTATTGATATGCGCGAGCTGCAAATCGAATTAGACACGGCCAAAATCACATTTGGGTTTGTGCCACAACCGTTTCGGCGTTAGTCCACGACCCAGGTATGTCACTTATCATAGTGTACTGCCTACCTGCGTAAAGTACCTCCTGCAGTACCTGCGCGTCTGGAGAGAAGATATCGACGTCTTTCGTTTTTTCCCGATTTTTGAACCGTAGGACTGAGCAAACACCGCCTGCTACAATTATCTGAAAAGTTTGTCCCGGCTTTTGGGCCAGTAACCATTCGGAAACAAAACCAAGCCCTAAAACAGCGACCACGTTGGTTTCATTACTTTAGGTTGGAGAGCTGATATTCTGAACGTACCGGCTAGGATATCCTCAGCATAAAGGTCATGCTTTCATTCTAGGCCGGACTAAATCGGTTTCAACGTCTTCATGCCAATTCATGTTCAACATCTCGTTTGAAACTACCACGTTCTATATTTCGATCTCTCCTCCGCAGCCACCAAAAGCACCGGTTTCCCCGCAGCTTCGTTCCCACCTTCCCTAAGAACGGCCGCCAGCGCGGCAGGCCCATTCTCCAGGCCCTCCGTAACATGCTCTTTCGCGGTGATCTTGCCTTCCGCGACGAGGCGCGGCATCTCCGCATAGAACCGCGGGGCTAGGCAGGGCGCGAGGTCGGGGACGAGGAACCCCTCGATCCGGATACGCTTCTTGAACACCATGCTCATGTTCTGTGTCCGCCAGTCAATAAATAATTTTGCGAAATTGTATTGATGAGACGGCTTGCCTTGATCCCATAGCGTTCTTCCGGCGCGACGGAGTATTCAGATATCGAGCCGCACATCTGGAGGCATGCAGTAAGTATCAGATATCTTTTTTTGAACCAGAGTGCAGAGCCGTACGATTAGTCGAGCGCGAAGACGGGAATACTCGATGGCGAGTTCGACGGTCTCGCCGCCGACGTTGTCCCAGTACAGATCCTGAGAGAACAAAAGGCATTAGATCCATCTCAGGGAAAACGAGAACCTGGTACCAAAGGGCCGTGTGCCTTCAAAACTGAAGCAATGGGCGTGGTCTTGTAGTTGAACGCAAAATCCGCGCCCAGTTGGCGCATATACTCAACCTTGGTGTCTGCACCAGCGGAAGCGATTACTTTCAGCCTGAAGAATGTCGTGAGTCTGATTAACTGAGATGCCGAAATTCAACACACCCTTTTGCCTTGGCAAGTTGAATGACAACACTGAAAGTTGTTCAACTTTGCGCGTGAAATTTAACAACCGCAACATACATTCCAACTGCAGACGCGCCGGATGATACGTAGATGGTTTCCCCCTGTTTTGTTTAGTATAAAAGAAAAGACGATGCAGTTGGAATATGTACCGCTTTCGCATCGGCGCAGCCCTCGAACCCACAAAATGCTGTGAGGCCAGGCGCGCCGAGGACAGTCAGATACCGGCTCCAGGGGAAAGCGCCCTTGGGATCTGGAACAATCTGCAAAGACAGCGCATCGACATCGAACGTGTAGTCCGGCACCTCCGTCGCGTTATACCTGGCCCGTCCTGCAGATTTGTGGGTTCTACGTGTAACGCAAAAATAAATAATTATTACCCTCGACATAGGGCTGGACGGTGTACGCTTCCCAAGTGGTAAGACCATAAAGGTGGTCCTGTTGAATACGGTCAACGTGGAAGTATAAGAGACAGAAAATGGGCCAGACTCCGGTGTTTATTCCTACAGCAACGGTTAGGATTAGAATTAAGCAAACGCCGCGACTTGCCTTCTTTCTCGGACCTCAGCACAACGACAAGTCCGAAACTCACTAGTCTACAATTATGATTTAGCAAGCGATCGGACCAATCATCCTGCACTCACGGCTCCCCCAAGACGGCGTGCGTAGAATAACTGGCAACCGACAGATCGCGCATCCGTTCGCGCATAAAGGGCTCTGGGCTGTACGAGTTGCTTGAGGTTTTGAATGCGTGCAACATCGCTGGTAATCCTACCTGAGCATCAAGGTCTTCGTCAGGAACCCACCCCGCAGAGGGACCGTGTCCAGATCGATTGAATGCGAGTCTCGCTCGAATACGACGTGCTCGCCAGGCATCGGGATGCCTGCGCCCGGTCGCTTTGCAAACACGACTCGAGGGTTTTCAGTGAGCATGAAAATTGTGGGCAGTGGGTGGAGTTGTGTCAAGAGATGACGGTGCTCGAGGTCGGTAAAATTTGATCATGAGGTGAGCATATGGCGGCCTGCCCGCTATGGTGTACCCGCACCACTGGCACGCAGATCAGAAGACAAAGAAGTCCAAAAGGAGCATTCTCGGTAAGTCCTCTGTCAGCCAGAGGGAACTGCACCAGTGCCTGGGGAGATATTTAAAAAGCCAATTGAGTTGCAGCCACAATCAGACTTTCAGCGGCGGGACAGTGCGCGGTGGCAAGGAAATTTCGATGCGGGCTGTTGAGACAGAAGGGGAAATCAAGCGTCGGGGCGTGAGATGGATTTTGAAGGGAAGGAGATAGCCTGCGGACAGTCGGGTGCTGTGTCTTTGCAATTGTCTCCCAGGTCTTGGCGTTCAGGCTCGGTTCAGAGTCTTTCTGGATTTCTGTGGGACCAGATGCTAATTTCCGGCGGGACGCGCTGAATCTTGCTTTGCATAGGCGTTAGCTTCAACGGTTAAGAGTAAGCAGTTTCGCCAGTCACATCAATACTTGAGTTGAGCATCAATTGAAATTGACTGTAACAATCTACGTACATGTGAAGTTGAGAAATATTTATAACCTCCAAACACTGGATGCTAAGTTAAGTACCCGCACCTGGAGTACCCACATGGTGGTTGGAAATACTGAGATGCTAAGTCAATGCTAAGTTAAAATACCTGGAGTGCTCACATGGTGGCTGCCGATCGGTGCATGGATGTGAAACATTTTGAAGAAATCTTAGGTAAATAATCGAGCATGCCATCCGTTGAGGATGGAGCGAACAGAACGTTGGTCTTTGGTCGTCCGTACGCAATGTTTGTTTCCATGTTTGACGTGGTGGGTCCGTCAGATATTGAATTCAAAGAAGTTGATGTGAAGCAGCCCTGTCGGTTGTCGGCCGCCGAAGAGGGCCCGAATTTGAATTTTCCGGACAACGAGGCTCTCGTCAGTCGCGCGCCTCGCAGCCCTGTCGAGAGAGGAACCAGCCACTGTTACGATAAAGTGCCTGTAAGAGACGACTCGTAGTAGGGGCCTAGTCCTAAACTCAGAGGCCTCAGGCTAGCGTTAAATCAGAAGGTAGTCGAAGTTGGGTTAAGGTGTTAAGATAAATCACTATCCCGTCGGTAGAGAGCATTTTCGCCTTGCAACAGGCAGCGCGAAGGTGAAATCAGTAAGTACACGCGCTTCAGGTGCGCGTCGGCACGTGGGCGCGCGTCTTGCTAAGGCCAGCAGAAAACCGAGAAAACCACCATGGGCGAATCCACCCCCACCAAGCTCCCGCCAGGAATGGTCATGGGCCCCGACGGCAAGCCGTGCAAGGCATGCACCAGCGGCGCCGCGTTCCGGAACTGGAAGCCCCCCAGCGGCAAACCCGCTGCCCTCGGAGCAGCCGCAGCGACCGTCTCGACCGCAACGAGCGCAAAGACATCACAGTGCCCGCCCGACAAGGAGCAGCTGGGCCGCGCGACATGGGCGTTCCTGCACACGACGGCCGCGTACTACCCCGAGCGCCCGACGCCGAACCAACGTGCGAACATGCTCATGCTCATCCGCGCGCTGCCCGTGCTGTACCCGTGCTCCCACTGCGCGGACGACTTTGGGGAGAGCGTCGCGCAGAATCCGCCGGATGTGAGCGGGCGCGCGGGGCTCAGTCGGTGGTTTTGCGAGCGGCATAACGAGGTGAATGAGAAGCTGGGGAAGGAGCCGTTTGATTGTGTCAAAACGGACGAGCGGTGGAAGGATGGGCCAAAGGATGGGAGCTGCAATTAGAGGGCGAGAGATAGACCCAACCCCCACTCGATACATAATGCATAATAGGCGCAGAGAATAAGAAATAATATCCCATCCTCATGACTCAAAACACAATGCACATGCAGGACCTCAATATACGTCTCATACTTAAAATAGGCGTCTGAAATCCATTCTTTCGTTCGCCAGGCAGATGGGCATGTTCAAAACCATAGCATAGCATGAGTTCTACCATACGACTACCCAATCCCACACGACCACACTCAGAAAGTGCTGGGGCGGTGAGCGATGAACGTCGACCGGATCTTGGTGACGCGGTGGGGCAGGGGGAACTTGAGGTTCGGGGTCATCAGCTGCTTGATGTACGGGCGGCGCACATCGGCCGACTTTTCGATCTCGACAACACGGAGGATCTGCAGAGAGCAAATAAATGAGCATCGCGTACAAGCATCAGCAGGGCAGGGCCACGTACGTGGATCGACCGGAAGCGGGCACGGTGGCGGGCGGCCATGTCCTGGTACAGGCTCTTGACCGCGTCAGCGCGGGAGAGGTCGCGGAATTCCTTGTACATATTGTGTGTACCGGAGCGCGAGTCGTAGCGGATCCAGATGCCGAAGTTCTTGACCTTCAACGGCTTCTTCTCGTGAATCTAGAAAAACGGTCAATTCCCATTCCGCCTGCCTCTTGGGGGCTGCAAGGGACGCTACACACGACGTTGACGCCAATGATCTCGCCATTGGCCTTCTTGACCTTTTTCAGCTGCCTGGTGGGGGTCAGCGGAAGTAGTGGGCGTGGAGTGGGCACGCACCTGAGGAAGTACCAGAACCGCGACTTTGCGACGACCTCGTTGGGTGCGAATATGCGCATGCGGTAGATTTTGGGAGTCGGGTCCGACTCCGTGGGCAGATGGCGCCCAATAACCTGGAATTCCTGGAGGCCCATTCTGCAGAAGACATGTCAGTCTGTATCCACAAGTCGACATCGAATCCAGCGAATCCATCCGTTCAGCCCATTCTTTTCCCGCAGAAACTGGCCAAGCAGGCGGCGGAGGTTCATAAGAACGAGGAACGAGGCTCACTTTGGCGGATGTCTTGAGGAGAAGAGAGGAAAATGGAAAAGGAAAATTTGCGACTTCGACTTGCGAGAGTTTGTGACGTGACGGAAGTGATGTGACAGGTACTCGACACAGCCACCGAACGGGACTATCCATGCTCAAAGCAGTATCGAGATTCCTACGAAGCCGGCGACCAAGCGCCACTTTTCGAGCAGAAGAGCCATAAGCACTCGAGTCTCGCCGAATTCAAGAGTTATGCATCCGTGTCTTTATCGCATGTCTTTGACTTCACGGTTTGACCCAAGGCTCATCTTCCGTCGATTCGGTGGTTCAAAATCGGATGCTTTAACTCGTTGAGGGACTTTCGTAATTTGTCGGTCTACAATGCCTTTGTGTGCGGCACGTCTTGTCCCTTTTTTCTCGCAACCACATACGCCAAGATCACACCGCAAATATCCTCCCTTCAAGTCGCCAGGTTAAAGTGAGGCTATTATCTGGTCCCGCGAAAGGCTCCATTCGAATCCGCGGGGCGCGGAGCGAATGGCGACTGACTTGAAGGGCGATATCTCACGACACACCAACCTAATTAAAGTCGGGGTGTCGCGCCCTGCAGAGTCTTACTCTTACTCCGCCTCCGAAAAATCAGACTTAGAATGCACCTGTGAGCCCCCTTCTACTGCGGCCGGACACCTCCCTGACTCCGCATGCAGAACCACTTCCTCGCTCCTGGAGAAACGCCGCCGCATCGTCGCGCTCACATTCTTTTTGGCTACCTGTCTTTATGCCTAGGTGTTCTGGGACGTCTCTTACGAGCGGATACTGTCCTTCCGTACCTACGCCCTCCCGCATACGGCGGAGTCCCACCTGGTTGCACACCTATTCAGCGGCCACGACTCGCCCACCGAGACTTCCGGCCGTGGAAGAACGCGACGCGCACGCCCCTCGTGTCTCGAGCACGACACCTGGACGCCGAACCAGAACAAAGGTGCTCGGGGATTTGTCGACGTCTTTCGGGTCTAACGCGACGCAGTGGTCCTAGTGGAGAACATGTACTTCATGGCGAGTATGAGGGGCGCGACCGGCGGGGAGGAAATTTGGTATGTACGCTTCCCTGGGTGGCAGAAATCTAGCTAACTGACGTTCAAGGCCGCTTCCACCGTGCGTTTCGCGCGTTGTGAATCGACCCCCCCGCTGGGATCCTGGTACACAGATCAAGGCGATGGGGAACCTCGGCTACACGATCTTCTACGCCGAGTTGCTCGCCGAGCTCGCGGATCTGTATCGCATCGTCCCGGACCTCGTCAAGATCGTGATCGTCGCCGACTGGGACTCCTTCGCGTGCTATGCGGACAAGGAAAACTGCGTGCAATCCGAGCAAAATTCCTCCGGTATCCCCATCCACAAGGTATCTTTCTATCCCTCCTCTGGCCACCTTCCTCGCTAACGCGTGCCCGCCAGATCTTCTGGGTATGTACGCGCCCGTTCACTTATGCTGTAGTATTGCTTATCGGCCCTAAGCCCTTCCCGCGGCACCACCTCGGTCAGCGCTGGGTCCTCGCCCCGGAGCCCTTCGCGCTACAGCCGGACCCCTACCTCGTCTCGAACAACACATATCTCGGCTACTCAATCGAGGCCGACTGCTTGCTCACGCCCTTCGTCCCGCCGCGCGTCCCGCGCACGCGTGGGTCCTCACGGAACTGCTGCGCTATCCGCAGCCCGACCGCGGTACCGCATGGTCCAAGGACGACTTCGACGCCACGACGCGCGAGGCGGGCGTGACCTTCGCGCTGGGCGCGGGCCTCTCGGACGACGACCCCGCTACGGCGGAATACCAGAAGGAGCTCGAGCGCGGGCTGCCTGCGGCGCCTGGAGAAGGCGGAGTTTATGGGTCGCGTCGCGCAGACGGGGGTCTTGGGCGGCGTGGGGAATCCGCTCATGTGCGTGTCGCCTCGGCATATGCATGTTACCTTAGCTCATAGGCATATAGCTCGCCGACGCTGTGCAACGCCCTGTGCCTCGGGGTGCCGTTCATCCACCCGCTGGAGCGCTGGGACGCGGCGAACCTGGACGATACCACGCAATACCACGGGCAGCAGTGAGCGTTTGTCGTAGTCTTCCGAATTCCGTTTTGTTAATCTGATGGCGTTCATGAAACCGCCGTACGTCTACAACGTGCGTCTACCCCTCCTCGCTGGAATGCCTGCTCACCGCGATTTCAGGTCCGCCAGGGCGACCGCGAGGGCTTCGTGAAAGCCATTAAAGACGCGCTCGCGAATGCCATCGAATCGTACGCCTTTATCTCAACTACGCGCTCTTCATGCCGACTGTATCCTGCAAACAGGTACATCCCAGTGTCGTCGGTGGAGTGGCGACTGGCAGAAATCATGGACCACGATTGGGAGCGGAGCCAGGCCGAGTGGTGCAATGAGCCGTGTGGATGTCTAACACCGTGCGATATGGGGACATGACTTTTGTGTCAACAACGCAAACCAAAAATTAAAAACTTGCACGGCCGGACCTCTGTCTGTAACTGCTGACACATATGTACACCAAAGGCCAATCCAAATAGGTAGATCAAGCGTCTTATAAATTAAGGAGTTATCGTATATTCAATCGAGGTCAGTAGCCAGCATGTATCCAAGTAATCGACGTCGCCGCAATGTAAATATCGGGTATTCAGCGGCGCCCGACGTTCGACAGCGTGCGCAGAAGACGGCGGACCGTTCCACCCTTCTTCGCGACGGGCAAGAGTTTGCCGTCCCCCTTCAGGCCTTCGACCTCGGTGTACGGATTGAAGGCCTCCAGGGCCGCATCGTACGGGGCCAATTCCACGCGCATGGTGGGCGGTTCCGGCCCCGTGCGCGCCGAGAGGGAGTACGACGGTGCGCGGGAGTACGACGGTGCGCGGGAGTGCGCCGGGGACTGCGCGGGCGAGAAGGCGGACGATGCCATCGTCGAGTTCGAGTCGCCCGAGCCGAACCAGAGGAAGCTCGTCCCCTTGGTGGCGTGCGAGCGCCGGTGGCGCCCGATGGAGACGTTCCACGCGCTGGGCGCCGATGTGAGCGCGGGCTTGTGGTCGTGGACGGAGTGTCCGTGGGCGTGAGTGTTCTCGGAGGACGCGGCCAGCGAGGCGGCGTCGAAGTCGCGCGGAGACATGAGCGCCAGATCCACGCCGTCCTCGTATTCGTCGTCCTCCACGAGCACGACATTATCCGCACCAAAGACAGAGGAGGCTGCGCTCGGCGTGGCGGGGCCCTCGGAGGAGAGGGAGTCGCTGCGGCTGCGCGTGAGGAGACTCGGTGTGCTCGCGGAGTATATGGCATCTGCGTGGTTGAGGCTGCTGCTGCGCGGCGGCGTCACTGGCGCCAGGTGGACGAGCGACACGCGCTTCCCGCCTTCGCCGCGCACGGACTGCCGCCCCGCCCTCGCGGACACGGGAAGAACGACGTTCGGCGCGGCGAGGCTCAGACGAGAGAAGCGAGGAGTTTCTCCGAAGGGCGGTGTTGTGAGCCAGTTGTCCCCGCTCTCGTTGCTTCGGTGTCCGTTGGTCGGGACAGCAGCACCGTAGGGAGAGAGAGCTGCAGTGGGCCGCGGCGGGAGTGTAGAGGCGCACCGATTAGACGAGGGTGCTGTGAGCGCGCGTGGGAAGCTTGGGGGAGGGGGAGGGAAGGACGACGACAGATCAGACATTGACATGGAGGCGGACAGGGAGCTGCGGGAGCGCGCGCGCGCACGGTGGCGCGGGGAGGGCGGCGGTGGGGGCAGTGGTGTGTGAGTGATGCTAGGACCGGTGTTGGTGGTCGCTTTGACGTCAGCATTGGCGGGCAGGGCGGGAAGTGGGATAGGAGGCGGTGGCGTTTTGAGCCCGAGTGGGCGCTTGACCAGCGCAAGAATTGATGCACGCTTGGACAGTCGTTTAGACACGGGAGGAGCCTGAAGGAGCGGAGGCGGATTAGAGCGCAAGAGAGTGTGAAGTTCCGGCGTTGAGGATATGCGCGGAGGGGGAGTAGGGGTATCGTCGTCGGGTGTGCCCTCGCTCAAAAACGCGGGCCCTGCAAGAGGAGATGAGTGCAGGGGCTTGCGCATAAGGCCAATGCTCTGGCGTCTATCGAGCACACTCGCGCTAGAGGAGCGCAGAGGGTCGAAGTCGGGGGCAGAAGACACGTTATACTGGGTGAGCTGGGTGAGACTGTGGCGGCGCTGGAGCGACCACGATGGCGAGGGTCCTGAGGCGAGATTCATAGCGCAGGGACGCGAGAAAGAGTGGGTAGGCAGAAAAGGGGCTAGCGCGTTAGCAGTTAGCATCTTCGCATTCGGACCGAGCTGGAAAGACATACAGAATTGAGTGGGATGCTGGTCTGCGTTAAGTTGGAGAAACGGGCGTCAGGAATTCAAATGAGTGTCGAGGTGGATGTTCATTACAAGGGACAATACTCTCCTTTAATCAAGCTGGCCCTGTCCGGAACGTAAAGCCGACATTATTCAAACGCGATCGACGCGCGAAAACAAACGCTCCCACCAATAATATTCATCCGATAATAACCCTAAACTATCGCGCAGGAATCTTGTCGTGCGCACATCCACAATCCAAGGCACACCGGATTCTTCTTTGTTTTTTGTGCAGGTCAAATCGCGTTAGACTGTCGAGGAGACATCGAGGGCCCGGCATGCCAAGTCCGTCGGTGTCATGAGCGTGTCAGAGCAGCGCATTTATTAACGGGAATGTCAAACAAGCTATGTTATTCAGCAAAGCGCCAAGAGAGAGAAGACGAGAAGACGAAGCGTACTGCGAAACTACGTCGTGCGCCGCCACCGTCGCCGTTGCGAGGAGTCACGTTGCACGTCTGTTGCAAGGAGTACGCTGACCACAAATAGTCCACAAATTGAAAAGGGGACCAGGGCGATCGCGGGTGTGCAAGTTTAGCCGTTCATGTAGCGCGTCAGGTTCATAAACGTAGAAGGAGCAAAGGAAGCAGGTCTGAATTGTAGACTTGAGTCGAGTGTACCGGAACGTGGTAGCTATTGAACACGAGAAAACAGAGCAGTGAGACCGTCGAAACAATTTGCTAAGGTTCAGGTTTGAGCTCATCGTAGGTTCGGTCCAAGCCCCGTTCTAACGATGCCGCGCGATGCCGGAGCAAGACAAAGAAAGCCAAATCCCGAACAAATAGACCAAACAGCGCCTTCGTTAGAAGGGGCTTGCTGCAGACTTCCGAATTCGTGGGGGTTGGAGATCACCCTCCAGCAACACAACGCGGGCTCGGAGGCCTGGGGTCAATTGGTGAACTTTCTAGTTCCTAAGGTTGGCTATAACTTTCATCAAACATCCGCAACGAATGGCCTTATATTCACTGAGCTAGACGGCACGCAAAAGTGGTGAAAACATGGTTTTTTTGAGGTGTTCCACAAATATTTATTTTTCATCGTAGAGGCGTGCCTTTTCATGGGAAGATACCTTTAGCATGTCGCTTCATGTTTCACCTTTCCCATAGGTAACCCGTGCTCTGAGGAAGAAGTTATTCACCTTTCATTCCGGAAAACAGCCACAAAATCACATACATGTCACACAGTTGTGACCAACGCTTTGCCGTCACACATGTACGCGAAATATTCACTCTTGTTCAGATACACCATCTAAAAATCCTCATTGCATATAGGTTAACTCTTAGAGACTATTTATTCAATCTAGACACACAAAGCATGTTGAATGGTGTGAAAAGGCATGAAATAGGGTCAGTTCAGAGGTTTAGGTTAATAATATCAATGACTGCCTTAATCGGACCACGAGAAATCGCTCTAGTCATCCAGGGAACTCTTACAATGTAACTGAATTTTTTTTCCGAGTCTCGAACTAGGAAAGCCATGTTTGCCATCCCAAAAGCCACATGACATATCTACACCGCCAAAGTGCCGTCAGGCCGTCTCCGGGTGAGATAGTCAGCTGGATCCCAGAAAACACACCAGGTGTGACCAGCTGCGGGGGGGATGGAATCCAGCTGGATGGTCCAGGCCGAATTCCCAGCTGGCGAGAACATGGAAACTCAGCTGGAAGTTGAGTTTCTCTTCCAGGTGCGGGATGGCTGATGCGCTAAGAGTATATAAATTAAATCACGCCTGATACATCGAGTTTAGTCTACAAAATCATCGCCGGAATTGAACTCTCCCTCATCAGAATCTCCATCGCCATTGTCTTCCGAATCGCTGGACTCTGACTCCTCCGCCAGAAGCGCGCGTGCAGAGCGCGTAATTTTACGTCTCGAACGGCCTGCTGCAAGACCAATTGTCGTGGAACCAGACACAGCCGTCCCAGCAGCAGCTGTGGCGCGGGCTCTTGGCGCTCCCGAACGAGGAGCTGCAATCTTCCGACGTTTACTAGGCCTCTGTCGGGGCTCGTCGTCGTCGCTTGATGCCGCGGTGGGGTGCGGACGTTTACCGGTGGCGGTTTCCTTTCGCTTCGCTGCTTTCGTGGCCCGAGTCTCCCGAAGTCGAGCTGATAATTCATCGTGTTTAGCCCTCCTGTCCTCGAACAGAGCAACAGGTGCCCATAGGTCGCGTGAGACTGTGGCACGGATCAGGTGGGAGTTATGGAAACTGTGAGTGTTGATAACAAAGCGGTCAAGTGGGGCATGGACAATGAACTGCTCCGTTTTATCAGATTCAACGCGTTCTTGCATAACGGGACGGACACCCGTGGCTTCGCATCTCGCTGTAAAACAGTCATGTTGAGCGTTGAAGTCGAATTTTATATTCTGGACTTTGTCAGCACGTGCACGAATGAACAAGACTGACACTGCACCTTTGCGGGGATGATTGCAAATGTGGTTTCATCATCACGGCGTGCGAGAACAGGCATCCCATAACGTGAGTGCCGCCCTCCGAGTATCTGGAAAAGTTCAACGACGAAAATAGATGTGCCCATCTCGTTGCAGAGGATGTCAGACAGACGCCCGCAAATCATTGAATTCTGTCATGGTGTGAGTACAACTCCAAAAGGTGAAGCCGAACTTGCCGTATCTGAATGCGAGTTTGCAAATACCCAGGTACCCACAAAACATTCATCTAGAGACTCAGAGACGACATTTTTGCATCTCATCCACTCGCTGTTGCCGCTATACTCCCCAAAATTGAGTGCGCGAGCAGCATTGGTGGTCTTGAGCAGCTCAACAGGCCGTGTTCGGACCCCACGTTTTAATGGTGCCAGCTTTGTATCGCCTATAAGTATTTAGGTGAGGATTCACTGATCTTTGCGAGGAGATAACACCTACCGTGCTTCATCTGCTTCTCGGGTGTCCATCCAACAAGTCTTTGCAGTATTGGGTGCTTCTCGATGAAATGACGGACACCCGGACCGGCGGCGTGCCAGTCTCCGGTGCTCTTGGACATCCACCTCCCTCCAGTCAGTTGGTGCTTGACAGTTTCTTGACGCCCGAATTGATTTGCAATATCTCGGCTCGGCGCGAGGTGGTTGGAGTAAATCGAGCAATAACGGAACACGGCATTGAAACTCTCGAAGATTTCCGTAGCCATTGCGATGAGAGGCCCGAGTTGAATGGCGTCGAAGTCGAGGTGTGTGAGGAGGTGGTATTTGATTTTAGTCATAATTTTCGAAGGATCAATTTGTGCGACAGCATCGAGTACATTTCCGACCGCAATTTTGAGGTCATTCTAAATGTGTGCGTAAGAAAAAGAAGGAACAGACAAGCAATGCAAATACCCGATATTGGACGAGGTCTCGAATTTCGGGGACCCACAACAGCGCCGAGAGTTCTCCGATCGCTTTCCATGCGGTGAATTGGTCCTCAGTGACGAGATCATGCAGGTGGAAGACGGCGGTTTGGATGATTGTTTTGAATTGCCGACCGATGAGAGATCCGGCATACTGCATGATATAGTTGGCGCGGATGGCGTGAATTGAAAGACCGTTGATTGCAGTGGCCTGGAGTCGCGTTGAATATGTCTTTTTCTTCTCAGTGGACCACGGTGTGTGCGATATATGCCAGACATATTTCACTGCGCCAAGGAGGATCGTGTGTAGAAGTTCAACGGGGGTGTCTGCGGCAGGATCAAATCCTAGCCTTGCGATTTAGCTTGCACGCCTTTCTGAATAAAGCCCGTACCTTTCAACGTTAGAAATGGACTATACAATTTCTCCTCGTTGTCACGCATCCACTGGATGAGCTCGCTCTTGATCGCAGCTTCCGAAGCATCTGGATCCTGCCGACGCATCTCCGCGGCGCGACGCAGAATTTGCTCGATCCAATAGTGTGTATACACGTCCTTGACGCCTGTTTTCGTTTGCAGCTCTTGGACCCGCTTTGCCACGCCACTGCATGCAAGTTCAACCTGTTTTTTCAGCTCAGTAAGAGTGTGCTCTTTCGTGCGCAGTTCCCCGGGCTTTTACGATGTGTGAGAATCGGAATGCTGGACTCCAGTATCCCCGGACTTACCTCGAAAAGTGCGTGATACCCTTCGGGAGTCGTCTTCTCTTCCTGCGTGCCCCCCACATGGCATTTGCGGCAGAACTTGTTGCCTTTACCACCAATATGTCCACATATTTCACTCTGCATCGGGTTGTCGGACGGCGTACAGTTGCAATGAATACAGAATCGCGTGGTCTTGCCATTTTCATCCTGGACACGAACTGGATTGGAATGCGTGTCTCTGTCGCGAAAACATAACACAATCAATGAAACATGTATTGAAATAAAAGCGCGATACTCACTCGACGGCAGCTTTAAATTCCTGGAATTGCTCAGCCATTGAGGCGTGCGGAGAGGTCGAGACGAAGTGAACATGAAACTCTTGCTGGAGCAATTTCCGCGGAAGGGTGCGATTCGTCATATACCCGTTGAGATGCTTGTTCCAGGACTTTGATCTGTTGCCGGAGACATCGTCTCCAAAGAAGTCAACCAGTGTGACATACAACGGGTCCCCACCCGCAATTTCTCGTTTGGGATTGGGCATGCGCTCAACGCGGCCAGTGTTCGTTGTTTCAACTAGGAAAGCTTTGAGCAACATTTGCAGATAAAAAGCACAGTTGCGTACCGCTCCATTGGGGAATGAGCTTCTTGTCCTCCAAGTCGAGGTAATTTTCGGAGAGATCGGCGGCAGCGATGATGACGGTCTTGGAGTCGTCAATCGTTGCATGGCCGATCTCAAATAAAATTAGGCCGGCACAAGTAGGAAAGGGAAAAACACACCTCGTTAATTGAAACCACAAACGCGTCCGCGTGAACCTTCCCGCGATACATCAACCAGCGAATAGGCACCACAAAATTCCCGTTCTTGAGGCGCGCGAGTTCGTTGACATAGTAATGCGCAATACCGGCGTCGTACATGGGACTGAGGACATCAAGATCCATAGTCTTCCGCCACTTCAGCGCATGCCAGATCTCCCGAACCACGCCGTCATCGGGAATCTCAGGATACACATGCATCTGAGCTCGGACAGCCGGGTTTGCCCAATCCTGTGCGAGACTCAGACCATCGATTAAAAAACAAACAGGTCACACACCTGGGCGATTATCGTGCGAGGATCATTGATGAAGAATACATTTCCAAGAGGGGATTTACACGGAATACTGGGAATCCCGTATTCATCCCGAATTTGCTTTTGCACTTGGCGTAGGCGATCAAACGAAGGCACGTCCTTGGCTCCAATTTCCCGCAGCATCCACAGGAACACGCGCATCAGAGAACTAGAGACACGTAGTCGCGGCAAGTTATCGAGTATATTGAGGAGAAAGGTCTGCATTGAATTCAAGACACATCCCGAGTTCTGAAGTTGCAGCACGGACCGTTTTATTGGGGTATGGGAAATATTCATTGCCTTCTCGTTGAATTCCGCTCGCATTTGCATGAACATCTGCCGGATCTTGTTCCTCGAGGCCTGAAGAAATTTTGTATGAGCATGTCAATAATCTTGGAGCAGGTGTGAAGGCCGAGGGTGGGAGATAGGAGCAGCCGCGAAGTCGCGCGCTCGGTTCCGGAGCAACGCACGTGACCGCATTTCGATGTTGACTTGATTCTGACTCGACACCCACCTGCGTTCGCCATAATCTCCGCCAAGAAGTCGTCTTCCGCCTCCATCTGCAACAAGTCCCTCGCGATGGCCTTGTCTCCCTCAAACCCGAGCCTCTCCGCCGTTTCCTTCGGATCCAGCAAGCCAAAGACGTCGACCTGTTGCGCCAACCTCCGATGGACCGCTTCAATGTCCTCCTCTTCATCCCCCGCGGTGAATGAAGCACCGTTCTGGTCGTAGTCGACCCACATCTCAAGCTCTGCTGCGCTCGCCTGTCCGCTGGCACTCCGTTGGACGGCAATCGGTCCGGGGATCTGCGCCACCCGAATAGACACATTCTGCGCGACGGCGGCGCGGCGCTGATTGTCGAGCTGCTCCTGAGTCCTTCGTGCGTCTTCCAACTGCTCAACCACGTTCTTGTGCTCATCAGAATTCAGATGTCTGGCACCATTCTTGGCCAGAAGCCAGACGCGACGTTCCTCCGGCAGACCAGCATTACACACCCTGCATTGAACCTCCGTGCGTTCGGCCCTGAAGACGAAGTCTGCAAGATGTGGATTCAAGCCGTGTCTGCGCTCAAACTGTCTCTGAATTCACCTGCTTCTTTCAAACTTGTGCGACTTCCCTTCGGCGGCATCGATGCAAGATACAGGAGCTATCCCTGTGGCGTGCAAGATTAACCGAGTCTGCAATGTGTCTGCAATGTGTCGGACGTGCCCTGGCGATGTATCGGAAGTGCCCTGTGGCGACCGCCAGTCAATTTATTTTTCAAAATGCAACTAAGCGAGAGCATTAAAGACGACGCCAAGTCCTACATCCCAACAGCCCTCCCCGTTCGCTCTCTCTCCTCTCTCAGCAAGCAACCACAATGTCCTCCTCCCCCCTCCCTACCACTCCTCGCCGTGGCGTCAACGCCATGCTTGACGCGATGGACGAACCCACCCCCGTTGCCCCCAGCCGCAAGCGCCCCCACGCCGCTCTGGATACCGGTTCCGACGGGGACAACGACGACGAGCAGCTCCCTGCCAATGTTTTCACCCTCACCAGCCGCAACGTTGTCGAAGTGCTGCAGCGCCTCGGCCAAGTCAAGCGCCTCCGTGCTGAGCAGATTGCGGACAGCGTTAAGTCCCTCGAAGTGTGTATCTACTTTGACACTGACCGGCCGCTACTGATTCTGCCGGCGTAGGATCCTCCCGCGGTTCAAGGAGCAAAGATGATCCTTTGCCTGCACGCACTCTACAACCGCTTGGATGCTTTCGAGGCCGGCAAACCCCCCTTCGCAGTCAGCGATGATACTGAGGTATTCCCTTCATCAATCCTTTGTTGTCCCTTTCTCACCTCTACGCAGACCAACATTTATTTCTATGCTGCTGCCATTCTCCTCTCCACCAAGTTGAGTGCCTACAAAGGCTCCGTCGCCAAAAATATCCTTTTGGTGTGTTTTCTTTCGTTGATTGGGGTGCGAGCTGACTGCGAACGCGAAGGATATCATCAAAATTAATCGCTTTGACCTGCCGTCGAACATTGAGCGCAACCCCGCCGACTATGCCAAGCTCGTCGTCGTCGTGCAAGACGCTCTGACACAGCTGCGATCCAAGATCAAAAAAGCAGTGCGTGTCTTGTCTCTCCAATCTGTCCACTCCACTAATCACCGCATAGCTCGCCGCCAGCTTCAAGGTCAACAAGAAGCCCGCTGCCTCCGCACGCGAGCATCAGAACATATTTGACCTCACCACTCATCTCGTCCAAGGCACCAAATGTGCCGTCACCCCCGAGCTGTGCGCGCGCGTCGCGCTAATGGTGTGTTCCAGTTTTTCCTTCATTTAGATTCAGTCTCATCTGTTCTTCAGCGCCAAGTCTACATCGAGGACTCGGGGCCGAAGTTCTGGGACTCCCTCGATGCGGACCTCCGCAAGATTCGCAACCGCGCCGGCGGAAATGTTCGCAAGCTCAACAAGTGCGTCAGCAATTATATTTCCACTTCTTCGTTGCTGACTTGATCTCAGGGCATTCGAGATGGTCCTGTCGACTGACCGCGCCACCCACGGCGTTGACAATTACAGCATCCCCACCCAGGCTGTCAACGAAGTCCAGCGCGAAGTGGATGACACCATCAGTGCCGACAAGGCGACCTCCGTTCCCGCCGCCGCAGCGGAAGAGCCCGAGGTGGAGGCGGAGGCGTAAAAATACCCGAATATAATTTTTTGGTCAATATATATGTTTATCGTCGTCTGTCAATCGTCCGAATGAGCAAGTTTAGGCTACATGGGCCATCCAATAACCGCCATCTTACCCGACAGCTTGCACCCAGGCTGGCTATCCAGCTGGTTTCCAGGAAAGCTGGGTCCATGGTGGACCCATTGGCTCCATCGGCCGATATCCAGCTGACAGGAGGCCGCCACACAGCTGATCATCGCACCTGGCACGTGTGACGGTTCCAGCTGGCGGCTATGTGACCGACCGTTGGCGGTGTAGGTGGTTTAAAAAATCATGTCGTTTTCAAGCCTCAGAACTCAAAATTTAAGTATGTAGACATTCAATAGACTCAAAGTCAAGTTCTGAATGTGCCAGACGCGTGTTATCGATGAGTATGCGACGCGTCGATATCAGGTGGATGAGCGTGACAGGATGTGACAACACGGTTCCACGGCTTCGCAAGGCCCAGGGAGTCGCTATCCCTTCCCTTAAATTTCCCATAATATTCTGGGACATACGTAATAGCCTTATAAACAGTTCAGCAAGCGGGATGCCGTCGATAGATATACTTTGTAGACCTGTAGCCAGTGGTTTCCAAAAATGGACGAAGACGCGATCAACACATGAATTAAAACAACACTCTTGCATCTATCGCACATTTGGATTCGCGTGCGCCTACCCAGAGATAGCACCTTTGACTTCCAGTTTACACTCAAGGATTTGTGTCCGAATTGAAGCCGCTAGAAAGTTTTTTGCAAGCCCTCTGTTTGTCGCAGTTTGAAGCAAGCCCCTTCAGCGAAGGGCCGGAGCGGCGACAGGCTTGCTCCGAACCTAAGCTCATCGCAGGACCTAGTGCAGCCACAGCTGCAGACGTGACGACACTGCCAAATAGCACCATCGGCATCATTCGGCAACCGGCGCCCTGTTCTTGTGAAGCAAAAAAAAAAGAGCGCGAAATCAACCAATAAAAAATGAAATCACATATGGGGCGGAGGAATTAAATTTCATAGCGCCGACACTTTACTGCGCCGACATTTTACTTGACACCATTCGACTCGTGCCATTTTGAATCTACCGAACCACTTGAGCTTCTCTCTTCGCGGGCTATACTTGCTTGAAACCAAGCATAATTATCGGGATAGGACTCATTGTGGAAGACGAGTAATTTGTGAAATAAAAATAGCACGCAACGAAAAAAAAATCAGTGCGACTCCGAGTCGAAGTCCGTTTCCGCGAGTTCTCTCCATTTAAGATAGGCCTCCAGGTCGGGTCGACTAGATGCCTCGCTGTAGAGGAGTACCTCACATCGACGGGTTGGGTTCGACATCACGATGGACACGGGTGGCACGATCGGAGAATCCGTAAACTCAGGCGATGTAGTTGTAATGTGTTCTTCGATAGATTGGAGGATTGCGGTCCAGTCATCGGGAGTGGTTGCTGCAGGGTGATGGCATCTGTGAACTATTATGACACCAATAAAATAAAATAATACATACCGGCGACGACGCTGGCAAACAAGTCGGGTGAATCGCAATGTACTGATTCCAGATACCAGACGTGGAAGCCCCCCTGCACCGCCGCTCTCGCGTACACCTGAGAGATTTGCTGTGAACGAAAAATCAGCTTTAGGAGTGTTGGATTGATAAATTTAAACTCTTACTTGGAGGATACAGTTTTCAGGGACGGGCACATCTTTGTGTCTGAATGTGCCGGGTTTTTCCCTGACATCGATGAAGCACCCGCCGGTCAGCTTTTCCTCGAACCAATCCCTGGCCTGGCCCCTCGTCCTCGTTTCCCATGTTGACAGGGAGGTAGGGAGGGATCCGGTGGCGGATTGGGATACCGCGGTTGGCTTTGTGGGAGGTCAGTAACGATATGAATGACAACGACGGGGGTACGGACCAGGCAGCGCATGATTTCATGCCCGAGGACAACAACAATGTACCCAAGCGCTTTTCGATAATTCTGGTGGGACGTTCCCATGCGTGCGCCCAAGGTAGCGAGGTACCAGATCCGCTGTATGTATGCCAGATGTAACCAGAACCAACACGATGCTTCTCTCCGTACCTCTGCCCTGAGTTCGATGTGGGGGTGGACCCCGGCCCTGCTTCCGATTTTACCACCCGAGCTTCTTCACTGAGACCCTGCACCAGGTTTATCTGAGGCAAGTCGGACAGAATCTTGTCGACGTATAGCCTCAAGTCTTCGGAAATGCTGATGTCGTTGATATCCTGGTCCCCCACCGAATCGCCCATAAGCGATATTGCCACTAAGCGTCGCACTCGCGGAACCGCCAGAAAGAGCTTTGTTTGTGCGACGACATGAAGCAACGCCTGCTCAGAGGCGGTGGGGCCGGTCTTCGATGCCATCGGAGTTGGAGTAAGAGAGTTGGTGAAGAACAGTGAGCAACCCCTATAACACAAGTTAAGACGAGTGAAAAGGAGATCGACTCGGAGGCGATCGTGGATGTGCAAATTCAGTCGCGTAAGGTCTTGCATGAGGTTGCAAACGCCAACAGGATTTTGAGTAAAGCAAGAAATGTTGGAGTCTATACCTGAGGGATTTCCAGCCGCTGGAAGCTAGTAGTACTAATAGAAGCCCGGCCCACCCCAAAGACTCGGATGAGAAAAAGGTACCGCGAAGCCGGTTCGCTCAATAACCAGTTTAAAAATCATCAGAGAGTTTCGGGGCCGAGGAAAAAGTAGCATGGAATGATAGAGGTGTCTCCCAAGCATATTGCGCGAAAAGTTAACTCGAACCGCGACAAGGTTGCGACAAGGTGGACGCCTTTGCCAAACAGAGCTATGCATCGGCAACCGGTCCGATTGTAAAAACCTAATCACATGCATAACGGCGAACTCCACTGCTTTGCTTTGCTCTGTTGCAACAACGTGCCGGAAGAGATCCGACCAAGCTGCGATTTGAAGCAGCAAGAGGAAGAACCCCGTTGGGTTCCACCGAGAAGCTGTGAGTTGGCAAGTCCTTCGTAGAACCCATACGATCTGCTAATCGTACGGTAGGAATTTGAACGAAAATGACTGGAGGAGTTAGTGCACCAGCATGTTCCGAAATGGGACCGCGCTGGGCTTAATTTTATCCTGAGTCTTATCCTGAGTCTTATCCATGTATTCTTCCAGAGAATAATGCAGCTGTGCCAGGCAGGTTCAGCGCCTCTTGCAATTCGGTAGACGATTGCCTTCGACTCGGAGTATCTCGCAATGATCAGCGAAGTATTTTCAGTTGGTCGTGACCCGGAAATTTATGTGGTTTCCTCCATCTTACATTCCGTCAATCAAAATCGAATGCTGTATAGCTAGCTATTTTTAGGAAATCTCGTGGTTTTGTCTGGATCATTCTTCCGCGCGTCCGGGCCTGACAGCGCACTCATGTCGCAGAGCTACTCCCTCCTTGGTCAGGAAAATCCACCCTCTCATGGTCCCGATGACTGATGGTCTTCACTTCTAGTTCAACGTCTTGACGGATTCTCCTGGAAACCCGGCTTTGGGCATCAGAAGGAGCCGAATCTTTATGTGGGGATTGACCTGGATGGGAAGCGGATGCACCGGACGCACACTATCAACCGCGACTCGGTGCCCAAGTGGAACGACGTCTGCACGCTGTGAGATTGCATATATGACGTGCACTGTTTCCATACTAACAGTATGCAAGCTCGCCTGATCAGCTATCTTCTGGGCTTTCGCTTCACCTATACCATAAGTCTGTGATGCCTTTCAAGGACGATTCCTGTATGGCAACGGTCAATATCGATATCGAGACTCTCTCCAAGCGATGCGGCATGCTGGGAACATCGGAGAAAAGTGAGAAAGCGGAATTTCTCCACACGTCTTGATGTTTATAATGTTAGTCGTGGCGCTTGAGCTGGTCGAAAAGAGCGCAAAGGTCAAGTCCTCAGGCACACTCTCTGTGCGCCTCGACACCATCAGTTTCGTTCAGGCAGGTGAAATTGAGATTGCCAGCGCGCAAAAAGATGCGGAGGATATTGGAATCTCTACAACGGCCACTCGTGTTATGGGAGCCGCCGACAAAATGGTCAAAGTTCAGTCGAAGACTAATGATCTTCAGTCCAGTCTGTACACTGTGATCTCCAAACTCAATATAGTCGTTCGGGTGGGGGATAAACTCGCCCAGGTAAGTCACTTCCTCATTATCTGGGTTCGCATCTAATGGTGGTCGTTGCAGATCCATCCATATGCCAATGTTGCATGGAAAGTGTTGACGTCTGTATACGAGGTAAGCTTTTTCGAGACTTTACTGATGTACTGTATGTTGAGTAATAAATAGGCTGTTAAGCAACAACAGGAGACCGACGAGAAAATCATCGAGCTCATTCGAACGATGGCCACAACATACTCCTTTGTCGAGGATATTGAATCCCTTCCCGGAAAAATGAAAGAGCTTGAAAATACCTGCATAGACATCGTCAAGCAGACCGTAGAGTGTGCCATATTTATACGGGAATATACTGGAACGGGATTCGGAGGTGGGTATTTCCCCATAATCACATTGTTGTCGCTCAGTATAAAACAGGCAGGCTTGTGGGGCAGGCTTTATCGGACAGCGTACGCCAGCGGATTGATGATCTCTCTACAGCGTTACGTACCCTCAAGGAGTCGTTGGATAGTGGCTTGGCCATTCAAACTGCCTTCGTATCTGCAACAATCAAGGAAAATGTCCAGAGATTGGGTACGCATATATTCACTCATATATTGCATAGTTGATTGATGATCTGGTAGCCGAATTTGACATGCTCAAGGCACTCAATCCTGTAGACATGAATGCATTCGGGCGCATACTATGCTTGCCTGGAACACGTGTGGATATTCTCAACTTCATTCACGAATGGCTTACGACACCTTCCGACTCTAGCAACATTCTTTGGCTTTACGGTGTCGCTGGCTCTGGGAAGAGCACAATATCCACCACTGTCTCGGAGTACTTCCGCGACCTTGACCGCCTTGGGGCGTTCATCTTTTTTGACAGAAATGACCGACTAGCAAGTAGTCCGAGCACAGTGCTTCGCACAATCGCTCATCAACTTGCGAAATCCAACCCCAAAATTCGTTCAGCGATCTGCGACGCTATAAAACGCGACGAGAACGTGGCCACAGCGACGATCAAGACACAATTCAAAAAACTATTGCTCGACCCGCTGAAAGCGGCTGAAATGCATATCAACGGCCCGATTATAGTCGTTGTGGATGCATTGGATGAATGCGGTGATGTCGAGTCGCGAAATGGCCTGGTCTCCCTCCTTTCAAATGAGTTCCATAAACTTCCCTCGCTATTTCGTTTCCTCATTACCAGTCGTTCGGATTCGGACATTGCGAACCATTTCCGAGAACAGTCCTCAATAATCAAGATGCATCTCGAAACCTCGATCACTGCCGATATCGAGCTCTACATTCGATCCAGGATGGAGTATATTCGAAAGCAACGCAAACTGGAAAGTGGATGGCCAGGAGAGGATGCCATATGGACCCTGACGGAATACTCCGACGGTCTTTTCATTTGGGCATCCACTGCCACCAAATTCTTGGACGGTCACCGTCCTAAGCAAAAGCTTGAGTTTATCTTACGGCGTGATCCCACGGCGGGTTTCAACCTCGACCAATTATTCGAGGATGCACTTCGTGTTTCGGGTCCTTGGGACGACTGCGGCTTTGCTATGGACGCCCAGGCAGTTTTGGCTGCTATTGTCCTAGGCAAAGTGCCTGTGGCCGACACATTGATAGATGGACTCTTCAATCTGGAAGAGGACAGATCATCAAGGCATATTCTAAGTGGCTTGGGCTGCGTCATCCAGTGGAATCCTGGTGATGTGGCTCGCACACTACATGCATCGTTTGGTGATTATCTCACCGATCCAGAGCGCTCTGGCGACCAGCCGTGGCACCTCGATGTGACAGCCCACCGTTGTGCTCTCACTTTGAGATGTTTCAGTATTCTGAAGAAAGAGCTTCGGTTCAATATTTGCAGGCTCAAGGACTCACATGTCAAGAACTCCGATGTCCCAAATCTCTCCACTTTAATTGACACATATATCAGTCCGCAGTTGTCGTATTCAAGCCTGTTCTGGCCCTCCCATTTGACAGAAACAAACTATGAAGTTTCAATTCAGGAGGAACTTCTCCAATTCTTGCAAAATCAATATTTGTTTTGGCTGGAGGTTGTGAGTGTTCAGTCATGGTCGTTATTTCACCAAGACCAGGCACTAGTGACTACGTTGAAGAGAATTTCAGTGGGTTCATGTTCTGTTCATATAGTTTCCACAAACTCACCGAATCGTAGGGAGGTGCTGATGACGAGTTGAAGAATCTAGTCCAGGATTGTCTCTCATTCACTTGGGTCTTTGGGCAGCCGATTTTGGAGTCCGCACCCCACATCTATTTGTCGGCATTGGCGATGGCCCCTGAATGCTCGCTAGTGCGAAGACAATATTTGCAATGGTTCGACGGAATCGTAAAGATAAGTGCCGGTGCTCCTTGTTGTTGGGAAGAGATGGAGGCAACACGAGTCCCACGGATCGAATTTTACGAAAATATTCTAAGTTCTCTCGCCTTCTCACCTGACGGCCACCATATAGTGTCGGGCTCAGGAGATTCCACACTCTGCTTCTGGGACGCAGAAACACTTCAGCCACTCGGCGAGCCGCTCCGTGGCCACGAAGGGATGGTCACGTCTATCGTCTTCTTTCCTGATGGCAGCCGCATCGTGTCGGGCTCCAAGGACTGCACGCTCCGCATTTGGGATGCAGAGACCCTTCGGCCGTTGGGCGAGCCGCTCCGTGGCCACAAAGGCTGGGTCTTGTCTGTTGCCTTCTCCCCCGATCGAAGTCGCATCGTGTCGGGCTCGCAGGACCGCACACTCCGCATCTGGAATGCAGAGACAGCACAGCTGCTCGGTGAGCCGCTCCGTGGCCACAATGGCGGGGTGTGGTCTGTTTCCTTCTCCCCTGATGGCAGTCGCATCGTGTCGGGCTCGCAGGACCACACACTCCGCATCTGGGATGCAGACACACTGCAGCCGCTCGGCGAGCCGCTCCGTGGTCACAATAGCGGGGTGTGGTCCGTTGTCTTCTCCCCTAACGGCAGCTGCATCGTCTCGGGCTCCATGGACCACACACTGCGCATCTGGGATGCAGGGACACTTCAGCCGCTCGGCGAGCCGCTCAGGGGTCACGACTACCGGATCTTGTCTGTCGCCTTCTCGCCTGACAGTAAACATATCGTGTCGGCGTCCAGCGACTGCACACTGCAAGTCTGGGATGCAGAGACACGGCAGTCACTCGGCGACCCGCTCTATGGCCACGATGTTGATGTTTTGTCCGTCGCCTTCTCCCCTTGCGGCAGCCGCATCGTGTCGGGCGCCAAGGACGGCACACTCCGCATTTGGGACATGGAGGCTAAGTCCTTAGGTTATTTTTCTCCCCCCTTTCGCTTTGAGTTATTTCTCACTTCCGATCCGAAATAGAAAAACAATCGGCGCAAAACGATCATATACAGCTGCTCCATCCTGGAAAACCGTACCTTTCGTCTAGCTTGTACTTCTCTGCAAATCGTGAAAATCAAGATGGCATCTGGCTCTGCGGTCCCAACAACGAACATCTTCTTTGGTTTCCCTACGATTGGAGCTCCCGCCTTCCTCTGGCTTATCTTCTTGCAGCGTATGACGGTGAAGAACTTATTCAGTTCGATGACTCCACTTTCCACCACGGCAAGGAGTGGACCAAGTGCTACACAGGAGGAGGGAATTCCCGCTAAATGGATTGTATTCGAAATACCACGCATATCTTCTACTGTACCACTTCATGCGTACGCAATACTTGTAAAGTCTCATTATTTAAAAGCACTTCTGCACTTGGGGAAGCGGACATAACGAGAGACCCCGCTTATACTGCTATATATGCGGGCAAGCCGGCGCTGCATTTTTTCCACACCCCGCGTGTCTCTGTCCCCTTAAAGCAAATCAGCCATCTCGGGGCCGCCGGATTCCTGCGGACAGACGCCGTTAGTTCGTGAAGAGAAGAAGGAAGGAGGAAGGGAGAATCGCATCCGCATGCCGATTTCCCAGTCTGTGAATAGGCGAACGCGATTAGATTGGATTGGATTGGAGGGGGGGAGGGGGCGACGTACAGAGGCTGTTGATGGTGGTGACGGCCATGAGGATACCACTCAAAGGGAATACTATTTCGTCCTACCGTACAACGGCAACGCACTTCGGCTACTCCGGATAAGGCGCGGGGGGTCCCTCCGCGTCCCCAGATGAGATATAGGAGCGGTGGAAGGCGAGGTGCGGGAAGCCGGTGTGCGCGAAAGTTAGGCGCCCGATAAGCGCCTACGCGGAATATCTTTCGCGAGTCCCGGCCTCCCGCAGCTGGCTGGCCACCCTTCCAAAATCTCCGCCGAGAATGCGGAGGGACTCCGCGCATTCTTATCCGGGGCCTCCGAGTGCCCCAGGATGCGTTGCCACGCAGTCCTGCAACGAGGGGCGCTTTGGGCTCCGGGACGTCGTACGACCAGTGGTGACCGCGTCGGCGCTGGAGATGCGCGTGGCGTAACGTAAACGCCTCGAACGCGTGTGTTCGCGCTTGCTGCCGCTGTATAGCGTGCGAATGAGTGGACGCGGAGGACAAAGCGTCGTTATTCTTCGATCTACTGCGCGACGTGATTCCTCTCCAGGTGCACGCATACGGACGCGGACGCGACACACTCGGGCTGCTGGAACCAAGACGCTGGGAGTCCGCGTTCGCGCGGGCGCTGTTTCAGGGGTCCGCTCTTTGATCTGCGCGGCGAGAATGGCCGCAATACGGGGGCGGGACGGCGAGGACGCGGTGCAGATGAGAGGGCTGCGCGCAACGTCCATCGACGAGGCAGAGTGGCGAATGCACGGGGCGGACGGACACCGATATCGCGGGGTGGAGTGCGCAGTCGAGGGTGCGCGTCCACAGCTCTGGGGACTCGGTGCCGACGCGTACTACGCTTGCCGTCCGCGTATCGCAGACTCGCGCAGATGCACTGTGGGCGTGGGCGCGAAGCGCGAGCTCACAAGGTCGGAGAGAAACCAGGGAAGTCTAGAGAGCATCGTAAACCCAGGCATCGCAATGATTCGAGAGAATGGCGTACCGTGTCCATGATATAACGATCCCCAACTCCATTCCACTCCGGAGAAAGATCCTAAACTCGACGCGGGGCTATGTAGGTACGCGGGGTGTTAGGATATGTATGCATACCCGAGCGAGTGTCGCGCGGGAGGACGAGGAAACGCTGTAAACGAGGCACACTATAAGCAGCGTGAGCGGAACGGGTAGCCCGCTGGGGACGAAAGACAAATAGGAGCGAGTGGACCACAGAACGGCGCGGGATGCTGAGCGTTGCGCAGACTCTGGAGACGACGAGCAGGGTGCCAAATCCGTACGAGGGGAGGAGCAAGAGCGCGGGGCCGAGCGGGGAGTGCGGCGTGGAAGCACCAGCACGGCAGTACTGGACTCCTCGGCGTAGCGCGACGTCCGAGGCGCGGCCTGGGCGCTGGAGACGTGTACCGCAGATTTGGGCTTTATGGGTGCGTGGGGCGGCGGAAAACGATTCGCGAATGCGCCGCACGCGAGGTAGCAGCGTCGAAGGCGCGGCTGGCGAAATGCAGCGGGCGGGACAAATAAAGAGGGCCGGACAGGGACTTGAACACCACAAGACCATCTGGGACGAGCAGCGGCGGACAACACGTAGGACGTGGACGCGTACGAACGTCGGTGCGGGAGGGAGTATTGTCGGCTGGGTACTACTGGGTGGTGCGTATAGTAGATGTGAATCTTGAATTGTGTATGTATGTAAGGTGGCGCTATCTGCTGCCTTAAAACTCCCGCGTCAATAACGAGAAACCTATTGGTTTTTGTTGCTCTCTCTACGTTGAACAATGCGTGTAGATAGCATTTTAGGGTATATAGCAAGGCAATGGGTACACCGAGTAACAAAGCAGCAAATTGAGTGTGTAGGGACTCTAGGGAGAGAAGTCAATTTCGTATATATAATATAATACGATTTCCGCCACCCACAATAGGCACAGCGGGGGCACGGAGGTAAATACGTACGAGCTGCCGTGCGGGTGCATTCGCTACAGTCATCCAAATGGTCACGGACGCCGGCGCTCCGTATAGCGGGTGCGCGGCATACGGGCGGAGGAGCAACGGCAATACACGCGCTGTGTATTGGGCGAGCGTCCTCCCCGCGCCATGAAGCTGCTCGCAGGCGGCCGTGCGCTCTGCGACGACTCCGAGAATTGGCGCGCGGAGTGCAGCTTGACCGCCTGCGTGAGCCTTATCGTCACCTCTCCGCCGTGTGCGTGAAGAACGGCGGCACGCTGCAGTACACCTCATCCAGCAAAGCCTTATCCCCGTGCACCCTTCGCGCCCCACCCGGCAGCGCACGCGCGAGGAGGAACACATTACTGTGTGCAGGCCCTGCTTCGCACAAAGGACGCAGAGCACGACGATGATGCGCAGCACACACACAAACGCGGCCATGCAGCAGCACCGGTGTGCCCTTGCTCTTGCGCGTAATGTGCTCATCGTCCACAGGCGCGGACTCCCCACGTCGCAACTCCTCAGCCGCATCACCGGCTTCCTGCCAGCGTGCGCGCCGGGCTCGTTCCAGATGCACACGCACCAGAACGTGTGCTTGCGCACCTCGTCCGGCGAGGTCGTACGTGTCCGCGCTAGCGGCGGCTTTGAAGAGCTTGCCGAGGCCGACAGCGTAGACTGCCGCAATGAGGATGGCCTGGATGATGTATAGTGTCGGGCGGTCGGCGATGAGGAGCGTCCGTAGTCGCGTGAGATGCCCGTTCCGGCGGTGCACCCGTGCGGGTCATCCATGTACCGCGACCTATCGTTACAGTGAAAGCGGCGAAGCTGGGCTCGTCCCATTTTTGCGGATGGCGTAATGCTGGAAACTGAGCACGCCGGCAGTACAATGTCGCGGCTTTGAGGGGCGTGTGGCGCGGGGCACGGGTGACGCTGGCGAGGATTCAAAAGGGCGGCGCGGGAGGGGCGGGAGGAGGTGGATGAGGCAGACCGGATGCTGGATGCGGACGCCGCCGACAAACTCGAGCACAGACGACGCAAAACGCACCGACATCACCTAGCCCACCGACGGCACGGAAGGCACGGAGGGTGTGCGGACGAAGGAGGTGCCGTTGGAGGACAGCGGGGATGGGGTGGACGTATTGTGGGGATTGCACCAAAGCTTCGGATGGGATTACGGGACCGGGATGCGAGGACTAGGAGCGTCGGGAGTGCTGGGAATACTGGGAATGTGGACTGGATGATGCGCGGAGTTGCATGGGAACGAGGCACAGCGAGGAACGTCACGACGTCGCATACGAGTCGTGCGCCGTTGTTCCAGGCGTGGGTTGTCATCCATCGCAGTCTCAGCGGCGCGTATAGTATCCCGCGCTTGGTGAAGCGCGCGATTTTGACGTCCGTGTTGGTTGACGATGACGTTGATCATGGTGTTTGGAGGTTGTAGCTGCTCGCGGTGGAGGACCTGCTGGTGGTGCTGGTGGAGGAGTACGTGGAGGACGCGTTGGAGCGGTTCGATTGCGTGCGCGAGGGGCGCGTCCGAGTCATACCCAGAGCCCGGAGTGGCGGTGACGGGGGTGGGGAGCGCAGAGGCGGAGAGGTCGAGGGACTGGCGCGAGGCGCTCATGAGGCCCGACGGCCCGCGGGAGTTTGGCGGGCCGAGCGTCGATCTGGTGGTATCATCGCAAACTCAGCGGTATTTTATCCAAGGATCCGCCCAAGCCAAAGGACGGAATGAATATTGGGACCGGGAAGGACGACATCCGGCCATTGAGGTCGACAACGCCTTTGACAGACAGCACAGCATCATTCGGCAACCGGCGCCGCTGTGCCGGATGGTCCAAGCGCGTTCTCGCGAATCAAAAAGAGCGCGAAATCAACAAATAAAAAATGAAATCACATATGAAACGGAGAAATTAATTTCGTAGCGCGGACACTTTACTGCGCCGGCACTTCATACAGCATTCAATATTTACGAGGTTAGAGTACCAAATATAAACCCATAGGGCGAGTGCAGCTTACAATATATAATCCAAAGAATGTTTATAGAAACCCCCAAGTCACTCCGAAGCCTTGTAATTGAACGTGAATCTATACATATTTCGGGAATATTAACTCTCACAGATTGATCGCCAAAGTTTTCCTAGTTGAACCGGAGTTTGGATATTACAGAACCAGCGTTGTCCGCTATGATGGAAAGGAGGCTCGTCTCAGAACCCACAGTACTGAGGGACTCTCTGGATTCCTTCTCGGGTGAGGAGGCTCTTTCAGCCACATTCTGGGGGGAAGAAAAAAGTAATAGCCCTGATCGTGCAAACTTGAACACGCCACTTGAGCTTCTCTCTTCGCGGGCTATAATTGCTTGAAACCAAGCATAATTATCGGGATAGGGCTCATATTGTGGAAGACAAGTAATTTGTGAGATGAAAATAGCACGCAATGAAAAAAAAAATCAGTGCGACTCCGAGTCGGAGTCCGTTTCCGCGAGTTCTCTCCATCTAAGATACGCCTCCAAGTCGGGCCGACGAGATGCCTCGCTGTAGAGGAGTACCTCACATCGAGGAGCTGGGTCCGACACCACGATGGACACGGGTGGCACGACCAGAGAATCCGTAAACTCAGGCGATGTAGTTACAATGTGTTCTTCGATAGATTGGAGGATTGCGGCCCAGTCATCGGGAGTGGTTGCTGCAGGGCGATGGCACCTGTGAGCTATTGTGACACCAATGAAATAAAATAATACATACCGGCGACGACGCTCGCAAACAAGTCGGGTGAATCGCAATGTACTGATTCCAGATACCAGATGTGGAAGCCCCCCTGCACCGCCGCTCTCGCGTACACCTGGGAGATTTGCTGTGAACGAAAAATCAGCTTTAGGAGTGTTGGGTTGATAAATTTAAACTCTTACTTGGAGGATACAGTTTTCAGGGACGGGCACGTCTTTGTGTCTGAGTGTGCTGGGGCTTTCCGTGACATCGATGCAGCACCCGCCGGTCAGCTTTTCCTCGAACCAATCCCGGGCCTGGCCCCTCGTCCTCGTTTCCCATGCTGACAGGGAGGCGGGGAGGGATCCGGCGGCGGATTGGGACACCGCCGCTGGCTTTGCGGGAGGTCGGTAACGATATGAATGACAAAGGGGGGGCTACGGACCAGGCAGCGCATGATTGCATGCGCGAGGACAACGACGATGTACCCAAGTGCTTTTCGATAATTCTGGTGGGAAGTTCCAACGCAAGCGT
Organism: Mycena epipterygia; assembly: GCA_029281465.1. Classification (NCBI taxonomy): domain Eukaryota; kingdom Fungi; phylum Basidiomycota; class Agaricomycetes; order Agaricales; family Mycenaceae; genus Mycena; species Mycena epipterygia. The sequence goes on along the minus strand of JARJCQ010000030.1, from coordinate 385,735 downwards.
CCAAGGTGGCGAGGTACCAGACCCGCTGTGTGTCTGTCAGTATGTAATCAGAACCAACGCGATGTTTCGTACCTCTGCCCTGAGGTCGATGTGGATATTTTTGAGGGAGGAGGGCTCGGACTTGACCACCCGGGCCTCTTCACTGAGACCCTGCATCAGGTTTATCTGAGGCAAGTCGGACAGAATCTTGTCGACGAAGAGTCTCAAGTCTTCGGGGATGCTGATGTCGTTGATGTCCTGGTCCCCCACCGAATCGCCCATCAGCGATATTGCCACCAAGCGTCGCACTCGCGGAACCGCCAGAAAGAGCTTTGTTTGTGCGACGACATGAAGCAGCGCCTGCTCAGAGGCGGTGTGGTTGGTCGTCGATGCCATCAGAGTTGGATTGAAAGAGTTGGTGCAGAACAGTCGGCAACCCCTATGACACAAGTTAAGATGAGTGAAAAGGAGACCGACTCGGAGTTGACTCGGAGGCGATCGTGGATGTACAAATTTGGTCGCGCAAGGTCTTGCGTATGGTATTGTGGGAAAGTTACATTTGAACCGCGATGAGGCCTGCGGTGAGGTGGACACCTTTGCCAACCAGAGCCATACATCGGCAATCGGTCACCCAAGGGAGCACCTATGTTATTACGTTTTGACCTCTTACCTTGTTTAATGCAGCCCAATGAACGCTGATTTAACACAGAAACAACATCAATACAATATAAATATAAATCCTACCACCACTAGGGAGCTGGGTGGAAGTCGCGACAGAGGCTCTGACAGATGAGTGATTTTGCCTGTAAATGAGGCCCAACCAATGTCAATTTCAACACGAAAATACATTAAAACTAGCAACCCTACTATGCACTAGCAATGGGGCAGAAAGCCAGCTAGTGGGAGCCGCGCTGGAGGCTCCCATCGGTTGAACATAGGGGTGGCCGGGAAATGCCGAGGGTGCCGTTGCCTGGGCCATAAAAAGATCAATGACTAATAGAAGATTGATTGGTGTCGGCATTATTCGGACCTCTTAGGTAGGTTGATACACCTCGTTTAACCGACCTAAGAGGTCAAAATGTAATAACGTAGGTGCTCCCTTAGGTGGTCTGATTTTAAAAACCTAATCACATGCATAACAAACTCTTTTGTGAACGTCTTCAAGACAACTTGCTTTGCTTTGCTCCCAGTCGCAGCAAGAACAGTGACAACGCCGACAACCAAGCACATTTGAAGCAATCTGATCCATCCCTGGGCTATGTCTCCAGACTCTGTACCGACTTCTCAGGAGTCAGAGGAGCCACATCGTCCAAATTTGCGCTGCACTGAACCTGGCTACCAGCTGTGGTCTTCTCTAGAGAAGCACAATGATGTAGCACCTCCAGCCATGTTCGTTCAACTGCCGTGTGATTTAAATCACATTGGTTCTGCGAGCGACATGTTCACTTATGAACTGGCCTGCCGGGATCCGAGCATTTCACAATGATCTTCAGAATGTGTTTTCGGTTGGTCGTCCCAGAAATCCATGCAATATCTGGCAATTTATCATTCAGTCATTCAAAGTTGAATGCTGTACAGGGTATTACGGCTCCTTGAGCCACTACTTTGATTTTGATTTACCAGGATGGAAACTTGAGGTATTTAACAAAAATAAGTTGGTAGAAGTATGTAGTAGGATACAATCTATGAATGTACAAGATATAAGAGTAATATGGTAGGGATAGAATATTCTATTCTATGAGATACTTTTGCGACTCGATTTGTCATGTTTCTGGTCCTTGATCCACTGCGTGATGTGCCTGTGACTTCACTGTTATCATGCCCCACGCCCATTGTACACACTCTCGTCCTCCTCCGAGCTTGTATTGTTGCCATCAGAGTCTTCAGGGACTTGACCGACCACCATAGGCTTTGGTTTGAGGGGTCGGGTGGGCTTTTTCGGCAAGTTCTTCTTCTTAACTCCAGATGCTGTTTGTCTCCCACATTCAATGGTCCATTCCGCCACTGCCTTCTCATAGTTGAGCTTGATTTTTTTCCAGTCTTCCGCCAGCTTCTCCTTCGCAGCCTTCATGGCCTCCTGGTCCTCTGCTCACTTTTCTTTGCCCATGGCCTCCTCCTCTCGAAGATGCACAACTTCCTCTGTCTTATGCATCCATTCTTCCCCGGTGAGATGACACCCTCGATCCTCCATGGAGAGCTTCTGCCTGTTCATCTTTTTCTTGTGTTCCTTGGCATTCAGGGCTTGACTCTGCTTTTGTACGAACAGATTCTGAATGACCATTGTTGCGTGAGATGCTTCTATAATCCCGTTGCATGCCCTGATCTGTTGTTGTGCATTCCACAGATCTCCTTTCATCCACTTTGCGTACACCTTCACCTGCATCAACAACATTCCATCCACCTTGTCATCTTTGTTAGCGAGATGATCCCAATCAGGCTCAGCTAAAGCAGGTGGGCCTTCAAGCACCAGCACTGGAATTGTCGATTGGGATGTAACTGCTGAGGAGCCAATGAAGAAACTGCTGGATGATGTGTGTGAGAGTGCGCTGGTCAGGAGTCGCATTCGCTTGGAAGGTGTGTAAATTTCTGGATCTATATTGGGATCTCTGATGTGTCGCAGACTTGGTGTTGCCGGTGTTGTGGTGCTCCTGCCTGCTGAAGGTGTGTGTGTTTCTGGATTGACATTAAATGCTGTGGGAAGCTGATGATTGAATGCCGCCATTACAGCACAAACAGGGCTTGGTTGGAGCAGTGGGAAAGCCCCTTTTATCGATGTTGTCTCCGCTGACCTCATCTGCGCAGGTTTGATGGTGTTCGGGTTGTACGGGTAGATTCCAGTGACATGGAACGCTGCCTTGATTGTTGTTGGTGTGAATGCTTGGGTAAATGCTTTCCTCCGCACCCTGGTAAGTTCTCCTTTCCTCACTTTCCTCTGATTCAAGTCCTCAAACTCTCTCAGCACTTCGTTCCAGATCCGCTTGTGACATGAAAAACACACAATGTCAAGTCCTTGAAGGGCATGGGTGCAGTAGGGAGGGTAGCTGAGGACTTCAATGTTCCTTTCGGTGGCCACTTTCAAGAACACCGGGTCATGATGGGAGCTGTGCCTGTCAATTAACAGAACACAAGTATGTCCCCCTGCTTTTTCTCTTGTCTGCTCATCAAAATCTTTGATTAACCAGTCAAGTGCCAGCTCATGGTCTGTCCACCCATTCTTGGACATGCAAATCCTATCACAGTGTTAGCGGATGATGGCCCTGGACACTGGTAAGTGGCGTACAATGCACCTGCCACGCTGTTCTCACCAAATTTCTTCTGCATGTTTTTCCCCTTGAAGATCAGGATCAGCTTCAAAACAGTCCCGTCAGTGCAAATGGTCACAATTGCAGTTGTGATCTCGCAATCTGCACCTCCCTGCTTGTGCTGCACCTTCGCCCCACGCCACCTGAACACCTTTTGTTTTCCAGTGTCCAAGGTAAATGAAATAATATTAGCTCCTCTTAAGTTCCGGGCGGTTCAACCGAATTTCGAACTCAAGTTCGCCCGGAACTTAAGTTCCACGCCCATGCTGCGCCAGCCTGCGCCGTGGGCACGCTCACCCTACCCTCCTCCCCCACTCAAAACTTAAGTCCCATGCCACCTAAGTTCGGCCCACAACTGGAGTCCTATTGAAGAACTCAAGTCCTAATTACATAGCTATATGTCGTATACTAGTATGAGTAGAACTTGAGTTTCATACCACTTAAGTCCTTGACCACTTAAGTGCCACCCATGAACTTAAGTGTGTACGATGAGACAGCGCAGGGCGCTCCAAAAATTCTTGTATGCCCTGATTCATAATCAATAAATCATGTACTTGCACGCACCATTTCATCCATCCACTTGAAAACTCCGTTGTTTCACTTGTCGATCTTGATGAGTCGAAGGTTGCAGGCCTGAGAAAAAATCCCCCATCGCAGAGATGAGGAAGCCAGTGTGTCTTCTGAGAGCGCATTGAATGTGCAGAAACCTGTGTTGGGCCCGGGGAGCGACATGGGCCCATAGAACGTCGGGTAGCAGTGCATGTGCTCTGGCGTATATTTCAGCATGCGCATCCGTATTGTGTCATCGTCAAGGGAATATATAGGCACTCTTTGGAAGCGCTGCCAGCCTAGGGAGAAGATGAGGGGGTCGTTGGTCTTGAGCGTCTTGATATACCACCGATGGCGCTTGATGCGGACTTGCACGTACCCGAAGCACGTCTCGGCCAAACCCCGAGCCCCTGCCACACTCGCATCCATCGGTGTTCTGCACAGGGCATAGATAATAGTAAGACACACCAATTCTCCCACTGCTGATTCCTTCCTATCTAGACGGCGCCAACGGCGATTCGTGAACGAGGATCCCTTCGGCTAGTGCGAGCAACCAGGGGGCGGGAACCACCCTGGGTGATGGAGAAACTGCGGTCGACGATGGGCATTGTATGGTGGCCAACATTGCGTGCAGGTGAGTTGAGCATTGAGCATTGAGCAGGTGGCAGAAAGACAGTGAATGAGTAACACGTGTCATCACAGTCAGTGGCATGGCTGGTGCGATGCTCATGGCCAAACATCCCACTACACCAACTTTGATTTGACTCAAACTTTGATGAGCCTTTCAATCACGACCTCTTCTCAACACTTCACGCCCACATATCCTAGACTTACTTTGGATTGCTTTCTACAAGCTCAATCGAGCTCAGTTCAAAGTTGTGCCGACCGGTGGCACTGTGGTGGTATCTGGTGGTATGCCACCCTATTCATGTTCACAAAATGCTATCAGGAACTAATGATGCGACCCACAGGTCCACAAATGGGTTATACCTACTAAAGGTGAGCTTTCTGTGCTGTTTCCTTTGTTGTCCCTCAATATTTTATGATTTGCCCTTCAAAGGATTCTTCCAGAGGTGCGAAACTCAAGTTTGGGTAGAACTCAAGACGTAACAGAAGACTTCAGTTACGAATGACTTATGTAAGTTGGGGTTCCATACAACTCAAGTCCTCGGACCGAACTTAAGAACCGGGCGCCACTTCAGTTGCATGGGACTTAAGTTCTTGCTCCTCTAGATAAATGTATGATGCTACTTATATGAATGTCCTTTTTCCAACTCAAGTTGTGCCAACTTAAGTTCTAGTTTACGCCTACCAAGGTATGTATATTCACTGGATATAAACTACATTTACAGGCTCTACAGGACTTAAGATGTATGGGAACTTGAGTTCAAAATTCGGTCGAACCGCCTGGAACTTACAGCCCTTTGCGGAACATAGGGCGCGGCCCGTTTTTTTTTTTTTTTGGCAAGTTTTCACTAGAACAGTCGTCCTGGGATCATTTCTCAACTGTTTCCCTTGGGAGTATGCTCAGTCGCTTCGGACTGGGAATACGGAGGGCATGGCATCTTGCGATTTCTTCTATGCGCCCCGGGTTCATTTACTGGGCGAGTTTGCGCTATTTTTGGCTATTTTTAGCTGTCAGAGTGCAGAACATGTCGCGTGCGGGCTGTAGTTGTCCGACTGATCTAATTTTTTGATACGATGGACTTGAAGGTATTACGAAGGGCCTAGAATACCGGGATAGTGAATGTGACCCATCCTTCAAATCTATACCTTGGAGGAGAACGAACTTGATATTGTGCTTGCTGAAGTGTATGATAGTTTTCAAAGACAGGTCACATTCACTATCCCGGTATTCGAGGCCCTCCATAATACCTTCAAGTCCATCGTATCAAAAATTCAGATCAATCGGACAACTACAGCCCGCACGCGACATGTTCTGCACTCTGACAGCTAAAAGTAGCCAAGAATAGCGCAAACTCGCCCAGTAAATGAACCCGGGGTGCATAGAAGAAATCGCAAGATGCCATGCCCTCCGTATTCCCAGTCCGAAGCGACTGAGCATACTCCCAAGGGAAACGGTTGAGAAATGATCCCAGGACGACTGTTCTGGTGAAAACTTGCCAAAAAAAAAAAAAACGGGCCGCACCCTATGTTCCGCAAAGGGCTGTAAGAGGAGCTAATAAAGTATTTGGAGGTAACAAACCCACTCTCGTCCATCCTGTAGATATCCTCAGGCCTGATGTCCTTGTCAGTGATGTTGTTCTTCACCAGCTCAAACCAATCCACGATGGCCTCTGCATTCAAGCTCTGAGCCCGCTGGCGGTCCAAGCCTTTGGTCCAGTGAGTCTGAAGCTTGTCATGATGCTGATTGTAAAACACTGAACACCAGCTGGTTGTAGAACCAATGGGATCGCTGCCTCGGCTTTTCAAGATCTGATTTGCATGTGATATGGTTGCTGAATGGGTCATGGAGAATCCATGGTCTGAGCATGCCAATAAATGATCGAGGAGGATGTGTTCCTCTTTTGGGGTGAGCTTCTGTTTTGTCGTGTTAAATCTGTGTATCAACACATTTCCTGCCAGCCACTGGGACAGGGTATCTTTGTTTACCCCATGGAGCTCTGTGAGCTTGCATAGACTCATCTGTTTATCCTTTGGCTTGAGCGCATTATGCTGACACGCTTCTAGAGCATGCTTCATCCTCTCCTTGGTCTTTTTAGCAGTCTTGTGGGCTTTAACAGCCTTTGAGAGGGCTTAGGCCATCTTCTCAACATTGTTTGGGGTGTTATGGAAGGTGTAGGAAAGGTAGAGTACAAATATGTGTAGATGAGAAATTTGCTTATAATGCTTTTCTGCCGACTGCACGAGAAGCCGGATTGTGGCCTCATTTCTCGAGGAAATCACTCGGTATAAAGGGCAGGATTCTAGCCAAGATGCCCTAGAACCATCTTGCCAGCTCATATTGGCCAAATTACTTACCAAACGGGCCACAGAAAGGCAAAGAAAAGTGCAAATCACCAATTTTACATCATTCTAGCTACAAATATGCATGCCAACAATGCGAAACGAGGCCAGTGGCATCAAAATTCAGGATTAAGATGCTGATGATAGTCCTAAAGACATGTAAAATATCTCTAAGGACTCCCGCATAAATTGTGGCCGCTATATGTTTTTTGATGGAATTGGATCAAGGAGCCGTAATACCCTGTAATTACTATACCTATTTAACTCTTCAATGGCAGCCTCATGGCTTCCGTGCGTGTGGGTCTCACAGCACTCATGTCACAGAGCTACTCACTCCTTGGTCAGGAAAATCCACCCTCTCATGGTCCTGATGACTGATGGTCTTCACCTCTAGTTCAAAGCCTTTGACAGATTCTCCTGGAAACCTGGCTTCTTGCATCCGAAGGAGCCAAATCTTTACATAGGGATTGACCTCAACAGGACGTGGGTGCACCAGATGCACATCATTAACCATGATTTGGTGCCAAAGTGGAATGACGTCTATGCACTGTGAGTCCACATACATATTTCATGCATATTTTGTGCTAACACTATGCCCGAACAACCAAGATCCTCCGATCAGCTATCGGATTGGCTTTCGCTTCATTTATATCACAAGTCTTCGATCTCTTTAATCAAGAGGAGGTTGTGATCATAATTCTGGACACCAACTGGATGTATGGGTGGGAACCCGTTGAGACGGCGGGTCTGCGCCTAGGCATGTAAACCAGCTATTTTGTCGCTCCTAGGAATGGCTTACCTTCCTAGGAAGACCTATAAGGGCACAGTCATCCTTCCTAGGAACCCTGTTCAGTGATATACGATTAGAGTCAGAGTGAGCTCCGAGCTGCTGATTGAGTGTTAATGATACGAGAGGTCTGGAATAGTGTATGTTTGTGGGTTGGCTCTTCCAAAATGGGAGTTCGGATCGCTGTCATACCCTAGGAAGCACCGTCTGATTCAGTCCACAACCTATATGTAGGGGCGGATTGCGCAGTAAAGTTAGACACCATACCCAGGAGATATGCCAAAGCCCAAGGCAGACAATGAGGATTATCTCCAGAACAACACCAATGACTGCACAGTTGAGGTTTATGGCACAGCGTTGGCCCTAAAAGGATAATCATCCTTCCTAGGGGGCATCATACACACGAATAGCTGTATGCCAAGGATGGTCAACCATCCTAGGAGCAGTAATTACTATTATGACTAGGTAGCGCACCCTACCTAGGTTTACTTTGAATGAAGTACAAACCACCAGGCTTAACCCACGGGACCTGGCTATAGGTCTAGACCACACATGACACACACGTCGCGTTGCAAAGGCAAATACAAAGACAAAGCAACCGTATTTAGAATACATACGGAAGCTGGTTTAAGAGAGAGATATACCCGAGCATGTTGCGTGGCTATTCGGCGCCACGGCATGGCTGAGCACCAACGAGATGACACAAGGCTTGGTGTTACCAACCAAGCTGCACCAAAACATCCTCATGGCAGCATGTGCGTCGGCATGGCCGTTCCTAGGATAAATCAAATATACCCAATATGACTTCTAGGAGTCATTGTGATGACTGTTTCAGCAGTTTCAGCTATGAATCATGGCAGTATAACCTGCTGTCTCTCCGAATTTCCAATACTCCCTACTCAGTTACTCATTTCGTATTATTTCGGTTTACTCATATCTCACTGTCATGTATTCTCAAAGTAGTATAAAGCCCCAGCTAGATCCTGTGGTTCAGGAGCATATCACGCCCCAGTATTGCCTAGACTTTGGTCGCAGCATTGCTTGTCAAGGCATTGGTAGACTCTTGGATTGGCCACAGAGATTTGTTGATATAAAACATCTCATCTCTTCTGTACCTGTTCAATATAAGACCTTTGATTGTTGGCTACCTTCGAAAGCTTTAAGTACCAAGCTCGCTTGTAGCTGCAGCTGCTAGTGCAAAGGTACCTCAGTTTGTATACTGAGGTCTGCTGTTGGAATCATACAAATTGGTGCGGTCAGAGTACCCTAAAGGTACCTTGGTTTGTATACCAAGGTCTATTGTTGAAATTGTACGAATTGGTGCGGTCGCAGTACAAAGGTACCTCAGTGCCTGAGAGCTGAGGTCTATTGTTGGCATTCTATGAATTGGTAGCATTGTAATACCGTTGAAATGGTGCACTCGAGCGCGGCCTATGCTAGGACTGATATAGAGTGATGCAAAACACCAAACCAACCAACCAACACACACACAACACACAGTGCGGACTTGAGTTCAGGTCTACGCCGCAGTATACGACTAAGATTGAACCAACACTATTGATATTGGGACGAATCGAACTTCAGAGTCTGTCTAGGACTTGTGGGAGGCAACGATAGTTGATAAACAACTGAAATGGGCTACCAAGTTACCGAAGCAACGGGGTTTATATGGGTTTTATGTGTTCCTAGGAACGGGCTTTACTCCCTAGGACGCTACTGCGATCACTAGGAGTGGGTATAGGGGACTGCAACCACACCGATTCATGGAGTTCCAACAGATGACCTGTGTGTACAAACGACAGGTACCTTTTAGACGGTATTGCGATGCTACCAATTCATAGAATGCCAACAATAGACCTCAGCTCTCAGGCACTGAGGTACCTTTGTACTGCGATCGCACCAATTCGTACAATTCCAACAATAGACCTTGGTATACAAACCAAGGTACCTTTAGGGTACTGCGACCACACCAATTCGTGGAGTTCCAACAGCAGACCTCAGTATACAAACTGAGGTACCTTTGCACTAGCAGCTGCAGCTACAAGCGAGCTTGGTACTTAAAGCTTTCGAAGGTAGCCAACAATCAAAGGTCTTATATTGAACAGATACAGAAGAGATGAGATGTTTTATATCAACAAATCTCTGCGGTCAATCCAAGAGTCTACCAATGCCTTGACAAGCAATGCTGCGACCAAAGTCTAGGCAATACTGGGGCGTGATATCCTCCTGAACCGCAGGATCTAGCTGGGGTTTTATACTACTTTGAGAATACATGACAGTGAGATATGAGTAAACAGAAATAATACGAAATGAGTAACTGAGTAGGGGATATTGGAAATTCGGAGAGACGGCCGGTTATGCCGCCATGATTCGTAGCTGAAACTGCCGAAACAGTCATCAAGATGATTCCTAGGAATCACCCGAGCCTTCCTAGGAACGGCCGAGTCGACGCGTATCCTGCCGTGAAGACGTTTTGAGGCGGCTTGGTTGGTAAATGCCAAGCCTTGGGTCATTTCGTTGAGCTAATATATGCCGCAGGGCCGTCTAGCCACGCAACATGCTCGGGTATATGCTTCTCCCTAACCAGCTTCCGTAGGTATTTCAAATACGGTTGCTTTGTCTTTGTATTTGCCTTTGCAACGCGACGCGTGTGTCACGTGTGGTCTAGACCTATGGCCAGGTCATATGGGTTCAAACATCGTGATTCGTGCTTCAGGGAAGCCTTCCTAGGAAGACTCGTTCCATGTTTATAGTCGCCACTACTGTTCCTAGGAAGGTTCTCCTTCCTAGGCGGCTTATGTGTACCTTCGTCGACTGTCCCTAGGAAGGATCTTCTTCCTAGGAAGTCGTTTATACAATGGTATTTTATACAGTATACTGTTCCTAGGAAGCAATTGCCTTCCTAGGTCCGTAATACAAGTTCCAATGCTCGATTGTGCAGTCGTTGGGTTGCAGCAGAGATATTCCCTGTTGTCTGTCTTGGGCTTTGGTATATCTCCTTGGTATGGTGTCTAACTCTGCCGCGCAATCCGCCCCTACATATAGGTTGTGGACTGAATCAGACGGTGCTTCCTAGGATATGACAGCGATCCCGACTCCCATTTGGGAAGAGCCAAGAATCCCACGTACATACACTATTCCAGACCTCTCGTATCATTAACACTCAATCAGCAGCTCAGAGCTCACTCTGACTCTAATTGTATATCACCGAACAGGGTTCCTAGGAAGGGTGACAGTGCCCTTATAGGTGTTCCTAGGAAGGTAAGCCGTTCCTAGGAGCGACAAAATAGCTGGTTTACACGCCTAGGCGCAGACCCACCGTCTCACCGTCTAAAAGGTACCTGTCGTTTGTACACACAGGTTGTCTGTTGGAACTCCACGAATTGATGTGGTCGCAGTCCCCTATACCCACTCTTAGTGATCACAGTAGCATCCTAGGAAGTAAAGTCCATTCCTAGGAACACATAAAACCCATATAAACCCCGTTGCTTTGGTGACTCGGTAGCCCATTTCAGTTGTTTATCAACTATTGTTGCCTCCCACAAGTCCTAAACAGACTCTGAAGTTCAATTCATCCAATATCAATAAGTGTTGGTTCAATCTTAGTCGTATACTGCGGTGTAGACCTGAACTCAAGTCCGCACTGTGTGTTGTGTGTGTGTTGGTTGGTTGGTTCGGTGTTTTGCATCACTCTATATCAGTTCTAGCATAGGCCACACTCAAGTGCACCGTTTCACCATCCCAGTGTCCAGGGTCCTGTCCCCAACTTTCCTTAGGTTTGCTCAGATGTTTTCTTTCGCTGGGCCGAATACCAAACTTTTTATATCATTGGGAAGAGAGACATTACAGGAGCACAAATGCAAATTACTATGTTCACGTATAGTCAGTGAGAAAAGATATGCATGAATTGAGTTGGATGGTAGATTCCGCAAGCAGACATTGATTGATCTGGATCACACAAACTGGGAAGGAAATTGGGGCTCAGACCGGCTTTTCAAGGAATTGAGGGATTAATAATTGGGCTGGGGCTGCAGACATAATGCAGTGACAAAGTATTGGGTGACTTCCCATAAGCATAAAATACTATCCGAGCTTGTTTGAGAGTGCCAACAATGGGATCAATCTCCAGAAAATTTGTGTTGTGGACTAACTTCTTGCGTTCCCATAAGAAAATAATAAACAATCCAGACTTGTGTTTCCCCCCATGCGAGGGTTGGAATGCAGCCCCTACATCAGCCATACTAATGCTCAGGGATCAGGCTACCAATTTGGAAGTTTGCACATCAAATGGAGGGCAATATCACCCACCAGTTGCTCAAAACAGTTTATTCTGTTTAATAAAAGCTATTGGGGGGGTAGGTACCCCCCCTACAGATTTGAATAGATTCATGTTAAATCCTGTACATTTTCACATCCTAAAGTTGATGGGGTCCCAACAGCTGCCTCGGCAAGCACTCAGATATTCGCCCAGCATCTATCTATGCTTATGGGAAGTCACCCATTAGGAACACAAAAAATTCCAGGTGATTCGAACTATAGGCAACCTGCAGATGCCCAACAAGTTTGAGGACCCCTGCCCTCCTTCCCAACATAGCAACATGTGTCCAGGATTACAGTCCCGACCTCCTCTTGCCTTTAATTGATGATTCCTGCCTGGCAGCAGTCAATAGATATTCAGACTCCAGGAGCAATGCCACACACCGGGAACATCAGAGACAGGTAGGAAATTATAATTTCTCTGGACGCCACCTCCTGATGTTCATAATATTAGCTGTGGCACTTGAGCTGACAAAAAAGGACACAAAGGTCAAGTACATGGGTACATTCTCTGTGCGCCTCACCGCTATTGGTATTGTCGAAGGCAGTAGATAACCACAGTGATGACCTTGATGTTGGGGAAATGGTTGTGCCAGAAAGCCTCGAGGAGGGTGCAGCCCTTGTCGTGCCAGGTGAAGAGGTGGAAGAGTGCCACGTTGTACCTTTGAACTCAGGTCCACGGCCCTGTGTTTACCGTGGTGCACGGCTCAAAGGCATTCCAGATGATGGATTCACGGATATTGGTAGTGATGAAGAGGGAGATGCCGGACCGTAACTTCTCCGGAGGAGCTTGTTGAGGCCATGCTCACAGAAAGAAGTTGGAGAAAGATGGCGACACACTGGGGTCGCTGGACTGGCCATACAGCCCCTGCTAGAATGTGGACCATGCCTTGCCCGAGCGAGATAATGAGGATGAAAACTACAAGGTTCTTCAGTAAGCTAACAGAATTATCGGTTTATTAGCGCACTTACCTCTCCCTTAGCCTAAAGTCAACATTAATTAGGTTCACACTCTAGCACCACCACACTGCACGTGGCGACAGGTGTGAAGGCATGCTAGCCATTGCACGTGTTATTCCAGGCAGTGATTGGTGACATCTATGTGTTGCATTGCTGGCAGGGAGCCTTCGACTTTTTGCCCCACAAACTTTGACACACACATGAGTGGCAGTTCAGCTGGATTGTCACATTCACATTTTGAAGCTCTGATGTTCTGGTGTGTGATCAACCTCCTTCTCACCACCACTATGATTTGTGCCACCTATCCATTACTGCCTGCAGGTGCTCAACCTCACCGAGTCTGACACACCCACTACTCTATCAAGCCCCTGACTGGATTACACTGCATTCCCGACATATTCATGTGCATCATTCAATTGTGCATTCCAAGATCCTCAAGTGGCAACGGCCTTATTGTTATGGATCAGGGTAATTTGCCGCGTTCAACGCTAAAATAACCCAAGTCGCAGAAATAGAGTTCTACTCGGCTCGCGAGTAGAGCTTGAGAGTTCCAGAAATCCCCGTAAGAGGATCCTAGAGTTCAACTGACTGCAATGATAAATGAGCCCGCAAGACGCTGTTGCTCAGTGATCAACTGCTCAAAAGACTGCGGGACGCAGGCCTTTCCAAGGGTGATGAACACGCAAGACGCTGTTGTTTGATAGAGGTGAAAGACTGCACGATGCGGATCTTTCAAGAGAAACTTAATTCAGACAGAAATGGAGGCGAGATGAGAGTTATATTCAAGATGTGTTATTCTTACAAGAGTGTGCTTGGATGTATATATACTAAGCTACGAATGAGTCATTTGGAGTCAATTCCCCGGACTCCGAACTCCGAGTCACTATCCTGTTAACTCAGAGTCAGAATGATTCACGCGAGTTCACGCGAGTACATTCCGGAAATGACTGCGGCTAAAAATAGTACGTAGAAACTAAGTAAAAGTACACATATCCATCACACTTATCCTGGTTAATACCCAGTGAGCTCTTTAACCCTTACCACTTCCCCTCCTTAACTGTCATCATCGAAAATCTCGCGTTTGTCTGACGTCGAGCAAGCATCCACTTGCCACTGTGATGGACAGTGGCATCCACTGCCTTATTTGCTGATAAGCCTTGCAAATAACCACTAGTGGAACACACTATTTTTGCACCTTTCAGTTGTGTTTGCAATGTATAGTATCTTATATCCAGAACTAGTACTGAGACTCAGAGGTAGCTGGTTGGGCCAAGATCACGGAGTAATGGGTCATTGAAGGGGCAATATGTTGAGGTGACTGGCTGCACTCGCCCTGAAACGTGTAAGGGTTTGTGTAGTCCGCTAAACATCATGAGTAATTTCATATTCAATTGGGTTATGTTGGGTATAAGCCCAAGTAACGAATTGGGTTGAATTGCAATACCATTGTGATGCATTAGAGTTGTAGAGATGTGGACATCAGATCAGACGACAACCTAGAACATCGGTCGGACCTTATTTCAGATTATACCCGACAGGCTCAACTATATCCGTAGTTGACGGCCTGATCGGAGATTCCCAAAGGGTCAGGCTAGACTTCTACCAAGAACCCAATCATGGATATAAGCCATGAGGGGTGTTGTTCAAAAGCTGTGACACTATACTACACGGTATAGGGATGCTAGTTGGAGGGGAACGAACGAGGAGTGCAGGATATAGGAATCAATCCTGTATCAGATGCCGGCTTTGGCAGATTGGAAATAAGCTCAGTGCTGACTGAGCTTGTGGCCTTTCAGCTGATTGCTGACTAAGTTTCTGTCTTGGTGGATGACTGTAATATGGCGTGCTCAAGACTTGCAGCCAATGGCACTGACTGGATTCACTATACCGGATAACTATCCAATGGATATGCGGCTGTTTGACTCATATTTTCTTATATCTTGCTTGTACTTATTTATTCTGGGACTTGTATATAAGTAGTAGGTTGTCGCTACTAGAAGGACACAGTATCACCCCACAACTAGTAGGCATACACTTGCAATTCAGGGTGATCTGGATCTTCTGGTTGTGCATTACCATATAGAAGGATGTGGCAACTCAAAATCTTACTTTATTGAATGTGTATTTGAATTGGAATTATATGGGATACTAGAACACTGCCTTGGACATCGGAACTGCTACGAGAACACTACCTTGGACGTTGGATTGATACTAAAACACTGCCTTGGATGTCGGAATTGCTATTTTGGATTATATCCACACACACCACAAACCCCACGGAGTTTTACACTCACCACACGCTCTTGGGTATTGCGCCTACCATCTTTGGACACTCAACCTTGCCTTGGCTTTTGCCCTGTCACTGAGAAGCATTGTAATATCTACAGTCATTCCGCGGTCCTTGCAAAATATTTTTTTTCTGGGCCTGGAGCATATATTTCCCCCCAGTTTTTTTATGTAGCCTTATTCGTATGATGTCAATGAGGCTCCTGCATTTTTTTCCGGTCCTGAAGTTGGCTCAAAATTGTGGAATATTTGGTACATTAAGCATATTGGCATTGTTGACAACTACACTCCGCAAATTAGGCCGATTTCATGGAGGAAAAATTACCAGTAGATTCTTTAGCGCATCAAGTGTTGAGCACAAAAAAATTGGGATAAACAGGTGGCTGCACGGTGTGGACCGAGGCAACAAAGGGGCTGTGTTCACGTGATATTGATACTCAGACAAACAACTCTCTCCATGCCACGCAAACATGCCACGAGTGGCACACTCGAATATGAAGAAGGCCGGGGACAAACGAGCAGCAAAAGACAAGGCAAAGAAAGAGGCAGTCCGACTATACAAGCAAGAACTGGAGAAACCTCCGAAAGAGCGGAGAAGTGCACAAGACATTGGGATGGAGTTCGGTATGCATGGCTCCACTGTCAACCGTCTCTCAAAGACTGGTGCGCAAACCATTTCCGACTTCAATGACATGAAAAATGCGATGAGAAACGCGTCCAGATGTCTCCTGGTTGAGTGGCTAACGGAGATGGCAGACCGAGCTTTGCCCGTTACACGGAAACTATTGAAAGAAAAAGCCAAGCAGATCATCCGCGCTACACAGGACCCAGACCGCGAGAGTATCAGCAATAGCTGGGTCGACCGCTTCCTTGCGTTGCCTATGTGTGCTGATTTGGCCAATCATTGGAGCTCGTCGCTCACGAAAGATCGGGCGCAGGCTGTCAATCCAATGACAATCAAGCACTGGTTTGATGCAGTGGAGAGGCAGGTTGTTAATGCTGGGATCCCACCAGATCATCAGTTTGCGATGGATGAGACGGATTTTATGGAGGGACAATCCCACAAAGTTCGGGTGATGGGAAAACGCGGTGCACACAACACATATAAGCGCGGAGGGGGAAGCCGGAACAGTGTAATGGTGATAGCGACAATCTGCGCCGATGGTACTGCACTGGTTCCGACAATCATCTTCAAAGGAGTGAAGCTGTTGAAGCGATGGGGTGCAGTGAATCCATTAGCAGCAAAGTGCGTGTGTTTTAAAATACATTGTATTGACGACACTCTATCAGTATATGTCGTGCCAAAAAAGGCTATACTAATAAGGAGCTCGGGGCCTCATGGATAAAAAATTTCCATGAACAGACACAGGATAAATCAGATATGACTCGTGTTCTGTACCTCGACATGCACAACAGTCACTACAGCCTTCGGTTCCTGGATCTCGCCATCGAACACAATATCATGGTGATGGGATATTACCCCCATTCCACCGCGGTGATGCAGGGCCTCAACATGGTTTGCTTTGGTGCATTGAAAATCAACTATGGGAATGAAAAGGATGAATTTGAGAGGTGAACGGGGGAGGAGGCGAGCGGTGGGAATTTTCTGCAGATTTACGCACCAGCACATCGAAAAACATTCACAGAACAAACCATTAGAACCGCATTCCGTAAAACGGGTCTGGTCCCCTTTAACCGTGAAGCTATTGACCCATCGAAACTAGCCCCCGCCAAGGAGCTGTCCATCACAGGAGCCTTCCCAATCCGACAGCCATCCCCAGTGCGCATAGTTCTTGATGCATTCAGCAGAATTCGAGCCGCGCGCCACGACGAAGACTCCCAGACTCAAGCTCGTTCTACATCCCCAGATGGAAATGTTTCGCCTCATACACCTCTTGCTCCACGAGAGAATACCATGAACTCAACACTTACACTGCGTGTTAATCGGATGTTTGATGACCTTGCATCAACATCAGCTTCTTTTCTTGTCTCGGACACCAATCCATTCACCTCTGCCTCCCAAATCCCACCGCCAATATTTCCCAGGCTGCCAGAGGAACCGACGACATGGGATGCAATACTCAAGAGTCCCCACGGCCCCCGCACCCACGAGGAACTAGAGACTGAAAACCGAATCTTGCGAGCAGCGATGCAAGACCAGCGTACCAGAAACAAGCAGGGCGAGGCCATCATGGAAGCTCAAAATGCACAGCTTGTCCTGCAGAACATGTACGCTGAGAAACAGCGTGGTGCTTTACACCATCAGGAGCATAAATGAAAGTGGGGGCATGCTGAGGCCTTACTCCAGACAGACATGGGCCGGATCTGGACAGATCCCGAGTTTCGCGAGGCAGTGCGAAAGGACGAGGAGAGGGCGGTCAAAAAGCAGAAAACCGCCGGGATTCGGGCGAAGAAAGCACAGTGGAGGGCACAGGAAAAGAAGCGAATCAATACCGAGCACCTTGCATGACATGCTGCGTGGGAGAAGAAGCAGGAACAAATGAAGAAAGCCGGGAAGCGAGGAGGATGGGGACATCCTCTGGCCAAACCCAAACATGCAGCAACACCGGATCGATTCCGTGCCTCACCCGACAATGCAAGCAAGGAGGAAGGTACACTCACTGAGAGAGAAGATGAGGGCGAGGATGAGATGGCACTCAACAGCGAAGATATGGTGTTTGATGATGATGTGGCTGATTCGGAGGAAAGCTCCAGCTCGAAGCCAGAATCTGAGTCGGAGGAAATTTAGACATGAGTTTGGGTTTCTTGAAGATATTGTTGTGTAGATAGAGACTAGGAGGATCATAATTTCATGCCACAGGCGAAGTTTCTGGGCAGAGACGCAATTTGCGCCTTGTTTGTGCAGATTTGCAAGGACCGATGATGCCCGAAAAATCCGCTCACGCCGATTGGCCTCAAATATCCAAAAATCAATGGATTCTCCCAAATCTTTTTGTGGGGCCATGGTCTACAGGTACATACACCCTGCCTACATATTTTTTTTCCCATTAATGGCTTGATATTGGCCCTGAAATGCAGAAATCCTGAAAGGTCTTGCAAGGACCGCGGAATGACTGTACCGTTTTGGATATATTGTTTTGCGCAAGCAAGCAATATCTCTGCAACACAGTTCTCTATACACTTTCTCCTACCTGAAACCTCTCCCTTCAACCTTTTAAAGGCTCTGAAGCAGGGACTGACACTCGTCGGTTTCTACTGGGAATCTTACGTCTTATATCTTGCACTTTGTTGGTCGGTTGCATACACACCACCAATTGCCAAATTTAGGCACACTGGAAGTACTACTCAACATGCAAAGTTTTGAATAGCACTTCCGGTACACTGAAATTTAAGTCTAAACCAATAGTTTAAATTCATGTATAGTTCAAGCTGAAAAGAGTTGAATCATATTAAATTTCAGATTGCCTGAAATACATTTGAAACACTATGTGTTGGATTGCAAGACAGACGAGCCAAAACTAGTGCTGGAAACTAAATATATCAGGACTGAAATAAGGGTAACTGATATTACCTGTATCAGCTTGAATTTCAGAGCAAGCTGAAATCCTAACTGAAAGTATTGCTTTCAGCTGGGCTGAAAACTGTTTGGTGGGGATTTCAGTGTGGCTGAAAGCAATACTTTTGGTTCAGATTCCAGCTTGCTCTGAAATTCAAGCTGATACAGGTAATATCAGTTACCCTTATTTCAGTCCTGATATATTTAGTTTCAAGCATCAGTTTCGGCTCATCTGTCTTACAATCTGACACATAATGTTTCAGATGTATTTCAGGCAATCTGAAATTCAATCTGATTCAACTCTTTTCAGTTGGACCTATGCGTAAACCTAAATGATTGATGTCAACTTAGATTTCAGTGTGCTGGAAGTGCTATTCGAAACTTTGCATGTCGAATAGCACTTCTGGCGTGCCTAAATTTGGCAATTGGCAGTGTGATAGGCTTTTGCTTATATCCACGAACTTTGTGTTTGGGTATAAATGTTTTGAGTTTCCCTACTAGTTTATGAGCACACAAATCATCGTGTTATGGGGGCGCTATGATCCGTCAAAAATTGCCTCACTACATGGTGAGACTAAACCAGCCCCCCATCTCATTGTCCACTTCTCTTAGACATTTCAGAGCGTGTCCAGGCCTGACAACTTCCTCTTTGTGCTGCGATTTTACATCTAGTCTTAATCCCTCCTGTATTTATTTTGTAGTCTCCTTGCCAATTCTACTCATTCAAAATCCTTGACACTGGCTAGTATGTACTGTTATAATTCCTTGTCTTCAATGCCACAAACTTCTCTTTTGTAAGTACCCTGAAGCAGCGGAGTATCAAATTACTTGCAGAGTGCTGAACTGCCACTCACGTGAAGTCAAAGTCGTGGGGCAAAAGCTTCAGAAAGTACGACCAAATTCAATTTGGCCAGGCGAAAGGCTCTGAGCTTGAGCCCGCTACACTCCACAGATGCTGCGGGAGGAGCCGAGGCAGCCCAACAAGCAGCCAGTCCTCACATCTGAACAGACATGAGCAGTCACTGTGTTTCAACTGGCCCTAACCACAGTTTGGGTAGCTGTGCTTAGCTTTGCTTAGCCAACGGCTAGGTCTATCTAGCCAGCTAAATAGACTCTGTTGATGGTAACTAAGCACAGCTTTGGGTAGCTGCGCTTAGCTTTGCTTAGCATAAGATTAGGTCGTCTAAACAGAGTGTGCAGATGTCAGTGTATGTCTGCTTAGCTGAAGGTAGATGATTTTAGATGACCTATACTCAGCTAGCCCCAGCCACACATACCTCAACCCCATTCTCCACGGCGCTGCCCCTCTCAACAATAATTCCTCAGCACACGTTAACGAAAGGGGATGCAAATGTAGGTTATTTTGAGGGTTGGCCATGGGTTGGCAACATGGCACGAGGCCTCACAGCGACACAAAATTTCTCCCCCATTCTCTCTCTCACTCTCGCTGCAGTGGAGTTTAGGTAGGAATTATTTGATGTGCCACTGTCTGAGTCCTATTCTTGATCATTAAGCAAGGTAAGCAAGGTAAGCGAGATAAGCGAGATAAGTGAAAGATTAGCCTAATCCCATCGTCGCGAGTCCCATTCTTCTTGTCGCACCTCACAGAATGGGGGTAGGTCAATGTAGGTGTGCCTATGGCATATATTGATCTCTGGTTATAGCCCTAGACCAACCTACACAGAGGTAAGCAGACCTCAGCAGACCTACACAGAGCTAACCACATTTAGCCAGACCTACATAGACGTAACCATGGTCTGTGTAGTTGCCTAACCACAGCCCTCTGCTTAACTCTGTTTAGGGCTCAGAACTCAGGCTGAGTTTAGGAGGGGTTGAAATGCAGTGAGTGGTGGGGACAGAGAGGTGAGGACACCGCAGGCTTCCAAAACCGGAGAGGTGAGCCAGACATGGAATAGGCACGACACACGCTAACCAGAGGATGAAAAGGTCCAGAAAATGTCGGTAAACTGTAGCAACAGTGGGGGTTGGGCAGGAGAAGATGGTGGCGGGAGGAGAAAACTGATGCAGTGCAGGATGTGATGGCATGTGTGCTCCTGCCGATCCCTGCGGTCTTGTCCAGACCATCCATCAGATCACATCCTCCTAGAAAGACACAAGGTGATCTGCGCAGATGTGCCATCCCACCATCTCGATTATTTGGACCACAGGGAGGAAAGGCAATTTGGTCTAGGCCGGTGACCAATCTCTCATATGAAGACAAATTGTTCATAGAGAGATTTGTCTTTATACGAGAGATTGGTTACTGGTCTAAATTTGGTTGACCACCAGCAATTGGTAGCGGTACAAGAGTGCGCTGGGGTGCAAAGTGCCCCAGCACTTCATTTGAGGCAGCCGACCTTGCTGAGCAGGCTTTTTAGACTCTGCTTCGCCAGTTCCTGGGACCTGCCCTAAAGAGATGATCAATTAGATTAGCGGAGTTTGAAAAGGCTTCGGACGGACGGACAGACAGACAGACAGACAGACGTAATTTTATAAAGAGGGTGACTAGTATTTTGATTGTGAAAATATGTGAAGCGGCCGACGAGGAAAATGAGTCCACACCATCTTCGTCACTTAGTTACTTCGCTTAGCGTTGTGAAACTTCGTGACTTTGATGGGAATTCGTGAAGGTTTGTGATCTCGAATGCTTTCTATGAATGTTCGTGAGTTTGGTGACTCCTCAGCACATCACAGAGTGATGGGCATCAACAGCTTGCCGAGATTGGCTGGTTAGGCTCAAGTTAGCTGGTTAGTGGTTAGTGGTTTGGATTGGTTGGTTAGTGGTTAGTGGTTAGTGGTTAGGGTTAGTAGTTAGTGTTAACAAGGGATCTATATTAAAAAAACCCACACGGCCTTGTTGAAGCAACAATGATGGCTGATATTCTGGGTGCTTGAACGTGCCGAGTTGAACTGACGAACTTTCACAGAAATCAGGCAATGTGACGAACTTTCACATAATCCCATCAAAGTGACGAACTCTCGCAACACTAAGCGAAGTAACTAAGTGACGAAGGTGGGTACGACTCGAGGAAAATTGCTGCATCGACGAACTGCGATCCCAAAGTTCCAAGCAGGGTACATACTTAACTGCGGTTGAGTAGTGTATGCCAACTGTGCCAATTCTTGGCTTGTGGGGTCGTAGGATTTACTCCGGCGTCTCCAATTTTGGCAAGCGCAGGATTTCTCCAGACCTTCGAAACATGCATTCAGTCGTGAGTTGCCACTCCAGTACCAATGCAAAGTCGATGACGGAGAAATCGACACCAAGATCATGGGGAAAATGCACTCTTAGTCTCCCTAGTCAGACCATTAAACTAAGTTTTTTTTTTTTTTTTTGGGTGGTGGAAAAAAACCTGTTTAATGGTCTGATTTTAGTGCACCTAAAGCCGTGAGTCCCTCTTCCGAATAAGGAAATGCTCAAAAAGGCAATTTTCTGCTGAAGCTCAACAGGACAGAGGCCTTGGTTGGTGGGCTGGAGGAGATGTATTTGGACTTAAGAATCGAGCTCCCAATGAAAATAACTCTTGAACTGGAAATTTGAATGAATGGCATACCTTTTTGTTGCATTTTGGGATGGGCGAGAGAGTGGCTGTTCACAGATTCCCACGATATGCGAGCTGCGAACTTTGCGTTTGTGAAGGGATCATGAAGAAATAAATTACTATGAACATATAATATGGTGCTCAGAAAGCTCCCCGAGCTCTTCTGATAGTTTTTAGGTTATATGCAAATGCAGTGCACAAAATATGACGAGTGCGGCGGAAGGTTGACTCACGGCTATTGATGCACAACTAAATCTAGACTAGCGCACTCTAGGATTCCTGCGAGAGTGTGAGCAGGGAAATGAAATACCATTGAGAGGAATGCGATTCATCCAGAAATAGCGCCAGACAGTAAAATCCTCCTGCAGGGTCGTCGTCGTCGCAGAGTAAAAAGTTGACCATCCCCGAAGTAATTTAGGAGTCACAAGTAATTACAATCTGGTAAGTGTTCGATGCCTGGACCATTCAATATATCGACTTGGCGGGGTCGCAGGACGAGGACGATCTCTCAGTTGAAGCCGACGCTGCACGGAGCGACGTGAAGCCTATGAAATCTGCCTAAACTATATCGCTTAAATCCAACGGAGAAAACTTGGAATGGGTAGATATGGCATTTCAGTCCTCCAGTAGCGATAAATATATAGTGTTCAGAATACCGTTACTCGCCCTCATGCATGATCACAGTCACCACAAGGTCAGCCCAGTGAGCGTCACCGTTGCGAAGCGTCTCCTCATTAAACACCCGCCAACGAGGCGCTTGGACCGTTTCCCAGGGGGATAGGTCAAGTTGGATCCAACTAAGATCAACGTACTCTGTGAACGCAAAAATTTTGAGGAACCCAGCGGACGATGTCATTCCCTGCGGAAGCGCGAATTCGAAAGCTGGCTCTGCTCCCATGCCAACGGTCAACAGCTCGCGCAAGGGCATTTGTTGGAGAGGACTGTAAAGACACTGACAAGTGACGGAGGCGTCGGCATAGTTCAAACTAGATGGCAATATGAACTTACGCTGATTGTATAGTCATCAGGGTCGAAATAAAAGAGATATGGGAACAAATCGTGGTTGCTGGTGTTGCGTATCGTGAAGCCGTACTTGATGTCCGGATCCGGAGCCAACCACGCCCTGTTGTCTCCGTCGATCAGATTCCCCACTTCGCGATCGGGCCTGCGGCCAGGGATTTCGCCAAGCAGGCGGTGCAACTCGAGCGTGACGCCTGCTATCAAGCTCCTGTCGCTGTTATGCAAGTCGAGGAAGTAGTTGAAGTGTGTGACGCCCTCCCGAATCGCGGGGAGGTTCCCACTATTTTTGTATTTTTCATAAAAAGACTCGCTGAGGTTATTGAGAGAGGTTGAAAAATCGATGGGGAGGCATAGAGATGAAGCTTCTTTGTGCAATCGAATAGCCTCGTCGATAGCCTTCGTATCATCGACGATTTTTTGGATTGCATCGGCAAGGTTGGTAAGGGAGCGTGCTCGAGTCGGATCTGACCGAGAAATAAGGATCAGACCCTCTCTATATCTTTGAATGCACTCGTTAAGGTTCTTGAAATCCTCTTGCTTGCACTGTTCATAAAGCGCCCCGGCAAGATTATTGAGGGCAATGCCACAACCAGGACCTGGTTCAGGATGGTACGTTAGGACATCGCGATAGTTTGCAATGGCCTGGTCAATATCCTGGGAGTTTTTGGATTGCTTAAACCGTTCAACGAGTGTATCGGCGAGACAGGTCAGAATAACTTCTCGACCACTGGATTGTTGTTGGTGGCCGGCTAGCTCCTTGCGAAGCAGGCCAATAACGTCGTCCAGATCCGCTCGACTGCCCATCTCGACAAACCGTGCCTGTAGGCACGTCGCAAGTTTGACAAGGCATTCGAGTCGTCGATCTCGGAAAGAGGGTGTTGCCGAATCCGCCAGCCCAATCATTGCAACCCGATAAGTATCGATGGCCTTATCTAGATAGGGAGGGAGTGTGCTCTTAGGCGACGGTGATTGGGATGTCCGAAGAGAATGTCGGAAGTAGTGCTCAAAAGTTGAGACGCCATCCTTGATACCAGTTCTGCCTCGTAGATAGCGAATGCAATTACATTCGCCGAAGACGAATCTGTTATGCGCGGCCTGAGGATCATTCTCGGGAAGTCGCTCGAGAATAGTTTCGAGAGCCAGCCAAGTGGCGTCCGGCTCTTTGAAATTAAGATGTCTTATTCCTACGTGGAAGCACGCTGAGTGCGAGAATCACCGACTAAGGAGATCGAACATACCGTCCCTGGAAAGCAGAGATAAAAGCTCGAATACTGCGTGGATGTGGGGCGGCTCGGGAACGTCCACCGTGGCATAAGCATTAATGACCTTGGTCCAAGTCAAAGCCCGCCTCACAGCCTCTATTATCCATGTTAGATTCGCCAGAAGAAGTGTCCATCGTCTCACCATAGCCGGCTAGCGCAAGTAGAATTTTTCCGGTACGTTCCCTGCGGGTTATCGAGTCGGAGAGCAACATCTTGGTAAACGACTGTAAGGCGGGTTCGGCTTTCGCGATTGACGCGGCACCCTCACCTTACTATCTGTCAGTATAACGGCGAGGGCATGTGGACCAATGCATACGTATGGAGGTCAAAAAGTCAAGTCGATCCAAGTCGGTGTCGTTTGACATTGCATTTGCGATAACTTGAAGTACGCTCTTAGGTGAGAGGTCAAAAAGATCCAGCTCAAGAATATGCTCGAGGCCCTGTATCCACGAAATCCCATCTTTGTTCCCCTTTTCGAGAATATCTTCCCATTCGATGGTTTCCTCGGGGAGGGTTGCCTTGGGTTGGTAATCCTTTATGAAGGCGACGGATGCATGAATCTTTTGCCCTGGTTGAATAACTCGACCTTTGCCTAAGTGGGGCCGCCTATATGTATGAAGCCATTTAGTTCAGATCCGGGACGGAGGCGTCATGTGGAACCTTTACCTGGTCATACTCGGATCTTTGTAAGACAAGCGCTTGATAGGAAGAAGCTCGAAAAATCGCCACAGACCAGTCAGGGACTCGGTCGGTTCACTCCTTTCCAGTTGTTCCCATTTCCAATCCGAGTCTCCGTGAACGCTTTTTTTGAGTCTGAGACCAGCACGTAACGCCTCATGTCCCATCCATAGAACTGGCACAGCACCGTTTGTCAGTGTTTCATTTTTTTCATTCCCACCACCGCTGTACAGCACAGTCAGCTGAATGCTACAGAATATCGACTTGGTGAGCTTACACGTCTGAATGAGTCCCGGCGAACCAGACTTCTTTGACCCGAGGTTCGCTAAGGCTGCCTTCGGGCCGCTGTGGGGCAGAGTAAACACGGATAATACAGGTACAAGGCGAGACTTATGGTCGGCTTCTTACCATCTCTTCATATGATTTCTCTCCACATATATACTCCGGTATAAACTTGACTCTCCGTTCGTCCAGTGAGAGAGCGTGTCGAAAGAAACAAATGTTGTTGTCATCGAAGGTGTCAGTTCCTGGAAGGTTCTTCCCTCTCACGATACCAATGGAGGAAACCGCATCCCTAATATATTAAAGACATCTGAAAATCGCCGTGTTAAAACTGACACACCATGCACCGAGGAAGTGGATCCGGACATCTTCTCGGCAGAAAGTATTCTTGAAAAACTGTGCAGATTTTCCCTCGTCGGAGCCTTTATTGGAATGGGCCTTGAGATCCGCGTATAATTCATAGGCACTGCAGAAGTTATCGTACGAAAGAAAATAAATCTTCGACAGTCCGGAAAAAAAACGTACAAGGGAATCTGTTCCTCGTTCCCGGGCAGAATCAACCCGACCTATGTTCATCATTGAGCGCTGGAGTGTGATGTTCAGATAGCACGCACTTTCGCGATCATCGCCGCTAATGCGCGGACCTGGTGGGCACCACGAGAAAAACCTAACACACAATATTGCAAAAAAAAAATAGATCAAGGAATTGGTGGGACCATACCAAAAAGAAATATTTTGTGGCCGGGTCGATAGTGGTTGCATAGCCAACGATATCCTGCGAGCACCCCTTTCTCGAAGTTCCTGGAAAAGGGGAGTAGAAAGCCGACGCAGCTGGATACAAAATAATCACGGCATACCAGGCGATAGCAAGATCAATGCGATTGTCTATGACTTGTTTCCAGTACTTGTACGAGCGCCACGAGGGTCTCGCGTATGTTCCGATGCCACTGTTGTAGTATGTGAGCTGGCTGCCGTCCTTCTTGTCGATACGGGCATAGAGTTCAATGACATTTGTGTTCTGTACGGGTAAACGGTTCAGTGTCTCCCGGCCCAATCCACAGATGCACACACCTTGTTGCCGTATTGGTTTGACGTCCCATCGAACGAAAGAATGAGATTGTGGCCCTTTGGCCCAAGATCCTCTTCGCAGTGTGGGCAATGTTTAACTCTGCAGCGAAAATGGTGAATCGGAATCCAAAGGGAAACATTTCAACACACATATCATCGTCATCCAATGGAACCTTCGAAGCAGAATCATTGTGCTTGGGGGCCGGTTGAGGATATGCAGGCAACAGGAGTTCAGGACGAGGACTGGCCTCGCGGTCTATAGCTACCATAGTGCACGGCGCGACGAGATGACATGACAGATAGAGAGGATCGTGTCCTTTTATTGTTCAGCAGATAGCACCAGTGGGTAAAGTGGCAGGAGGGCCGAGGATTTCGCAAGACATCTTTCGGCGCTAGTGTTGCCGGTCCGGCCTCAAGTTTGATGGCCGTTCGCCTCCACCGATCGCGCTTTCGGCTGAAAAAGGCAAGTAAGTTCGAGTTTCATTTTTGACCGAATCGATTTCGCTCGCGTTCCGAATATTTTGTATAGTATATCAGTAAATTGAATGGTTGGCTCTCTTTGGAGGCTAACTTTCCCTTCTGTTGTGACAGCGCGCTTACGGCGACTTCTGTTAGGCGCCCTTCTGTCACTCGTCATCTGAACATTCGGTTGGAATAGTAATTGACATCGCTCGTGGCATTCACATTGATTCTCCCTTCAAGTTAACGAAAAAAATCTTCCCATGATTTACGTACTTCCCCAGATATCTAACCTATTGAGTCGTATCAAAGTGAAAAATTCACCCCAATACGCTAATGCCGCCACATGATCCTAACTTCTGACACGTTTCGCTCGTCTAATTCCTCGCATCCATGCATGAGATATGGGCGGTGGCCTCCCATAGCTGGCTGGCCACCCTTTCAAAATCTCCGCTGTGGGCGCGAAGTCCCCGCCTCTCGTCCGGGCGTTGCCACTCAGTTCTGTGACGAGAGCCGCCTTGGGCTCTGGGAATGCCGTACCACCAGCGGTGACAGCGTCAGCGCTAGAATACACGCGGCGTGGACATACCCGCCTCCAACGCGTGTTTTCGTGCTTCCTGACCTGTTCGATTAAAAATAGGCCGATGTTGTAGTGCGTGCGAATCGGTGAATGCGGAGGAAAGTGATATACATAGAAATATGGGATAGCGTAGTCATTCTTCGATATACTACGCGCGATGATTATACAACCATATGAACGCGGATGCGCGGGGGCTATACGCATGCGGGCTGCTGAAACCAAGGCGCTGGAATTCTGACAATCCGCTAATCCCGCAGACAGCCAACATGATTCCAACTTCTTACACGTGCTGCTCCTACCGTAATCGACGTACTCTCTCGTCACATTCATTCTCCTTCAAGTTGACGAAAACATCTTCCCATGAGTTACGTACTTGTCTAGAAATTAGAATCTGATTGGATGGTAAAAAATCCACGATAATCCAGTACTGCCGGTCCGAGGTCAGACATGATCCCAGCTTCTCATACGCACCCTTCCTCCTTCGCTCTCTCACCATCGCAATGCCAGGTCAAGACACAGAGCCTCTGATCTACTGCTACAAGAGGTGGTTCTTCAAGAGCACCAACATTCAGGACACACGGCCCGCCAGCTGTGAGGAGGCTAAAGAGGCTGCAAAAGAAGGTGCATATTAGGGGTTCCTTTTACTAAGTGTTTTCAAGTTCAAACATCTCCTTCCAGGGTTCGCCCATATCGGAATTTGGCTTCCGCCGAATGACTCGGTGAACATATATTACCTTATGAAGAACAAAACAAAGGTCTATGTCACTGCCAAAAACTGGAGCCCCGATTCCTTCAAGGGGACAATATTATATTTGGAGCCTCGCAGCAACTTGGCACACTTGAAACAGGTTGGCTCTACGAATGTCAATCATGTTGCTGAACTAATTCAGTCGTCGCAAAAGGTCTTGAGGAATTTTTTTTCCCCCCCTAAGCCTAAGGAAGGCGATGGAGGCGATGGATCTAAAAAAGGCGACGGTAAAGATAACAATGGAGGCGCTGACCTGAAGGACGGCAGGGAACCTGCTATGGGTCGATAAAAATGACGACGCAGCCGGGCACGAGCCGAACGAACGATTTCTTGACGTCAAATAAATCTATGCCCCCAATGTTCAATATGTATTCCAAGCGTGATTTTGTAGATATTGAACTCATAAGTATGTTGCTTGAACGGGCGTGAATGTGCCTCCATCCGCGGTATCCCGCATCCGTCCTGCGTGTCTCTGGCACACACACACAAAGGGTGTCACACCCGTGGTTCATTCTGCTGATACACTCAACTTGACGAGCGCCATGAATGAAGTCCGCCGATGGTCAATCGCCGCGACTGAAATGTCCATGGACACTACATTCACCGCAATCGACGACGGCACGGAGCTGAAACGCACCGTTCATTCATAACCCATAGCCTCCTAAGATTCGTGGAACCTATGCAAATATCACGGCGGTAAGAATCTGAATAGAAAAGGCCCGTAGTTGTTTGTGGAAGAACGTACCGACGGTCCTCGAGGAGCACGAGTCAGAGTGATAGAAAATACACAGGGATCGCAATTTACACGTCCAATCAACGGGAGAAATATATATAAGGACCTCAATAAATTCATCTAAAAAAAACCCCCAATGCCACAAGGAATAGAATTTCGTCGCACCGTACAAAATTGTAATGGCAACGCACTCGTCTGCTCCGGATAAGGTGCGAGCGGGTCTCTTCCTCTCCCTGGATGAGATGTAGGCGCGGTGAAAGGCGAGGCGCGGAAAGCCGGTGCGGGCGAAAATTAGGCGCCTGATAAGCGCCCACGCGAAATATCTTTCGCGGGTACCGAGCCTAGGGACATTGAGTACGACGATGATGCGCGCGCACACAAATGGGGCCATGCGGCAGTACCGGTGCGCCCACGCTCTTGTTCGTCGTCCACAGGCGCTAACTCCCCACGTCGCATTTCCGCAGCCGCATCATCGACGGCCTGCCAATGTGCGCGCCGAGCTCGTCCCAGATGCACACGCACCAGAGCGTGTGCTTGCGCGCTCTTCCTTGGCGGGGTCGTACAAGTCGTATATGTTCGCGCTCGCATCATCGGCGGCCTGCGCCGAGCTCGTTCCAGATGCACACGCGCCAGAAGGTGTGCTTGCACACCTCATCCTTGGCGGCGTCGTACAGGTCGTACGTGTCCGCGTTCCGATGCAGCCCCGCGTCAATCGAGATCGGCACGGCGTCAAAGAGCAGGGCGGCGGCTTTGAAGAGCTTGCGCCGCCACAGTCGCGCGAAAGCTCGTTCCAGCGGATATCCCTGCGGCGGCGCGCCCGCGCGGGTCATCCATGTGCCGTGACCCACTTTTGCGGGTTGCCGTAGTGCTGGAAACATTGAGTACGCCAGCAGCCCAATGTCGCGGCTTCGAGCGGCGCGGGTAACGCTGGCGAGGAGGGCAGCGCAGGAGGCGCGGGAGGAGGTGGATGAGACGGACCGCATACTGGATGCAGACGCAGCGGACGACCGCATGCTGGATGCGGACGCTGCCCGACAAACTCGAGCACACAGACGCAGAACGCAGAACGCAGATATAGACGCCCCTGAGCCCAACGAAGGAACCGACGGCACCAAAGGTACGGAATGCATGGAGGGTGTGCGGACGAGGAGGTGCCGTCGGAGAACAGCGGGCGCGGGATGAGCGGCGAGAGCCGGCGCGCGAGCGAGTCGCGGTGGTACTCGTGTTTCTCGAACGACGCGCGCACGACCGGCGGCGTGCTATTGCACCGAGGCGACGCGCCACCGCCAGTGCCGCGGGGTCGGTGGCTGTAAATAGAATGGGTAGTTGGGTTGATGAGATTACGGGGACTGGGATGTGAGGAACGGGTAATACTGGGAATGTGGACTGGATGATGCGTAGGACGCTCGGCAGGGGCGCGGAGTGTGTGTGCATGGAACGAGGAACGTCGCGACGTCGTATCCGAATCGTGCGCCGTTGTTCTGCAGAGTACAACTTGAACACAAAATGTTTTTCAAAAGGAAACGGTTCATGTCCATCGCACAGTCTACAAAGAAATTAGCACGAATGGATGCATTGAGACTGGGACATAGATTGCGTAGCGATCTGGCGGGGCCCAAGTCAAAAACAGAGCGCTGCTTGAGGGTGGGTGGTGGAAGGCGAGCTCGAGCCTCTAGTGGGATTATGATCCCAGCCGGATAAATTGCGGCAGCAGTCGGTCCGATTCCCCCCGAATCTATCAGTCTTTTAAAAGAGACTTTTACTTTATATTATTACTTCCGGTCAAGTTTGCCTTACTCCTCTAGCAGCCTAATGCCCAAACCACTTCTGCAGACTCATCACCAACTTCTAGGATCCTGACGGCCAGTTCGTAACAAGTTGTGAGTCAAGTTACTAATACCGATTTCATTCTTGAAAAGTGCATCATCGCCGAGAACTGGCTCCTACTGATTCTTTGCCGAGGTCTACCTCAATGACCTCACCATCGTTAACCTCCAAGAATATCGGACGACCGCACCATCGAGTCGTTCCTTGAAGCCGTACGAAAGTCTTACCTCCCTGTCGCCGTGGTCGGGAGGATCGATCCTTGGACAAAATTCTTCGTAAGTTGGGTCCATTGCCCCAAGTAGAGACCTCGTTGCGATGGATGACACCGTGTTTTCTCCCAAACTCACCTTTGCTCGCAGTTTGTTTTGCGAATATATCCAATCTAGTTCTGTGCAGCTATCAGCTCCCAAGGCGCCGCGAAAAGCGAGGTGCGGGAAGCCGGTGCGGGCGGAAGTTAGGCGCCGGATAAGCGCCCACACGTAATATCTTTCAGGGGTCCAGACCTCCCGCAGCTGGCTGGCCACCCTTCCCAAAATCTCCGCTGAAGACTCGGAGAAATTCCTTGCATCTTATCCGATGCCTCCGAGTGCCCCGGGATGTGTTGCCACTCAATCCTGCAACGAGCGGCGCTTTGGGTTCCGGGGACGTCGTACCACCAGCGCGGTGACAGCGCTGGCGTTGGAGATGCGCGCGGCGTAGACGTAGACGCCTCCAACGCGTGTGCTCGCGCTTCCAGGCAGATGAAAGGGATGCTGTCCGCGCGACGTCCATCCATACCGGATCAACAAAGTGGCGAATGCGGGACGAAGTAGTAAATGCAGGCCAACGGTCATCGCTATCTGGGGCACAGCGCTGCTGGAGCGCGCCCTCGACTGCGCGCCCACACTTAGGGCGACTCCGTGCCGACACGTACTACGCTCGCTGCCTGCGTATCGCAGACTTGCGCAGATGCGTCGTGGGCGTGGGCGCGAAGCGCGAGCTCACAAGGCCGGAGAAATCAGGGAAGTCTAGACAGTGGGTAAGTATGAGCATCGTAAACCCAGCATCACAATGACTCGAGAGAATGACGTACTGCAACGATCCCCAACTTCATTACATTCCGGGGAAAGATCCTAAACTCAACCCGGGGCTGGGTACAAGGGGTGCTGAAATGCCATGCGTCCTGAACTGATATTTAATTGATCAGTTGAGGCCGGAGATAATGGGACATGTATGTATACGCGAGCGGGAGTCTCAGGTGGTTCGACGAGGAAACGTTGTGCGCGCGGCACCATGAGCAGCGCGAACGGAACGGGTAGCCGGAGCGAATAGACCACAAGCAGAGCGAGCACGGGATGCAGAGCAGTGTTGCGCTGACTCCGGAGACGACGGGCAGGGGTGGCAGATCAGCCAAATCCGCACGAAGGAGAGGAGCAAGAGCAGGACTGAGCGGGGAGTGCGGCGTGGAAGCACCGGTATGGCAGTGCTCGGGGGTTGCTGGAGCTCGGGGCGGCGGGTCCTCCAAAGTGCGGCCCGTGCGTTGGAGACGTGGACTGCAGATGACAGCATGGGTGCCTGGGGCGGCGGAAACGATTCGCGAAGGCGATCGCTGCACGCGGGGTAGTAGCGTGGACATGGACGGAGGCACGGCTAGCGAAACGTAGCGCGGGGCGCGGAACGCCACAATAAGCAGCGCGGGCAAGACGAATACAGAGGGCCAGACAGGACAGGGACTTGAACACTTGGGACGAGCAGCGCGGCGGCGGACAACACGTATCGTGGTCGAACGTCGGTGCGGGAGGACTCTGAAGTGGTATTTTATCCAAGGATCCTGGTTGGAACCGGCAAGCATATGGCGTTGAGGAATGCGGCCATGGGAAAAACTTCAAGGCACTAGTGCTGTGGAAGCGGCCGAAACGATTTGCTAGGTTCCGGTTTGCTGTGATCGGAAACCGTAGATTGCCAAACAGAACCATTCAGTGGCAAACGGGTCCGATAGTCTCCTATTCGGAACAACTCACCCAATCCCTAAAATGCATACATACTAGCTGAGCGTCCTCCACTTAGTTACTTCAACGCTTGAGTCTCTCCGAGTCAGACTCTCACTTCAAGTTTGCTTTGGTCCGAGCGCAACGACGACGACGCCGACGAATAGTCGGCCACCACCGTCTACGCTGCGCCAATTTGAACTAGCCGAGCAAGGCAATCCTGGCTCCTGGGCGCTTTACAAGTCGCCGAGCAAAACTCATAGTACGATCTAAACCGCGGCGGGCGAACTTCAAGCCGAATCCTGGATTTCACCGTCATCCTTCGCCAAAGACCGCCAGATTCAGCATTCCTTGCAATTCCGATGATCTGAGCATTTCGCATGTCACCAAATGCATTTCGGTTGCGAAGTGTCCAGAAACTTGGACAGCGTCTTCGGCGGTTCAAAGTCGGATGCCGTAATTTGTTATCGCTATTATTGGGATCCTCGTGGACCGTGGTTTTCCCGGAACGGAGCCATCCGCATCAGGGTCTAAAGGTGCAGTCATGTCGCAGAGCTACTCCCTCCTTGGTCAGAACAATCCACCCTCTCATGGTCCCGATGGCTGATGCTCTTCACTTCTAGTTCAAAGTCTTGACGGCTTCTCCTGGAACCCCAGCTTTGGCCGGCAGAAGGAACCGAATCTTTACGTAGGGATTGACCTAGACGGGACGCAGGTGCGCCGGACGCACACCATCAACCACGATTCGGTACCAAAATGGAATGATGTCTGCACCCTGTGAGTGCGCATAATTCGTGCATTTTCGAGCTTACAGTATCCAAGATCGGCCGAGCAATCATCGTCCATGCTCTCGTTCCATGTATACCATAAGACTTGGATCCCATTGATGGATGATTCCTGCATGGCAACAGTGAACATTGATATCGAGACTCTCTGGAAGCGATGCGGCACGCTGGGAACATCGGAGAAAAGTGAGGAACCAGAATTTCCTTTCACGCCACGTCTTAACATTTCCCATGTCAGTTGTAGCGCTTGAACTGATGAAAAAGGACAAAAAAGTCAGTGCCGCAGGTACACTCTGTGTGCGCCTCGCCGCTATTGGTATCGTCGAGAGTGGTAAAATTGAGATGGCCGGCGCGCAAAAAGCCGTACAGGGTCTGGAAAGTTCTGCAGTGGTCTCGGGTGTCATGGGAGCTGGGGACACCATTGCCGAGGTTCAGTCGAAGGCTAGGGATATCGAGTCCAGCCTGGGCGTCTTACTTTCTAAAATCAATGTAATTGTTAGTCTGGGAGACAAACTCGCCACAGTAAGGCACTTCCTCATCATCTGAGTTAGATTCTAATCGCTCGTTTTAGATCCATCCATATGCCAATGTTGCATGGAAAGTTCTGACATTCGTGTACGAGGTGAGCCTCTCCGAGGCATTACTGATGTAAGCTGAAGCGGAATAGGTGGTGAAGAAACAACAGGAGACCGACGAGAAACTAGTCGAGCTCGTTGAAACAATGGTGACGACATTCTCCTTTGTCGAGGATACCGAATCTCTTCCCAGGAAGATCAAGGGGTTGGAGAATACCTGTCTCGCCATCGTTAAACAGACTGTAGAGTGCGCCATATTTATACGGGAATATATCGGAAAGGGATTCGGAGGTGTGTACTTTCCATGACATCAGTGATGATGCCTCAGCATAAATTTAAAACAGGGAGGCTCGTGTCACAGGCTTTGTCAGACAGTGTGCGCCAGCGTATTGACAATCTATCTACGGCGTTACGTGCGCTTAAGGAGTCGTTTGATATGCGCCTGGCCATTCACACAGCCTTTGTATCTGCAAACATCCAGGAAAATGTTGAGAGACTGGGTATGTGCATATTTATGCTCTCCAATCTTAATATTGTGATGGCTAATTCGAGATGCAGTCGGATCCGACATGCTCAGAGCACTTGAGCACGTTGACATGAATGCTGCCCTGCGCACACAATGCTTGGCTGGAACACGTGTTGACATTTTGAATGTCATTCAAGAATGGCTTATGACACCTTCTGGCTCCAGCAACATTCTTTGGCTGTATGGTGTTGCAGGTGCAGGGAAGAGCACAATATCCACCACTGTGGCAGAGTATTTTCGGGACCTTGGACGCCTTGGGTCGTTTATTTTTTTCACCCGACACCAAGTGACAAGCAGTCCAAGCGAAGTGATTCGCACAATAGCCTATCAACTTGCAAATCACAACCCGGACATCCATGCAGCTATTTGCGACACCTTAAAGCAGGACCAGCAGGTAGCTACAGCCACGCTTGACAAACAGTTTAAAAAACTGTTGTTTGAGCCACTGCAAGCTGCTGAAACACATATCAACGGCCCAATCATAATTGTTATAGATGCCTTGGATGAATGTGGTGATGCCAAGTCGCGAGCTACCCTGGTCTCTCTGCTTGCACAGGAATTCCACAAACTTCCTCCAGTGTTTCGTTTCCTGATAACCAGTCGACCAGATTCTGACATTGCAGACTGCTTCAGAGATCAGTCCTTGATAATCAAGATGCACCTCGAAACTTCTGTCACTGCAGATATCCAGCTTTACATTCGGTCCAGGATGGAGGATATTCGAAAGCAACACAAACTGGAGGATGGATGGCCAGGAGAGTATGCCATCCATAAGCTGACAGAATATTCTGATGGTCTTTTCATTTGGGCATCTACTGCTGCAAATTTTCAGGATGGTCATCGTCCTAAGCAAAAACTCGAGTTTCTGCTAAGGCGCAATGATCACAGCACAGGTTTCAACCTTGACCAATTATTTGAGGATGCACTTCGCATTTCAGGTCCTTGGGATGACCCAGGCTTTGCTGTTGATGGGCAGGCTGTTTTGGCTGCCATTGTCCTGGGCAGAGTGCCCATGACTGATGCGGTGATAGATGCAATCTTTGATCTGAAGGAGGACAGAGCATCATGGCATATTCTCAGTGTCTTGGGCTGTGTCATCCAGTGGAGTCCTGGAAACAAGGCTCGCACTCTACATGCCTCGTTCAGCGATTATCTTACTGATCCAGAGCGCTCTGGCTGCCAGCCATGGCATCTTGACATGAAATCCCACTGCTGTGCTCTCACTTTGGGATGCTTTGGTGTCCTTAAAAGGGAGCTTCAGTTCAATATCTGCAGGCTTGAGGATTCTTATGTCAAGAACTCTGATGTCCCAAATTTATCTGCCTTAATCAACAAATATATCAGTCCACAGTTGTCATATTCAAGCCAGTTCTGGGCCAGTCATTTATCAACAACAGAGGGGGAAGCATCAGTTCAGGAGGAACTTCTCCAATTCCTGCAGAGTCGATTTTTGTTTTGGTTGGAGGTTATGAGTATCTCCGAGTCAGTGGCTGGTACGTCTACAGGGTCATGGTCATTTTTTGACCCAGAGCAAGCACTAAAAAATATGCTCCACAGAATTCCAGTGAGTTAATTCTTGTGTTCTGTTTATACCATTGCAACCAAACTCACTGGATTGCAGGTGGGTGCTGCTGGTGACAACTTGAGGAATCTGACCGAGGATTACCTTTCATTCATTCGCTTCTTCGAGACTCCAATTATGGAGGCTGCACCCCATATCTATTTATCGGCATTGGCAATGGCACCCAAACAGTCACTAGTATGGAGACAATATTCACAGCAGTTCAGGGGAATCATGAAGCTCACTGCGGGTGCTTTTCATTATTCTTGGGAAGATGAGGACGAAAATCTTGGAATAGGCACAATCTTGGCTGTCACCTTTTCCCCTGGTGGTGGCCATATTGTATCTGGATCCGATGACTGCGCACTTCATATTTGGGATGCAGAAACACTGAATCCACTGGGTGAGCCACTCTGTGGCCACACCAGCTGGGTTTGTGCTCTCGCCTTCTCCCCCGATGGTAGCCGCATCGTGTCGGGCTCCCATGACCACACACTCCGCATTTGGGACGCAGGAACACTGCAGCCACTCGGTGAGCCGCTCTGCGGCCACGACGATGGGGTTCTTTCGGTCACCTTCTCCCCCACTGAGAAATGCTGCATCGTGTCAGGTTCCCAGGACTGCACACTCCGATTCTGGGATGCAGAGACACAACAGTCACTTGGTCAGCCGCTCCGTGGCCACGAAGGTGCAGTTTGGTGTGTTGCCTTTTCCCCTGACGGCAGCCGTATTGTGTCAGGCTCTAAGGATCGCACTCTCCGTGTGTGGCATGCGCAGACACGACAGCCGCTCGGCGAACCACTCTGTGGCCACAAAGACGGGGTCACATCTGTTGCCTTCTCCCCTGATGGCAGCCGGATCGTGTCGGGCTCCGGCGACGGCACCCTCCGCATCTGGCACGCAGAGACTGGGCAGTTGGTCAGTGGCGAGCCGCTTCGTGGCCATGAAATGGGGGTCCTGTCGGTCGCCTTCTCCCCTGATGGCAGTCGCATCGCGTCGGGTTTGTGGGACGGAACACTCCGCATCTGGGATGTAGAGACACGGCAGTCCCTCGGCGAGCCTCTCCATGGCCACACGGATGGTGTCTTGACGGTCGCCTTCTCCCCCAACGGCAGCCGCATCGTGTCCGGCTCCGGGGACCGCACACTCCGAATATGGGACATGGATGCTAAATCCAAAGGTTATTCTTCCTCCCTTTCGCTTTGGGTTATTTCTCACTTGTATCGTAGAAAAGGAATCGCAAAAATACCCTATACAGCTTCTTCATCCTGGAAAACCCTACTTTTCGTCTTCTGTGCATCTCTCTGATAACCTTAGCGACTGGGGTTCGATTGACGACTGGCTCTATGGTCCTAACAACGAACACCTGCTTTGGTTTCCCTCTTATTTGAAATCCCGCCTTCCTCTACCCTATCTTCTTGCAATGTATGGTGAAGACCTTATTCAGTTCGACCCTTCCTCCACTTTCCACCACGGCAAGGAGTGGACCAAGTGCTACACAGGATGAGCCTACGAGGGAATTCCCTGGACCAAATATCATGCAGCACTGTCGCCTTCCGCTCCATGTTATTTACACAATACTTGTAAAGTCGTATTATTTAAAAAAACATTCACACTCGGAAGCGGACAAAAGAGAGAGAGAGAGACGCCCGTTGACGCGACGTTCCCTCCGTTTGCCTCTCCCTAAAAGCAGATGGCCGAACGCAGCTATCTCAGGGCCAAAACGACAGTTTAGTCCGCGACAAGAAGGAAGGAGGAACGAGTGAGAGACGCACCCATGTGCCGATTTTTCAGTCTGCGGATAGAGAACGCGATTAGATGGTATTTGCTCAAGGCACAAGCTCAATTGGTGAAAATGTCGACGAGAGACTAGGTATTTGCAGCCTCAGTCAAGAGATCTCCACAGACAGAACACACCGAAAGAATACGTTCTGCGCTGCTACATAGTCGCAAATGAGAGCATGTTACGGTGTAGACGCCATAAGTTCAAGTTGAACCTGCCAGTACTAAGCGACGGATTTTCTCAAAGCACTTTGAGGCTGTTAAACGGTTTGAGGTTCTGAACCATCAGAAGGTGAGAATGGCTTATCAGCGGGAACAGCAGCAGCAAGAGGGTTCGCAACTGCGAACTCTATTAAACGCGCATGATGGTCAGCTGGACGTCTTGTCAAACAGAGCCATGCACCGGCAAATACCGGATGGTCCAAGCGCGTTCTCGTGGATCAGAAAAAAAAATGCGTAATAAACTCATCGATGTCGTATTGCTGTCCAAAATTTAATCTACCTAAAGTAGAGAATCAGTACGATCTAGTGCGTCAACATTTACTTGTTTAAGAAAACACAGCATCAACAAAACATTGACAGGACCAGACTCGCCACTCGGAAGCTAGACCGTCACGAACCGAGGTGCGACATTGCCAAGAGAGTCGATCCAGTTCGGAACGGGGGACCGAGCTCTTCGTAGAACCTATTCGAATATCACGGTGGTAAGATTGAAAGACCCGTGGTTGTTTATGGAAGAACGTACCGATGGTCCCCGAGGAGCTCGTACTTCAGCATAGTTTTTCCACGTTTTCCAACTTTCACTTTAAGGTTTGACCTGCACTCACAACGACTCGTTAATTCGGATCGAGGTTCTCGAGAACGGAAAACCACGCACTCCTTTACCATCGCGCTAAAAAGATCAATCAATTTGACACCTTCACTGTTTTTCACTTGAATTTTGAAGTTGTGCGAGAACTCGATTGCGACCGTCGTAACCGCAGGAATGGAGATAAAGTCGTTGGCGATGGCCAGATTGATGAGTTCGGGGTCGGTGTTGTCGGCCTTAGTATAGAACGTCACACTCTCGAGGTCTTTGCCCATCATGTAAGAAGCCT
Organism: Mycena epipterygia; assembly: GCA_029281465.1. Classification (NCBI taxonomy): domain Eukaryota; kingdom Fungi; phylum Basidiomycota; class Agaricomycetes; order Agaricales; family Mycenaceae; genus Mycena; species Mycena epipterygia. The sequence continues at coordinate 346,579 of JARJCQ010000030.1, read as the reverse complement.
GTTCCACTGCAGGGTGCAGCTGCGGCAGCTCTTCAGCCGACGCACACGAAAAGTAAACCAAAGAGTTCACCCTTACTGACTCAAACTTGCCCGAGGCAGCGCCAGCACTGGGTTGCTTAGAGTCGGGACATCCTATTTGGTATTCACAGCTCAGACCTTGGGCTAGAGGTTGGAAAACTCCCATATCGGGCTCAACATACACCTTGCTTCTTCTCTTGAACGTCTGTACGCTGAGAGCGGGATCTTTGGTGACGATGGCGTTCCATTCGACAGACACGCCCAGGACAGAGAGCAAGGATTTGTAGGAGAGATGGAGAAATATTCTGGTCAAGACCTCGGGAGATAAGTCGACTGGGCCCTGCAGCAAGATGAGGGAAAATTTGAGAACCAAGAACGAGCACTCGCCATTTTCGTCGTGGTCGTTGGGGTGAAGGTCGTTCTGACAGCCTACACGTAAAATGTTCCGAGCCGGTTCCGATTCCTGGTTTGCAGCTCACTTTATTGGTACAATGAGTGTCAGTACTAGTGTTAATCCGACCGTTTTCAACCAGACGATTAAGCTCTTCAAGTTCACCCGCAACTACGTTCTTCCATTCAATACAGTTTCTGCCTCAGGACATATACACCCCAGCGCAGGGACGCTCTTCGTAGAACCTAGATTGTTACGATCATGTTTTTGGTGTTTGTATTCGAAGGCGTTAGCAGAATCGACTTCCAGCGGTTCGGCTATCACTTGTCCAGATTTGTTCGGCGTTAAACGTTAATCCCTTAATCAACGACGTCGTACCGGAGATATAGCGTAGAATTTTAGCATACTAATTCGTGTCGAAATTGTCTACCTTCCGTGGTATTTTCTCGGACCCGGAAATTTGCGGTCGGATAGCTCAGCTCTATTCTCAGCCAGATGCTAGATATATCCAAGTAGAAATCAACGATCCGTAGACAAGTGAAGCAAGTACGAAAAAGATTCACCACACACGGGCACGGGGATTTTCGAAACAACCATGGTGTGAAATGAAAAAAGTGATCAGTACGTTCCAGCGAAGACGACCAGTGAGACGGAAAACCAGCAGGAATTGTTCAGACTTGAGATTTGATCGGATATTGAAACAGGGGTAACTTGAAATTTTGAGAGGAACGAGAAGACAAAAAAATTCGACCAGGTTATCGGACATCGAGTCCTATTGCTGGGTATTCAGACATTCAAGGTGGAACCGTACGGAAAAGCATTCACATGGAGGTAAGAGACAAGTGTCGTCGCCGTGACACGTGTGTGACTTTGCCACTTTACCGCGATGAGCTCCTACGACAAGGTGGTGAAGTTGGCCTGCAAGCCCAAGGCAGCCCCGCCGAAGGCAAAATACCTCGACCCTATCATTGCAGCCACCTGGGACGAAGGCGGAGCTGTTCACGATGTCTGCAAGGCCCTTTCTCCTCGATTCCGGGAGCCCAATGCCATCGTTGTCTTCAAGGCCCTCATCGTCCTGCATACCATGATTCGGAATGGCTCCACGGACAATGTCTTGGGGTATCTCAGTGGCTCGCAGGTGCTGCGGTTGAGCAATGTCTCGACGGGGAGCTGGGAGGGTGAGTCGCATTTATAAGCGGAGGATGAGCAAGAGCAGTAATACCGAAGACAGGCTACCAGGCACCGGAGAACTTGCAGCACTATGCCGCGTACCTCGATGCACGGATCCACGCTTACCGCGACCTTAAGCACGATGCCGTCCGTGTGCAGTCCGATTCGAATCGGGATGCACGGACGACGGCAGCAATGGGCGGGTGCGCGCCATTTCCAGCCTGCAGCGTAACAATTTTAATAGAGGTCCTCCAGGAGCTCGACCCCGGCGCCGCTGCAGCGGAGCAAAACCCTCGCGGGCCGAAAACTGCGCTCGATGACCGTCGAGAAGGGTCTCTTACGTGAGACCCGCGCGGTGCACCGTATGCTCGACTCTCTCGTCGCATGCCGCTTCTATCTCGACGATCTCGAAGACCCGCTCACTCTCACTGCGCTCCGCATGCTCGTCAAGGATCTGCTTATTCTGTTCCAGGCCGGAAACGAGGGTGTGTCCGTTGTCCTGATTTACTCTTCGCTTCTAACGGCTCTTTCAGGCGTAATAAATCTCCTCGAGAACTACTTTGAAATGTCGCACACCGACGCCACGGAAGCGCTCGCCATCTACCGCCATTTCTGCACCCAGACCGAGCACGTCGTCGAATATCTCGGCGTCGCCCGCAAGCTGCAGAATTTGTTGAATGTCCCAGTGCCGAATCTCAAGCATGTGAGTGGCTCTATACTTTATATCTCGTTTGATTTTTAATCTCTCCCCCCAGGCCCCAGTCTCCCTCGCCGGCGCGCTCCAAGAATACCTTGACGACCCCGCATTCGAGCAGAACCGCATCGAGTACCGCACGAACAAGGAGGCTGTCAAACGCGGCCGCGGCGGTGCGTGTCTGCCTCCCCATTTTCACATTAACTCACTTACCAAACAGCCAAAACATCCACTCCGCCCGTGCCCGCGCTGCCCTCTGCCAGCAAACCCGCGGCCGAGACCGCCAGCAGCGCGAACACCAACGGGAACGCAAACGCAAACGCAAACGCAAACGGGAAAGGCGCACCGGATGCGCTGGTGGACTTTTTCGCTGCGATTGAGGATACGCAGCCGACGATGTTTAACCCTGCGACGAATAGGTGCGTAGGCGGCTTGCGTTATGCTTTTCATTTTTTTCCTGGGCTGGTCTCATGTACCCGCTCCACTGCTCTCGTCATGCACCCCGCTTTCCACAACCATTATCCCTCCATTATCTCTGCCTCCCTCTTTTCTCGGAGAACTGCTTGTGCTATCTTCATTTTCATCTTATTCTCTCTCCCTTGCCACTATTCCCTCAATTCCCTCACTTCTTACGTCTGGCTAACCCTCTTCATAGCCCAAACACGGCGTACTTCCAGCAAACGGCGTCGAACCCGAACCCATTCCAGCGCATGCAGGGGCAGCCGACGGGCTTCGGCGGCGGCGGCGCGTTCCAGGCGCAGCCTACCGGCGCGTTCGGGGGACAGCCTACAGGCGCGTTCGGGGGGCAGCCTACAGGCGCTTTCCAGAACGGTGGGATGATGCCCCCTCAGAATGGTGGGATGATGCCCACGCAGGGCGGCCTGTTCCCGGGCGGCGGAGGCGGGCTGCAGCCGCAGGCGACGGGGTTCAATCCCTTCAGCGGCGCGCGGCCGGTGTCGACCTTTGGGCCCTTGGCGGCGCAGGCGACGGGCGTGGGGATGGGGGCGTTTGGAGGGCAGCCGACTGGCGCGTTTGGAGGGCAACAGACGGGGGCGTTTGGGGCTCAGCCAACGGGGGCGTTTGGGGCTCAGCCGACGGGGGCGTTTGGGACTCAGCCGACGGGGGCGTTCCAGCCACAACAGCAGCAACAGCAACAACAGCAGCAGCAGCAACAGCCGCAACAACAGCAGCAGCCATCGTTCCTACGCCCACAGATGACGGGTGGCGCGGCGAACCCGTTCCGTGCGAGCCAGTACGTCCCGCCGCCCATGCCGGGACAAGGATCCACGTCTGCGGGGCCAACGGGAAGCTTCGGTGGCCTGAATATGAGCGCGGGGAGCGGGGGCATGGGTGTGGGGCTGGGCGCGGGTCTGCGGCCGCAGATGACGGGAGGCGGGACGGCGAATCCCTTCCGCGCGAGCATGATGTTCTCGCAGGGAACGGGCCCCGCGGCGCTGTCCGTCCCCTCCGTGCCGCCGTTCTCGTTCGCGGCCAATTCCAACGCCACGGGTGGCGGCGGGATGAGTGGCGGGGCGGGGATTGCGCGGCCTGCGTCTGCGCCGCTCGGCGCGCTCGCGCCGAGCTCGCTGCAGCCGGTGAAGTCGCACCAAACGGGGACGCGCAATCCGTTTGGGCAGCCTGCGCCGAGGGAGGAGGTACCAAGTTTGCCTACGCGGCAGCCGACGCTGATGGAGCTCGCGATGGGGAGCCAGCAGGCCCAGATGCAGCAGCTCCAGCAGCAACAGCAACAGCAGCAACAGCAACAGCAACAAGCGCAGCAGCAACAGCAAGTCAAGACCCAGGCGACGGGCTTTGCGGGGAGTAGCACGAAGGCCTTCGATTACGGCTCGAGCGCTCTGGGGCCTGGGGCGACGGATATTTCGAGCGTGGCCAGCGAATTTGCGTTCAAAGGCACCGGCGCGAACGGGAGCACCGGCGGGATGAACGGCAGCATGACGACGGGGACGTCCGACGCGAGCTCGTCGCTCTTCTCCTCGTCGTTGACGGGCACCACCGCTACATCCTCGTCCTCGCCGGCACTCTCGTTTTCCCCGTCCAGCGGCGCATTCGGCGTAAGCTCGGGGTCGTTCAGCCCCACCGTCTCGTCTGCGTTCGGTGGTGCCAACTCTTCGTCGTCGTCGTCGGCGTTCTCGCCGTCGTCTGGGTTCAATCCCGCGACATCCGCGCTCAATTCTCCGGCGTTCAACGCCAATACGAGCTCGAGCCCGGGGCCGAGCGGACTGTCGCCGCAGGCGACGGGTGGCGTGAAGGCGTTCAAGCCGTCGTCGTCATTCGGCGCGAGCCTGCTGGAGGCGCTGCCGCCAATACCGGGGTCCGAGCCGAGCACGCCCGCCATTGGCTCTGCGCAGCCGACGGGGATGAACGCGCAACAGACCGGGTTCTTTGGCGGTGGTGCAGGCGGAGGCGGGAGTGCATTTGGAGGGTCCCCAAGCGGGTTTGGCGCTGTTGCGAATCCGACTGGTGGGTTTGGCGGTGGGTCGAATACGGGCGGGTTCGGGGGCGCTGCTACGAACCCTACGGGATTCAGCGGGGGGCTGGGGGCGGGCCTGCGGCCGCAGATGACGGGTGGAGGGGCGGCGAATCCGTTCCGCGCGTCGATGGCCATGGGCGCGATGCCGACGGGTGCGATGCCGACGGGGCAGTCGGGGGCGTTTGGTGGCGGGGGCGCGAATCTTTTTGGGGGGTCGTTTGGGTCTGGGGCGCCCTCGTTTGGCTCTGCAGCGGGGCAGCAGCAGCAGCAGCAGCAGCAAAATGGGGCGTCGCTGATTTGACCGTGCTCTTCCTGCATGCATCTTCTTTGGCTGGTCTGGTTATCTACGCTGACATGCCCCATACATACTTATTTCTCTCGTCGCATTCGGTTTGGAACGCTTTCATGTAGATTAGTTATTTAACTCGTAGTATAATACCACCGGCCTTTGTTTTCTTTGTTTTGGCTTTGGTGTGACGCGAGTGGACGCGTCCAATTACCTCTTTCTTCCTGCCACCACCACCACTACCACTTCAATGACTTCGTAAGTGGCCTCGATGCTCCTGAATCCTCCCCTCATCGTGTCCCAGTGACACCGCCATGGCAGACGCGAGCCCAGAGATGGGCCTCGACGCCGCGATTGAGCACGCCAAACGCGCCTTTGCGCTTGAAAAGTACGAGCAGGCCGTCGAATTCTACGCAACCGCCCTCGAGCTCATGTACGTCGCGTCGCCCCCACTGCGAGCTCCCTTTGACGCGTCGCGCTTCCAGGACGAAAAGCTACGGAGAGGACGCGCCCGAAACCGCGGATCTGTACTTTGCGTACGGAAAGGCGCTGCTCGAGAACGCGATCTCGCAGAGCTCGGTGCTCGGGAAGGACCAGCCAGAGGAGGACAAAGAGGATGAGCCCGTGGGTGCGTGCCCTGCCAAAAAAAAAATCGGCCTTTGTTACTGACGGTGCGCAGAATCGACGTCGGGGAGTGGGCCGATCCTGTCGTTCTCTGGCGACGCGGAAGACGCAGAGGACCCCGCGGTGGACCTGTTCAGTGCCGCGCAGAACATCGCCGACGAGGAGGACGCGGCTGCGGAGGACGAGGACGGCGACGACGATGCGGAGCCGGAAGACGATTTCAACGCCGCGTGGGAGGTGCTCGACCTCGCGCGCGCGATATACGCCAAGCAGACCGAGGAGGGCGCGGACAAGGACGTCCAGCTCAAGCTCGCCGACACGTACATCGCGCTCGGCGACGTCTCGCTCGAGACCGGTGCGTGCCCTGGCGTTTTTTTTTATTCTAATTTATCCTAATTTACTTGGTACAGAAAAATTCGACCAGGCGATCACGGACTACGAAGCGGGGCTGGCGCTCAAGGGCGAGCTGCTCCCGCGCAGCTCACGCCAGATCGCGGAAGCGCATTACAAGCTGAGCATGGTGCTCGATCTGACGTCGGGCCGCCTCGGGGACGCGATCACGCATGCGGAGCGCGCGCTGGAGAGCATCGAGTGCCGGCTGGCGGAGCTCGCAAACCCGTCTGCGGCGGAGGCCGCGGCGCCCCCACCCGATCCGAAAGGCAAGGGCAAGAGCAAGTCGCGGCTCGTCCGCGATGACCTCGTCGGCAGTATGTCCGCCGCGCAGATCGAGGCGGAGACGAAAGAGCTCGCGGGGCTGAAGGAGGATTTGGCGCTCAAGGTGAGCCTTTTCGTCTTTTTCCTGTTAGTGCCACGGGCTGATGAGGGGTACAGGTGGAGGAGCTCAAGACGCGGCCGGACGAACCGATGAAAAACGCGTCGGCGCTTGTCGCGCAGGCGCTCGACGCGGAGCTCAATGCGCACGCGGGGGCCAATGGCGCGGGGTCAGCGCAGGTGGTGAACGACCTCACATCGATGGTGGTGAAAAAGAAGAAGAAGCCCGCACCCGCTCCGGCTGAGGCCTCGGGATCGGCGTCGGGGTCTCCCGCGAAACGCAAGGCAGAGGAAGAGGGCGAGAGCTCTGAGGGGAAGAAGGTCCGTCTGGGCGAGCCATGAACGACGAGCCTGTATCCTGTATATATCCGGACGGACCAGTCGGAGATGTTTTTTTTATTTGCTTTGTTAGTGCTACCATCTAATGTTTTTACGATTTCTCATTGCGAAAGTCTGAGGTCGATGGCCATTCTTGACTGCGGGGATTTTGCACACCTGGACGAACGCAATGAAGATGCAGGATCTAAAATGTTTCGTCGTCCAGACATTTCCCAAATAAGACATCGTCAGCATTTTTTTAAGAACCAGGCGTTGTATATAAGAGCACGCCCCGACGTGTCGTCTCGGTGACTTGGTCTAAATCAAAGTCAAGTGGAACCTTGGGGAACCGTGGGGATGTCCGAGCGGATATTGAATTTAAAGGCGCGCGATTTCATAAAGAGAGAATAGATGCGAAGTTACTAAAACATGACGTGAACCTTGCAGCCGATGTTCTGGCGACGTTTTTTTGCGAGCAATGTCTCTTAACGTCCGGCTTTGTATTTCAGAGAGTCTTCGATGATAATTAATCAAATATTGCAGAAACATTGCAGACAGACGCTTCAACCTCGAAGCTCGCGCCTCGCTTGTTGAAGTCCTGCCCCGTCTTATATCCTATACAACTCTATGACATCGCTGATCTCGTTCGATATCAAGTCCGTGTGCTTCTGGACGCAGAATAATGCGACCGCCATCCTCTATCGACCCAAAAAAGCATTCGCCTCGAGCTGGTGGTCCACAACGAGGACCTGGTAGAAGCGGATCACGTAGTGCTCATTCCCCAAATCCACTTGGGGGAAAAGTGGGTGTAGATCCTGTAGAATTTGACTCAGAAGGGAGTTTGCAAGCAAGGGGTAATTGCGAGGCAAACCAGTGAGGTAACTACGACAAGTACTCGAGCTTTTATATGTAGGGGAATATCAAATAGATAAGGAATATGAAATACGGTAGTCAGAAGGTCAAGTAAAATCTTGGAGGCATGGTAACATGCAACGGAGCACATGGATAGATAACAAACCACATGGTGCCAAGCTTGTATTTCCAACAGATCCTGACCTGCTGTTCATCGTAGTAGACACCGTAAACCATGGTTTTTTCATCGAAAACTGGGAATTTCTTGTTTTTGGCAAGGCCGTCCCGTAGGTTCGAATTATCCCGTTTGTAGTGGGCGAGAACAAGAATCAGTGTTGGATGGACAGCAGCAGCCATCTGGGCCCGTGCGCTGGGTTGTTTGCTTGTCGCTTCAGAATCCGCTGCTAGTTTTGGCTTCGAGTCATTGTCACTGATGCCCCTCCTCTTGACTTTCCCTTCCCCGATAATTACAACTGGTTGGATGCGGTTTTTCTTGGTAGAATCGACTGCGCGCACAGCTGCAATATCAGGATATAGGAACGACTTTGTCGGTCGCAAAATTGAGGGGGCGTCGAGTTTCGTCCCACTGTAAAATTTGCGTTATTCATCGTAGAAGGAGACGAAACGAGCAGAGACTCGCCTGACAACATGGACTTTGTCAGCACTGTAAAAAAAAATCCGCTGAGGGCCAATCCAACTACTCGTTCTACTACAAGCTCGCTGACGGCCTTGCCCCACATCGAGGTCGATGGGACGCCGCGCAAGCTTGCCTTCGTCCTGCACGAAGTCAACATGACGGCGTTCCTCGAATGAAATGGAACACCTTACCAGTTTGTAATAACTGCCGATCTTGACACGCTTCGAGTTTTCCACACGCGTGGAACGCATGTAGGATCTCGAATATGTGCCGGATAATCGTCTTGAACTGCGACTTTCGAAAACGATGGGTAAGGGTAAGGGTCTCCACTTTGGGCGGCTGCATATCCCACAAGTCGACGGCTGTGATAAACAAAATCCGCTAATTGGCAATTATCCTCCAGCCTAGGTGCGCCATATCTTCCAAGTCCATTGAGGGATTGCTGCAGGATATCGACTTAGAGTTGACTTAGAGCGCCGTTCGGGAAAAAAGTGATTAGAAAGGGGCGAAACCTCAGAGGACTTGCATCGGGAGGGTTAGGAATGCCAAGATAACGAATATCCTCGAGATCTGGGAAGATTCAGGGCGGAATTCAGCGGGAGAAGCCATCGGCGGTCGGGGTTGTGGGCGTGTCAAGCCGATGCGGCAAGTCATGTGACGGTGTTCTTCCTTCTTCCCAACCACGACAGGCTGAGTTTCAAAACTCAGTTCAATAGTTATTCATGCTCCCCGAAGGCGAGATTGAGCTCAGGATCAAGGTAAATTCACCTCGGGAACTCCATCGACCCAAGAAAGTAACCTCCGCCTGCTTTCGAGATGATTTCCACTGGAATTCTCAGGAAGCTATGGGTTATGAGTGAGGTGCGACACCTTTTTTTTGTGTGTGCCAGAGACGCGCAGGGTGGCCGCGGGGCACCGAGAACGGGGGGCACATTCACGCTCGTTCAACCAACGTATAAGTTCAATATTTTCACTCTACAAAAAATCACGCTTGGAAAGTTGGAATACATATTGAACTTGGCGGCATAGATTTATTTGACGTCGATAAATCGATTCGACTCACGCCCGGGCCTTGGTCATCCGTCGTTGACATTTTTATCAAGGTCAACCCCTTTCCCCGCCGTTCTTCAGGTCAGCGCCTCCCTTGCCATCTTTCTCATCGCTTTTTTGAGATCCATCGCCTCCTCCATCGCCTTCCTTAGGTTTAGGGGGGTAAGCAAAATTCCTCCAGACCTTTTACGACGACTGAATCAGTCCAGGAACATGAATGACAGTCGTAGAGCCAACCTGTTTCAACTGTGCCCCGGCGCCGCGAGGCTCCAAATATAATTCTGCAACCCCCTTGAAGGAATCGGAGTTCCAGTCATCGGCAGTGACATAGACCTTTCTTTTGTTCTTAAGGCAATATATGTTCACCGAGCGTTTCGAAAGCCAAATTCCGATGTCCCGGAAACCTGTAAGGAAATCTTTGAAGAAAATACTGGGAGAAAGAAACTGCTGATATGCACCTTCCTTTGCAACCTCTTTAGCGTTCCAACAGCTGTCGGGACGTTTTCTCTGAATGGTAGTGCTCTTGAAGAACCACCTCTTGTAGGAGTAGTAGATTAGGCGCTCCGTGTCTTGAGCTGCCATGTTGCGATGGTGGGGGAGGGGAGAAGCGGCGCTTGTGAGAAGCTGGGATCATGTCGACCTCGGACCGGCATTAGCGGATTATGGTGCATTTTCCACTTCGATTACGATCCAATCGGATTCCACCTGGGCAAGTACGTAAATCATGGAATGTGAATACTAGTAGTACGTCGATTGCGGTAGGAGCAGCACGTGTAAGAAGTTGGAATCATATTGGCTGTCTACGGAATTAGCGGATTATCAGAATCCCAGCGCCTTGGTTTCAACAGCCCGCGTGCGTATAGCCCCCGCGCATCCGCGTCCGTATGGTTGTACCTGGGGAGGAATCATCGCGCCTAGTATATCGAAGAATAACTACGCTATCCCATATTTCTATGTATATCACTTTCCTCCGCATTCGCTGATTCGCACGCACTACATCATTGACCTATTTTTAATCAAATAGGTCAGGAAGCACGAAAACATGCGTTGGAGGCGTGTATGTCCACGCCGCGTGTATTCCAGCGCTTACGCTGTCACCGCTGGTGGTACGGCGTTCCCGGAGCCCAAGGTGCCTCTCGTCACAGAACTGAGTGGCAACGCCCGGATGAGAGGCGGGGAGTCTCTTCGCGCCCACAGCGGAGATTTTGGAAGGGTGGCCAGCCAGCTGCGGGAGGCCACCGCTCATTTCATCCATGGACATGAGGAATTTTCCATGAGAGAAGGATCGAGGGGAGACGAGCGAAACGTGTCAGAAGTTAGGATCATGTGGCGGCATTAGCGTATTGCGGTCACTTTGATACAACCCAACAGGATGGATATTTGGGGAAGTACGTAAATCATGGGAAGATTTTTTCCTATAACTTGAAGGGAGAATCAATGTGAATGCCACGTACTATTACAGCCGAATGTTCAGATGACGAGCGATAGAAGGGCTGACAGAGGTCGCCGTAAGCGCCGCTGTCACAACAGAAGGAAGGTGAGCCCAAGAGAGATTTAATTTACACATCTATATACTATATAAAATATTCAGAACGCGATTCAAAGGTGAAACTCGAACTTACTTGCCTTTTTCAGCCAGAAGCGGCAGCGCGATCGGCGGAGGCAGCAGCCATCAATGTTCGGGTGGGACCGGCAACTAGCGCCGAATGATCCTAAGATCCAGTTCTTTCGGTCCTGTCACTTTCCCGGCGGCGCTTGCAGCATTGCTGAACAATAAAAAGACCACGGTATTCTCTCTCTCTAACTGCTACACCATCCGGCTGCGCCGTGCACTATGATCTTCTCCGCCCGCGAGCCCGCGCCAAGTCCCGAACTCCAGTTGCCTCCATATCCTCAACCGGCCCCCACGCGTGATGCTTTTCATTCGAACGTTCCCTTGGATGACGACGATCTGTGCGTTGAAATATTTCCCTTTGTTTCCGATCTCCCATATTTTTGCTGCAGAGTTGGACCACCCAGGAAAACAAGGAAAACGAGGGAAACGAAGGAAACCGTCTGTCCACACTGCAAAGCGGATATGGAGGGCGAAAATCTCATTCTCTCGTTTGATGGGACGTCAAACCAATACGGCAACAAAGTGTGTACATCCGTGGATTGGGCCGGGAGGCACTGAGCCGTTTGCCCGTACAGAACACAAATGTCATCGAACTCTATGCCCGTATCGACAAGAAGGACGGCAGCCAGCTTACATACTATAGTGGCATCGGAACATACGCGAGACCCTCGTGGCGCTCGTACAAGTACTGGAAACAAGTCATAGGTAATCGCGTTGATCTTGCTATCGCCTGGTATGCCGTCTTGATTCCATCCAGCCGCGTCGGCTTTCAACTCCTCTTTTCCAGGAACTTCGAGAAAGGGGTGCTCGCAGGGTATCGTTGGCTATGCAACCACTATCGACCCGGCCACAAAATATTTCTTTTTGGTATGGTCCCACCAACTGTTTGATCTGTTTCAATAGCAATATTGTGTGTTAGGTTTTTCTCGTGGTGCCCACCAGGTCCGCGCATTAGCTGCCATGATCGCGAAAGTGCGTACTATCTGAACACCACGCGCAAGCGCTCAATGATTGTCACCATAGGTCGGGTTGATTTTGCCCGGGAACGAGGAACAGATTCCCTTGTGCGTTTTTTTGATTGTCGAGGATTTATTTTCTTTCATACGACAAATTCTACAGTGCCTATGAATTATACGCGGATCTCAAGGCCCATTCCAATAAGGGTTACGACGGGGGAAAATCTGCACAGTTTTTCAAGAAAGCTTTTTGCCGAGATAATGTCCGGATCCACTTCCTCGGCGCATGGTGTGTCAGTTCTTCGCACAATGATTTTGAAATGTCTTTAACATACCAGGGATGCGGTTTCCTCCATTGGTATCGTGAAAGGGAAGAACCTTCCAGGAACTGACACCTTCGATGATGACAATAACATTTGTTTCTTCCGACACGCTCTCGCACTGGACGAACGGAGAGTCAAATTTTTGCCGGAGTATATATGTGGAGAGAAATCATATGAGAAGGAGGTAAGAAGCCGACCATAAGTCTCGCCTTGTACCTGTGTTACCTGTGTTTACTCTGCCACACAGAGGCCGGGTGGCGGCCTTGGCGAACCTCGGGTGAAGGAAGTCTGGTTCGCTGGTACTCATTCAGACGTGTAAGCTCACTCGATATTCCGTAGCATTCAGCTAAATGTTTTATACAGCGGCGGTGGGAACAAAGTAAATGACCAACTGACAAACGGTGATGTGCCACTTCTGTGGATGGGACATGAGGCGCTACGCGCTGGTCTCAGACTCGACGACGCTGAGGGAGACTCGGATTGGAAGTGGGAACAACTGGAAAGAAGTGAACCGACCGAGTCCCTGACTGGGTTGTGGCGACTTTTCGAGCTTCTTCCTATCAAGCGCTTGTCTTACAAAAATCCGAGCGTGACCAGGTACAGGTCCAACACGACGACTCCGTCCTTCTGGCTGATAGCTCCATATAGGCGGCCCCACTTAGGCAAAGGTCGAGTTATCCAACCAGGGCAAAAAATTCACGCATCCGTCGCTTTTATAAAGGATTACGAACCCAAGGCAACCCTCCCCGAGGAAGCTAATGAATGGGAAGATATCCTCGAAAAGGGGAACACAGCTGAAATTTCGTGGATACGGGGCCTCGAGGATATTCTTGAGCTGGATCTTTTTGACCTTTCAAACATGAGCGTACTTATCCGGAATGCAATGTCAAGCGACACCGAATTTAACAGACTTCACTTTTTAACCTCTATACGTATGTATTGGTTGACGTCCCTCGCTGATATACTGATAGATCTCAAGGTGATGGTGTTCCATCAATTGCGAAAGCCGAGCCCGACTTAGGGTCGTTTGCTAAAATGTTGACGAATTCAACTCGCGGGGAACGTACCGGACAAATGCTACTTAAGCTAGCTGGCTCTGGTGAGACAATGGTCACTCCTTCTGGCGAATCTAACATGAATATAGAGGATGTGAGGCGGGCTCTAATCTGGACCAAGGTCATTGGCGCTATGGCTGCTTCTGCCGCGGTGGAAGTCCCCGCCGAAGTTCCCGCCGCGGCGGAAATTCTTGCCGAAGTTCCCGCCGGGGCGGAAGTTCCCAAATCGCTCCACATTGACACGGTATTCCAGCTTTTATCCCTGCTTTTCAAGGATGGTATGTTCGATTTCCTTAATCGGTTATTCTGGCACTCACCGTGCTTTCACGTAGGAATAAGACATTTCACAAGGCCAGAAGCAACAACTCATATTGAAACTATTCTAAAAACGACTTCCCGAGGATAATCCTCTGTATCGAGAAGCCTCGGCGCTATTCTGTGTCGTGGATGTCGCCAGCCCCATCACTGACCTCCATTCAACCTTTTATAAAAAATACCGAAATAGGAACCTCCCCGCGATTCGGGAGGGCGTCACACACTTCAAATACTTCCTCCACCTGCACAACAGAGACAAGAACACATCGATCGCGGGTGTCGCACTCGAGATGCACCGCGTCGTTGACGGGCACCCCGATGAGCACGCCGGAAATATGATCTCCGACAACACGGCGTGGCTGCGCTCGGATCCGTCCGCCAGGTACTGCTTCACGATACGCAACCCCAGCCCACACAAGTTGTTCCCGTATCTCTTTTATTTCAATCCTCATGACTGTGCAATCGACGTAAGTTCATATTTTGTCTAGTTTGAACTATACCGACGCCGCCGGCACTTGCCAGTGTTTTTACGAGCCTCCCAACAGGCACCGCCCGCCCTTGCGCAGGCTCGAGGATCTTTTGACCGTTGGTATGGGAGCAGAACCAGCTTTCCAATTCATGCTTCCTCCCGGAATGCCATCGTCCTCTGGGTTCTTCAAACTTTTTGTGTCCACAAATTACGTGGATCTCGGTTGGATCGAACAACGACCCTCCTTGGAAAACTACCCCGTCCAAGAACTTTATGCGCGGGTATTCAATCCGGAGACCCTTCGCGACTCTTATTGGGCCGACTTGCAAGTCATGCTGGTTTTGAACAAGGGCGACGACGAGGTCATTCCACAGTTGGACGGTGATCCGGACACGACCACAATTCGCCAAGAGGTGCGTCGCCGTTTCCGTCTGGTGGAAAATTAGAAACGTATACTTAGTCGAGTAACAGGACACCAGAACCGGACCTCAGGAAATGGCACGTCCTCCTTCCTTACCTCCGAGTCCTTCCTCTTCAAATGCCGATAAGGCTGTCTTTGCGCTCATCATCGGCATCAATAAGGTAGGCGACTCTGTCCATGTCTACGCGATTCAAAGCTCATCCTGTCCGCGTTAGTACCAAAGCACGGACTTCTCTACCATTAGAGGGGCCGTCAACGACGCGAAGGCGTTCGAGAGCTATCTCCTCGACCCGCGCGAAAAGCAAGGGCTCGCGGTCCCTGCCTCCAACATCGTCCTCCTCTTGAATGAGCAGGCTACTCGCGAGAACATTCTGGAGACATTCCGTTCTCACTTCCTGAACAACCCCAACATTCCCGACGGCGGGAAAACCACCATGATCCTATTTTTTGCGGGACACGGATCGCGCATCGAGGCTCCGGATAACCTGCTCTCCCGCGACGGGAAGGTCAGCGCGATCTGCCCGTATGACTGCGACAGGACACCAAATGCGTCGGGAAACAATGTGTCTTCGATCCCCGAATACATTTTGGGACGGCTGCTTTCGGAGCTTGCTGTGAAGAAGGGCCCAAATATTGTACGTGTGTCCTCGTTCGTTCACTTGTTTGTTGCTGATCCCTCCCGCGCTATAGACCGTTATCTTGGACTCCGCCCACGCAGGGGGCATGGGGCGGAACGTTGGCGGAATCAGCGGTGTCACCCCTCCGATTGAGCTCGACAGCGACCTGAAGGACAAGATCGACTCGGAGATGTCGCGGCCGTTCCGCATGTGGCCCCAGTCGATGACATCCTATTGTCTTCTGGCGGCGTGTGGCGACGAGGATATGTGTTATGAGACCCCTGCACAGGACAACCAGTTGGTCCATGGCCGCTTCACGTACCACCTCATCGACCAGCTGCGCAAGGCCCCCCTTGAGAACACGACGTACACCGAACTGCTGAATCTCATACCGACGTTGCCCAATCAAATCCCACAATGTAGCGGCAGCTGGAGGTATTGTTTGGTTTTCAGTACCAACTACCCAGTGCGCGGGAGTCGACGCGCCCTCCCCACCTAAACAAGTAACGGTTTTCAGAATACTATACGTTTATGATACTGGACCTACCCATTCTCCCTTGGATTTAAACTTCATATAGTGTAGGCAGACTTTCAGAAGTTTCGCGTCGCTCCGTGCAGTGGCGGCTTCAGAAATCGCCCTCGGCGCCGCCACAACGTAGTGGAATAGCATAGAGCACTTACCAGCTTTATAGCAGCCTGTAATGGCTTGTGAACGCGCACTATCATAGTAGCCACGCATGTATGCATCGGTGGTCGGGGGTTGTGGGTTGGTTACCATGGCATTAATTTCCCCTCCTTGTGGTCCGAACGATTCCAGATGGCGTCTTGGCGCGTCATCGCTCTCCAGAATCCAGAGCCATAGTCTGATGAGGACTGACATTTTTGAGGCGATATGTTAGATCATGTCGGACTTGCCACCGGACATGGGGAGAGGGACCTCAACCTAGCTTAGACACTTGAAAGAGTTCGTGGATGGTTGGTTTCCCGGAATTCCCGAAGCAGAGGGTTCAATTGAGTACGAATAAAACGCGGATTTCTGGAACATTTGCTGAGTGCGCGCGCATCAAAAAATTCCGAAACTAGGGCCATCTCTACATTAGAGCCTATCGACGATATCGTAGTGCTGGGAAATAAGCCCGCTTCTAACCGCGCAAAATAAAGACGCGTCTGGCTTAGGTGAGAAAACGTGGGCGCGTCGATCTCGTGACTCAAGTGGGAATTGCCACGTCGTCGGCGTAATCGAATCCAAATCCATTCTCTCTTCCTTCCCTCCTCATCATGAGCGGCTGTATGTTCTGAACCGCTGTACCAGCCCTATCCTAACTCTTTTCCAGTTCGGTTCCTCAACCTCGTCCGGCCTTTCCTCCCGATACTGCCAGAAGTCTCTTCTCCGGATCGCAAGGTCTCTAAAGACACCAATTATCATATTATTTAGCCTGACGTGGCACTCTGCAGGTTCCCTTTAACCAAAAGATACTATGGACGGCCGTTACGCTCCTTATTTTCTTGGTCTGCTCGCAGGTACCGCTGTACGGTATCATGTCGTCTGACTCGTCCGACCCGCTCTACTGGATGCGTGTCATCCTGGCATCTAACCGTGGAACGCTCATGGAGCTCGGGATCACCCCAATTATCACTTCGGGGATGATCATGCAGCTGCTCGCGGGCGCGAACCTGATTGACGTCGACTTTGGGCTCAAGGAAGACCGGGCATTGTTTAGCGGCGCACAGAAACGTGAGTAGGCCGATAAAAGGACCGTTTTGTTCGGTACTGAAGACTGCTGCAGTTTTCGCTCTCATTATCTCGCTCGGGCAAGGCACCGTCCACGTTCTCACAGGGCTGTACGGCCAGCCCAGCGACCTCGGCGCCGGCGTCTGTCTCCTCCTCATCATCCAACTTGTTTCCGCGTCCATGATCGTCATCCTCCTGGACGAGCTCCTCCAGAAGGGCTACGGTCTCGGGTCCGGCATCTCCCTCTTCATCGCTACCAACATCTGTGAATCCATCGTCTGGAAGGCCTTCTCGCCCACCACCGTAAACACCGGCCGTGGACCCGAGTTCGAGGGCGCGGTCGTTGCGCTCTTCCACCTCCTCTTCACTTGGAACGACAAGGGCCGCGCCCTCCGCGAGGCCTTCTGGCGCGACCGTCTCCCCAACGTCATGAACCTCATCGCCACCGCGGTCATCTTCGGTGTGGTCATCTACCTCCAGGGCTTCCGCATCGAGATCCCCGTCAAGAGCAACAGGTTCCGTGGCCAGCGTGGCTCGTACCCGATCAAGCTCTTCTACACCTCCAACATGCCCATCATGCTCGAGTCCGCCCTGACGTCCAACGTCTTCATTCTCTCGCAGATGCTCTCCTCGCGCTACCCCTCCAACTTCCTCGTCCGGCTCCTCGGTGTCTGGGAGGTCCGTGTCTTCCGTTCCTTCTATTCATTGCATGTATCTGACTTCCGTTACAGCCTATGGAGGACTCCATGCAGCTCGCCGCCACCTCCGGCATCTCATACTACATGTCCCCGCCGCACACCATGAAGGAGGCGATCGTCGACCCCATCCACACCGCAATCTACGTCCTCTTCATGCTCTCCGCCTGCGCGCTCTTCTCCAAGACCTGGATCGAGGTCTCCGGCTCGGGCCCGCGGGACATCGCCAAGCAGCTTAAGGACCAGCAGATGGTGCGCCCTTCCATCCATCGCACTTGCGACCTGTTTCTCACTTATTTCCTTTTTAGGTCATGGCCGGACACCGTGAAGGCTCGATGTACAAGGAACTCAAGCGCGTCATCCCTACCGCCGCGGCGCTGGGCGGTGCCATCCTCGGGCTGCTGTCCGTCGCGGCGGACCTCATGGGCGCCATCGGCAGCGGGACCGGTATCCTCATGGCCGTTACCACCATCTACAGCTGTACGTCGTCTTCCTCCTTCCTCCTCCAATCTATACTGATAACGTTATGCTATCCGCAGACTGGGAAATCGGCATGCGGGTGCGTCTCCCTCCTTCCTTCATCTCTTTATGTACTAACCCGTCGTTTGTGCGTAGGAATCCGGCGGGCCCGAGATGGCTGCGTTCGGCGATCTGCTTTAAAGGAGCGGAGTCGGAGACGGAAACGGAGGGTGGAGAGCAACGCGGGCGGTGGAAAAAATGCAGCGCCGGCTTGCCTGGAAGCCATATCATAAGTAGCAGTATAAGCAGGGTCTCTCGTTTTATGTCCGCTTCCTTCCAAGTGTAAAAGTGTTTTTAAAATAATGCGACTTTGCAATTATTGCGTACGGTACACGAAGACGATAGCTGCGTGTGTGGTATGGAATACGTGCTGTTTGGTGGGAGGACTGATGTTGTGGAGCACTTCGTCCACTCCTTGCGGCGGTAGAAAGTGGAGGCATCGACCTGGGTCATTTCTTTACTGCATATCTAAGAAGATAGGGCATAGGAAGGCGGGATTTTAGTTGGGAGGGGAACCAAAAAAGGCATTCTTAGTTAGGACCGTAGAGCCAGAGGCCGCTGGGCGAAAACAATTCATCCTAAGAAACGCAGCGCAAAAAGGCGAAAAGGTGGGTGCAGAAGCTGTATAGGGTATTTTTTCAATTCCCTTTCTATGATACAAAGACTTGGCCTCCATATCCCATATGCGAACAGTCGCTGGAGGCCGACACGATGCGACTTCCGTCAGGCGAGAAGGCAACAGAGTATACCCAGTGATCGTGACCACGGAGCGGCTCGCCGAGTGGCTGTAGTGTCTTTGCGTCCCAGAGGCGGAGCGTGTACTTAGTCTTTGGAGGCCGACACGATGCGGGGAAATGGCAACACACAAGACTCGGTCGTCATGGCCACAGAACGACTCGCCGAGTGGCTGCAGCGTCGTTGCGTCTCAAATGCGGAGTGTGCAGTCCTTAGAGCCCGACAGGATGCGGCTGCCATCAGGGGAGAATGCAACAGACCACACCTCGCCATTGTGGCCACGGAGTGGCTCGCCAAGCGGCTGTCGTGTCTTTGTATCCAGTGGAGACGTGGCCGCGTTCTTCCTCTTGCAGCTTCAAATCGAACCCGGCGATTCTCCGCCAACGGCGTTTTATTGCGACCCAGAGTAAAGTAAACCAGTTGAAGACGAAGTGAGAGTTCGCAAAAGAGATTTGGCGTTTGAAATGATCGGACCGGCATCGGATGCATGGCTCTGTTTGGCAAAGGCGTCCAGTCTTTTGACTCTTCGTGCGGCGTGCAGGACACCTTCATGGCCATCTTCCATGCTAGGACCCGAATGCGACGATATTTGAACCGGAACCTTGTTCAGCAAACTGGCTTCGCGGTACCTTTTCTCATCAGCTCTCTTACTTTGCTCTGACTCCAACCACAACGGCATCTCTGTCGACCACCAACATCACCGTCTCTGAGAAGGCTTTATTCTATGCCGTCGTACCAAAAACTCCTTCTGGCGGCTGGCTCCGAGCGCGACACTTGGTGGTAATATCGCTATTCGGTGAGGGACCAGGACAAACCGACGATATTAACATTCCCGAAGACTCGCGCTTATTATACGTCGACAAGCGTCTATCCGACGTACCTCTGGTGCAAGGTCTTAGTAAACAGTCCAGGTGAGTCAGCTGAACCAAGGCATTCGCTCAAAAATATCCAGATCGACCTTAGGGCAGAGGTACCTAGTGTCCCATCTGCGCACAAGGCGTCAAACCGCGGCACAGATGCCGCCAACTTCCTTTCATCATCCAGACACCTCCTACGAGTCTTGGAAAGCCGCATCGACATTTACGCGTATCCTGCACTGGAGGCGCATGTTTTGCGATCGCCCTCGGCCTCGAACTTCAAGGAATCCTCTCAACTGTTCTAAATCTCCCCAATCAAAATCAATCTCAAGCCCTGCTCTGAGTTGGGCTCAATCAACGCGGCGTGGGGGTCCATATGCTCACCCTGCGGCGCCCTTGTCTTTGCGTCCGAGGTAACATCATCGTGTAACCCCCCCCCCCTAATCCGTTTAAATAAATCGACCGTGAATCCAATCTAATCGACGGTGCGTCGTCCAGTTTAATTGACTGCATGCGGCGCGTTAAAAATCAAAAATTCGCAATCCAACTTCGCTTCCCCTAGGGTTCGAACCACCTCAACTCCCCTGGCGTCCGATTCCCCTCAACTCGCCGCACCTGGTTCGATTCCATGCGGCAACTAAATTCCAATGTGCGTTGAATTCCACTCGTGTTCGAGCTCTTGTGTTTCGTTGTTTTTCACTCCTTCTCCCGGTCCCATCTAGTCATTTATTCCTCCTCTTCCCCGGTCCGGTTCAGGCCAACCGGCAACTCTCCGCATTATATGTCGAGCGTTCAACGTTCAACATTAAATTCCACTTCAATCCAACCTATGCCTCTCCACGTTCAACCCAACCACCACTCCTTCGTCTCTCCGTCCCTCCAATGGTACTTCTCCTAGACTCCTCTCATCTCGACTTCAACCAATCCGAAACCTAATCCGCAATCCAAATCCCAAATCAAGCCGAACGGCACATTTTAAATCGCGGTCAGTTTGGGATCTGAATTCTGTTTCTTTTGGCGTATTGGCGACGGCAGAATGGATTTGGGTGTACTCACGTCTGTATTGCTTTGATTTGCGTGCGTGTTGAAATCCGTCGTGCCGGTTCTGGTTCACGCGCGACTGTGCGTGGATTTGGCGTGGATGGATGCTGGCTTCAGAGCCCGCGTTCCCTCACGATTCAGCGTCCAACTTCCCTGGCTCTAACTTCCGGTTCAAGCCACCTCAATTCCGCGGCAATCCCCTGCGCACGATGAAACGAGCAAAGCTTAAGTACCAAATTCGAGCGCCGCCGGGGATCACCGACATCATTGTGATCGCCAACTCAACCACATTGTAACTCCTAGAAATTCTGGGGGACGGCGCGGGCTCGGTTGACCCTTGAGGTTGAAGTTCGGGGGGGGGGAGCTTTTAAGAGACCACACAATATATTGGTCCCCGGGGAGGAAACTCCTAAAGCCATCTAATTAGTAACACCGCAATTGAACATTGTGCCCGTCGAATTTAAAAATAAGTGCTGTATAAGTGTCGGTTCTCCAATCTTAAATACAAATTAGTCTTCATATCAAATTAATGCTTCGGACTCGGTCTCGAACTACGCAAGGCAGATAAGTTTGAGGTGTGCGGCGACCGCGCAGAAATAATTTTTAGATCACAAAATCCCTGAATAGCAACTTCTCAGAACCATCCAACGACATAGAATCCGCAGGCAGTGTCTGTCATTAATATAGGATACACGGGGAGGTGGTGCGGTTGTCGGTTTGATTTCTTGACTTTGTCCACACCAGTCGATACCCCTCCCATCTGACATTCAACCCACTGTTCCACTAGCCCAGCCAGATAATCTAGGATCAGGCACCGCAATGCTTCTCTTGTTATTCGTGGTCCACATTCTCTCCCAAAGGTCCACCTTTTCCCAGGGGCATACCCTGAACTCCCGAGCGCCCGTCGACTCTTGCGATGATATCAACAACTGTCGGAGGTTGTTCGACATTATCTGGGGATGTCTTACCACCATCTTCGCCTGCACTTGGGTTTCAGTGCATCCGAATGTCCCTCCACCCAACCAGGGCCAGCTGTCACTTTTGTGGCGGAGGCTGAGAGTGATGCTCATTGCCATCCTGGCGCCGGAAATTATGGTGGGTTTTGCGGCCCGGCAGTTTATGGCTGCTCGGAGATTCTCAAGGGGTAGGTGAATTTTTTATTTCGGCTTGTAGCATGGTACTCATTTCATGTAGAATTCGATGTCTCTCTGACTCACGGATTCTTCATCTGTATGGATGGATTTGTTTCCCGCATCGGCCACCACCCCATCGTCACCAAGAAACAGTTAACAAATGGCGACTATGCTTTCGCTATACGGCAGGTAGAAGCAGAGGATATCAGCGACAAGAGCAAAGGTGACACCCTGTGCAAAGGTGTGGCACTTCTCCAGGGACTGTGGTTCGTCACACAGTGCCTAGCACGTATTTCCCAACACCTTCCAGTAACCCAACTCGAGGTTGCGACGCTGGCATTTGCCCTCATCAACGTTTTCATCTGGTCCCTTTGGTGGGCAAAACCTCTTGATGTCGAGCGGCACATCGTGGTTGAATCTGCCGAGGAGCTACAAGATGCTGAACCAATGATTCTGCCCAGAAGCCTATGGGACAACTTCTGGGCTGTGCTAAAAGGAAATTATTCCTTTTGCCTTCCGATAGCATCCACCTCGGTCCCCACCTTCTGGTCAGTGGACTGGGATGAAGCCGATCCTGGCGATGCCGATATCTCTTTATACACCGAGTATTTCGTCGGCACCGTTTTCGGTGCTATTCACTGTGCGGTCTGGAAGATAGCCTTCCCTTCTACCCCTTGCATTGGAGCAGGAATTGGGCAAGGGAAGTGTAATTGAAGGCACCCTTAAAAAAGTGGCGAAAATAGTTCTTGCTATTTCGTTGTGGCTTTACGCCTTCGCCCGCCTGTTCCTCATCACCATCACCTTTACATCCCTTCGATCCCTCCCGCCCGGTGCGTTCATCGACGTAGATTGGAGCGCCTATATCCCACACCTCTAGTTTTGGATCCTCCATCCCTTTATTCATTTTCGAATACATATTTCTTTTTGTACGGTTTTCGTACTGGAATTACCAGATGTGTAGTTTTTGTTCCTGGCGCATCTTTTTCCCGTTTATGGTTCAGTGAATTTGTGATCTTCCACTGGGCTATGAGACAACGAACGAGAGAGTTATCTGCTGCCTTGGGATGGGATGGGCAGTAAAACAGCAGGAAATAAATACCACGATGCCGAACTCCTAATGTGAATATCCAAAGGCACCAGTGTCACGCTGATTTACTCCGGTGGACTATATTAAACGGATACATGAAGCTCCGAGGCTTACCGAAGCCTATTGACAAAAAAAGTGACAAAAAAGCAACACGCCGGAAGCGCGGCATCCGTGATACCAGAAAAATGAAAATGAGCATCGAGATTCGCGGCGGCGGAAGTTGCACACACGTACTGCCACTTGCACGCCCGCAGCCGGATGTGGGTGGGAAGAGTGTGGTTGAATTTCACCGCCACCTGCCGGGCGGATCAATTTGGAACCCAACCACCACCTCCCGAATTTCGAACATCATCACTTTGAACCCGAGCGCTCTAATTCTTGCCCATTCTATAATTGGGCGGCGCTGTCAATTTCCGCGCTCTCTACTGTCTAATTGCCACAAATTCAATTGCACGTAAAATCAACCTCAACGTCTAGTCTCCTGGTTCATCCAAGCGAGCCGTTATTGTTTCAGTTTAGAGCTTCCCTGACAGTTACACAGCTTTTCCGACACACACGGGAAGCACACAAAGTAGTTTCTTGGATTTTTTGGATTTTCCGAGAGCGGAACTACGCGTCCATTGTGGATTCATTCATTGTAGGTTCATTCTCTTACATCTTCTCTCGCTATTAACCCAAGTCCCTCAGATTTGTATGCATGGTGTCCCTTCTGCACACAGCCCCCTTCAGTGGTCGACTCGACTCTCACAAGCTCCAACCTCCCGCGTAGCGCCGCGCCCGAAATTTCAATTGCAGTTCTGATGTTCCCGCGAGCAGGACTACCATCTAGATCTCATGTAAATTCAATCCCATATACCATCCAATATTTTACTTATCATTAACCCCAGCCCTCAGGCTCGCGTCAATTCTCTTGACATGCCTCCATCGCGGTATGCTGTGGTCTTGGACCCGCCACCGAAACATTTCTTGGATTTTTTTGAGTCCCCGCGAGTGGGCGTACGCGTACATGCTCTTGAACTCCGCACCAACGTCTCATCACACCCACTGTGTCCCTGCACCATCACCGTTGTGAGCAGCGCGCACCGCCATTTTGATTGCAGCTCTGAGGTTCCCGCAACCCGGGGTTACACATTGTGGGTGAGTTCGTTGCCTCCTAGTGCTACTCTTCAGGTTTAATTGATTAAAGTCCCTCAGCTTTCTGCGCGTGCTCGCCGCGCCATCACCGAGTCCAGTTTGGCGTCCCCCGGGGCCCCATCAGCGTATCACGTCGGGCCCGCTGCGGTTCAATTTGTGACGCCATCATTGAGGTTGTTTTTTTGCGCTGCGCTCTTGTATGTACTGCTGGATCTTATATTCCGATACTAATCCCACTCTCATTTTTCACCAAGGATATTTTGTTCGTTATTAAAGTTAGCGACGGGCCCTTCGTTACGCATTACTCCCAGGAATTTAGGCGACATTTTGGGGGGCTGTTACGCGTTACTGTCGCTACGACGCTACCATACACGCCGGTACAGTACTGTACTATTTCGACCGAATGTTCACACCATGTCACCCGTCACCCCAAATGTTCATTTTTCTGGTCTCGGCAATCACCCCGGATATTTCCATATATAGTAATTCGGCGAACCCCGAACGCAAATTTTCGCATTTTGGGGCCTATTTGGGCCTCAAAACACCGCCGTCACCGTCACCTACACCAAAATTGTTCAGTTCAGTGCCCTCTGTCACCTGAACATTCGGTCGAAATAGTGAAACTCCATTTTGAGACTTGCGACCAGACCGCAGTGGTAGAGGTTCGCCGTTCCACCTTCCAACGCCGCAGTAACGCAGCAGTGCCTCGAGGCGACTCCGTGAACACGACCCTGAAGAACATGATTCGGCCATCGCCGCTTGCCAAAACTTTAAACCTCACTTCTCTCGGTGGTATTGTCGCTACTTTCGAATCACAGCGTCGACGCAAATGTGCTAAGTATAGGGAACTGCCCTAATAAGGCTGGGCAGTCCACGCCCCATCCTCGTGCTATATCTTCGACAGGCTGCCGTACAATTGAGCTTAACCGGCCTTAAAGCTCTCAGCGAGACACCTCTCCCTCCCTCTTACGCACACCGTCCTCCCATGGCAGCTGAACACTCTCCTCTGTACAGAACCATCGCTGAACAAGTATCGGCTTACATCGACATCGCGGTTACGGACCCCTTGACGAATTGGGCGCCAACTTATACGGGGCGAGCAGATGAGCTACCGATGGAGGTTTTGTTCGACTACGACGAGCCTTTCCCCCTTCCCACCGGGTTAGACTCTATTCTTGGCATCTCTGAAATATCGAATGACCACCGGATTACTATGGAAAAAGTCCTGCGCGATCTCCTGTACTTGCCCGAGTGAGTCGTGAATTTCTTACACCTGAACACTGTACTAACTGATAGCTTGAGAAACGGAGGGGTTAGCTACCACATCAAAGAACTCCGCCTCGCCTATCGTTCCAGAATGTATTTTTCGATTTTTCCCTGGGATATTACCCATCCTACTCCCTTGGTGTTCAATTATACTCTTCTCGCACGTGCGGAGGGTGCTCTCAGACGTCACAGAGATAATCCACTCAGTCGTTCCAATGTGATCACTGTGAGGGAATCGAGTTTGTTTATGATGGTCGATCCCGACTCAAGCAATGTATGCCGTAGTACCCTGCTCAAAGTCATTTCTAACTCTGAACAGGAAAAACCTCTTCCCTCGTACATTGGCGGTAGAGTCCATGCACGACTTGTTGAAGCGAAAGCTAGGCGTGAGTTATCGTCCAATGTTTAAAGCACTTTGCTGATGTATTTTCTTAGTGGATGCTATCGGACTTGGCCATGATCTTCGTCTCGCTGCCTAGTGGCCATAGAGAGCCGTTGATGCTGCCGGGTTGAGTCTGAAGTTCCAAACTGTCCGTCGGTCGCGAGCTGATAGCACTGGATTTTTGCGACCTCATTCCACATGTTTATCGCTATTAGTTTGTTTCTGGGGGGGCCAGAAAATTCGATTTATGCATGTATTTTTTTTCGATAGAGATCGATCAGAACATGACCCCCTCTATCTGTCCTGGACCCTGGTTCGCCCGCAATCGCCCCGATCGTCCATGGGAAAAAACCCAAACTGCGTTATGTAAGATACCCCGAGTGATTTCGGATCAGGCTGCTAGATTAGCCGGCTGGCATCAATCCCAAACCGCCTCTTGCTCTTGCTTTGCTTCGACCACCCTTAGTGTTGCGCAGGCCAGAAATAACGTCTCCGTTTTTTCAGCCCTGTTCTGACTCAATTTCGAGGTTTCTCCATCGAGGTGGCGAGTTGTCCCACAGCGCAGCGCGCCACTCAAGCCGCATACGCATTGCAGGCACGAATCCGCTCCTTGCGCTGCGTGTGCGGCTGAATATATCCCAGGGAGTGGATTGAGGGATTTGGTGTTGGTGTTTGATGGTCAGCGAGGGCTTCTTTGGCGCGAGCAGGCTCCTCTGCGTTGTTACGTTGCCCTCGCTCCTTTCACCACCCTCAAGCAGCGCTCTTCGACCCGGACTTGGGTCCCAATCAATTATACAAATACGAATGTGCGCCTGCATCTCACTGTCCGTTCGTGCTAAACTCATTGTAGACTATGCCTGTCGCCTCTCGCCCGCACACCTCCGTGCAGTCCGTGCCGTCGATGCCGTCGGTGCCTTCATTGGGCTCGAGGCGTCTAGATCTGTGCGTTCTGTGTCGTCTGTGCGCTCGAGTTTGTCGGCAGCGTCCGCACCCAGCATTTGCATTCCGACCCCCAGCGTCTGCATCCAGCATCGGTCCGCGGTGCCACCTCCTCCCGCGCTGCCGCCCTTGCCTGCGTCACACGCGTCACGCGCCCCTGGAAGCCTCTGCGCGCGCACTCCGCGCCCCCTGCCACCGTCCCACTCGCCCTCTGCGTCCCTGCGGTCCTCGTCCTGCTTGTCCTCTGCGTCCATCCGCTTTTCGTTCGTTAGATCTGGCTCTTCTACATACACCAAGCCAGGCCCATCCTCCCTTTCTCCGCCAAGGACGAGGTACGCAAGCACGTTCTGGTGCGTGTGCATCTGGGACGAGCTCGGCGCGCACGCTGGCAGGCCGTCGATGATGCGGCTGCGGAGTCTGCGCCTGTGGACGACGAGCACATTACGCGCAAGGGCATAGGTGCACCGGTGGCCGCGTGGCCGCGTTCGTGCGCGCTGCGTATCCTCGTCGTAATCTGCTGTGCGAAGCAGGGTCTGCACACAGCAATCTCGCGCGCGCGCTGCTGGGTGAGGTGCGAGGAGGAGGCTCTGCGGTGTACCGCCATAGAGCACCAATCTGCAGTCCACGTCTCCAGCGTCCAGGCCCCGCTCGGACGTCCCGCTGCGCCGAGCCCCAGTAACCCCCGAGTACCGCCATCAGAATCTTGCCGGCTTCCACGCCGCACTCTCTCGCTTTTGCTCCGCGGCTTTACTGGTTTTGCTGATTTGCCACCTCGTCGTCTCCGGAGTCAGCGCAACGCTGCTCTGCATCCCTGCGACTCCCACTCCGGTATACATATCCTACATATCCTACTCCCTGCGCCTCAGCTGATTAATTGCATGTCAGCTCAGGACGCGTCGCATTCCATTTACGATGCTCATAAACAGTGCCTAGGCTTCGACTTCCATGATTTCTCTCCGGCCTTGTGAGCTCGCTCGCGCTTTGCGCGCACGCCCACGACGCATCTGTGCGAGTCTGCGATACGCGGGCAACAAGCGTAGTTGCGTGTCGGCACCGAGTCGCCGTAAGTGTGGGCGCGCAGTCGATGGCACGCGATATGGACGACCGTCCGCCGCGCGCCTTCGCCACCTCGCCCCGTCGATCAGGGCGGTATGGATGGACGTCGCGCACAGTCCTCTCATCTACACCCGCGGGCCGAGTCCTCGCGTGTCGTCCTCGCGCAGGATGCTGGCTCGTTCGCGAGGTCGGGGTGAGCTGTTCGCTGTCAGGGATTGCTACTCCTCGACGTACCTACTCGACGTACCTACTCGACGTCCACCCCCCCCTTATTGCGGCCATTCTCCCCGCGAGAAGCGGACCCCTGAAGCGGCGCCCAGCGTCTTGCTTTCAGCAGCCCGTGCGTGTCACGTCCGCGTCCGGATGTGTGCACCTGGAAAGCCAATCACGTCACGCAGTAGATCGAAGAAGAATAACTACGCTATCCCATACTTCTATGTATGTATATCCCTTCCTGTGTCCTCCGCGTTCGCTGATTCGCACATTCTACAGATCCAGCAAGCGCGGACACGCGCGTTGGAGGCGTGTACGTCTACGCTCCAGCGCCGAGCTGTCACCGCTATCGTACGACGTCCCCCGCTCGTTGCAGGACTGACCGACAACGCATCCTGGGGCACTCGGATGCCCCGGATAAGTTGCGGGCAGTCTCTCCGCGCTCTCAGCGGCGATTTTGGGAAGGTGACCAGCCAGCTGCGGGAGGCCGGGACCCACGAAAGATATTCCGCGCGGGTGCCTAACTTTCGCCCGCACCGGCTTCCCGCATCTCGCCTTTCGCCGCGCCTATATCTCATTCGGGGATGTGAAGGGACTCCCCATACCTTATCCGGAGTAGCCGAATCAGAAGTGCATCCATTGTACGGTGGGACGACCTTTGTGGCATGGGCTTTTTGTTTTTAAGGACAAATTTATTGAGGTAGTGCCTCCTTCTGTATATTGCGCGGTCTTTTGTTCGACGCTGAAGAGCTCTGTAGTTTTCATTCTATTGCTTAGACAAGGCACCGACCCTCGGCGCCGAGATGGTGCGCACTCGTCTCACTTGCAATCACTTCTTTCTCTTTTAGGTCATGACCGGTCACCGTGAGGGCTCGATGTACAAGGAGTTCAAGCGCGTCATCCCCTCACTGCGACGCTGGGCGGTGCCACCCTCGGGCTGCTGTCCGTCACAGCGGACCTCATGGGCGCCATCGGCAGCGGCACTGATATCTTCATGGTCGTCACCACCATCTTACAGCTGTACGTCGTCCTTCCTCCCCCTCTAATCTAATCTAATCGCGTACTCCCTATCTACAGACTGGGAAATCAGCATGCCGGTGCGTCTCTCCCTTCCTCCTTCCTGCTCATCACGAACTAATGCTGTTTGCCCGCAAGAATCCGGTGCCCCCGAGATGTCTGCGTTCAGTGATCTGCTTTAAGGGACGGAGCTCGGAAATGGAAACGAAGGGACGCGAGCGGTGGAAAAAAATGCAGCGCCGGCTTGCCTGGAAGCCATATCATATCAATCAGTATAAGCAGGGTCTCTCTTTTTATGTCTGCTTCCAAGTGTAAAAGTGCTTTTAAAATAATGCGACTTCACAAATATTGCGTACATGAGGTGGAAGGCTGCGTATATGAGTTGGAACGTATGCTATTTAGCGGGAATTCCCTCAACCTGTGTAGCACTTGGTCCACTCCTTGCCGTGGTGGAAATTGGAGGCATCGAACTGGATAAGTTCTCTGCCAGATACTGCGAGAAGATAGGGCATAGGAAGGCGGGATTTCAGTTGGGAGGGGAACCAAAGAAGGTGTTCTTGGTTAGGACCGTAGAGCCAGAAACCGCTGGGCGACAACCATCCGTTATGAGAAACGTGCAAAGAAGGCGAAAAATAGGGTTTTCCAGGGTGCAGAAGCTGTAAAGGATATTTTTGTGATTCTTTTTCTATGATACAAGTCAGAAATAATCCAAAGCAAAAAGGGGGAATAACCTTCAGACTTGGCCTCCATGTCCCACATGCGGACTGTGCCGTCCGAGGAGCCTGATACGATTCGACTACTGTCGGGGGAGAAGGCGACAGACCATACCGCACCATTGTGGCGACCGAGTGGCCTGCCGAGGGGCTGCAGTGTCTCTGCATCCCAAATGCGAAATGTGTGGTCCATCGAGCCCGATACGATGCAACTTCTGTCAGGGGAGAAGGCAACAGACCGCACCCCAGCGTTGTGGCCACGGAGTGGCTCACCGAGTGACTGTAGTGTCTTCGCATCCCAGATCCGAAGTGTGCAGTCGCTGGAGGCCGACACAATGCGACTTCCGTCAGGGGAGAAGGCAACACACCAGACCTTGTTGTCATGGTCACATAACTTGCCAAGTGACTGTAGTGTTTCTGCATCCCAGAGCTGGAGTGTGTGGTCGCTGGAGGCCGACACAATGCGACTTCCGTCAGGGGAGAAGGCAACACACCAGACCTTGTTGTCATGGTCGCATAACTCGCCGAGTGACTGTAGTGTTTCTGTATCCCAGAGCCGGAGTGGGCGGTCACTGGAGGCCGACACAATGCCACTGCCGTTAGGAGAGAAGGTAACAGACCGGATCTCGCGGTCATGGCAACATAGCTCGCTGACTAGCTCCAGTGTCCTTGCATCCCAGATGCGGACTGTACCGTCATCAGAGCATGACACGATGCGGCTGTCGCTAGGAGAGAAGGCGACCACCCAGATCCTACCTTGGTGGCCACAGAGCGGCTCGCCAAGTGGTTGCCATGTCTCTGCATCCCATACGCGAAGTGTGTCGTCCCCGGAGCCTGACACGATGAGGCTACTGTCGGAGGAGAAGGCGACAGACCACACCGCACCATTGTGGCCACAGAGCGGCTCGCCGAGTGACTGCAATGTTCCTGCATCCCAAATGCGAAGTGTGCAGTCGCTAGAGCCCGATACAATACGGTGACCATCAGGGGAGAAGGCGACAGCCAATATCATGCCTATTCCAAGATTTTTGTTCTCGTCTTCCCAAGAATGAAAAGCACCTGTATTGAGCTTCATGATTCCCCTGAACTGCTGCGAATATTGTCTCCATACTAGTGACTGTTTGGATGCCATTGCCAATGCCGACAAATAGATGTGAGGTGCAGCTTCCATGATCGGGGTCGCGAACAACCAAATAAATGAAAGGTAATCCTGGGTTAGGTTCCTCAAGTTGTCATCAGCATCCTCCTACAATCCAATGAGCTGGGTGAAATGATATAAACACCACACGGGAATTCACTCACTGGAATTCTGCTGAGCAGATGTTCTAGTAGCTTCCCCAGTTCAAATGATGACCATGACTGTTCTACTGCGGTCAGAGTCGGTGAGCCATCCAGCGCGCATTGTCGCAGCAGTTCCTGTCGTTTGCGGGCCATTGACAGTTGAATACTCACAACCTCCAGCCAAAACAGGAAGCGATTCTGCAAGAATTGGAGAAGTTCCTCCCGAATTAAAGCTTCATATTTCGTTTCTGTTAAATGGTCAGCCCAGAACCGGCTTGAATACGACAGCTGCGGGCTGATATATGTGTCCACCAAAGTGGTGATATTCGGGATATCCGAGTTCTTGACATAGGAATCCTCAAGCCTGCAGATATTAAACCGAAGCTCCTTTTTGAGGACCCCGAAACATCCCAAAGTGAGAGCACAGTGATGGGTTTTCACATCGAGATGCCACGGCTGGTGGCCAGAGCGCTCTGGATTGGTAAGATAATCACCAAATGATGCATGTAGCATGCGAGCCACTTTGCCGGGACTCCAGTGGATGACGCAGCCCAAGACACTGAGAATACACCATGATGCTCTGTCCTCCTTCAGATTAAAGATTGCATCTATCACTGCATCAGTCATGGGCACTTTGCCCAGGACAATAGCAGCCAAAACTGCCCGAGCGTCACCAGCAAAGTCAGGGTCATCCCAAGAGCCCGAATCACGAAGTGCATCCTCAAACAATTGGTCAAGGTTGGAACCTGCCTTGGGATTGCGTTGCAAGAGGAACTCGAGTTTGGTCTTAGGACCGTGACCTTCAAGAAATTTGGTAGCAATTGAAGCCCAAATGAAAAGACCTTCGGAATATTTTATCAGGATCCAGATGGCATACTCGCCTGGCCATCCAGACTCCAGTTTGTGTCGATTTCGAATTTCCTCCATTCTGGATCGAATGTAAAGCCCGATATCTGCTGTGATCGATGTTTCAAGATGCATCTTGATTATTGAGGACTGGTCTCGGAAATGGTTCGCGATGTCCGAATCCGGGCGACTTGTGATGAGGAAGCGAAACATGGGGGGGAGTTGGTGGAATGCATTTGCAAGCAGAGAGACCAGGGCAGTTCGCGAATCGGAATCACCACATTCGTCCAGAGCATCCATGACCACTATAATTGGGCCACTGATATGCGCTTGAGCAGCTTTCAGCGGGACAAGCAACAGTTTTTCGAACTGTGTCTCCATTGTCGCCATGGCCACCTTTGGGTCGTGTTTTACGGCATTGCAGATAGCCGCCCGGATGGTGGGGTTGGAGTTCGCGAGTTGATCGGCAATTGTGCGAATGACTGTGCTTGGATGGCTTGCCACTCTGTCATTTCTGTCAAAGAAAATGAACACTCCAAGGCGCTCAAGGTTGCGGAAATACTCTGAGACTGTGGTGGATATTGTGCTCTTCCCAGAACCTGCAACACCGTAAAGCCAAAGAATGTTACTGGAGTCAGAAGGTGTCGTAAGCCATTCGTGAATGAAGTTCAGAATGTCAACACGTGTTCCAGTTAAGCATTTTATGCGCAGGGCTGCATTCATATCAACGGGCTGAAGTGCTCTGAGCACATCGGATTCGACTGAATTGTTAATGAGCCATCAAAATACATGGGCAAATATAAGTTATCTGCGTACCCAATCCCTGGACATTTTCCTTGATTGCAGCACATACAAAGGCCATATGAGTGTTCAAGCGACTATCAAATGCTTGCTTGAGTGCATTTAACACCTTCGATAGATCATCAATCCGCTGGGTTACGCTGTCCGACAAGGCTTGCAACACGAGCCTCCCTGTTTCATACTGAGTGATGGTAGCAGCTATGACATGGAAAGTATGCACCTCCAAATCCCTTCCCAGTATATTCCCGTATAAACATAGCACACTCTACAGTCTGCTTGACTATGGCGAGACAGGTATTCTCCAACCCCTCGATCTTCTCAGGAAGAGATTTGGTATCCTCGACAAAAGAGAGTGTCGTCACCATCGTTTGAACGAGCTCGACAATCTTCTTGTCAGTCTCCCATTGTTGCTTGACGGCCTATTTCCCCCTCAATATATATGAATAAAGTCTTGAAAGGGCTCACCTGGTACACGGACGTCAGCACCTTCCAGGCCACATTGGCATACGGGTGGATCTGGAACAATCGCAATCAGAAGCAAAGCCAGATGATGAGGAAGTGGCTGACCGCGGCGAGTTTGTTTCCCAGGCGAACAATAATATGGATTTTGGAGATCAACACGCCCAGGCTGGACTCAATATCCTTAGCCTTCAATTGAACCGTGGAAATGGTGTCCGCGTGTCACAATCAAGCCTCAGGCATCCGACTATTGGTATGAAGATAGCGGATTGGGTAGTGCCTGTAGTAGACTCGAGAAATGATGGAATAAAAGGTTAAACTACAACAGCGAATGTACTACTGTATTTATACTGTACAGAGATACGTGTGAACTAAACTAAATATACTAACTACAATAACCGACTAAGGTGTGTGTGACTGCGCCTGTCATAGAACTGTCAATACTATTAAAGGAACGCTTGTATCGTTCATGTCAAGCGTGTTCTATTGTCCTTCTCTGTTTCATGTATAAATAGATCCTATGTGTCATCCTGTCCCGTGATCCCTTGAGCGCTTCCCTTGGCGTCTATAAACTCCTGACAGCCGTGGCACGTGCTCTTAAGTATTGTTGGAACGATAAGATTGGCATCGAATCGTGACACCGCGGCTCCCACAATACGAGAGACCGTTATAGAATTTCCAAGCCCCTCTACGTCTTTTTGCGCGCTAGTCACCTCAATCTTGCCGCCCTCAACGATACTGATGGCGGCAAGGCACACAGAGAGTGTACCCGCGTACTTGACCTTGGTGCCCTTTTTCGTCAGCTCAAGTGCCACATCTGATATTATAAACATCAAGACGTGGCGTCCAGGGATTATGATTTCTCACCTGTCTCCGACGTTCCCAACGTGCCGCATCGCTCTCGGAGAACCCCTATATCAATATCGACCGTCACCATGCAGAAATCATCCTTGAAAGGGATCCAAGTCTTATGGTATACATGGAATGAGAGCCTAGATGATAATTGATCGGAAGATCTTGCATACTGTGAGCACGAAAATGCGCGAAATGATGTGCACTCACAGGGTGCAGACGTCGTTCCACTTGGGCACCAAGTCACGGTTGATGGTATGTGTCTTGTGCGCCCGCACACCGTCCACATCGATCGCCACATAAAGCTTCGGTTCCTTCTTATGCAACATGCCGGGTTCCCAGGAGAATCCATCGAGACTTTGAACTAGAAGAGAGAGTATCAGATCTGAGAGCATAAGAGGGTGGATTTCCTGACCAGTGAGTGAGTAGCTCTGCGACATGAGTGCGCTGTCAGACCCGGACATGCGGATTCATGCTCGGATGCAGACTAACCATGACTCGGAGGCTCCCAAGAATAGCTAGAGTCAATTACAGCAGATTAAGGCACCCGATTTCGACAGACCGAATGCAACATGCTGGACATCATTTAATTTTCTGGACATGTCCGACACGACCGACCTCAGATGGTAAAAAAACCTTTTTTTTTTTGCGGATAGCGCGCTAGGAGCGAGCGAGGGCAGCGCCCCCGCATATGTGAGGGGCCGCGTCCATGGACGCAGCAACAATTAAATATAGCAATTAATACGATTCCTCACTTTGACCACAGCATCTCGGCATATATTGATATCAATTGTTCCTTTACTTATCACTCTCGTCACGGTCGTCGCCGCCAGCGCCACTCCCTCTTCGCACTCCACCACTCCCACGTCACCGCCGTTCCGCCCACTACGTTATTGCCGTCGCCGTCGCCATCAACGCCGTCCTGCTCCACCACGTTACCGCCGTCCGCTCGCCACGACTGCACATCCCCGTCGCCCATCGCTGCCGTCACCGCCACTCCACATCACCGTCGCTGGTCACTCACTCCGCCGTCTCAGCACGGCACATAATATCGTCGCGACGAGGACGCGGCTGCGGAGGACGGTGAGGACGACGCGGAGCCGGAAGACGATTTTATCGCCGCATGGGACGTGCTCGGTTTTGCGCGCGCGATATACGCCAAGCAGACCGAGGGGACGAGGACGTCCAGCTCAAGCTCGCCGATACGTACATCGCGCTCGGCGACGTCTCCCTCGAGACCGGTGCGTGCCCCGGTGTTAATTTACTCGATTATTAAATTTACTCAGTGCAGAAAAATTCGACCAGGCAGGACTGGCACTCAAGGGCGAGCTGCTCCCGCGCAGCCCGCGCCAGATCGCGAAGGCGCACTACAGCCGGAGCATGGTGCTCGATCTCACGTCGGGCTGCCTCGGGGACGCGATCACGCATGCAGAGCACGCGCTGGAGAGCGTCGAGTGCCGGTTAGGGGAGCTCACGAGCCCTTCTACCGCGCCGGCCGCAGCACCCCCACCCCGTCCGAAGGGCAAGGCCAAGGCCATGGGCACGACACGGCTCATGCGCAGCATGTCTGCCACGCGGACCGAGGCGGAGACGAAGGAGCTTGCAGGGCAGAAGGAGGACTTGGCGCTCAAGATGAGTTTTTTTTTGTCTTTTTTGTTTGTTAGTGTCACTGCCGACGAATGTTGGTGGAGGAACTCAAAGCAAAGCCGGACGAGCCGAGGAAAATGTGTCAGCGCTCGTCGCGCAGGTGCTCGCGGTCGCTGTACAGTGCCGCGCGTCGATAGGGAGATACCTTCGCATGCGTCGGAGCCGCACTCATTCCGCAGGTGCGAATTCGCGCCTTGTGTAGTGTGTGCGGCTGGGTGGCCCCGTAGATCCAGTGTGCGCGGCCGTGGTCGTTTGAGAGCGTCAGCCTCGCTCGTGCGTACAGTGAATACGCGACAGGAAGGTACTCGGGCAAGTATGTACCCACTTCCCCTCCCCTTATGCGAGCCGCTGACGCTTTTTATAGTCTGGTCGCAGGCTCCCGCCGCCATCAATACCTCTTGCATTCTGCGCACGAGGTCCTTTCGTGCGCGAAATTGGCATTATGTAGCCTCGGAGATCCGCAGAGCATGTAGGGTACGCGGCCAGCACGCCCTCATCTTCCCGCTCGTTCACTAGCCTCACTCGTTGCAGCTTGAAACACGCGGCTGCAGTGTCGCTATCGGGCGTGCGCCGGGTGTGAATGATACGGGCCCGTGTGCACGGCATTTGCACCTGCTATCCACGAGCCCGCGAGCCGCCGCGCACGAAGCCGACATTCCTCGGGTGCGAATTCGCACCTCGCGCAGCTGTATGGCTGCGGTATCGCTCTCGGGCGTGCGGCGTCCTCTCGGGTGCACATCTCTCGGTGGATCTACATTCTCTACGGCTGCGCGCTCTTCTCCAAGACCTGGATTGAGGTTTCCGGCTCGGGTCCGCGGAACATCGCCAGCACCAGCAGATGGTACGTGGCTTTTATCCATCTCACTTGCGACTCGTTTCTCAGTTATTTCCCTTTTAGGTCATGGTGGTCACCGTGAAGGCTTGATGTATAAGCGTGTCATCTCGGCGGCGCCATCCTCGGGTTCCATCCATGCGGGTGCGTCTCTCCCTGCCCTGATGGCATGTATTTATGTAAAAACGGACCCAATCTGAAATCATATGAACAATGAGACGTTCACGACGGAAAGATAGCTTACCCGATCCAACCTTCCCTCCCTTCTCGCAAATTGCCCGCATGTTTCCATCCCAATCGTCGTGTTCGATGCACACCAGGCTGCGCATCAGCCACCGAACCTCGTTGGAAACCTTGCTTGTCTTGATATTGCGATATATATGGAGGGTACAGTTTCTGAAGCAACGTCGGAGATGTTCGTAGGGAGTCAAGCTTTGAATGGTACGCCAAGGCTCATGAAGATCAAATTTTTCAGGGAGCGTGGCCGCCAGAGCTTGGAGATACATGCCCAATCCTAAATCAATCATTCCGGCAGCTTTCAGCCTTGGGTGGTAAATTGACGTACCAAGAGCTTGACCTCGGTGCTGGTCGGCCATGAAAGAGAGTATTAGTCCCTCCCAGCCGTTGTCGTCTTCATTGTCTGACCCATGCAGATGTCGCCATTGAAGACCGCAACCGGTGTCTTCTTTGACGATGTCGTGAAGGGCTTGGAAGATGAGAAAGTGCGCATGAGTGGTTTGCCGATTGGAGTATACTCGGGAGAACAGAGAACCTAAGATGATTAGAGAAATTGGAGAAAGGTTGGACTCTGGGACGTACTCGTATTTGCATCTCTATCCATACAGGCGAGTTCGAACTCTAAGAAACCTACAACGTGTTTGAAGCCAATGTCGCTCTGCAAGTACTGGCCAAGTTGTGCCAAACGCTGGCTTGCTTCAGGAGACATGCAAACAATGATGCGCAATTTTTGTTCTTGGCCCAATTGAGTCGACGCCGTCGTATCTTCGTCTTCGTGGTCCTGAGGAGGTGCGTCCACAACAATCATTCGACAGATGTATTTGGAACCAGTAGGAAGCGCATCTTGTTGAGCTTTTAAATGTACAACACCTGGCACCAGTTTCGCAAGTGATAGCGCGAAATATGGAACATAGACGTACCCGCCCAGCCTGTCCCAAATGGATAATGAAGTTCTTTGGAGAGCTTGATGTAAGATCCAATGTGGGACCGGTTTGCAAGAGAGAGATGCCAGTCACTCAGAGTGGGTGTAGTGGAGTGATTAGGAAACTTGTTCCATAGGAACGCCTTCACTAATGGATGTCGAATTAAACGCCGGGGAGTGATGTCCGGTAAGTCCTCTCCGAGATCCGTCAAGAGCGCCAGGATTTCAGAACGAACTTTGGGCGGAGTTTTGGTCGGGAGGGGTATGGGATGAGTGTGAGGCCCGCGCGCCACAAGAAGGATGTACGGACAAGCAAGACGATCTTCTGGGATTGGCTCAAAAACGCGGAAGCGACTGGTACAGGTTAAGTGGGTCATGAGAGGTTGGACAACACCTCCCTCTGAATCCCAGTGATCAAATGCTGGAGGAGTTATTAATTATGGATGCTGAAGCGGTGAAAAAAAGCGTACGACAAAATGTCTTTTGACTGGAGAAATTGGTCACGGTATTGCAGGTGGCTATTCGCGGCCCATAGCCCAGTCCAAATGCTGCCTCTTCAATCCGTTCTACCTCTTCATCATCCTCACAGAGAACGGCTTCAATGTATTCAAGATCATACGTGCCGTTGTTGATTGTGGTATCATAGAGATGGTCTTTATTGGAAGGAGTATGGTGCTCGCAACTGCCAATAATATTGAATGGTGGTATTGAAGAACAAGAGATTGACTTACCTCACATACACTTTGTTGTATTCATCGTAACCAAAGAGAACGCGGCCTTCACAGAGTTCTTCCGGTGGGACATATCCACGTTGCGTCTGAAATAAATACAGGTCTCGCTCATCTTGTAGCCCCTGTTCTGTGGCAAGTCGTAGGGTTTCTTCGATTTTAGGTCGCCAGCAACCCATCTTGCGTATCACTGCCAAATATGCGGCGGTTTTTTGGAAGATATCCCTGGTAGGAGAGGCGTACTGCAGACGTTCGTCCCGGTCGTTCTGCAGCCGTTCCTGGACATCATGGGCTGTGGCTTTGTGATGGGGTTGGGCAAGAGATTCCATGTCGTTATTGGGACAGACTTTGCAGCCCTGACCTGCGGAGGATTTAAATAATAGAAAGTGGATGAAAAAAAAAAGCTACCTACACGTCCAATGTTTTTCGACACAACGAGCATACCGGCCTTGACTGTCAAGTAAGACTTCACATTCTGCATAATGGCCGGCTTTCGAGCATCCTTTGGGTTCCCCCTTAGAATAAACCATGTTCTGTGAAGGACAAAACCAGTTTTGAGGGTCCATTTGGAACAAGTGGCCCACAGGGTCACCCTCTTCTGATGTCTCAGGATATTCGATCACAGGGCCTAATGGGTATTCATATAAAATGGAGAGTTTCGTTCGCTCGGTGATTTTAAGGTTGTATCGAGTGGTGGGACGAGAAGGCTCTGCCGGCACAGAAGATGGTTCAGATGGGACAGAAGGGGGAAGAGGTTCTCTGTTCCGGAGATATCCTAGAGTCGTCAAGAGATGCTCTTGGATGTCGGGTGGGACCAGCACTTTGTTTCCTGTTGCCAGAGACGCCAGTTCAGAGAGTTCTGGCTCGACATTGACATACGGAGGAGGGCCTGGATTCACCAAAAAAGTGAGAGAGTGTTTTTCTGACATGAAGAGATTGGTTTGCTCTGGGACGGAATCTCAGTGCTTGTTCCTCGGGCTCCGAATCCATTTCTTTTCATTTCCGCCGTCCTTTGAATTACTGTCGCGGATAATTACTATTGAAGCAAGCCAGAAGACCGCTGAGCAGCAATATATCATTTCAGGACGTGCCCGCGGGTCACAGGTAGGGAGGTAACACAGAAATATGGGCCAGAGGCTGGGATCAAAGGTCGGCGGCCTTCTGGGGCCGTCGGTCAGCCACGCGACCAAAAATCACCATTTCCTGTCCAAATCTGGCAGCTGGCGTGGGTTCCCTTCTGAAACGTAACACCTGAAAAGACCCATGCACCCTCACCTCGAAGTATTGCGCACAAAGTAGACGATAGAGATAGCGGCAATTGATCCGTTGCTTGGCGTGGGACAATCTGTGCATCATCCAGTCCCGCCGTGGCGTTGGCGCGTCGCCTCGGTGCAAAACACGCCCACCGCGTCCCCCAGTCGGCATATGCCGCCAGGCCGCCGCTGGTCGTGCGCGCGCTGAGAGTCAGGTAATATCAATCACGAGTATGCTCTCACTGCTGCTCATCCCGCGCCGGCTGTCCTCCCACGGCACCTCCTTCGTCGCACACCCTCCGTGCATTCCGTGCCGTCGGTGTCTTCGTTGGGCTCGGGGGCGTCTGTGCGCTCGAGTTTGTCGGGCAGCGTCTGCATCCAACATGTGATTGTCTGTAACGGTCTGTTGTGTCTGCATTCTGAGCCGTGGCATCTACATCCAGCATGCGATCCACCTCCTCCCGTGCCTCCCGCGCCTCCCGCGCTGCCCTCCTCGCCAGCGTCACCCGCGCCGCGCGCCACTTGCCTCTCAAAGCCGCACGAATTGCGACGTGGGGGAGTCTGCGCCTGTGGACGACGGGCACATTGCACGCAAGGGCGTGGGCGCACCGGTGGCCGCGTTCGTGTGCGCGTTTCGTGCCCGCTGTCCCCTAGGCCCGGTACCCGCGAAATATATTCCGCGTGGGCGCTTTCGGGCGCCTAACTTTTGCTTACACTGGCTTCCCGCACCTCACTTTCCACCGCTCCTATACCTTATCCGGGGACGCGAAGAGATTCCCCACACCTTATCCGGAGCAGCCACAGTGCGTTGCCATTGCACCCTTTGTGGTATTGGGTTTTTTTTTTTTTTTTACGAATGAATTTATTTATTGAGGTGGTGATTTGTCCCTCTTTCCGTGTTTTTTTCTCCCGTTGATTGGGCGCGTAAATTGCGATCCCTTCAGTGTATGTTCTAGCGCTCTGTCGATTTCTACTCCTCGGGGACCATCGGTACGTTCTTTCACAAACAATTACGGGCCTTTTCCATTCAGATTCAAATTACCGCCGTGATATTTGAATAGGTTCTACGAAGGGCTCGGCACCGATTGCTGATGCAATTCTCAGTTTGACAAAGACTCAGATGTCCACTGAGTTCAAACTTCACCATCCGCCTTCAATATACCCGGGCCTTGAAACACCCTCGAGCTTCTTGCTCCTGCTGTTCACTACGTGTGCATCATCCCGGCCGCGCCCTCCTCTGGCTGTTGTCCGTCGCGGCGGACCTCATGGGCGCCATCGGCAACGACACCGTGGCCAAAGCTGTACGTTGTTTTCTTGTTCCCCAGCAGGCCGTTGCCTAGGCCGCCTACGCACTCACCAAAACTAAACAAACTATATCGCTGCAAAAATTCCAGTCTCGCCCATGCCCCCGGCGGCCCTTGGCCGCCTCCCATCTCCTCGTCCTGCGTAGCCCATGCATACCATCTCCCCGCTCAACACCGCGTTCGCCACCGGCCGCGACGCTATCGTTTGTGGAGCCGGGTGCGGGACGATCCGAGGCTTGCGTGCTGAAAAATAAAATGGTGAGCGCAGATAAGTACGGCATAACCGAGTCAGACCCGATAAATGCAAGGCGCAGCCCACGGATCCTCGTCCAGTGCAGACTCTATTCGCGCCGCCCTCGATGCGCCGAGTCCGCTGCGACGAGACCCTCGTTCCAATCCCTGCATGCCATCGGTGTCGATGGCGCGGAAATCGGGGCTGTTGTGCTCGCACCAAGTCCAGCTGCACTCGCGCGGGCTCACGGACTCGTCGAAACAGTGGTGATTCGATGGATCTGGACGTACGTACGTATCAGCTGTATCGTCAATAGGACTGAATAGAACGCGATTCACCAGCCTAGGATGAGGGTGGATTTGGCTCGCAGGTTGTCTTGATTTGGTATCTTCCAGCGAGACTCGCTAGCATTAAAATCGAGTCGAATTGAATACCTGACGCCCTAAACTGGAAACAAATTTGGTCAGTAAACCACAATTCACATAGCTCACGGCTCGAGTCTAGAACAGGGAGATCTGAAGGTATGCGAAACTAACAGAGCCTTGAATTGAACGAGTTCAACAAAGCAAGAGAAAAAAGATTTGCCTCGGGAGAGGCATCCGTAGAGACTGCACAATGCACGCGGTGTATATGTGTCAGAAAAACACGATTTACGTGATCAGGGGCTGACCCAACCTGACGCAGCCTGACAGTGCTGATCAGGTTGCGCGGGGCGGCATATCAGGTATTGTCAGGTGCTGGTCAGGCTTCGCCAGATAAGCCCCCCTCGGAGGAAACACAATATGCATATTCATAGTTGCAACAGCTCCAAATACCTTCACGGTGTTAAAAGTATGTCCAAAAAACGGAAAGATCAGGTCAAACGGGCTTGAACAAGAGAAATACGAGCGAGCACCCGGTGTGCCGCACAAGGTACATTATTCTGGTGGTGTCCTTCTAATTTTAACCTCACTACTCAGAATATTTTTTACACTTTAGTTTCGTAGCCTTGCAGCGTAGTTATTAGGAAATCTAGTCCTAAGTCAATCATATATAGTAAAGTTTCATGACACCTCAGTAATGGGGACCAAGACTTTTGCAAAATGCCCCGAAATCTGCTGATCAGCCTTCGTCAGGCTGATCAGGTCGGTCAGGCCGATCAGCCCTTATAACCGGTTTTTGACCATTATCAGCCCCCCGGCGGCCTGACGGTCTGATTTAACCTGATCAGCACAGGTCACTGCTGCTCAGGTAATTTCGATTTTTCCGACACGGTTTTCGCGACAAGTCTACGAAAATGCGAACCAAGTCAAACTGGAATACTTATGGATGATGGAAATTCTTCACCTGGGGCTCAATCCTCGCAAGTTTCCGAGCAAGTGATAAAACACAGATCGGAGTACCGAGCACATTGATTGACCTGAGAAAAGAGTTAGCTCTTGCGATAACTCTGCTGACAAATTCCAAGCCAGATGCTGCTGGTATGTAACTTGAGTTAAATGCGATCATGAACCACCCAGCACTATGCATTAAACGGTCAACGAAGCAAGCAAGCGTAATACCTGGAATCCAATCACGTCGTCGAATCATCAGAATGCACAAAATGTATTTCAATTCGGAACTTACTTGAGGTTGGATGAAATGAGTGAAACCGAGTCGGTTCGTGGATTCAAACCAGAAAAAGGCATGTTACAACGTATAGCAACAGCATTTGAACTTTGAACTGTGTTAGCATGCATCGAATCGAGTTGAATATCTTGGTCAAGGATATAACGACTGTCTGAGTTGAAGTTGAAGTTAGTACGATATGAAATTAGTTGAATATGAATCGGACAGACCTTGTTGAACGTTGGTAAGAATGAATTACCGGTTCATCCAGTCAAGTTATCTGAAGCAGGTTAGTCCGAGATGAGACCAAGTATGGGCCATACCTTGTGTGTAGTTGGTTGAAGTGGCGAGAGTGCAAGTGAAATACAATGAAAAGTCGATACAAGCCATTACAGCGGTTCCGGAAAAGCTTGACACTGTGCGATATTTTTTGGCGACGCAACAACTTTGATCCAAGGCTAAGGATTACTGGTTTTGGATGATCCGGTCGGCAAATCGCCCCAACGAGTCGCAAGCGGCGAGTCCCCATCACTTCCTCATCCCCAATTTTCGGCTAAGGAGGGCGATTTGCTGGCCGGATCATCCAAAACCAGTAATCCTTAGCCTTGCATCAAAGTTGCTGCGTCGCCAAAAATATCGCACAGTGTCAAACTTTTCCGGAACCGCTGTAAAATCGAGGTGTTAAGTACTACCGCTGTGAAGGTCAGTTAACTGACTAGTTTTAATCCGACTCACTTTGTCAAGGGTGTTGATTGAAAGTGACGATAATCGAGATTGTGGATAGATCTAGTCCAATTGGTTCAAAGAACACGAATTATTAGATGCAACAAGAGTCGGGACTTGCCTTAAACTTGGTTACGGCAGCTTTATTAATGGATGGAATCAAATGTCTGGGATCTACTCAGGAACAGAGGTTGAAGTGAGGCATATACCGAGAGTCAATGATTACAAGGACATCATGTTAAGGATCGAGTCAGCATTAGTACGTCAACGGCCAGCAACGCACCAAGATGAGAATCCACTTTGTTGGATAGGGGTTGACATGATCAAAGTTGTATGGTGAGCTTACAGCTGTTTGCATATCTAATGACACCCATCGAGAAAAATTAAATAAGATCAAATTTGATGTCCCGACTTGCCGTCCACGCCCAGCTTTCAATTCCAAACGGATTCAGTTGATTTTAGGTGTATTCGAAAGGTTTTCATGAGCTCTTTCTAGCCATACCCTACTTGACTCCTAATACTCAAAATTGGGAAATCAAGTTCGTTTTGAGCCACTATCGGCATCACTCGGTGTAAATTTTGAGCAAACCAAATTTTAAGTATTACGGGTCGAGTAGGGTATGAATAGAAAGAGCTCATGAAGGCCTTTCATATGCATCTGAAAGCAAGAGAATCTGTTAAGAACTGAGCCCGAGGCGTGGACGGCAAGTTGGGACATCAAATTTGATCTTAATTTTTTTTTTTTGATGGGTGTCATTAGATATGGAAACAGCTGTAAGTAATGGAGCCAGAGAAAGTTCAACTACTGAAATGGGAATGACAAGGGTCTGAATCGAAAAGGCGTCTTGTGCAGTGTAACATATGAACAGACGCGGGCCGTCTCCCGCCGAGTCGGTTCTGGGTTCAATCTGCATTGAATAAATGACATTGAAGCATGCGGAAAACTAAATGGACAAGTCACCAAAAAAAATGAACCCTGTCCTTATTTGAATGCCAATCAGTAATGAGCATCGATATTCGCGGCGACGGATGTTGCGTACACATACCGCTCTTGCGCGCCCGCAGCGCCATCGCGGCGGGATGTGGGTGGGAAGAACGCGAAAAAATGGTGTGGTTGAATTTCATCGCCCCTGTTAATCGAAGCCCCAGACCGATCACCGATACTCAACGCCGCCAAACCCGACCACCACCTCAAATTTCCTTATCACTCTAGAACCCAAGGCCCCCAATCCATTTACCATCGATTCTAATTGCTCTGCGTTC
Organism: Mycena epipterygia; assembly: GCA_029281465.1. Lineage (NCBI taxonomy): Eukaryota > Fungi > Basidiomycota > Agaricomycetes > Agaricales > Mycenaceae > Mycena > Mycena epipterygia. Next base: position 302,020 of record JARJCQ010000030.1, on the reverse strand, counting down.
TCAATTTCCGCCTTCTGCACTGTCTAAGCCACAAGTTAAAGGCAATTGCATGTAAAATCAACATCCGGTGCGCTGGGTTCTGGACTTCTCCAGCGTGTAGTACTACGCGTCCATTGTAGGTTCTTACACATTTTTCTCACTGTTGCCTCCAGTCCCTCAGCTTTCACGCAGCTCTCTGCTGTGGCCGACGCGGCTTTCACAACCTCCAACCTCCCGCGTAGCACCGCAGCCGAAATTTTAATTGCAGTTCTGGTGTTCCCACGGGCAAGGCTCCTGTCTAGATCTCATGCAAGTTCAGTCCCATATACCATCCAATATCTTACTTATCATTAGCCCCAGTCCTCAGATTCGCGTCCATGCTCTTCGCATGCCTCCGTCGCTGCGTACTGTGGCCTTGAACCAACCGCCGAAATCCTTCTTGGATTATTTTTGAGTCCCGGCGAGCGGGCGTGCGCGTACATACTCTTGAAACGCACTCCCCGTAAACGTCTCATCCCGCCCTGTCCTTGCGCCATCAACATCCGCCTCCATTTTGATTGGAGCTTTTTGAGGTCGCGCATTGGGATGAGTTCGTTGCTTTCTAGTAACCCCTTAATCCAAGTCCCTCAGCATTCTGCGCGCGCCCGCTGCACCAGCCTCAGGCCATCACCGACGCCGCCCCTGACTTCTCGAGTCCTGGCGAGCAGGGTTACACGCTCATCAGCACATCAAGCCGGGATCCCTGCGGTTCAATTTGAGGCGCCGTCGCCGAAGTTTTGAGCTAACTTTTGGCTTTCCCGGGAGAGGGGTTTGCGCGTCTGTTCTATGTTTGTTCTGATCCATCTTATATTCCGATACCAGCCCCATTCTCGTAGACCGGTGACTGATCTCTCGTATGAAGACAGATCGTTCATAGAGACTGGTCGAACTGAGTTTGAATTTGCATAGCAACAGAGTGACAACAGAGCAGGTGGAGGCCTCCTTCTTCTCGGATGAACCCCTCCGTATTCACCAGCCATGTGTTGTATGCTTGAACGCCAGGTGCATTGACTAGTGATTAATTGGTGTCTGTTTTATTTATTTATTTATGGGCTGGCAAAACTGGGTCCGATATTTTCAACAAAGGATTGGAGGGCTCCTGCTGCGAGCCCAGCCTAACCACCATAAAAACAGAATCCCATGCCCTGGATTGACGTCCAATGCTGCCAATGCTTCTTACGGGGGCCTGCGCATCAGTACCAGGGCATCGGCCAAGCCCTGTTGCAGTGTAGGTTGGATCAGGCAGATGCAGATTCTCTGGAGTTGTATTTAGAATCAAGCGACAACGGTCTATGGCTGTACGAGAGAAACAGGTTTGAGCTTGTCGGATGGAATGTTTTGCCATATGAGAAGAGTGAAGGCGGTAGTCTGAAGTAGCCCGCTCTGCGGAGAGGTTCACAATAACCTTGTATATTTCCTTCATGTCGTCGCTCTTCGTTTAAAAATTCATCCCTGACAATTTCCTGAGAAGTAAAAAGAGAATTTTGAGCCATCGCCAGTGTATTGTTCAGACAACATGAAGTCCATCATACTATACAAGTTGTGTAACCGGGGCAGGTGCTGAATCTTCGACATACTCACAATTAATTGCACGACCTGGGAGATCAACATACGTAATGCAAACCGCCAACACCTGCATGATTCCAAAGCAGATCTTCCCAGTCATGCTCGTTTCTTCGGTTAAGAAACCAGCTGGACCGATATACCCACAGATGGCCAATGGCAGAATCGCGATAGCACCTAGCCGGTAGAACTTGGTTGCGCTGAGTCTGGTTGGCATTATAGCAATGGCAAGACTAGGCACTTGAAAATCGACGTGGTATTTCTCCTCCCAACGCGTGGTCAATGGTTTCAATTCCAAGATGTGAAGCCGAAAGCTTCTAGTTTCAGCAAATGCATCGGCACTTGGACTTGTGAAGTGTGCTGATATGGAGCCTCCAAGCCTGTCCCGCCACAGCGCCGAATGTTTTCCCATCGATTTCCATAACTTCTCCACAGCCCAAAAAACAGCTTGGGCGTGAAAAGCGTGTCCAATGAATTCGATTACATCTCTGTGGAATTCATCCTGCTCTACATCGCTCCACCGAGGTCCAAAGTCGTAGACATCCTGGCATGCCCACGTTCCGACGCACTTGTAAGCGCATGAATACGTCAGGATACTCGACTCCTGCATCAATATCATGACCATGCGTCCCACCTCAGCTGCATATAGGATGTTTCTAGCAAGTCCGCTGTGCATAAAAAACGACAAGAAGACCACTCTAGCTGTAAAGACCAGCATGAGGCTGGCTAAACAGATGGCGAAGCGTGCAACAGAGCGTGCGACGGTCTTGTGTAGAGATCTCTTCGTCGCATACACCTGTTTATTGGCAGGGTTCGGTGTCATGATGTACGGGATGAATGATTGGGATAGGTTGGGGGTGAATTCCACCTCGATTCTCTCTGCGTTACTAGCAGCCTGCAATGCGAGACATGGTCATGACACCAGCGTGACTGTCATTCAGGCATGGTATACTCACTGACGACGATTCAGGTTGAACAACAAGCGCCCCTCCAACTCTGGTTACCCTACCCTTCCTCTGACTCGCAGCCGATGTGATCCCAGCTACCGAGTTTCGAAAGCTCAGCGTGATTTCATTAGCTGTCGCCCCAACGCGGGTATGGAAAAAGTCCCATACGGGTAGACGTAGAAAGTTGTATGGGTTGAGAATCATGTCGCAGATACCGACTAGGAATCCCATGCCTAGGGTATGGTCCATGGATGCTGCCGTAGCTCGCCAGATGGAATCTTGACCAGAGACACCGCCATATGAGCCGCTCTTGATCGGAGCGGTTTGAATAAAGGTGCTGATAAAATGTGAAAAGATTTGTACGAATTGGACCATTGCCTGTGGGCAGTTGACAGTCACGCGAGACTCGGGGCGAGCAAGAGGATTTCAAACTACAGATACAGTGAGCATGAAGAGTATTTATGAGAGAATCCAAAGCTGTGAAAGGGTGTAAAAAAAGCTGTAAAGGGGCGGTGTACGAAGAGCTGTGGAGAATCGAGATACGAAGCTGTAGCAATTGCTGCTGTAGTCGAGCTGTAGTCACCCCCAATCACCCCTATTTCCGAGGCCCAATCTAGAAAATATTGATTCAGAACCTAGTCCCCCCATCGGCCCCCTTCTCTGGCACACCAATATATCCGCGCTCCTCCAACCCTCCGCACTCTCCCGGCCCGGTAATCCATGCACGCCGCCATGCATAAAACGCTCTTACTCCGGCGTTTACAGCAGACCGGTGTATGGATTCAATCTGCATTGAATAAATGAGATTGAAGCATGCGGAAACTAAAATAGATAAGTCAACCAAAAAAAAAATGAACCCTATCCTTATTTGAATGCGAATTGATAATCGGGATCCACGGCGACCGAAGTTTCGCACACATACGGCACATGCGCGCCCGCAGCGCCGCCGCCGCCGTGGGGTTGACAAAATTACATTAGGTGGGCGACTTCACCGCCACCTGTCAATCGAAGCCCCGGACCGATCACCGATGCCCCAATTTGGAACCCCATTCTATAATTGGCCGGCGATGTCAATCACCGCTAGCACCATAATCAAGTTTTTTTCCACCTCGCCCCCCAAAAAAAACATTTGATTTATGGACTGACTACGGACTACGCTAGTACTGCCTAATTGTGACAATACAATTGCATGTAAATTCATACACAGCCCATTAGAAGCACACAGGGTAGTTTCTTGGATTTCTAGACTTCGCGCGAGCAGGATTACGCGTCGATTGTAAGTTCATTCTATTACATCTTCTCTCGCTGTTAACCTAAGTCCCTCAGCTTTGGATATATGTGTATCTAGGACACTCAGCTGGCTTCCGTAGCCGACTCGACTCCCAGAAGCTCCAACCTTCCGGGCACCCACGGCGTCCCCGAAACTTTTATTGTAGGTCTGGTGTTCCCCCGTCTCATGTAAGTTCAATTCTATATACAATCCGATGTCTCATATATAACTAATCCCAGCCCTCAGTTTCGCGTCCATGTTCTTCACACACCTCCATCGCCGTGTACTGTGGCCGTGGACCCGCCGCCGAAACCTTTCTTGGATTTTTTGGAGTCCCCGCGAGCGGGCGTACGCGTACATGCTCTTGAAACGCGCTCCCCGCCAACGCCTCATCCCAGCCACCGTGTCCCTGCACCCTCGTAGTCGTGAGCAGCGCGCACCCCCATTTTACTTGGAGTTCGTGGAGTTTTGGTTTTGAGGTTCCCGCGACCGGGGTTACGCATTGCGGGTGAGTTCGTCGCCTCCTATTAACCCATTCATGTTTAATTTTAAAGTCCCTCCGCTTTTTGTGGGTGCTCGCCGTGCCATCACCGTCACCTTGCCAAATGAATTCGAGTCCTGGCGGCCCGCTGACGCATACGTCGGGCCCGTCGCGGTTCAATTTGCGTCGCCGTCGCGGAGGTTTTTTGAGTTTGAACGGGGTTGCACTCTTGTATACGTATGTACTCCATCTTATATTTCGATACCAACTCCACTCTCGTAGTTCGCGTCTCTTTTTCAACCATCTCGGGGATCTTGGTGAGTATTTTCATCAACTTTGCGATCTGCGCCGACTTTTGTTGCAAATGTTGAAATTGAAATTGTAGCACTAATTATGGCCAAAGTTCATTTTCAGCAGTACGTGCTCTATTCTACCAATATAGGCCATAACCCGGGGCAGAATCGAGTTTTGGCGTCCTGATACAACGGTTACGTCTCGCTTTTCTGCTTTTCTCCACTTCTGACTCTGGCATTTTGCGGACAGGCCATTTATGGTGCGCCCTAGCCCTACAGTTTAGACTTAATAATGTGGCCTTTCCAGCCATGCCCCGATCCGACTGGTCGACCCAGGTGCCAACTGGAGATGTATCGGGGATTCATCCAGATGGATCGTAGATCCCTCTCATATCCTTATTACACTAACTCGATTTTTTCCTACCTTCGGAACGAGGGAACTATTGTCAAAGAAATTTTAATCGTGGATTCAAGTTCAAATTGGAAAGCCTTGTATGCCAAGGTGGTAAAAGGTTAAATCGTATGGCGAAACAGCACGCAAACGGTAGAGCAAGGTCGGGAGAGTGGTATATCAGTCAGAGAGGGAGGAGAGGCAAGTTGAAGCACCTGAATGTTCAAGCCAGTTCGGGACTTGATACAACAGATCTAGAACGAAACCCGAAGAGAAATACGTTTCATTCATGGGTAAGCTCTGCTCGTTGGCGCGCGAACAGGCCGCGAATAATAAAAAAACGATTCAAGGCCCACGCACCCATTCGTCGCAATCGCGCGTCCGGCTCGCCCTTCTCATTTGCATTTGAATTTGCGTTCCCGTTGGTGCTCGCGGTCTCGGCCGCGGGTGTGCCGGCAGGTAGCGCGGGCACGGGCGGGGTGGATGATTTCGATGTGGGATAGGTGAGTGAATAAATGAATGAGTTAATGGAAGGGGACACCGCCGCGCCCACATTTGACAGCCTCCTTATTCGTGCGGTACTCGATGCGGTTCTGCTCGAATGCGGGGTCGTCGAGGTATTTTTGGAGCACGCTGGCGAGGGAGACTGGGGCCTGGGGGGAGAGATTAAAAAATCGGGCGAAACATGAAAGGTAGGAACCCACATGCTTGAGATTCTGCGCCGCAACATCCAACAAATTCTGCAACTTGCGTGCGACGCCGAGATATTGGACGACGTGCTCGGTCTGCGTGCAGAAATGGCGGTAGATGGCGAGCGCCTCCATGGTGTCGGTGTACGACATTTTAAAGTAGTGCTCGAGGAGAGTAATATGCCTGCCGAGGGATTAACAGTAAATATCAAAGCAGAACACCGGGCCCACCCTCGTTTCGGGCCTGGAAAAGAATAAGCAGATCCTTGACGAGCATGCGGAACGCGGTGAGGATGAGCGGGTATTCGAGGTCGTCGAGGTAGGAGCGGCTCGAGCATACGGTGCACCGCGTGCGTCTCGCGCAAGAGACCCTTCTCGACGATCATTGAGCGCAGCTTGCGGCGCAGCTTGCGGCGCTGCAGCGGCGCCAGCGTCGAGCTGCTGCAGAATCGCTATTAAATCTGATCGTTACGCTGCAGGCTGGAAACGGCGCGCACCCGCCCATTACTCAATACCGTCGGCGCGACTCGTCTTCGAGGCCTGAATCACCCTGCATATCATGATTCGGGTGCTGGAAATGAGGGACCACAAGGCAATAGATCCAGGTTCAACGTGTGATTCGAACTGGGGAGGAAATTGATGTGTGTATGCGGCTGAAGAGATGGATTTAATGGAGAGAGAGGCCCAAGGGAAAGGATTATGCAGCATCCACAGTGGGAGCTGACAGCTGCGCAGAATCCGAATGGATCTAGGCGCGAAATAAGTTGCGAGAAAAGGGGAGTTGAGAGAAATACGGCGCCATCCATCGCAATGCGCAAAGTAACGTTGGGACAGGGAGGGAAGTCTCCTACGGCGTCGAGGAAAGTACGATGATTGAGGTCGGCCTAGACAAAGAATCGGCATCTGCTCGATGGGAGCCAGTCCTTGCCGCACCGGGCTTTTCGAGGATGGAATCTGTACGAACCTCTCCTAGAACTACGGTTCTCTGAGTAGATCTTGGGGATTTCGGGCGATGCTGCGGCAAAGAGCGCCTGGCACAGCGGCGGTGTCTTCTGGACAAAGAGGACGGTGCATCACCTATCCCAGCATATTCGCTCAACCATCCGGGCTGTGCGCTTTAAATCGTATCGGTTACTTGTTCAAACGTTCACTGATCAAAGGCTTCACTTACAGCTTGTCCTGAAAGTACTTACTGGCCCGCCAGGATCCTCCGAGTTGTCTGTGGAACTTGAAGTCGATTGGGCGTGGTCCGGTGATTTCGGATCAGGCTGCTAGATGACATCAATCCCGAACTCCGCCTCCTCCACCTCTTACTCGAGTTTTGCTTCGACCACCCTTAGTGTTGCCCAGATCCAAAGGTATGCTTCAGCGCTGTTCTGACTCGATTTCGAGGCTCCACCATCGAGACGGTGGCTATCGCGAGGATCGTGACTCAAGCCGCATACGCATTGCAGGCACGAATTCGCTCCTCGCGCTGCGTGTGCGGCTCGATATCCCAGGCGGTGTTGGTGTTTGACCTCATCGAGGGCTTCTTTGACGCGAATAAACTCGAGCTCGCTCCTTCCACTACCCACCCTCAAGCAGCGCTCTTCGACTTAGGCCCCAATTGACTATGCAAATACAAATGTGCGCCCTGCGTCTCACTGTCCATTCGTGCTAAACTCATTGTAGACTATGCCCGTCGCCTCGGTGCAAATCCTCCCAATACGCCCACCGCGTCCGCGTGCGCGCCGACCGAGTCGGGTAATAGTACCACTGCGACTCGCTCGTGCGTCCGCGGCCCCTCCAACGGCACCTCCTTTGCCCATCTCCCTGCATCCCGTGCCTTCGTTGGGCTCGGGGGCGTCTGTGCGCTCGAGTTTGTCGGGCAGCGTCTGCATCCAGCATGCGGTCGTCCGCTGCGTCTGCATTCCGAGCCGTGACGTCTGCCTCCAGCATGTCCACCCCATCCACCTCCTAGCCCTCGCCGGCGTCACCCGCGCCGCGCGCCACGCGCCTCTCAAAGCCGCCGCGCCAATTGCGACGTGGAGGAGTCCGTGTCTGTGGACGACGAGCACATAGCGTGCGCTGCCGCCGAGGACGGCGTGCCGCATGGCCGCGTTCGTGCGCGCTGCGCATCATCGTCGTACTCGACGCTGTGCGAAGCAGGGTCTGCACACAGCAATCTCGCGCGCGCGCTGCTGGATGAGGTGCGAGGAGGAGGCCCTGCGGTGTGCCGCTATAGAACACCAATCTGCAGTCCACGTCTCCAACGCCCAGGCCGCGCTCGGACGTCCCGCTGCGCCGAGTCCCAGTAACCCCCGAGTACTGCCGTCAGAATCTTACCGGCTTCCACGCCGCACTCTCCCGCTCTTGCTCCGCGGCTTTGCTGATTTGCCAACCCTGCTCGTCGTCTCCAGAGTCAGCGCAACGCTGCTCTGCATCCCTGCGACTTCCACTCGGGCATACATATCCTACCTATCCTACTCCCTGCGCCTCAGCTGGTCAATTGCATGTCAGCTCAGGACGTGTCGCATTTCTTTACGATGCTCATAAATAGTCGACTTCCTCGATTTCTCGCCGGCCTTGCGAGCTCGCGCTTCGCGCCCCCGCCCACGACGCATCTGCTCAAGTCTGCGATACGTGAGCGGCGAGCGTATTACGCGGCGGCACCGAGTCGTGGCCGCGCAGTCGAGGGCACGTTCCAGCCCGCGATATCGATGTCCGTCCGCCCCGCGCATTCGCTACTTCGCCCCGTCCATCAGGGCGGTACGGACGGGCGTCACGCGGAGAGCATCCCTCTCATCTGCACCCGCGTCCTCGCCCAGGATGCTGGCTCGTCCGCGAGGGCGGGGCGGGGAGCTGCTCGTCGTCAGTGGCGCCTACCCCTTGACATACCCACGTACCCACGTACCCACTCGCCATCTCGCCCCTTCTTGCGTCCTATTCTCCCCGCGCAAAACAAGAAGCGGACCCCCTGAACGCGGAATCCCAACGTCTTGGTTTCAGCAGCCCCGCCGTATACGTGTACACGGAGGGGAATCACGTCGCGCAGTAGATCGACGCTGTCCTGTATTTCTATGTATATCCCTTCCTGTGCCACTGTCTTTCACATTCACTAATTTACGCTTTACAGCGTCAGAAGCCCAAACACACGCATTGGAGGCGCGTACGTCTACGCTGTACGCATCATCTCCAGCACCTACGCTCTCACCACTGGTCATACGACGACCCCCCCTCGTCGCAGGACTGAGTGGCACCCCATCCTGGGGCGCTCGGAGGCTCCGGATAAGATGCGGGGAGTCTCTCCGCGCTCTCAGCGGATTTTGGGAAGGGTGGCCAGCCAGCTGGGGGAGGCCGGGACGCGCGAAAGATATTCCGCGTGGGCGCTTATCGGGCGCCTAACTTTCGCTTGCACCGGCTTCTCGCACGTTGCCTTCCATCGCTCCTATATATCTTCCAGGGACGTGGAGGGACCCCCCACACGTCGTCCGGAGCAGCCGAGTGCGTTACCTTTGTACTCCTCATGGCCGTCACCACCATCTACAGCTGTACGTCGCCTTCCTTACCTTACCTCCCCTCTAACCCAATCGCGTTGTCCTATCTGCAGACCGGGAAATCAGCATGCGGGTGCGTCTTCCCTTCCCTCCTTCCTTCTTATCGCGAACTAATGTCGTTTACCCGCAGGAATCCGGCGGGCCCGAGATGGCTGCGTTCGGCGATCTATTTTAAGGGGACGGAGACGGAAACGGAGGGAAGCGGGCGTTAGAAAAAATGCAGCGCCGGTTTACCTGGAAGCTCTATCATAAGTAGCAATATAAGCGGGGTCTCTCTTGTTATGTCCGCTTCCTTCCAAGCGTAAACGTGTTTATGCGACTTTACAAGCGTACAGTACATGAAGTGGAAGACGATAGCTGCATGCGTGGTCTGGAATACATGTTGTTTAGCGGGAATTCCCTGTGTAGCACTTGGTCCACTCCTTGCCGTGGTGGAAAGTGGAGGCGTCGAATCGAATCATTTCTTTACAACCACCCGTTGCAAGAAGAGGAGGTACAGGAAGGCGAGATCTCCAATCCTTGGGGAACCAAAGAAGGTGTTCGTTGTTGGGACCACACAGCCAGACGTCGCCATTACGCGCTGCAGTCAGGTGCAAGGAAGAGGAAAAATAGGGTTTTCCAGGGTGCAGAAGCTGTATAGGATATTTTTGCGATTGATTTTCTATCATACAAGTGAGAAATGAGCCAAAGCGAAAGGGGGGGAAATAACCTTCAGACTTGGCCTTGATGTCCCATATGCGGAGTGTGCCGTCGTAGGAGCCGGACACGATGCGACTACCATCAGGGGAGAAGGCGACGGACACGACCCAGTATTCATGGCCACGGAGCGGCTCGCCGAGTGGCTGCCATATCTCTGTGTCCCAGATGCGGAGTACGCAGTCGCTGGAGCCCGACACGATGTGGCTGCCATCGGGGGAGAAAACGACCGACCAGACCGGCGCATCGTGACCACAGAGAGGCTCACCCAATGGCTGAAATGTCTCCGCATCCCAGACGCGAAGTGTGTAGTCCTCGGAGCCCGACACAATGCGGCTGCCGTCAGGGGAGAAGGTAACAGACATGACCTGCTTTTTATGGCCACGGAGTGGCTCACCGAGTGGTTGTAGGGTCTCTGCATCCCAAATGCGGAGTGTGTTGTCCGAGGAGCCCGACACGATGCGGCTGCCATCAGGGGAGAAGGTGGCAGACCTGACCTCCTCTTCATGGCCACAGAGTGGCTCACCGAGTGGCTGCAGTGTCTCTGCATCCCAGATACGCAGTGTGCGATCCCCAGAGCACGACACGATGCGGCTACCGTCAGGGGAGAAGGCGACAGACCAAACCCTGTCGTCGTGACCGCGGAGCGGCTCGCCGAGTGTCTGCAGTTTCTCTGCATCCAAGATACGGAGTGTGCCGTCGGCAGAACCCGACACGATGTGGCTGCCGTCCGGTGAGAACGCGACAGACCACACCAAGTTATTGTAGCCACGAAGCGGCTCGTCAAGTGATTGCAGTGTCTTTGCATCCCAGACCTGGAGCGTGTGGTAATGGTCGTCGGAGGCCGACACTATACGGCTGCCATCGGGAGAGAAGGCAACTGCCAAGATCCCACCTACTGCAACTGCCTGAGAAGGCAGTGCACCCGCGGTGAGCTTCACGATCCCCCCGAACTGCTGTGAATATTGTCGCCATACTAGCAATTGTTCAGGTGCCATCGCCAAGGCCGACAAATAGATATGGGGTGCAGCCTCCATAATCAGAGTCTTGAACAGCCAAATGAATGAAAGGTAATCCTTGGTCAGGGCCCTCAAGTCGTCACCAGCACCCTCCTGCAATCCAGTGAGTTGGCTGAAACACGACACAGGAATTAACTCACTGGAATGCTCTTCAATACAGTATTTAGTATGTCCTCCAAATTGAACGATGCCCACAACTCGCGAGTGGTGCCATTCTCAGGCTAGAATAAGTGAGTTGCGGAAATCACGTAGACAGGATATGAACCCACTGGAATTCCTTTGAACAGAGAGTCTTGTGTGTACTCCACGTTGAACGATGACCACGACACACTACTGAAGCCATCCATGTCCTTGTCCTTGTCCTTGTCCTCCCCCACGTCATCGTTCAAACTGGAGGATGTACCATCAAATGATGGCCACAACCCGGACGTAATACTTAGGTCCTTCCAGGGTTGTCTGCACGCCGACGATTGAACACTCACTACCTCCAGCCAAAACAAGAATTGATTCTGCAGGAATTGGAGAAGTTCCTCCTGAATTGAAACTTCATATTTCGCTTCTGCTAAATGATCGGCCCAGAACCGGCTTGAATACGACAACTGCGGGCTGATATATTTGTTGATTAAAGCAGGGAGATCCGGAACATCAGAGTTCTTGACATAAGAACTCTCGAGCCTGCAGATATTAAATTGAAGCTCCTTTTTGAGGATACTGAAACATCTCAAAGCGAGAGTGCAGCTGTCGAGATGCCACCGCCATTGGCCAGAGCGCTCTGGATCGATAAGATAATCGCCGAATGACGCGTGTAGTGTGCGAGCCACTTTGCCAGGACTCCACTGGATGACACAGCCCAAGACGTTCAAAATGTGCTTTGATGAGTTGTCGTCCTGGAGATTAAAGATTGCATCGATGAGAATGTCGGTCATGGGCACTTGGCCGAAGACGATAGCAGCCAAAACTGCCCGAGCATCACCAGCAAAGTCGGGGTCCTCCCATGAACCCACAACATGAAGTGCATCCTCAAATAATTGGTCAAGATTGAAACTTGTGGTGGGATCGCGCCGTAAGATAAACTCGAGCTTTTGCTTAGGACGATGACCATCCAGAAACTTGGTGGCAGTCGATGCCCAAATGAAAAGACCTTCTGAATATTTTGTCAGGGTCCAAATGGCACTCCATCCTGGCCATCCATCCTCCAGTTTGTGTCGCTTTCGGATTTCTGTCATCCTGGATTCTATATAGAGCTGGATATCAGCAGTGACAGAAGTTTCGAGGTGCATCTTGATTATTGAGGACTGATTTCTGAAGCGGTCTGCAATGTCGGAATCCGGTCGACTGGTGATCAGAAAACGAAACAGTGGGGGAAGTTTGTGGAATTCCTCTGCAAGTAGAGAAACCAGGGCACCTCGCGACTCGGCATCGCCGCATTCGTCCAAGGCATCTATAATGATGATGATTGGGCCGTGGATATGTGTTTCAGCAGCTTGCAGTGGCTTGAGCAACAGTTTTTCGAACTGTGTTTCCATTATCGCTGTAGTCACCTTTGGGTCACGTTTTATAGCTCCGCTGATGGCCGCCCGGATGATGGGGTAGGAGTTTGCGAGTTGAGTGGCAATTGTGCGAATGACTGTGCTCGGATGGCTCGCCACTCTGTCATTTCTGTCGAAGAAAATGAATGCCCCGAGGCGCTCAAGGTTGCGGAAATACTCCGAGACTGTGGTAGATATTGTGCTCTTCCCGGAGCCTGCAACGCCGTAAAGCCAAAGAATGTTGCTGGAGCCAGACGGTGTCGTAAGCCATTCATGAATGAAGTTCAGAATGTCAATGCGTGTTCCAGTTAAGCATTTTGTGCGCAGAGCTGCATTCATATCGACAGGCTGAAGCGCTCTGAGCACCTCAGATTCAACTGCCAGATCGTTAAACACCCATGGCAACACGTGAGCAAATAGAAATATTCACGTACCCAAACTTTGAACATTCTCGTTGATTGTGGTACATACAAAGGCTGTATGAGTGTTCAAGCGACTATCAAATGCTTGCTTAAGCATGTTTAAGGCCTTGGATAGATCATCAATGCGCTGGGTCACAGTGTCCAACAAAACTTGCGACATGACCCTCCCTGTTTCGTACTGAATGATGATGCAGCGATGACATGGAAAGTACGCACGTATGAATCCCTTCCCAATATATCCCCGTATAAACATGGCACACTCTACAGTCTGCTTGACGATAGCCAGACAAGTATCCTCCAGTCCTTTGATCTTCCCAGGAAGAGAGGCAGTATCCTCGACAAAGGAGAACATCATCTCCATCGTTCCAACCAGCTCAACTATTTTCTCATCAGTCTCACGCTGTTGCTTCACTGCCTATTTCCCCCTCAGCATACATCAGTAAAGCCTCAAAAAGGCCCACCTCATACACAAACATCAGCACTTTCCATGCAACAGTGGCATATGGATGGATCTGAAATGATCATGGTTAGAAGTGAACTCAGATGATGAGGAAGTGACATACCTTGGCGAGTTCGTCCCCCACCTGAACAATTATCTTGAGTTTGGAGATCACGATGCTCAGGCTGGACTCGATGTCCCCAGCCTTCGATTGAACCTTGGCAATGGTGTCCACAGCTCCCGTGACAGCAGAGACCGCTGGAGATTTTCCAAGAGCCTGTATGTCTTTTTGCGCGCTGGTCACCTCAATTTTACCGGCCTCGACGATACCAATAGCAGCGAGGCACACAGAGAGTGTACCGGTGTACTTGATCTTTGTGTCCTTTTTCGTTAGCTCAAGTGCCACAGCTAATATTATAAACATCAGGACGGGGCGTCACGAGAAATTATGATTTCTCACCTTTCTCCGACGTTCCCAGCGTGCCGCATTGCTCCCGGAGAGTCCCAATATCAATATCGACCGTCGCTAGGCATGAATCGTCCGTGAAAGGTATTGAAGACTTATGATATACGTGGAGCGAAAGCCGAGTCGATAGCTGATCGGAGGATCTTGGTTGTTGGCGTAATGTTAGCACAAAATATGCGCGAAAATATGTATGTGCACTCACAGCGCGCAGACATCACTCCACTTGGGCACCAAGTCCCGGTTGATGGTGTGCGTGCGGTGAACCCGCGTCCCGTCGAGGTCAATCCCCACATACAGATTCGGTTTCTCCTTATGCAACAAGCCGGATTCCCAGGAGAATCCATCGAGACTTTGAACTAGAAGGAAGAGTATCAGATCTGAGAGCATAAGAGGGTGGATTTCCTGACCAGTGAGGGAGTAGCTCTGCGACATGAGTGTGCCGTCAGACCCGGACACGCGGATTTGGCATGCTCGGATCCAAACTAACCACGAGGCCCCCAAGAATAGCTTGAGAATAGCTAGAGTCAATTACAGCAGATTACGGCACCCGATTTCGACAGACCGAATGCAACATGCTGGACATCGCCTGATTTTCTGGACACGACCAACCTCAGTCGGTGAAAAAAAAAACTTTTTTTACGGATAGCGCGCCAGGAGAGTTAGCGACGGCGCCCCCGTTCATAGGACGCAGCCACAATTATATAGCAATTAATACGATTCCTCGCTTTGACCACGGCATCTTGGCATCTATTAATATCATCGTTCTTCTCGTCGTCTCCGCCGGCGCCACTCCCTCGTCGCGCTTCCCACCACTCCACGTCGGCACCGCCGTTCCGCCCACTACACTATTGCCGTCGCCATCGCCATCAACGCCGTCCAACGCTCTCCGCCGTCTTGCTCCACCATGTACCGCCGCCGTCCGCTCGCCACGACTGCACATCCCCGTCGCCCATCGCCGCCGTCACCGCCACTCTACATCACCGCCGCTCGTCACTCACTCCGCTGTCTCAGCGCGGCACAGAATATCGCCGCGACGAGGACGCGGCTGCGGAGGACGGTGACGACGATGCGACGATTTCATCGCCGCGTGGAGGTACTCGACCTCGCGTGCGCGATGTACGCCAAGCAGACCGAGGGGACGAGAACGAGGACATCCAGCTCAGGCTCGCCGACACGTGCACGGACTACGAGGCGGGGCTGGCGTTCAAGGACGAGCTGTTCCCGCGCAGCTCGTGCCGGATCGCGGAGGTGCACAAGCTAAGCATGGTGTTCGATCTGAAGTCGATCACGCATGCGGAACGCGCTGGAGAGCATCGAGTGCCGGCTGGCGGAGTTTGCGAGCCCTTCTACCTCGTCGGTCCCGCCCGATCCGAAGGGCAAGGACAAAGGCAAGACGCGGCTCGTGCGCGACGACCTTGTCGGCAGCATTTCCGCCGCGCGGACCACGAAGGAATTTGCGGGGCTGAAGGAAGATTTGGCGCTCAAGATGAGCTTTCTCCGTCGTTGTTTCCTGTTAGTGCCACAGCTGACGAATGGGTGCAGATGGAAGAGCTTCAGACGCGGTCGGACGAGCCGAAGAAAAACGCGTCGGCGCTCGTCGCGCAGGTGCTCGCGGTCGCTGTACAGTGCCGCGCGTCAACAAGGAGATACCTTTGCGCGCGTTGAAGCCGCACTCATTCCGCAGGCGCGAATTCGCGCCTTGTGCAGTGTGTGCGGCTAGGTGGGCCCCATAGGTCCAGCGTGCGCGGCCGTGGTCGTTTGAGAGCGTCAGCCGCGCTCGTGTGTGCAGTGAATGCGCGACAGGAAGGTACTCGGGCAAGTATGCACCCACCTCCCCCTCCCCTCATCCGCTGACACTTTGTATAATCTGCGCGTCCTGGTCGCGGGCTCCCACCGCCATCAATACGTCTCGCATCCCGCGCGCGAGGTCCTTTCGTGCGCGGAATTGGCGTTGTGTAGCCTCGGAGACGCGCAGTACGCAGCCAGCACGCCCTCCCGAATCATCTTCCCGCTCGGTCACTAGCCTCGCTCGTTACCGCTTGAAACGCGCGGCTGCGGTGTCGCTATCGGGCGTGCGCCGGGTGTGTGATACGGGCCCATGTGCACGGCGTCTGCACCTGCTATCCACGACTGCGAGCCGCCGCGCATGAAGCCGACATCCGGCATTCCGCCGGTGCGAATTCGCACCTCGCGGAACTGTATGGCTGCGTGTTGCTCTCGGGCGTGCGGCGTCTTCTCGGATATAGTAGGCCTCGAGAGCTGCTTTCTGAAACTGGTTACCCTCCTCATCCACATGAGACTCACGAAGTGGTGTCTGGCAGTCGGCATGCTCCCGCCCTCTCAAAATGCGTTCCGGAAGGGCTATCACACTAACGACAACATGTTTATTCTCCGTTGTGCCATCGATAAAGCCCGAGCCCTCGGGAAGCCGCTATTTGTTATATTTGCTGATTTGAGCAATGCCTTCCCCTCCACGGACCAAGCTACACTATGGTTGAAAATGCGTGCAGCGGGAGCCGGCGGAGCTATATTTGACTGGCTCCGAATGCTCTATCAAAGGATGACATATATTGTCAGACACGAATCAGAGGTATCGACAATGTTTCGGGCACTGCTGGGGATCCTTATTGGGGACACTACTTCCCCTATCCTGTTTACATTGTATCTGTCGGATTTCAAACTGCTCTCAGATGCTACCACGGACATTCTCCTGGCCGGTATCTTCATCACGAACCTGGAGCAAGCCGACGATGTTATTCTGATCTCCCTAACGGCGGACGGAGCACAACGCAAGATGTTCGCGTTCTGGCAATGGTGCAAGATTAACTTCATGATTATCAATGCTATCAAATCTCTGGTGATGATTTATGGGTCGATCCCGAAACTCCTGCCTGTTTTCCGATTTGGACTCGAGGCTGTGAGCATTGTCAAGACAGCGAAGTATGTCGGGTTTAATCTCAATTCGACGAAGAGAAATATCTTCGAGGATCACTACGAGAAAAAGGCAAGCAAGGCGAGGGCAATTGCAGACACACTGCTTGGCCTAGAATCGATGGTCGGCACGCTTCCGCCCTGGGAGGCGCGCAAAATGTACATGGCGTTGGTTGATCCCCACCTCACGCACGGCTGCGAAGTCAGCCTTGATGTGGACCTTGATCTTCTTAAACCACTAGAGGATGTACAAACCGACTTCATCCAACGCCTTCTAGGTGTAAACAAGCGGGCAATGATAGCACCTTTGTTCACTGAAACTGGTCTAGTACCGCTGCGCTTCAGGCGAGTCACATTGGCACTGGTACACCTGAGGTATCTCGCGGCACTAAAGGTTGACAGATATGTCAAAGTAGCCGCGGACGACTCCGTGTCCCTCTCAGATTCCGGGAAAGCGTCCTGGGCTATGGATCTTCGATACGTGATTCAGCAACTGCCCTTTAAAAGTATGCTGCCGGACCTCGCAACAATCACACCACCAATGATTGATGGGGTAATCAAATCTGTGGATGCCGGTCTTCGAGCGTACCTTCAATAGTCCATCGATGATCCCGACTCGCCAAAATTGTATCTCCTGCGGGGAAGGCTGGAACCGGAGAAAGACAATGGAACAGTGCACAAGGCAATATACTTCCGACACTACCTAAATGTGGTGAACCCCAACCACCGGAAGGCGCTTACTCAGTTACTGTTGTCCAGCCATTGCCTGGCCTTGGAAAGATTACGATGGATTGAACTCCGACGCCCGCGAATCGACCGCATTCTGAGAGTTTGCCGATTTTGTAAAGCTGAGATTGAATCACCGGAACACGCACTATTGGAATGTACAGCGCAGGCTGACATTTTAATTCTCCGCGAGGATTTTTTCTCTCGAATGAAGAAGGATATTCATGGACTCCCAGCTCTGGACTCCATGCCGTCCGTGCAATTCTTCACTCACATGATAGCTTACAGGCAAACGATCGGACTTGTCGCGAAATATGCGTACGAGATAATTCAAATCTTTGAGGCTACTCCTATGTATGTTCCCCCCCTTCCAGTGCACTGGCTGATGCTGCCGCGGCGTGACAATTAGTTTTACTTTACCACTTCTTATCCTACTTTTGATAGACGTTCTGGTAGCGAATAGCTCGTCAAGTAGGAGGGTCGGGGTCCAAGGCGAAGACGCGAAAGGCTTGCGCGCGTTGGGATAACCTTGGGAACACGGTGTTCAGAGACTGGACCATGCCGTGTATAATATTATCACTATCACTATCACATCTCTCAGTGGATCTACATCCTCTTCATACTTTCCGCCTGCGCGTTCTTCTCCAAGACCTGGATCGAGGTTTCCGGCTAGGGTCCGTGGAACATCGCCAGGACCAGCAGATGGTACGCGACTTTTATCCATCTCACTTGCGACTCGTTTCTCCGTTATTTCCCTTTTAGGTCATGGTGGTCACCGTGAAGGCTTGATGTATAAGCATATCATCTCGGCGGCGCCATCCTCGGGGTTCCGTCCGTGCAGGTGTGTCTCTCCCTGCCCTCGCAGGAATCTTGCGGCCTCGAGATGGCATGTTTTAAAAGATGAATTATTGCGCACAAAGTAGACGATAGAGATAGCGGGAATTGATCCGTCGCTTGGCGTGGGACAATCTGTGCATCATCCAGTCCCGCCGTGGCTCGCCTCGGTGCCCACTGCGTCCCCGAGTCGGCTTACGCCGCCGGGCCGCCGCTGGTCGTGCACGCGCTGGGAGTTGGGTAATACCAATCACGAGTACGCTCTCGCCACTGCTCATCCCACGCCCGCTGTCCTCCCACGGCACCTCCTTCGTCGCACACCCTCCGTGCATTCCGTGTCGTCGGTGTCTTCGTTGGGCTCGGGGGTGTCTGTGCGCTCGAGTTTGTCGGGCAGCGTCTGCATCCAACATGCGATTGTCTGTAACGGTCTGTTGCGTCTGCATTCTGAGCCGCGGCGTCTACATCCAGCATGCAATCCACCTCCTGCCGTGCCTCCCGCGCGTCCCGCGCTGCCCTCCTCGCCAGCGTCACCTGCGCCGCGCGCCACTTGCCTCTCAAAGCCGCACGAATTACGACGTGGGGGAGTCCGCACCTGTGGACGACGGGCACATTGCATGCAAGGGCGTGGGTGCACCGATGGCCGCGTTCGTGTGCGCGCTTCGTGCTCGCTGTCCCCTAGGCCCGGTACCCGCGAAATATATTCCGCGTGGGCGCTTAGGCGCCTAACTTTTGCCTACACCAGCTTCCCGCACCTCGCTTTCCACCGCTCCTATACCTTATCCGGGGACGCGAAGAGATTCCCCGCACCTTATCCGGAGCAGCCGAAGTGTGTTGCCATTGTACGGTGCGACGAAATTATTCCCTTTATGGCATTGGGGTGTTTGTTTTTAGGGATGAATCTATTCACTGAGGTGGTGATTTGGCCCTCCTGTATTTTTTTCTCTGCTGATTTGGGGTGTTAAGTGCGATTCCTGCGTATGTTCTAGTGCTCTGTTGATTACGGCTACTCGGGGACCGTCGGTACATTCCTCCACAGACAACTATGACTCTTTTCCATTCAGATTCTTACCGCCGTGGTATTTAAATAGGTTCTAGGAAGTGCTCAGTTAACTGGGTCGATCCTCTTGGCAAATGTCGCACCTCGGTTCTTGACCCAAAGCGGCCGCGCGACTGTACGTCTCTTTCCACAACTCTTCTTCTCACCTGCCACCACAAGTCTACCTTGCTACGACCCCACAAACGACTCTGTTCAATCTGACGACTATTCTTCGACATTTCCGAATCGAGACCATGATCAAACTTCTGACCACCGGTATGAATTACAAAGGCCGCCCAGACATCCCCTGGTACCTCAATTGGTGAATTGGGGAGTTTAATTCGATAGATTGTTCACTAGGCTCCACCCACTCGTAGCTGCAATGGAATGGACATCTCTCTGTTACAATAAATCTCCTCCGTATTATTGAGTATGGGTTTCTTCGGAAATGATTCCATTTCTTATCAAGCCTCCTCGACGGCTTCGGGGGTTCTGCCAACGATTCTGGACGGGAGCTCGAGAATTTTGCGCTACGAACATGCCTCAGCTATGCATGTCAACCGAGACCACAAGACAACATACTACTAGTTACAAAGCCTAGGCAAGCTGCAAACACCGAAGCAGCAGACTGATCCTCCGGTGCAGTGTGGGTTGCATACTTGGGCTTCAGCGGTAGGCAATGCCAGAGCGAGGAAGGCAAGAGCCGCGAGCCTGAGGTTAGGGACAAAAAAGTTCATGATGGTTGGCTGTTACTCCTTGTTATCTTTGTTGGTGGGGTTTGCTAGTAGTCCCGTATTTTATAGAGAAAGTGCGTATAGCCCCCGGATCATGGTGTGATTTCCATCTACCTCTTATCACTCTATTTATGAAATCACGTCTGAAGCCTTCCAAGGTCCGCTACTCCACCCATCTACTACTCGGTTCAACCGCGGGTGGTCTGATACTTGCCATCTTTGTGCCATTCTAATACAGTTAATGCAGGTCAGCTGAGGATGCAGCCGCATTAACAGCTTCGACCGTGTGGGGGTCCACCCGCACCTTGCTTTCAATCCTGTGCTCGCTGTCGTAAGGCCCAACCTGGCACAGTCAGAATACAACACTCCAACCATTTTTTTTTTCGTTTACGGTTGGTCCTAAACTACACGAAAACAATTAACAAACATTTAACAACCTTTTAACCAGTTTCTGAAAAGAACAGGCGATGCACAAAACCACGGAACCATTTGAACAAAACGCGATGCGCACCTTCTCCCATCTTTGTTCGATGGGCCATTGAAAAGCCGCCACCCAACGCCGACGGCATCGCAAGTACTCGCGGCGTAATTATCACGATGGATGTCAAGTGGAGGACAACGTCAACATTGCGATCATCGGTGCGATGTGGGTGCTCTTCTGTCCGAGAAGGCTTGGCATTTTCAGATAGCCGTGGATCGAGGCCTGCAAGCTCTAGCCCTCACCGCCTGGTGTATATTGCTTGCCCACCATCTACCATAGAGAGTGCATATATGTATGTCCTAGAAGCCACGTACAATATAGCACCCGATCTCACCTCGCAATTTTAAATTTTCACGGTTTTGGAACCCCACAATCCGTACTGTCATGTGCATAAATACCCCCTTAGCCGAGCTTTCGGACTTTTCCGCGGCCACTTAAGATCCTCGAATACATGCCAGCGGACGCATAGATTTCTGAAGAACGCTAAACTTGGCTGGCACGGCTGCGATCTTCTGGAGAACGAAAAGTACTTGTTTATTCCAACGAACTGGCCCTGCGCCAGGATTGTCATTTGCATCTCATCGAGTCTGGGATAGACAAAGTGGCGTGCACACATAGATTTGATGGGAGGCACATAGCACAAAACACCACACATTCTGTACATGTGATTACCGCTGGCCCCGCCTTAGGGGCTGGTTAGTGGTTAGGGTTAGGGCTCGGTTAGGTTGGTTAGTGTTCAGTTAGTGTCAGTGTCCTAGACTGGGGAATAAAAAGAATACAAAACACATAATAAGCTGCGTAAAAACCATTTCGAAGACTTAGGGCAGCTTGCCTGCCCTAGGTCTGGGTATCAGCTTTGCCACTAGGCCCCTTGAGGTTCAAGGCTTGTATCGGCAGTTTGGCAAAGTGAGGCACATTGCCCGATTGGGAATGCAGAATGTGTGGCACATCATCTTATATGCCTCACATCAAATCTATGTGTGCACGCCTTTTTGTATATCCTCCATCGAGTCATCTCTACTAGAGTTTAACCGCTGGCACCGGCGCTTCCCTGATTCACTTACTGCATGGATCCAGATCATGTCGGAACCCTACGTGGCTAAAATTCACAATCGTACATTCGCGATCTCCGATCCTGGCAAATGTGACTCTTCACTAGTCTCTCGCTGACAGACACTTCAACATACTGAGCTCGTACCTCGCTTGTTGAATCACCAACTCTCTTGCTCCAACCACAATGGCTTTGCGGATCAACCACACCGTCTCTGAGGAGGTTCAATTTACGTCGTCGCACAAACAACGCTCCTTCTGGCGCTTCCACGTGTGTGACAATGGGCGATTCAGTGGGACCAGGACGTAGACGACGTCATCATTCCCGAAGACTTGAGGCTATACGTTGACAACCTTCTATCCGGCGTACCTCAGATAAACCTGGTGTAGGATCTCAGCGGCAAGTTAGCAGTGATCCACGCCCTTGAGGCTGGTTCGTCAGGGCCCACCTCCCTCAAAAATATCCAGATCAACCTTGGGGTAGAGGTAATGAGCGGAATATCTTGGGAATATCGCTTTGGTTCTGGTTACTAACATGCACGCAGCAGGTCTGGTATCTCGTCACGGTGGGCACTTGCCGGGGAACTTCGGGCCCGCACTATCGAAGGGCACCTGCGTACACGGTCATTGTCCTCGGGCATGAAATCATGCACTGCTTGGTCGGTATGTACCGGTCATTTACCCGATACTATCTTTACCACCTCCCCTCAAAGCCAACCGCGGTGTCCGAATCCGCCGCCTTGCTCCCCACCTCTCCTTCAACATGGGAACCGTGGGCGAGAGGTGTGAAGCCAGGGATTGGGTTAAGGAAAAGCTGACCTGCAGCGAAGTCCTGCAAAAACCTAGCTCTCTTGGACACATATATGTGCTCGTCCCTGCAAACCGTATCCTCCAAGTAAGAATTTATATGTACGACACTCCTCAAATTTATAAGATGTACGCGAGAGCGGCAGTGCAGACGGGGTTTCACGTCTGGTATTTGGAATCAATATATTCGGATGCACGCGATTTGTTTGCCAGCATCGTCGACGGTATGTATTATTCTATTGATGTTGTAATAGCTCACAGGTGCCATCTAAATTGTTCGAGTCTCCGGTGGTTTCTTGTCCCTCCTGACGCTGGACCCAGACTCCGATGTGAGGTACTCTAACGTCTCGTCAGCCTGACCTGGCGCGGTATCGATGACTACTCCCGGAGAGAAACTCTCACTCGGAGTTACACTGAAATATGTGTTTCTTTTTCATTGTTTATTATTTTTATCTCCCAAATACTTCACTGAAATATGAACACACTCGGATGATTGTGCTTGGTTCCAATAGGCCGCGACGAGAGAAGCTCAAGTGGTTCGGTAGATTCAACACGAGTTGAATGCTGTCAAGTAAAATGCCGGCGCAGTAAAATGTACGGAATTTAATAGGCTCTCGGTGACTGACACTTCAACATAACTGAGCTCGTTCCTCGCTTGTTGAAGTCTGTTGTTTACCGCGGGGGTCCGATCAACTAGCTCCGTTATTACGCAATCTCGGAGTTTGAAATTTCGTGGGTAAATGCTCGAACACTGGTATTTGTGGCCTTATATCCCCTCCCTTGACCTGCAACCTTCATATAAAAAGAACGCATACCTCATATATAAATTCGCGAATTTTCATCGTCCATTTTGAGGCAGTTTTGAGTATTTTCAGAATGGACGTCGAAATAACATGTGACTGAGTCGCGCTTTTTGCACAACGGATTGTAGGCCACATTTCTAATTTCTGAGGAGACAGAAATTGAGGCACAGCTCAGGCAACCCATTCTATGTCAAAATATCATGAAACAAGCAGTTCTGTATGAAAAAGAGTATGCGACTTGAATTCAAACTCCGAGATTGCGTAATAACGGAGCTAGTCGATCGGACCCCCGTGGTAAACACAAGACTAGGAATTTAATTCCTTCCTCTCATATGTGATTCCATTTTTATTGTTGATCTTGCGCTCTTTCATTTTTGATACACGTGAACGCACTTGGACTGTCCGGCACGGTAGCCGATATATGGTTCTGTTTGGCAACGGCTTCACTAGTATCAACTTGTCTCTCTCTACCCTGCCACCACCGTTTGTCGAGTATCCAGCCGCGACTCGGACTCGCTATTTGGAAATCAAGCAGTAAATATCTAACATTCTACTACAAACAATCCCGCTCATCACCCGTGTCCAGCATTTGTTCCAATCAAACACACCATGGCCCACCCCAGGAACTCTGAGTCATAGGCCTCTCGTCTGCAATAACTGGCTCCCATCGAGCAGATACTAATTCTTTGCCGAGGTAGACCTCAATGGACGCACCATCCAGTCATTCTTCGTCGCCGTAGGGGCGTCATCCTTGCCTGCCATCTCGACCTTCATTCGGTCGTTTGGCTTCTCTGGGAGGATCCTTGGATAAAATACCACTCCCTCACACGTCGAAATTTGTCCACGTCCTACGTATTTTCCGCCGCCGCTCGTCCCAGCTCATGCTGTTCGACTTACAAGAATGGTGCTCTTTATTTGTCCTGCCTGCGCTGCGTTTTGCCAGCCGCGCCTCTGTCCATGCTCACACTGCTTATTCTCCGCGTCTTCCTCCTACCCCGTGTGCAGCGTTCGCGAATCGTTTCCCGCTGCCCCACGCACCCGTGCTGCCATATGCATAACACCCAATCTACAGTCCACGTTTCCAGCGCCCAGGCCGCGCCTCGGACATCCCGCTGCGCCGAGCTCCCGACCACTACCTCCAATTTCGAACCTCATTACTTTGAATCCCGAGAGCCCTAATCCTTTTGCCATCCATTCTTGCCCATTCTATAATTCGGCGGCACTGTCAATTGCCGTGCTCTGTACTGTCTAATTGCCACTGTAAATGCAATCCACATAAAATAACCTCCAGTCCTCTCAGGCTGGCTCGTCTTGGACAAGCCGTTATATTTGTAGTTTAGAAGTCCCCTGACAGCTGCGCAGCTCTTCCGAGACAGGTACACAAAGTATTTTCTTGAAGCGGGACTACGCGTCCATTGTAGGTTCATTCTCTTATATCTTCTCTCACTGTTAACCCGGGTCCCTCAGATTTTCATGGATGGCGTCTCTTCTGCACACAGACCTCTTCAGTGTCCGACCCGGCTCCCACAAGCCCCAACCTCTCGCACCTGCAATTTTATTTGCATTTCTGGTGTTCCCACGAGCCAGGCTACCGTTTCATGTAAGTTCAATCCCATATACCATCCTACATGATTTATCATTAACCCCAGCCCTCAGCTTCGCGTCCATGCTCTTCACATACCTCCACCGCTGCATGCTGTGGCCTTGAACCCACCGCTGAAACCTTTCTTGGATTTTAATTTCACGTACATGCTCTTGAACCGCACTCCCTGCCAACGACTCATCCCACCACCGTGTCCCTGTGCCATCAATTTCCCGAGCAGCACGCGCCGCCATTTTGATTGGAGTTTTGAAGTTACACTTTGGGGGCGAGTTCGTTGCCTTCTAGTAATCCCTTAATTCATTCAAGTCCCTCAGCTTTCTGCGCCCGCCCGCCGCGCCAACTTCACGCCCTCACCGACGTTCTGGCGTCCTCGCAAGCTGGGTTACAGGCCGCGTTGCTTTCCTGCGGATGTTCATCCTGATGCAGCTTATATTCCCATTCTCGTAGTTTGCGCCTCTTCTTCAGCCATCTCGGGAATCTCGGGCGAGTGCTTTGTGTTGAAATTTTTGGGTTGTCGCTGACTTTTCACCAGATCTTTTGACATTGACTCATTTCTAATTGTAATTGTAGCCCTAATCACACGTTAACAGCACGTATTCATTTTTTGGTGTATCTCCACGGTTCTAACCCTAAACTACAGGCAAATTCCGGGGATTTCGGGCCAGAGCGTAGTTCCCAATTTCCAACAGTACGTCTCGCTTTTTCTGACCATTTCTCCACTTCTGACTCTGAAATTCTGTGCACAAGTCCAGTGCGTTGAATCCCCGCCCCCCCATTTCACTGCAGTGGAAGATTTTTTTTAGCATGGAAAAAACAGCTTAGAACTATGATATTGGGTTTCCTTGTCCAACTTTTACCTGGAGAAAAACCAAAGCAAAATCTAATGTATTTCCTTTGTGTTTTCTTAAGGAAAAAGATGGGATCTTTCCTTTGGAAAACTTTCTGGAAACATCTAGACTTTTTACATTGTTTTTCCAACGGAAAAAGACAAAATTTTACCTGAGGAAAAAAAGTGGAAACAAAGGAAACAAAGGCACTGGTTGAACATTTCAAGTTTTTCACTGGAAATATTGGTGAAAAACCTCCTTCATTTTTCACCCATCTTTCACCGAAAAAAGAGGTGAAAAATTCAAGCTTTTTTCACTACTTTTTTGACTGGAAACAAGGGTGTAAAATTTGAAATAAAGTTGGTGATTTTATTTGCAAGAGGAGCAGCCATAATTCATGCACATTCACACCTGAAAATGATGGTGAAAAATTCAAAACTTTTTTCACAACAATTTTCGCCACAAAAACCACAATAAAATGTGTGAATAATGTTTGGTGAAAATTTGTGTAAAATTTGAAACCCAGGATCTAGGTTTTAAATACTTTTTCACCATCTTTTTTTCCACTTTTTCACTGGAAAATGGGGTGAAAAGATACCTTGTTTTTGTCACATTTTTTGGTGTAAATACAAGTGAAAATGTCAAAATATTCTCCTGGCATTTCCTGCCAGCAGTTAAGGTGAAAAATGTGAAATAGGGTTCAAGACTTTTCTTCAGACATTTTCAGAGAAAAAGCACAGAAAACAGCTTTTGAATTGGTCACTGGAAGATACAGAGAGTTTTCAATGAACAATTTGGGTGTAAAAGGGCTACCGTAGTGCTGGAGACTTTGAGGCTAAAATGGTGTAAAATTCCGAACATCTATGCCAGGTATTCAAGAATTTTGATCCACGAAGCCCTGAGCCAAGCCAAAACACCTGTCAGCCACTTCGAAGTCCCATGGATATAATATCCATGGCCAAACTGAGCCAAAATCACAACTTTTCCTCCCCAGCGAGGCAACAGTGGCATGGATTTCTGGTCTGTGACTTGTTTCACACTCACACAGATCCACCAGGCCTTGAGCCAAGCCACAATATCTGTCAGCCTCTTCAAAGTCTCACAGATATAATATCTGTGGTCAAACTGAGCCAAAATCACGACTTTTGCAGGCATTTCCTCTCCAACGAGGCAAGAGGGGCATGGATTTCTGGTCTGCGACTTGTTTCACACCCACACGGATCCACCAAGCCTTGAGCCAAGCCAGAACACCTGTCAGCCACTTCAAAGTCCCACGGATATAATATCTGTGCTCAAACTGAGCCAAAATCATGACTTTTGTGGGCATTTGTCTCCACCAAGGCAACAGGGGCATGGATTTCGAGTCTGTGACTTGTTTCACACTCACACGGATCCACCAAGCCTTGAGCTGAGCGAAAACATCTGCCAGCCACTTCAAAGTCCCACGGATATAATATCCGTGGTCAAACTGAGACAAAATCACGACTTTTGTGGGCATTTCCTCTCTGGCGATGCAACAGCAGCATGGATTTCTGGTCTGTGACTTGTTTCACACTCACACGGATCCACCAAGCCTTGAGCCATGCCAAAGCACCCATCAGCCACTTCAAAGTCCCATGGATATAATATCCGTGGTCAAACTGAGCCAAAATCATGACTTTTGTGGGCATTTCCTCTCCGGCGAGGCAACGGGGACATGGATTTCTGGTCTGTGACTTGTTTCACACTCACACAGATCCACCAAGCCTTGGGCCAATCCACAACATCTGTCAGCCTCTTCAAAGTCCCACGGATATAATATCCAACCTGAAACTGAGCCAAAATCATGACTTTTGCAGGCATTTCCTCTCCGCCGAGGCAACAGGGGCATGGATTTCTGGTCTGTGACTTGTTTCACACTCACACAGCTCCACAAAGCCTTGAGCTAATCCACATCATCTGTCAGCCTCTTCAAAATTCCATGGATATAATATCCGTGGCCAAACTGAGCCAAAATCATGACTTTTGTGGGCATTTTGTCTCCGCCGAGGCAACAGGGGCATGGATTTCGAGTCTGTGACTTGTTTCACACTCACACAGATGAACCAAGCCATGAGCCAAGTCAAAACACCCATCAGCCTCTTCAAAGTCCCACGGATATAATATCTGACCTCAAACTGAGCCAAAATCACGACTTTTGCGGACATTTCCTCTCTGGCAAGGCAACAGTGCCGCACGAATTGCGACGTGGGGGAGTCCGCGCTTGTGGACGACGGCACATTGCACGCAAGGGCGTGGGCGCACCGGTGGTCGCGTTCGTGTGCGCGCTTCGTGCCCGCTGTCCCCTAGGCCCGGTACCCGCGAAATATATTCTGCGTGGGCGCTTATCGGGCGCCTAACTTTTGCTTACACCGGCTTCCCGCACCTCGCTTTCCACCGCTCCTACACTTTATCCGGGGACGCGAAGAGATTCCCCGTACCTTATCCGGAGCAGCCGAAGTGCGTTGCCATTGTACGGTGCGACGAAATTATTCCCTTTATGGCATTGGAGTTTTTGTTTTTTAGGGATGAATTTATTTATGGAGGTGGTGATTTGACCCTCCTTCCGTATATATTTTTTCTTCCGTTGATGGGGCGTGTAAAGTAGGATCACTGTGTTTTCTAGCACTCTGTAGACTATTGCTCCTCGGGGACCATCGGTACGTTCTTCCACAGACAACTACGGCCCTTTTCCATTCAGATTCAAGTTACCGCCGTATTTGAATAGGTTCTACGAAGGGCTCGGCCCCGGTTGCCGATGCAATGCTCGGTTTGGCAAAGATTCGGACGTCCACTGAGTTCAAACTTCACCATCCGCCTTCAATATACCCGGGCCTTGAAACACCCTTGAACTTCTTGCTCTTGCTGCTCATATTCCCCGGTGGGGCGTTGCCTAGGCCGCCTAACCACTCACTAAAACTATATCGCTGCAAAAATTCCAGTCCCGCCCATGTCCCCGGCGGCCCTTGGCCGCCTCCCATCTCCTCGTCCTGCGTAGCCCATGCATACCATCTCCCCGCTCAACACCGCGTTCGCCGCCGGCCGCGACGTTATCGTTTGTGGAGCCGGGTGCGGAACGATCCGAGGCTTGCGTGCTGAAAAATAAAACGGTGAGCGCAGATAAGTACGGCATAACCGAGTCAGACCCGATAAATGCAAGGTGCAGCCCGCGGATCCTCGTCCGGTGCAGACTCTATTCGCGCCGCCCTCGATGGGCCGAGTCCGCCGCGACGAGACCCTCGTTCGAATCCCTGCACGCCGTGGGTGTCGATGGCGCGGAAATCGGGGCGTTGTGCTCGCACCAAGTCCAGCTGCACTCGCGCGGGCTCGCGGACTCGTCGAAACAGTGGTGATTCGATGGATCTGGACGTACGTACATATCAGCTATATTGCTAATAGGACTGAATAGAACGCGATTCACCGGCCCAGGATGAGGGTGGATTTGGCTCGCAGGTCGTCTTGATTTGGTATCTTCCAGCGAGACTCGCTAGCATTAAAATCGAGTCGAATTGAATACCTGACGCCCTAAACTGGAAACAAATTTGGTCAGTAAACCACAATTCACATAGCTCACGGCTCGAGTCTAGAACAGGGAGATCTGAAGGTATGCGAAACTGACAGAGCCTTGAATTGAACGAGTTCAACAAAGCAAGAGAAAAAAGATTTGCCTCGGGAGAGGCATCCGTAGAGACTGCACAATGCATGCAGCGCATACAGTTTTTGCGACAAGTCTACGAAAATGCGGACCAGGTCAAACTGGAATATGGATGACGGAAATTCTTCACCAGGGACTCAATCCTCGCAAGTTTCCGAGCAAGTGATGAAACACAAATCGGAGTACCGAACACATTCATTGACCTGAGAAAAGAGTTAGCTCTTGCGATAACTCCGCTGACCAAATTCCAAGCCGGATGCCGCTGGTATGTAAATTGAGTTAAATGCAATCGTGAACCACCCAGCACTATGCATTAAACGGTCAACGAAGCAAGCAAGCGCAATACCTGGAATCCAATCATGTCGTCGAATCATCAGAATGCACAAAATGTATTTCGATTCGGAACTTACTTGAGGTTGGATGAAATGAGTGAAACCGAGTCGGTTCGTGGATTCAAACCAGAAAAAGGCATGTTACAACGTATAGCAACAGCATTTGAACTTTGAGCTGTGTTAGCATGCATCGAATCGAGTTGAATATCTTGGTCAAGGATATAACGACTGTCTGAGTTGAAGTTGAAGTTAGTACGATATGAAATTAGTTGAATATGAATCGGACAGACCTTGTTGAACGTTGGTAAGAATGAATTACCGGTTCATCCAGTCAAGTTATCTGAAGCAGGTTAGTCCGAGATGAGACCAAGTATGGGCCATACCTTGAACGTCGCGTGTGTAGTTGGTTGAAGTGGCGAGAGTGCAAGTTCCTGGTACCGACTTAGGTTCCAGGTCTCCAAACGTTAAAAGTGATCTACCGGATCTCGTCGAGATCATGACATCACATGATATGCCGAAATCAAGACCGCACGTGAATTGCTTATGTACTCGACGAGGGCCTCCAGAATCATTAAATACTCTCTGCCAAATCTCGTCGAATCTTTGACATCACGTTACCGCTTACATACACCTCGCCCTCCAAAAAAACTCTTAAATGCCTTCTGCGAAATCGCGTCGAATCCTTGACATCACGTGCGAGATCCCGCGACAGCTCCTTCTCCAGCTCCCGCACCTCCCGCCCTCTTTCACAATGATGTTGGCAACACATTCGTCTCTTGGCGCGTCCCGCTTCTCGGTTACCCCCGCATGGTTATTCGCCCTCTAACTACCTCTAACCTTCGAGCCAACACTTTGTCACCACTGCCCGCCCCCCCCCCCCCGCCCCGCCTGAGCAGGGCCGCCTCTGGCTCCATCAGATTTTGCGCCACGTGGAACGAGAAATACCATCAGCACACCACTTGCAACCGGCAGTTTATTCAACCATTGCCAATAATGCTATTTTTCAAATTCAAACATTTTTGCTGGGGAGGAGACTGGTTTGGTTAATACTAGATGGTCCCGCGTCGCGTCCGGGGTGAACTCCGTTATACTTAAAATAACAGTATGCTGCGACGGTTAATACCGGGCTGAGTTTGAATTGCAAATCCAAAATTGGACAAGAAACTGTCATGTGACCTTTCCTCTCTTCGTTTGATCCACCATGCGCCTGTAAACGAAATTGCACCGGCTGCCCGGACTCCCATGGCAGAATCAAGTTCCACCGGGCCCCGTCTGGACGGGTGCGTGTTTTATACTGCGATCTGGGCAATCGTTTCAGACGCTAACTTTTCCTCGCTCCGATATCCGCTGCGACCTCTCTACCGCTCTAATGGGATTTCCCCCCTGCCGAGTGGACATATTGGATCTCGGCCGCAACTGATGATATGCAATTAGTCGAGCCACATCACCATCAGGTTCAGCCGTTTCGAACATTTGCAATTAATTGTTTTGAAATTCGTCGGACTTTAAACACCGATGCGATGGGGTGGGTGTCCAGGTACAGGTGGGGGTTTGGACCGGGTACAGGTGGTGGTCGCGGTAGAGGTACCAGGGGTGCCCGGAGGGCCATTTTGAATGAAATACAATGAAAAGTCGATACAAGCACTGCTTGAACATTTCGAGTTTTTCGGTGAAAGAATTGGTGAAAAATGTTTTGAGTTTTTCAGTAGTTTTTGAGCAAAGAATTAGGTGAAAAACTTGAAACCTTTTCTTGAATTTTTTGAATATTGTGAAAATGTGGTAAAAAAAGTGCTGAAACAGTTTTGAAGTTCAAAAAATTCATGAAGATATGGGGGTAATACTGTCTCATAACTGTGCCAGTTTTGAGCGAAAAAACACACCACTGCTCAAAAAAAAAAACAGGTACCCTCACCCCAAAAAAACACCCCACCTTTGTGGAAATCCAAATATTCACAGGTCCATGTTTGTCACAAAAAAATACACACCCTGTGGTGAATAGTTAAATACACCGGTCCGCCTCACTCTTTTTTTCGACACAGCTTCTTTGGAGACTCAAAATAATTCATCACCTTCCCATCGAGACACAGGAAAAACTACAGACCTGTCAGCCAAAATGCACGACTGGTCATCTGTGTACCCATTCAGTATACAACATCCTAGAGGGTATACCAATGCTACAGTCACCATCTTTCTTGGCCACAGGCTCTGTGGGGCATTCACTGTGCTATTGACTAATATATGTCTCCATTGAGGTCCCTGTTGAAGCTCTTGCAGCGGTTAGTTAGCCTTTGAATGTATCTCACCTCTGGGACTGGGTCTGATGTCCCTATGTTAATCACATCTTGTTTATTTATTATCATGGCATGGTGAACAGGGCACAATTATCATGTCCTGCACCAAAAGTATACTGATTTGAACCCCTTCGCACGGTTTGAATTGACTTAGTCCTAGCGTTCTGAGTTGGTATTGAAATTAGAGTATATAGAGCAATAGCTCCAGTGTTGAAGGACACTGAGGAGTCTGGGAAGGCCAGTACATGTGATGGAAGAGCAGTCTCAAACAGCTGTATGCTACATTCTCAGATATAGATACTGCATTGATGATCGGGTGAACTCTCCATTATGGTCCCTGGCAAACTCCACCTGATAGCCATTGAAGTTCTTCTAGCCTTCCTAGTGTCTGTCCTCCAGCCTAAGGACCCAAGTAACTTGGTGGCATTTTTTTTTGTGGTCGGTGCTTAGCACCTCGGAATCATTTTAAGATATGTTAGTGGTGAAGAAAAAAGGGTTCCAAGGGTGTGGATTTAATTTTGTTCCTATTCGGGTGGTGAAACTTATTAACATTTGCCGTGTGCACTTCTTTCGATTGTTACAGGGGGTGAGTTCTTCCATCTGGGAGGACTGGGGTATTTAGATAATGCAGCAGCGTGGCTGAGTAAAAAAAGTATGGACTTTGATGGAGTGGTGTGGATTCTCATAATGACATGGGAAGGTGGAGAAGAATAGGTGAAAATAGGTCCAGTGGTGCACCAAACAATTATGAGACACTATTACAGCCATATTATGGAAGAAATATGGGCCATATACTGTCCAATAATTCAGTCCAAAAAGCGGGAAAAAACACACCCCTTAACTGGAGCTATTAAAAAAGGCACACCTGAATCCGAGTCACAAAAAAAAAGCACACCTTCGTCTTTGAAGAACTTTCAACGCAGCCTGTGTTTGTTTGCCAAAAAATGACACAGCTCGTGTGGATACAAAAGTTGCCACACGTTGCTCTCCGCCTCCATTCTAAAAACGACATTGCTCGCTGAGACACACCAGTTGGACTTGTACTCTGGAGAATGAAATGCCTAATTTGAAATTGGGTGGACTCGTGGACTTTCATGTTAGAATGTCGATTTCTATGGCGTCATGCCAGAATGAAGCAGAAAACCCTGGCCATTACACATGGGATTTATTCCAGAGGTACAACGTAAATACAAGAGCGAGTACTAGCTTGGATATCGGAAATGAAGGTACAACAGCAGCAGGAGGGAAAGGTACAAAGGGCAATAGGAAGGGGGACAGGAATAATGGCCCAGAGACCGGAACGGCGGCGTGAATGGACAGAGCAAAAAGGGGTAGTGGAAGTGCTGAGTGAGGAGACCGAATAAGGAAGGCAGTGAATGGTAAGCAGATGTGAGACCTGCGAGCATGAATATTCCATCATCAAACCTGTCTTTTGCTCTCATCCCCATGCTTCTGCCATCTTGATTACTTGGGCAAATGGGTTGTGTCTTTTTCTACTTCCTCGCCATGATGTGTATTTTTTCTCTCTCGATTTCCAGTTTGTCTCATTTTTTTTGCTCACCTTTTCCGCAAGGTGGGGTCCCTTTAGAGCCTAAACTATGACGGTCAGATCGCACTTTTATTATTCCGGTATATATTTGTGCATTTCCGTAACATTTTGAATAAAAAAAAAAACTTTTGAACACATCCTGCAAATACATGACTTGTGTATATATTCACTTCCCTTGAAAAAAGCCTTTCATTGCTGCTCGCCCAACTTTTCTGTTGCCGGTCGGATCAGCATGTGATCACGTGGCCCATCGCGTTCCTTCCGATCACGAAACAATGACAAATAAATGTGTCTTTGCCTGTTATCCAGTGTTCTACTAGCTCAGAGGGTGGCTGAATACTATTCAGTCTTCTCAATAGGACCCTTGATAATATTCCTACCTGCTTACAGAGAGCCCATAAAACTGAAATCAGGTCACCTACCCACAGAAACCAACATCTGAGGGTGTGAAGGTTGTTCAGTATCCAGCCATGCTGTTGATTAGGCAAACAGTCTGTCATATCAGCTCAGAAAGCTGACTTTCTGCCCAGGGGTTGGAGAGAGGACCATGAATTGACTTGTCTTCCCAATTGGGCCAAGAAACACGTGACCTTTAGCAGCTCGGGCGGAAATAGATTTTGGGCAATGTATTTTTTCTCTCGTTTTGCATTAGACATATAAAATGAAAGGGGAACGCTCCTCAGTCTTTCTTATTTTCGAAAATGTTTTGGGGAAATGCAAATATTACCAGGAAAACATTGTTTATTACCAGGGATAATAAAAGTGCGATCTGACCTTCATACTAAACACCAGCCGTGTCTAATATTGCACCCAGTGTGCACATGGTGCTTTTTTTTGGAGACCATTTTCGTAAAGTTGTGTGTTTTAGCCGCATTTTACCTCCAAGTCGTGTCTGTTTCTTTGATTTTTATCCTGGTTGTCATTTTTTGTAATTATTGGACAGTATATGTGCCATAAAGAAGTTTCAAGTTTTTCACCAACATTCTCATTGAAAAACTTGTGTAAAATGCAAAACATTTTTCACTGA
The DNA here is from genome assembly GCA_029281465.1 of Mycena epipterygia. Classification (NCBI taxonomy): domain Eukaryota; kingdom Fungi; phylum Basidiomycota; class Agaricomycetes; order Agaricales; family Mycenaceae; genus Mycena; species Mycena epipterygia. The sequence goes on along the minus strand of JARJCQ010000030.1, from coordinate 267,557 downwards.
TTTTTTCACTGAAAAACTTGAAATGCTCAAGCAGTGAAGCCATTAAAATCGAGGTGTTAAGTACTACCGCTGTGAAGGTCAGTTAACTGACTAGTTTTAATCCGACTCACTTTGTCAAGGGTGTTGATTGAAAGTGACGATAATCGAGATTGTGGATAGATCTAGTCCAATTGGTTCAAAGAACACGAATTATTAGATGCAACAAGAGTCGGGACTTGCCTTAAACTTGGTTACGGCAGCTTTATTAGTGGATGGAATCAAATGTCTGGGATCTACTCCGGAACAGAGGTTGAAGTGAGGCATATACCGAGAGTCAATGATTACAAGGACATCATGTTAAGGATCGAGTCAGCATTAGTACGTCAACGGCCAGCAATGCACCAAGATGAGAATCCACTTTGTTGGATAGGGGTTGACATGATCGAAGTTGTATGGTGAGCTTAAGTAATGGAGCCAGAGAAAGTTCAACTACTGAAATGGAATGACAAGGGTCTGAATTGAAAAGGCGTCTTGTGCAGTGTAGCATATGAACAGACGCGGGCCGTCTCCTGCCAAGTCGATTCTGGGTTCAATCTGCATTGAAGCATGCGGAAAACTAAATAGACAAGTCACCAAAAAAAATGAACCCTGTCCTTATTTGAATGCCAATCAGTAATGAGCATCAATATTCGCGGCGACAGATTTTGCATACACATACCGCTCTTGCGCGCCCGCAGCGCCATCGCGGCGGGATGTGGGTGGGAAGAACGCGAAAAAATGGTGTGGTTGAATTTCACCGCCACTGTCAATCGAAGCCCCAGACCAATCACCAATACTTAATGCCGCCAAACCCGACCACCACCTCGAATTTCCTTACACTCTAGAACCCAAGGCCCCCATTCCATTTACCATCAATTCTAATTGCTCTGCGTTCTCAATTTCCGCCTTCTGCACTGTCTAAGCCACAAATTAAAAGCAATTGCATGTAAAATCAACATCCGGTGCGCTGGGTTCTGGACTTCTCCAGCGTGTGGGACTACGCGTCCATTGTAGGTTCTTACACATTTTTCTCACTGTTGCCTCCAGTCCGTCAGCTTTCACGCAGCTCTCTGCTGTGGCCGACGTGGCTTTCACAACCTCCAACCTCCCGCGTAGCACCGCAGCTGAAATTTTAATTGCAGTTCTGGTGTTCCCACGGGCAGGGCTCCTGTCTAGATCTCATGCAAGTTCAGTCCCATATACCGTCCAATATCTTACTTATCATTAGCCCCAGTCCTCAGATTCGCGTCCATGCTCTTCGCATGCCTCTGTCGCTGCATACTGTGGCCTTGAACCAACTGCCGAAATCCTTCTTGGATTATTTTTGAGTTCCCACGAGTGGGCGAGCGCATACATACTCTTGAAACGCGCTCCCCGTAAACGCCTCATCCCGCCCTGTCCTTGCGCCATCAACATCTGGAGCAGGGCGCACCTCCATTTTAATTGGAGCTTTTTGAGGTCGTGCATTGGGATGAGTTCGTTGCTTTCTAGTAACCCCTTAATCCAAGTCCCTCAGCATTCTGCGCGCGCCTGCTGCACCAGCCTCAGGCCATCACCGACGCCGCCCCTGACTTCTCGAGTCCTGGCGAGCAGGGTTACACGCTCATCAGCACATCAAGCTGGGATCCCTGTGGTTCAATTTGAGGCGCCGTCGCCGAAGTTTTGAGCTAACTTTTGGCTTTCCCGGGAGAGGGGTTTGCGCGTCTGTTCTATGTTTGTTCTGATCCATCTTATATTCCGATACCAGCCCCATTCTCGTAGACCGGTGACTGATCTCTCGTATGAAGACAGATTGTTCATAGAGAGACTGGTCGAACTGAGTTTGAATTTGCATAGCAACAGAGTGACAACAGAGCAGGTGGAGGCCTCCTTCTTCTCGGATGAACCCCTCCGTATTCACCAGCCATGTGTTGTATGCTTGAACGCCAGGTGGATTGACTAGTGATTAATTGGTGTCTGTTTTATTTATTTATTTATGGACTGGCAAAACTGGGTCCGATATTTTCAACAAAGGATTGGAGGGCTCCTGCTGCGAGCCCAGCCTAACCACCATAAAAACAGAATCCCATGCCCTGGATTGACGTCCAATGCTGCCAATGCTTCTTACGGGGGCCTGCGTATCAGTACCAGGGCATCGGCCAAGCCCTGTTGCAGTGTAGGTTGGATTGACGGGAAAATCCAAATTGAATTACAAGGACTGACCTGGCCTGATCAGGTCCAGTCAGTCGATCAGGAATTCTTTGGGCTGATAAGGGTCAAAAACACATTATCAAGGCCTGACCAGCCTGACCGACCTGATCAGCCTGACGCAGGCTGATCAGCACATTTTCGCGGATTTTGCAAAAATCTTGGTCCCTCTTACTGAGGGACTATGAAACCTTACTAGTGTTACTCACGACTTGTAATCTAACTAACTACTGTATCTAATGACTTTGTACACGACTAACTGAAACTAATGTGCAAGAAATGTCCTACCTATTAGGGTTGACATTGGAAGGACACCGACAGAATAATGTACCTTGTGCGGCACACCGGGTTCCCGCTGGCATTTCCCTTATTCAAGCCCGTTTGACTTGGTTTTTTCATTCTTTCAACATATTTCAACACCGTAATGGTATTTAGAGCTTATTGCAGGTAGGAATATGTATATTTTGTTTCCTCCGAAGGGGGGCAATCTGACGAAGCCTGACCAGCATCTGATTATACCTGATATGCCCCACCGCATAACCTGATCAGCCCTGAACATAGCGTCAGGTTGCATCAGCCCCTGATAAGGCAAATCGTGTTTTTCCGACAATCAGGCAGATGCAGATTCTCTGGAGTTGTATTTAGAATCAAGCGACAACGGTCTACGGCTGTACGAGAGAAACAGGTTTGAGCTTGTCAGATGGAATGTTTTGCCATATGAGAAGAGTGAAGGCGGTAGTCTGAAGTAGCCCGCTCTGCGGAGAGGTTCACAATAACCTTGTATATTTCCTTCACGTTGTCGCTCTTCGTTTAAAAAATCATCCCTGACAATTTCCTGAGAAGTAAAAAGAGAATTTTGAGCCATTGCCAGTGTATTGTTCAGACAACATGAAGTCCATCATACTATACAAGTTGTGTAACCGGGGCAGGTGCTGAATCTTCGACATACTCACAATTAATTGCGCGACCTGGGAGATCAACATACGTAATGCAAACCGCCAACACCTGCATGATTCCAAAGCAGATCTTCCCAGCCATGCTCGTTTCTTCGGTTAAGAAACCAGCTGGACCAATATACCCACAGATGGCCAATGGCAGAATCGCGATAGCACCTAGCCGGTAGAACTTGGTTGCGCTGAGTCTGGTTGGCATTATAGCAATGGCAAGACTAGGCACTTGAAAATCGACGTGGTATTTCTCCTCCCAACGTGTGGTCAATGGTTTCAATTCCAAGATGTGAAGCCGAAAGCTTCTAGTTTCAGCAAATGCATTGGCACTTGGACTTGTGAAGTGTGCTGATATGGAGCCTCCAAGCCTGTCCCGCCACAGCGCCGAATGTTTTCCCATCGATTTCCATAACTTCTCCACAGCCCAAAAAACAGCTTGGGCGTGAAAAGCGTGTCCAATGAATTCGATTACATCTCTGTGGAATTCATCCTGCTCTACATCGCTCCACCGAGGTCCAAAGTCGTAGACATCCTGGCATGCCCACGTTCCGACGCACTTGTAAGCGCATGAATACGTCAGGATACTCGACTCCTGCATCAATATCATGACCATGCGTCCCACCTCAGCTGCATATAGGATGTTTCTAGCAAGTCCGCTGTGCATAAAAAATGACAAGAAGACCACTCGAGCTGTAAAGACCAGCATGAGGCTGGCTAAACAGATGGCGAAGCGTGCAACAGAGCGTGCGACGGTCTTGTGTAGAGATCTCTTCGTCACATACACCTGTTTATTGGCAGGGTTCGGTGTCATGATGTACGGGATGAATGATTGGGATAGGTTGGGGGTGAATTCCACCTCGATTCTCTCTGCGTTACTAGCAGCCTGCAATGCGAGACATGGTCATGACACCAGCGTGACTGTCATTCAGGCATGGTATACTCACTGACGACGATTCAGGTTGAACAACAAGCGCCCCTCCAACTCTGGTTACCCTACCCTTCCTCTGACTCGCAGCCGATGTGATCCCAGCTACCGAGTTTCGAAAGCTCAGCGTGATTTCATTAGCTGTCGCCCCAACGCGGGTATGGAAAAAGTCCCATACGGGTAGACGTAGAAAGTTGTATGGGTTGAGAATCATGTCGCAGATACCAACTAGGAATCCCATGCCTAGGGTATGGTCCATGGACGCTGCCGTAGCTCGCCAGATGGAATCTTGACCAGAGACACCGCCATATGAGCCGCTCTTGATCGGAGCGGTTTGAATAAAGGTGCTGATAAAATGTGAAAAGATTTGTACGAATTGGACCATTGCCTGTGGGCAGTTGACAGTCACGCGAGACTCGGGGCGAGCAAGAGGATTTCAAACTACAGATACAGTGAGCATGAAGAGTATTTATGAGAGAATCCAAAGCTGTGAAAGGGTGTAAAAAAAGCTGTAAAGGGGCGGTGTACGAAGAGCTGTGGAGAATCGAGATACGAAGCTGTAACAATGGCTGCTGTAGTCGAGCTGTAGTCACCCCCAATCACCCCTATTTCCGAGGCCCAATCTAGAAAATATTGATTCAGAACCTAGTCCCCCCATCGGCCCCCTTCTCTGGCGCACCGATATATCCGCGCTCCTCCAACCCTCCGCACTCTCCCGGCCCGGTAATCCATGCACGCCGCCATGCATAAAACGCTCTTACTCCGGCGTTTACAGCAGACCGGTGTATGGATTCAATCTGCATTGAATAAATGAGATTGAAGCATGCGGAAACTAAAATAGACAAGTCAACCAAAAAAAAAATGAACCCTATCCTTATTTGAATGCGAATTGATAATCGGGATCCACGGCGGCCGAAGTTTCGCACACATACGGCACATGCGCGCCCGCAGCGCCGCCGCCGCCGCCGCCGTGGGGTTGACAAAATTACATCAGGTGGGCGACTTCACCGCCACCTGTCAATCGAAGCCCGGGACCGATCACCGATGCCCCAATTTGGAACCCCATTCTATAATTGGTCGGCGATGTCAATCACCGCTAGCACCATAATCAAGTTTTTTTCCACCTCGGCCCCCAAAAAAAACATTTGATTTATGGACTGACTACGGACTACGCTAGTACTGCCTAATTGTGACAATGCAATTGCATATAAATTCACACACAGCCCATTAGAAGCACACAGGGTAGTTCCTTGGATTTCTAGACTTCGCGCGAGCAGGATTACGCGTCGATTGTAAGTTCATTCTATTACATCTTCTCTCGCTGTTAACCTAAGTCCCTCAGCTTTGGATATATGTGGATCTAGGACACTCAGTTGGCTTCCGTAGCCGACTCGACTCCCAGAAGCTCCAACCTTCCGGGCACCCGCGGCGTCCGCGAAACTTTTATTGTAGGTCTGGTGTTCCCCCGTCTCATGTAAGTTCAATTCTATATACAATCCGATGTCTCATATATAACTAATCCCAGCCCTCAGTTTCGCGTCCATGTTCTTCACACACCTCCATCGCCGTGTACTGTGGCCGTGGACCCGCCGCCGAAACCTTTCTTGGATTTTTTGGAGACCCCGCGAGCGGGCGTACGCGTACATGCTCTTGAAACGCGCTCCCCGCCAACGCCTCATCCCAGCCACCGTGTCCCTGCACCCTCGTAGTCGTGAGCAGCGCGCACCCCCATTTTACTTGGAGTTCGTGGAGTTTTGGTTTTGAGGTTCCCGCGACCGGGGTTACGCATTGCGGGTGAGTTCGTCGCCTCCTAGTAACCCATTCATGTTTAATTTTAAAGTCCCTCCGCTTTTTGCGGGTGCTCGCCGTGCCATCACCGTCACCTTGCCAAATGAATTCGAGTCCTGGCGGCCCGCTGACGCATCACGTCGGGCCCGTCGCGGTTCAATTTGCGTCGCCGTCGCGGAGGTTTTTTGAGTTTGAACGGGGTTGCACTCTTGTATACGTATGTACTCCATCTTATATTTCGATACCAACTCCACTCTCGTAGTTCGCGTCTCTTTTTCAACCATCTCGGGGATCTTGGTGAGTATTTTCATCAACTTTGCGATCTGCGCCGACTTTTGTTGCAAATGTTGAAATTGAAATTGTAGCACTAATTATGGCCATAGTTCATTTTCAGCAGTACGTGCTCTATTCTACCAATATAGGCCATAATCCGGCGCAGAATCGAGTTTTGGCGTCCTGATACAACGGTTACGTCTCGCTTTTCTGCTTTTCTCCACTTCTGACTCTGGAATTTTGCGGACAGGCCATTTATGGTGCGTCCTGACTCAAGTTTAATACCCCGGCCTTTCCTGCCATGCCCTGCGTGTTTCAATCTTGCGATCCGATTAGTCGACCCAGGGGCCGACTGGAGATGCATCGGGGACTCATCGGGACTCATCTAGATGGATCGTATCTCTCTCATATTCTTATTCCACTAACTCGATTGCAGCCTACCTTCGGGACGCGGACACTTGCCAAAATTCTAGAAATCGCGAATTCATGTTCAAAATTCGGAAGCCTTTTATGCCAAGGTGGTAAAAGGTTTAATCTTAAGTTGGCGCAACAGCACGCAAACGGTAAAGGAGGGCTGGGGGGGGTGATATATCAGTCAGCGAAGGAGGGGAGGCAGTTGAAACACCTGAACGTTCAAGTTAGTTCGGCACTCGAGAAATATATTCAGGGCTGAATACCGCGCTCTACTATTTTTTGCCGTTGACGCGCGAACAGGCACAAGCCGAGGTCCACGCACCTATTCGTCGCAATCACAGCGAAGAAGTACATCAGTGCGTCCGACTCCAATGCGTCGCTTGCGGTCTCGGCCGCAGGTTTTCCGACAGACGATAGTGCGGGTACGGGCGGGCTGGGTGATTTCGATGTGGGGTAGGCGAGTGAATAAATGAATGAGTTAATGGAAGGGAACACGCACCACCGCGCCTACGTTTGGCGGCCTCCTTATTCATGCGGTACTCAATGCGGTTCTGCTCGAATGCGGGGTCGTCGAGGTATTCTTGGGGTGCACCTGCGGGAGACGGGGGTCTGGAGGGAGAGATTTAAAATCAAGCAAGACATGAAAGGTAGACACGCACATGCTTGAGATTCGGCACCGCGACATCCAACAAACTGCAGCTTGCGTGCGACGCCGATATTCGACGCCGTGCTCGGTCTGGATGCAGAAATGGTGGTAGATGGCGAGCGCTTCTGTGGCGTCGGTATGCGACATTTCAAAGTAGTCCTCGAGGAGATTTATCACGCCTGCCGAGGGATTAAGAGTAAACAAAGCAAAACGACAAACCCACCCTCGTTTCAGGCCTGGAACGGAATAAGAAGATCTTTGACGGGCATGCGGAGCGCGGTGAGGGCGAGCGTGTCTTTGAGGTCGTCGAGGTAGAAGCGGCATGCGATGAGCATACGGTGCACCCCGCGTGTCTCGCGCAAAAGACCCTTCTCGACGGTCATCGCTTGCGGCCGGCGAGGGTCTTGCTCCGCTGCAGCGGCCCCGGGGTCGAGCTACTGCAGAACCGTTATTAAATCGGTACGCTATAGGCTGGAAACGGCGCGCACCCGCCCATTCTAATGCCATCGTCGTGACTCGTCTTCAAGGCCTAATATCACGATTCGGGTGTTCAGTGGAAATGGAAATAGCACGCGGCAATAGATCCAGGTTCAACTAGGCTGTGATTCGAACTGGGGAGGAAATTGGTGTGTATATATGCGGCTGAAGAAATGGATTTGATGGAGAGAGAGGCCCAAGGGAAAGGACGATTCAGCACAGTGGGAGGTGGCAGCTGCGCAGGGTTAGAATGGATATAGGCGCAAAATAAGTTGTGAAAAAAGGGGAGTTGAGAGAAAATACGGCGCCATCCATCGCAACGTGCAAAGGGAGGGAAGTTTCCTACGGCGTCCAGGAAATTACGGTGATTGAAGTTGACCTCGGCCAAGAATCGGGATCTACTCGATGGGAACCAGTTCCTGCAGAGGAGACCGCACCGGGCTTTTCGAGGACGGAATCAGTGCAAAACTCTCCCAGAAGTATGATTTTCTGGGGTAGATCTTGGGGATTTCGGATGATGCCGTGGCAAGAAGCGCCTCTGAGCGGCGGTGTCTTCTGGACAAAGACGATGCATCATGCAATGGTGTCACCTACTGTATCCCAGCGTATTCGTTTTCGTTCAACCACCAGGGCTGTGCGCTTTAAATCGTATCGGTTACTTGTTCACTACCAAAGGCTTCACTTACAGCTTGTCCTGAAAGTACTGGCCCGCCGGGATCCTCCGAGTTGTCTGTAGAACTTGAAGTGGATTGGGCGTGGGCCATGGCCCGGTGATTTCGGATCAGGCTGCTAGCCGCAGTTATCCGGCTGGCATCAATCCCGAACTCGGCCTCCGACGCCTCTTGCTCGAGCTTTGCTTTGACCACCCTTAGTGTTGCGCAGGCCAGAAAACGTTGGCTCCGTTCTTTCAGCCCCGTTCTGACTTGATTTCGAGGTTCCACCATCTCGCGAGATGGCGAGTTTCCCCACTGCGCAGCGCGCCACTCAAGCCGCATACGCATTGCAGGCACGAATCTGCTCCTCGCGCTGCGTGTGCGGCTGAATATCCCCAGGGGTGTTGGTGTTTGACCTCAGCGAGGGCGTCTTTGGCGCGAATACTCCTCCCCGTCGTTACGTCGCCCTCCTTCCACCACCCTCAAGCACCGCTCTTCGACTTGGGCCCATTCAACTATGCAAATACAATGTGCGCCCCGAGTCTCACTGTCCATTCGTGCTAAACTCATTGTAGACTATGTCCGTCGCCTCGGTGCAAATCCCCCCAATACGCCCACCGCGTCCGCGTGCTGGTCGTGCGCGCCGACCGAGTCGGGTAATAGTACCGCCGCGACTCGCTCGCGCGTCCGCGTCCCCTCCAGCGACACCTCCTTCGCCCGCACACCCCATGCAGTCCGTACCGTCGGTGCCGTCGGTGCCGTCGGTGCCTTCGCTAGGCTCGGGGGCGTCTGTGCGCTCGAGTTTGTCGGGCAGCGTCTGCATCCAGCATGCCCACCCCATCCACCTCCTAGCCCTCGCCGGCGTCACCCGCGCCGCACGCCACGCGCCTCTCGAAACCGCCGCGCGAATTGCGACCGTGCCTATGGACGAGCACATAGCGTGCGCTGCTGTCAAGGACGGTGTGCCGCATGGTCGCGTTCGTGTGCTCGCTGCGCATCCTCGTCGTGCTCGACGTTGTGCGAAGCAGGGCCTGCACAACAATCTCGCGCGCGCGCTGCTGGGTGAGGTGCGAGGAGGAGGCTCTGCGGTGTGCCGCCATAGAACACCAATCTGCAGTCCACGTCTCCAGCGCCCAGGCTGCGCTCGGACGTCCCGCTGCGCTGAGCCCCAGTAGCCCCCGAGTACTGCCGTCATAATCTTGCCAGCTTTCACGCTGCACTCTCCCGCTCTTGCTCCGCAGCTTTGCTGATTTGCCACCCCTGCTCGTCGTCTCCGGAGTCAGTGCATCGCTGCTCTGCATCGCTGCGACTCCCGCTCGGGCATACATATCCTTCATATCCTACTCCCTGCGCCTCAGCTAGTCAATTGCATGTCAGCTCAGGCCGCGTCGCATTCCATTTATGATGCTCATAAACAGTGCCTAGGCTTCGATTTCCTTGATCTCTCTCCGGCCTTGTGAGCTCGCGCTTCGCGCCCACGCCCGCGACGCATCTGTGCGAGTCTGCGATACGCGGGCGGCGAGCGTATTACGTGGCGGCACCGAGTCGTGGCCGCAGTCGAGGACACGTTCCAGCCCGCGATATCGATGACCGTCCGCCCCGCGCATTCGCCACTTCGCCCCGTCCATCAGGGCGGTACGGACAGATGTCGCGCGGAGAGCATCCCTCTCATCTGCACCCGCGTCCTCGCCCAGGATGCTGGCTCGTCCGCGAGGGCGGGGCGGGGAGCTGCTCGTCGTCAGTGGCGCCTACCCCTTGACATACCCACGTACCCACGTACCCACTCGCCATCTCGCCCCTTCTTGCGTCCTATTCTCCCCGCGCAAAACAAGAAGCGGACCCCCTGAACGCGGAATCCCAACGTCTTGGTTTCAGCAGCCCCGCCGTATACGTGTACACGGAGGGGAATCACGTCGCGCAGTAGATCGACGCTGTCCTGTATTTCTATGTATATCCCTTCCTGTGCCACTGTCTTTCACATTCACTAATTTACGCTTTACAGCGTCAGAAGCCCAAACACACGCATTGGAGGCGCGTACGTCTACGCTGTACGCATCATCTCCAGCACCTACGCTCTCACCACTGGTCATACGACGACCCCCCCTCGTCGCAGGACTGAGTGGCACCCCATCCTGGGGCGCTCGGAGGCTCCGGATAAGATGCGGGGAGTCTCTCCGCGCTCTCAGCGGATTTTGGGAAGGGTGGCCAGCCAGCTGGGGGAGGCCGGGACGCGCGAAAGATATTCCGCGTGGGCGCTTATCGGGCGCCTAACTTTCGCTTGCACCGGCTTCTCGCACGTTGCCTTCCATCGCTCCTATATATCTTCCAGGGACGTGGAGGGACCCCCCACACGTCGTCCGGAGCAGCCGAGTGCGTTACCTTTGTACTCCTCATGGCCGTCACCACCATCTACAGCTGTACGTCGCCTTCCTTACCTTACCTCCCCTCTAACCCAATCGCGTTGTCCTATCCGCAGACTGGGAAATCAGCATGCAGGTGCGTCTCTCCCTTCCTCCTTCCTGCTCATCGCGAACTAACGTCCTTTGCCCGCAGGAATCCGGCGGCCCGAGATGGCTGTGTTCGGCGATCTGTTTTAAGGGGATGGAGACGGAAACGGAGGGAAGCGGGCGGTAGAAAAAATGCAGCGCCGCTTGCCTGGAAGACATATCACATCAGTATAAGCAGGGTCTCATTTTATGTCCGCTTCCAAGTGTAGAAGTGTTTTTAAAATAATGCGACTTTACAAGCGTACAGTACATGAAATGGAAGACGATAGCTGCATGCGCGGTATGGAAAATACATGCTGTTTAGCGGGAATTCCCTCACCCTGTGTAGCACTTGGTCCACTCCTTGCCGTGGTGGAAAGTGGAGGTATCGAACTGTATTATTTCTTTACCACCTATTGCAAGAAGATAGGGCAGAGGAAGGCGGGATATCAAGTGGCGAGGGAGCCAAAGAAGGTGTTCGTTGTTGGGACCACACAGCCAGACGTTGCCACTACTCACCACAACCCTGTCCAAGGAAGGTGACAAGTAAGGTTTTCCAGGATACAGAAGCTGTATAGGGTATTTTTGTGATTCTTTTTCTATCATACAAGTGAGAAGTAGCCCAAAGTAAAAGGGGGAGAAGAATAACCTTCAGACTTGGCCTCAATGTCCCAAAGGCGGACTATGCCGTCATGGGCGCCTGATACAATATGGTTGCTAGCTGGGGAGAAGGCAACAGAGGACACCCAGTCACTCTCAAGCGGCTGGCCAAGCGACTGTAGCGTCTTTGCATCCCAGAGACGGAGCATGCAGTCGCTGGAGACCGACATGATACGACTTCCATCGAGGGAGAAGGCAACAGACAAGACCCCGGCTCCATGGCCACGGAGGGGTTCGCCGAGCGGCTGCAGTGTCTCTGCATCCCAGATGCGGAGTGTCTGGTCCAGGGAGCCCGAGACAATGCGACTTCCATCGGGGGAGAAGGTAACAGACAAGACCCAACCTTCATGGCCACGGAGCGGCTTCCCGAGCGGCTGTAGTGTCTTTGCATCCCAGAGACGGAGTGTCCACTTGCTGGAGGCCGACACGATGCGACTTCCATCAGGGGAAAATGCAACACACCATACATTGTCATTGTGACCACAGAGCGGCTTGCCGAGTGGCTGCTGTGTCTCCGCGTCCCAGATGCGGAGTGTACCGTCGTCGGAGCATGATACGATGTGACTGCTGTTAGGAGAGAAGGCGACTGTCCAGATCCCATCTCGGTGGCCACGGAGCGGCTCGCCGAGCGGCTCCCGTGTCTCTGCATCCCAGACACGGAGTGTGCGATCCTGGGAGCCTGACACAATATGACTGCCATGAGGGGAGAATGCAACAGACCACACCTGGCCATTGTGGCCACGGAGCGGCTCGCCGAGTGACTGTAGTGTCTTTGCATCCCAGATGTGGAGTGTGTAGTTGTCGGAGCCCGAGACGATGCGGCTGCCATCAGGGGAGAAGGCAACAGCGATGATCCTGCCTGTTGTAATATTTTCCTCCGACTCATGTTCCCAAGAATAAACAGCACCCGCAGTGACCTTTACAATTCCGCCAAATAGCTGTGAATATTGTCTCCGTACTAGTGACTTTTCGGGTGCCATTGCCAATGCCGACAAATAGATATGCGGTGCAGCCTCCATAATCGGAGTCATGAAGAACTGAATGAATGAAAGATAATCCTCGGTCAGGTTCCGTAAGTCGTCAGCCACCTTCTAAATCCAGTGAGTTGGTTGAAATGATATAAACACGATGCGAGAGTTAACTCACTGGGATGCTCTTCAACACAGTGTTTAGTATGTCTGCCGGACGAAAGGCTGACCTTGACTTCGTCGACTTGGCCCATGAGATACTCGCAACTTCCAGCCAAAACAGGAAGTGATTCTGCAAGAATTGGAGAAGTTCCTCCTGAATTGAAGCTTCGTATTTTGTTTCTGTGAAATGGTCGGCCCAGAACTGGCTTGCATACGACAACTGCGGACTGATATATCTGTCCGCCAAAGCGGACAGATTCGGGACATCCGAGTTCTTGACATAAGAACTCTCGAGCCTGCAGATATTGAACTGAAGCTCATTTTTGAGGATATCAAAACATCTCAAAGTGAGAGTTTTCACATCAAGATGCCACGGCTGGCAGCCAGAGCGCTCTGGATCAGTTAGATAATCTCCAAAGGAGGCATGGAGTGTGCGAGCCACTTTGCCGGGACTCCACTGGATGACACAGGCCAAGGCACCTAGAATATGCCTCGATGCTCTGTCCTCCTGTAGATTGAAGAGGGCATCTATGATTTGGTCGGTCATGGGCACTTTGCCGAAGACAATAGCACCCAAAACTGCCTGAGCATCACCGGCAAAGTCAGGGTCATCCCAAGAGCCCGAGTCACAAAGTGCATCCTCAAACAATTGGTCAAGGTTGGAACCCGCCTTGGAATTGCGTTGCAAGATGAACTCGAGCTTGGTTTTAGGACCGTGACCTTCGAGAAATTTGGTAGCAGTTGATGCCCAAATGAAAAGACCTTCGGAATATTTTATCAGGATCTGGATGGCAGACTTGCCTGGCCATCCCGACTCCAGTTTGTGTCGATTTCGAATTTCTTCCATTCTGGATTGAATATAGAGCTCGATATCCGCAGTGATTGAGGTTTCAAGATGCATCTTGATTATCGAGGACTGGTCTCTGAAGTGGCCTGCAATGTCTGAATCCGGTCGACTGGTGATGAGGAAACGAAACACTGAGGGAAGTCCCTGGAATTCCTTTGCAAGCAGAGAGACCAGGCCTTTTCGCGACTCGGCATCACCGCATTCGTCCAGAGCATCCATAACAACTATGATGGGACCGCTGATATGCACTTGAGCAGCTTTCAGTGGTTCGAGCAACAGTTTTTTGAACTGTGTGTCAATCGTGGCTGTAGCTGCCTGCTGGTCTTGTTTCAAAGCCTCACAGATAGCTGCACGAATGTCCGGGTTTCGATCTGCAAGTTGATAGGCTATTGTGCGAATCACTCCGCTTGGACTACTTGTTGCATGGTGTCTGGTAAAAAACACGAATGCCCCAAGGCGCCCAAGGTCCCGGAAATACTCTGAGACTGTGGTGGATATTGTGCTCTTCCCAGAGCCTGCAACACCATAAAGCCAAAGAATTTTGCTGGAGTCGGAAGGTGTTGTAAGCCATTCGTGAATGAAGTCCAGAATGTCGACACGTGTTCCAGTTAAGCATTTTATGCGTAGGGCTGCATTCATATCAACAGGCTGAAGTGCTCTGAGCATTTCGGATTCCGCTGCAAGATCGTTAATTGGTGATTTCAACTACATGGGTGAATAAAAATATTGGCATACCCAAATGCAGGACATTTTCCTTAATTTGCAGGAGATTTTCCTCAATTGCGGCACATACAAAGGCCGTATGGATGCCCAAGCGACCATCAAACGACTGCTTGAGCTCGTTGAACGCCTTCGACAGATCATCAATGCGCTGGCGTGCACTGTCTGACAAAGCTTGCGACACAAGCCTCCCTGTTTCATACTGAGCGATGATGCACTGATGTCACGGAAAGTACGCACCTCTAAATCCCTTTCCAGTGTATTCCCGTATAAATATGGCGCACTCTACAGTCTGTTTGACGATGGCGAGACAGGTATCCTCCAGTCCCTTGATCTTCCTGGGAAGAGATTCAGTATCCTCGACAAAGGAGAACATTGTCTCCATCGTTTGCACGAGCTCGACAATCTTCTCGTCGGTCTCCTGTTGTTGCTTGACAGCCTATTTCCCCCTCAATATATATGAATAAAGCCTCGAAAGGGCTCACCTGGTACACAGATGTCAGCACCTTCCAAGCCACATTGGCATACGGATGGATCTGGAATGATTGCAATCAGAAGCAAAGCCAGATGATGAGGAAGTGGCTTACTGTGGCGAGTTTGTCTCCCACACGGACAATAATGTTGATTTTGGAGATTAAGACGCCCAGGCTGGACTCAATATCCCCAGCCTTCAATTGAACCGTAGCAATAGAGTCTACAGCTCCCATGATACTAGAGACCGCTGGAGAACTTTCAAGACCCTGTACATCTTTTTGCGCGGCAGTCAATTCAATTTTACCGCCCTCAACGCTACCAATAACAGCGAGGCATACAGAAAGTGTACCCGCGTACTTGACCTTGGTGTCCTTTTTTGTCAGCTCGAGTGCTACAGCTAATAGTATAAACATCAGGACGTTGGCGTCAAGAGAAATTATTGTACTCACCTTTCTCCGACGTTCCCAGCGTGCCGCATCGCTTACGGAGACTCTCGATATCAATATCAACCACCGCCATGCAGAAATCATCCTTGAAAGGGATCCAAGTCTTATGGTATACATGAAACGAGAGCTTAGACGATAATTGATCGGACGATCTTGCATACTATGAGCACGAAAATGCGGAAATGATGTGCACTCACAGGGTGCAGACGTCGTTCCATTTGGGCACCAAGTCACGGTTGATCGTATGTGTCTTGTGCGCCCGCATACCGTCCATATCGATCGCCACATAAAGCTTCGGTTCCTTCTTATGCAACATGCCGGGTTCCCAGGAGAATCCATCGAGACTTTGAACTAGAAGGGAGAGTATCAGATCTGAGAGCATAAGAGGGCGGATTTCCTGACCAGTGAGGGAGTAGCTCTGCGACATGAGTGCGCTGTCAGACCCGGACACGCGGATTCATGCTCGGATGCAGACTAACTATGAAACTCCCAAGAATAGCTAGAGTCAATTACAGCATTCGAATCTGAAGTTTGACAGACCGTAGACGCTGCCACCGCATAAATTTCTGGACACGACCAACCTCAGTCGGTAAAAAAAAAAATTGCGGATAGTGCGAGCGTTAGCGCCAGCGCCGAGGGCCGCGTCCATAGAACGCAGCAACAATTAAATATAGCAATTAATACGATTCCCCGCTTTGACCACGGCATCTCGGCATCTATTCCCCACCACTCCACGTCGCCATGGCGCCACCGCCACTACACTATTGCTGTCAACGCCGCCGTCTCCACCACGTTACCGCCGTCCGCTCGCCACGACTGCACACGTCGCCCATCGCCGCCGCCACCGCCACTCCACATCACCAGACGATTCGTCGCCACGTGAAAGGTGCTCGACCTCGCGCGCGCGATGTACGCCAAGCAGACCGAGGACGGCCCGGACGAGGACGTCCAACTCAAGCTCGCCGACACGTACATCGTGCTCGGCGACGTCTCCCTCGAGACCAGTGTTTGTCTATTCTATCTTATTCTAATTTGATTGGTGCAGAAAAAATCGACCAGGCGAGCACGGCCTACGAGGCGGGGTTGGCGCCCAAGGGCGAGCTGCTCCCGCGCAGCTCGCGCCAGATCGCGGAGGTGCACAAGCTAAGCATGGTGTTCGATCTGACGTCGATCACGCATGCGGAACGCGCTGGAGAGCATCGAGTGCCGGCTGGCGGAGCTTGCGAGCCCTTCTACCTCGTCGGTCCCGCCCGATCCGAAAGGCAAGGGCAAAGGCAAGACGCGGCTCGTGCGCGACGACCTTGTCGGCAGCATGTCCGCCGCGCGGACCACGAAGGAATTTGCGGGGCTGAAGGAAGATTTGGTGCTCAAGATTGTTTCCTGTTAGTGCCACGGCTGACGAATGGGTGCAGATGGGAGAGCTTCAGACGCGGTCGGACGAGCCGAAGAAAAACGCGTCGGCGCTCGTCGCGCAGGTGCTCGCGGTCGCTGTACAGTGCCGCGCGTCAACAAGGAGATACCTTTGCGCGCGTTGAAGCCGCACTCATTCCGCAGGCGCGAATTCGCGCCTTGTGCAGTGTGTGCGGCTGGGTGGGCCCCGTAGGTCAAGCATACGCGGCCGTGCTCGTTCGAGAGCGTCAGCCGCGCTCGTATGTACAGTGAATGCGCGACAGGAAGGTACTCAGGCACAGGCAAGTATGCACCCCCTCCCCTTATCCAATCCGCTGACACTTTTTATAGTCTGCGCGTCCTGGTCGCAGGCTCCCGCCATCAATACGTCTTGCATTCCGCGCGCGAGGTCTTTTCGTGCGCGGAATTGACCTTGTGTAACCGTACGGACTCGGGATCGGATACGCGCGGGAATGCAGCCAGCATGCTCTCCTCATTTTCCCGCTCGCTCACTAGCCTCGCTCGTTGCAGCTTGAATGCGCGGCTGCGGTGTCGCTATCGGGCGTGCGCCGGGTGCGTGAATGATACGGGCCCGTGTGCACGGCGTTTGCACCTGTCATCCACGACTACGAGCCGCCGCGCACGAAGCCGACATTCCGGCATTCCGCGGCGGGTGCGACTTCGCACCTCGCGCAACTGTATGGCTGCGGTGTTGCTCTCGGGTGTGCGGTGGCTGCGGTGTCGCTCTCGGGCGTGCGGCGTCTTCTCGGATGCACATCTCTTAGAAGATGTACGTATGCACAGATGAATTAGGGATGCGAACCTGAGTTGTTTGTTGTATTCGGGTGAACTTGAGAGTTGAATGCAAGTGGATATCTTGGTCAAAGATGTAGCGACTGTCTGAGTTGAAGTTGAATATGAGTCGGACAGACCTTGTTAAACGTTGGTAAGAATGAATGGATTATTAGTTCGTTGAGTCAAGTTATCTGAAGCAGGTTAGTCCGAGATGAGACCAGTCAAGTATGGGACATACCTTGAACGTCGCGTGTGTAGAAGTGGCGAGAGTGCGAGTAAAATACAATGAAAAGTGGATGTAAACCACTAAAATCGAGGTGTTAAGTACCACCGCTGTGAAGGTGAGTTACCTGACCAGTTTTAATGCGACTTACCTCGTCAAGGGTGTTGATTGAAAGCGATTATACTCCAGATTGTAGATAGATCCAGTCGAATTGGTTCAAAGAACATGGATTATTAGATGCAACAAGAGTCGGGACTTGCCTTCAACGGCCGAAACTTGGTCGCGGAAATTTGATAGTGGATGGAGTTGAGTCTCTGGGATCTAGTCAGCAACAGATGTGTATTGGAGTAAGACACGTACCGAGGTTGAAGTGAGGCACGTACCAATACAAGGGTTTGATTCTTAGTGACGAAGTCACATCATGCCAAGGATCGAGCCAGTATTAGGTACGTCAACGGCGAGCAACGCATTAACATGAGAATCAACTTTGTTGGATATGAGTTGACGGTGGAAGTTGTATGGTGAGCTTAATTAATGGAGTCAGAGAAAGTTCAGCTACTGAAATGGGGATGACTCGGGCCGAAGAGGCGTCTTGTTCAGTGTAACATGTGAGGAGACGCGGGACATCGTTTTGCCGAGTCGGTGTTGGGTTCAATCTGCATTGAATAAATGAGGTTGAAGCATGCGGGAACTTTAAATAGGCAGTCAACCAAAAAAAATGAACCCTATCTTTATTTGAATGAGCATCGGGATCCGATGTAAAGTCACACACATAACTCATTAGAAGCACAAAGGGTAGCCTCTTGGATTTCTAGACTTCGCGCGAGCAGGATTCGCGTCAATTGAAAGTTCATTCTCTCATATCTTCTCTCGCTGTTAACCCGAGTCGTATATATGTGTACCTACGGCACTCAGCCCCATTCCGTCGCCCAGAAGCTCCAACCTTCCGGGCACCCGTGGTGTCCCCGAAATTTTTATTGCAGCTCTGGTGTTCCCGCCAACCAGGCTACCGTCTCATGTGAGTGCAATGTCATATACAATCCGACATTTGATCTATCATTAAACCCATCCCTCAGGTTCACATCCATGCTCTTCCCATGCCTCCGTTACTGCGTGCTGTGGCCTTGGACCCGTCGCTGAAACCTTTCTTGACTTTTAATTTCGCCTACATGCTCTTGAAGCGCACCTCCGCCAACGACTCATCCCGCCACCGTGTCCCTGCGTCATCAACGTCCTGAGCAGTGCGCGCCGCCATTTTGATTGGAGTTTTGAGATTGTGCATTGGGGTGAGTTCGTTGTCTTCTAGTAATATCTTAATTCATTCAAGTTCCTCGGCTTTCTGCGCGCGCCCGCCGCGCCAACTTCACGGCATCGCCGACGTTCTGGCGTCCTCGCGAGCAGGGTTACACGCCAATGAGCGCATCAAGTCGGCCCGCCGCGGTTTAATTTGACGCGTTGACCTTTGGTTTTCCCGGGAGAAGGGTTTGCGCGTCTGTTGGATGTTCTTTTCTGATGCATCTCATATTCCTATTCTCGTAGTTCGCCTCTTCTTCAACCATCTCGGGGATCTCGGGTGAGTGCTTTGTGTTGAAGTTTTCGCTAACTTTCCGCCAGATGTTTTGACGTCGAATTTCTAACTGTAATCGTAGCCCCATAACACACTAAGGGCGCGTATTGGTGTATTCCCAAGGTTCTAAGCCTAAAACTACAGTACAGGCAAACTACGGGATTTCAAGCCAGAACATAGTTCCTAATTTCCAACGATACGCCCTTTTTTCTGCCTATTTCTTGACTTCTGACTATGGAATTCTGTGTACAAGTCCGGTGCGTTTTAACGCCCCCCCCCCCCCCCCCCATTATTTAGAATTTACTGGCTTGCGCTCGCCGCTTTCAGCCACCCATTTCGACTTCGCTTACAATTCGACTGGCCTACTCCCGCCATCGTCGAGGTTTTTAGTTTGAGCAGGGTTGCGTTCTTGTATGTACTGCTGCATTTTATATTCCGATACTAACCCCACTCTCGTAGCTCGCGTGTCTTTTTCAACCATCTTGGGGATCTCAATGAGTTTTTTGTCGACTTTGCGATCTGCGCCGATTTTGTTGCGAATGTTGAAATTGAAATTGTAGCACTAATTATGGCCATAGTTCATTTCAGCGGTATGTCCTCGATTCTACCATGAGTGTTTTTGTCGACTTTGCGATCTGCGCCGACTTTGGCAGATGTTGAAATTAATTGTAGCACTATTTACACACGTATTGATTCTACCACCAGAGTAAAGGCCGAAACCCGGTGCGGAGTCGAGTTTTAGCCTGGGTTTTTCTGCCTATTTTTCCACTGAATTTTGCGGACAGGTCCATTTACGGTACCATATGATTCAAATTATTAACGCGGAATTTCCAGCCATTCTCTGCGTGTTTCAACCTCGCTTATGACGGAGGAACTATTAGCAAAAAAAATTAAATAGCGAATTCGGGTTCAAAATTCGGAAGCCTTTTATGCCAAGGTGGTAAAATGCTAAATCGTTTGGCGCAACAGCACGCAAACGGTAGAGGAGGGCCGGGGAGTGGTATATCAGTCAGAGAAGGAGGGGAGGCAAGCTGACGCACCGAATCGAATTGAACGTGCTTGCGGTCTCGGCTGTGGCTTTATCGGCGCGGACATAGGCGGGGCGGATGGTGCGTGGATAAGTGTGTTGACTTTGGGAGGATTGAATACGCACCAGCCCGCGTTAAATTTAACGGGCTCGACGTTCGCTCGACGATGATACCTCGTTTAGATATTGAATCATCACAACCCTGGGGCATACCCAAGTTGGAAATCGATCCTAGAGCGAAGCGCAGCGCGGCCGCTTATATTGTCTTCCGATACACACACACCTGAAACCCGCTGTAAACTTGGATCGCCCGCAACCCGCCATCATTCATCGACCAGCCGAAGGACCCCGCCAGCGGCATGCACTTTGGCAACTCAGAAGCGCATGTCGGCGACGTCGATTGCACTTCAATAGACAAGTGGGTGAACGGGGCATCAGCGAGCGTTTTATGAGGCGGCCAGGTGAGATGGATATTCCGTAGATGTCGGTGACTCGGAGCTTCACGATAAGTGGGTTGCTGGAACGAAGGTGGGGCAGGATCCGGCCGGCATGTCGCTCCGTAATACGACACTAGGTCCAGGTTCCGGAGCCCCGTACTGTTATACTGTAGATCGGTAGGGTCAGACTCTGTACTTCACTGATGAGTCTATGCATGCGGGGTAGAGACGAAAACTCGAAAACTGACTGAACAGGCGGCTCGAATCTGCATCAAATCGATAATGGTGCAATCTGTCGCCGGTACGGCTTAGATAATTTTCCAAGGCGGTGCGTTCTTCTGGGTACATCCCACGCACTGCCAAGAGCCACGAAAAAACAGGAATGGTGTCAAGGTATAAAATGTCCTTGAAAATTTTGATGGGGTGCTGGAAATGGGAAGGACCGCGAAGCAAAGATCCAGGTTCAACGTGTGGAAGCGGGGAGGAAATTAGTATGCGGCTGAGGAAATGGATTTAATGGAGAGATCGGCCTAAGGGAAAGGATGATTCAGCACAGCGTCCAGTGGGAGCTGCGCAGATCTGCAGAATCAGAAAGGATATATGCGCAAAATGAGTTGTGAGAAAAGGGGGATTGAGAGAAAATACGGCGCCATCCATCGCAACGAGGTCTTCACTTGGGAAAATGGACCCAACTTACGAAGGATTTTATTCAAGAATTGAACCTCCCGACCACGGCGACCCGGAGACAGGCTGAACGAGCGAATGAAGGTTGGGCCAGGGAGGTAAGACTTTCCTACGGCTTCGAGGAACAACTCGATGGTGCGGTCGTCCGATCTTCTTGGAGGTTAACGATGGTGAGGTCAGCCTCGGCAAAGAATCGGTAGGAGCCAGTTCTTGCCGCACCCGGCGATGATGCGCTTTTCAATAATGAAATCGGTATGTATTAGTAACTTCGCTTACAACTTGTTATGAACTGGCTCGCCAGGATCCTCTGAGAAGTTGGTGAAGAGTCTGCAGAAGTGGTTTGGGCGTAGGCTGCTACTTAGAAGTGCAAAGCAAGCAAACTTGATCGCTTATGTGTTTTGCGGATTCGCTGGGAATCGGACCGTTTATGTTCTGCATCGCTCGCACACGGGGCTGAAGGATGTGGGAACTGATAAAGGTTTGGGCAAAAGCCCTGTAGGGTCCTCCGACGAAAGCTTGAACATCCGGGAGTGGTGGGATCCAATGAGTGCGATACCGCCACTCCAAGGTGTTCAAGCCTTGCAAGGGGAAAGGGGACAATGCAAAGATGACTAAATGAGGATGTGGGTGGGCCAAAGAAACGGACAGATAAGGGCCAGAGACGCCCGTGCCTGCGAGATGAGAGCGAACGCTAAGAATAGTGTTCGCTCCATTGAGACACAAACCCTATTCTATGGCTCCGATCGTGCCTAAGCTTTATCCACTCTCCCAACTCTGGCCTTGCTCGAGCTCCTCCGCGTCGTTACGTCGCCCTCGCGCCTTCCACCACCCGCCCTCAAGCAGCGCTCTGCGCGATGATTGCTATGCAAATACAAAGTGCGCCCCGAGGCATTCGTGCTAAACTCGTTGTAGACTGTGATGAAGAATGCGGTTCCGCCTACACATCATAGGTCCACATTCCCACCTCCTATCCTAGTCCCCGTAATCCCATTAACTCGCCTCGGTGCAATCCTCACAATACGCGCACCGCATCCCCGAGCCTGTGTACGCCGCCGGGTAATACCAGTCATAAGTACCACCGCGACTCGTTCGCGTGCCCGCTCTCGCCGCCGCTCATCCCGCGCCCGCTCTCCTCCAACGGCACCTCCTGCGTGCGCACACCCTCCGTGACTTCCGTGCTGTCGGTGCGTTCTGCGTCGTCTGTGCGCTCGAGTTTGTTGGCAGCGGATCGCATGCTGGATGCGGCCCGCTGCGTCTGCCTTCCGACCCCGCGGCGTCTGCATGCATCCACCATGCGGTCCGCCTCATCCACCTCCCCGCGCCTCCCGCGCCGCCCTCCTCGCCAGTGTCACCCGCATCGCGCGCCCTTCCCTGTCGCCGTCCCGCTCTCCCTCTGCGTCCGTGCGGTCCTAGTCCTCGTCCGTTCGGTCCAGGGCTCATCCTCCTTTTCTCCGTGGCCCCACACTCCTCGTAGTGAGTGGTTGTTTCGCGACATTGTGCTGCCGGCGTGCTCAATGTTTCCAGGACTACGGCAATTCGCGAAAATGGGACGAGCCCTCTGTAGCGATATGCTGGGTCTTGCCTCGATGACCCGTGCAGGCGTGCCGCCGCAGAGATATACGCCGGAACGCGCTTCTCTCGCACCACTGCAGACGCTCTTCATCGCCGACCGCCCGACGCTGTACATCATCCAGGCGCCGTTATCGCTGGCCTTACGACGTCCCCGGAGCTCAAAGCGCCACTCGTCACAGGACTGAGTGGCAACCCATCTTAGGGCACTCGGGGGCCCCGGATAAGATGCGCGCAGTCCAGTTTCAGAGTTCCCAGCGTAGATTTTGGGAAGGGTGGTCGGCCAGCTGCGGGAGGAGGCCGGGAACCGCGAAAAATATTACGCCCGGGCGCTTAACGGGCGCCTAACTTTCGCCCGCGCCGGCTTCCCGCATATCGCCTTTCGCCGCGTCTATATCTCATCCGGGGACGCGGAGGGACTCCCCGCACATTATCCGGAGCAGCCGAATCAGAAATGCCGTTGCTATTGTACGTCGCACCGAAATACTATTCCCTTTGAGTGGTATCCTCATGGCCGTCACCACCATCTCCAAGACCTGGATCGAGGTCTTTGACTCGGGCCCGCGGAACATCGCCAAGCAGATCAAGGACCAGCGGATGGTGCGCGTCTTCCATCCATCTCACTTGCGACTCGTTTCTCACTTATTTCCTGTTTAGATTATGGCCGGACACCATGAGAGAAGGAGTTCAAGCGCGTCATCCCCACCGCCGTAGCGCTGGGGGCGCGATCCTCGGGCTATTGTCCGTCGCGGCGGATCTCATGGGCGCCATCGGCAGCGACGTTAGCATCCTTACCACCATCTACAGCTGTACGTTCTCATCCTTACCTCCCCTTCAATCTAATCTGACCGCGCTCTTCTATCCGCAGATTGGAAATCAGCATACGGGTGCATCTACCTCCTCTTCCTTCCTCTCCTCACGAATTAACGCCGTTTGCTCGCAGGAATCCGGCGGCCCGGAGATGGCTGCGTTCGGTAATCTGCGTTAAGGGGACGGGGAGGGAGGCGGAAACGGAGGGGAAAGGACCGGTGAAAAAAATGCAGCGCCGGCTTGCCTGGAAGCCATATCATATCAGAATAAGCAGGGTCTCTCTCTCTTCATGTATGTTCGCTTCCAAATGTAAAAGTGTTTTTAAAATAATGCGACTTTACAAGCGTACAGTACATGTAGAAGATGACAGTGCTACATGCGTGGTATGGAATACTACATATTGTTTAGCGGGAATTCCCTCCTCCTGTATAGCACTTGGTCCACTCCTTGCCATGGTGGAAAGTGGAGTCATCGAACTGAATTATTTCTTGACCACCTATTGCAAGAAGATAGGGTAGAGGAAGGCGAGATTTCCAATCGGAAGGCAACCAAAGAAGGTGTTCTTTGTTAGGGCCACATAACCAGACGCCAGCATCATCCGGCACAACTTGAAGGCGTAAAGAAGATGAGAAGTAGGGTTTTCCAGGATGCAGAAGCTGTATAGGATATTTTTGCGATTCCTTTTCTACCATACAAGTCAGAAATATTAACCCAAAGCAAAAAGGTAAAAGAATAACCTTCAATCGTGGCCTCCACATCCCAGATACGAAGTGTGCCGTCCCAGGAGCCCGACACGATTCGGCTGCCGTCAGGGGAGAAAGCAACAGTCACGACACTACGGTTGTGGCCACGCAGCCGCTTCCCGAGTGGCTTTAGTGTCTCTGCATCCCAGATGCAGAGTGTGCAGTCACTGGAGGCCGACACAATGTGTCTGTCATCAGGGGAGAAAGCAACAGACACCACGCTGCCGTTGTGACCACGGAGTGGTTCACCGAGCGACTGTAGGGTCTCTGCATCCCAGACGCGGAGTGTTTGGTCTTGGGAACCTGACAGGATGCGGCTGCCATCAGCAGAGAAGGCAACAGAATAGACCCAGTCATTGTGGCCACAGAGCGGTTCGCCGAGAGGCTGAAATGTTTCTGCATTCCAGATGCGGAGCGTGCAGTCCTCCGAGCCTGACACGATGCGGCTGCCATCAGGGGAGAAGGCAACAGACCACACCACACTTGTGTGGCCACTGAGTGGCTCGCCAAGCGGCTTTACTGTCTCTGCATCCCAGATACGGAGCGTGAAGTCGCTGGAGGCTGACACGATGCGACTTCGGTCAGGGGAGAATGCAACAGAATACACCCCTTCACTGTGGCCACAGAGTGGCTTGCTGAGTGACTGTAGTGTCTTTGCATCCCAGAGGCGGAGTGTGCAGTTGCTGGAGGCCGACATGATGCGGCTGCCATCGGGGGAGAAGGCAATAGACATGACCTGCTCTTCCTGGTCACGAAGCGGCTCACCAAGCGACTGCAGTGTTTCTGCATCCCAAATGCGAAGTGTGCAGTCGTTGGACGCCGACACAATACGCTGACCCTCAGGGGAGAAGGCAACAACCAAGATCCCGCCAATTGCAAGATTTTCCTCCTTTTTTTCCCAAGAATGAACAGCACCGGCACTGGGCTTTATGATCCTGCCGAATGACTGCAAATATTGTCTTCGTACTAGCGACTGTTCGGATGTCATTGCGAATGCCGACAAATAGATATGGGGTGCAGCCTCCATGATTGGAGTCTCGAAGAACCGAATGAATGAAAGGTAATCCTTTGTTAAATTCCTCAAGTCGTCACAAGCACCCTCCTGCAATCAGTGAGTTGAAATGATATAAACACAACATGGAAATTGACTCACTGGAATGCTCTTCAACACAGTATTTAGTACGCCCTTGGGACGAAAAGATGACCTCACCAACGTGGCTCGTAAGATGCTCACAACCTCCAGCCAAAACAGGAAGCGATTCTGCAAGAATTGGAGAAGTTCCTCCCGAATTGAAGCTTCATATTTTGTTTCTGTTAAATGGTCAGCCCAGAACTGGCTTGCATACAACAACTGAGGGCTGATATATTTGTCTGCTAAAGCAGAGAGGTTTGGAACATCGGAGTTCTTGACATAGGAGCTCTCGAGCCTGCAGATATTGAACTGAAGCTCCTTTTTGAGGATATCGAAACATCTCAAAGTGAGAGTTGTTGCATGAATATGCCATGGCTGGCTGCCAGAGCGCTGTGGGTCAGTAATATAATCGCCGAATGATGCGTGTAGCGTGCGAGCCACTTTGCCAGGACTCCACTGGATGACACAGCCCAAGATGTTCAAAATGTGCTTCGATGAGTTGTTGTCCTGGAGATTAAAGATTGCATCAATGAGAATGTCAGTCATGGGCACTTGGCCGAAGACAATAGCAGCCAAAACTGCCTGAGCATCAACAGCAAAGCTGGGGTCATCCCAAGGACCCGAAACACGAAGGGCATCCTCAAATAGTTGGTCAAGGTTGAAACCTACTGTGGGATTGTGCCTGAGTAGAAAGTCAAGTTTTTGCTTAGGGCGGTGACCATCCAGAAAGTTAGCGGCAGTCGAGGCCCAAATGAAAAGACCATCAGAGTAGTCTGTCAGGGTCGAAATGGCACTCCATCCTGGCCATCCATACTCCAGGTTGTATCGCTTTTGAATATGTTCCATCCTGAATCGAATGTAAAGCTCGATATCTGCAGTGGTGGATGTTTCGAGATGCATCTTGATTATTGAGGATTGTTTCTTGAAATCATTTGCGATGTCTGAATCCGGGCGACTGGTGATGAGGAAACGGAACACCGAGGGAAGTTTGTGGAATTCATCTGCAAGCAGCGATACCAGGCCTTTTCGCGACTCGGCATCACCACATTCATCCAAGGCATCTATAACAACTATAATTGGGCCGTTGATATGCGCTTGAGCAGCTTTCAGCGGTTCGAGCAACAATTTTTTGAACTGGGTATTGATCGTCGCTGTAGCCACATTCTCGTCACGTTTTATGGTGTTGTGGATCGCTGCCTGAATATTGGGATTGGATTTCGCGAGTTGATGAGCAAGTGTGCGAATGACTGTGCTTGGATGGCTCGCCACACGGTCATTTCTATCGAAAAAAATGAACGCCCCAAGGTGCTCAAGGTCGCGGAAGTATTCCGAGACAGTCGTCGATATCGTACTTTTCCCAGAGCCTGCGACACCGTACAGCCAAAGAATATTTTCTGAATTGGATGGTGTTGTCGTAAGCCATCCCTGAATGAAGTTCAAAATGTTGATGCGCGTTCCAGCCAAGCATAGTGTGCGCAGGGACGAATTCATGTCGACGGGCTTAAGCGTTCTGAGCGTGTCAGACTCGACTGCATCTCAAATCAGCCATCACAATTGGTGGGGAAATATAAATGTGCACATACCCAGTCTCTGGACATTTTCCTTGGTGTTTACAGATATAAACGTAGTATGAATGGCCAAGCGACTATCAAATGACTCCTTGAGTGCATTTAATGCCTTCAATAGATCGTCAATCTGCTGGGTTGTACTGTCCGAAAAAGCTTGCGACACGAGCCTCTCTGTTTCATCCTGAGCAATGGTGCAGCAATGCCATGAAAAGTACACACTTCCGAATCCCTTCCCAATATATTCCCGTATAAATACCGCACACTCTACAGTCTGTTTGACGATGGCGAGACAGGTATTCTCCAGCCCCGCGATCTTCTCGGGAAGAGATTTGGTATCCTCAACAAAAGAGAATGTCGCCACCATTGTTTGAACAAGCTCGACTATTTTCTCGTCGGTCTCCTGTTGTTTCTTCACTGCCTACATATTTCCCTTCAATATACATCAGCAAAGCCTCATAGTGGCTCACCTGGTACACGGACGTCAGCACTTTCCATGCAACATTGGCATACGGGTGGATCTGAAACAATTGTGGTTAGAAGCGAACCCATTATGAGGAGCCGTCTTACCTGCGCGAGGTTATCCCCCAGACTAACAATTATATTGATTTTGGAGATCAAGATGCTCAGGCTCGACTCGATATCCCCAGCCTTCGATTGAACATTGGCAATGGTGTCCGCAGCTCCCATGACACCAGAGACCACTGGAGATTTTCCAAGAACCTCTACATCCTTCTGCGCGCTAGTCACCTCAATTTTACCGCTCTCAACGATACTAATCGCAGCGAGACACACAGAGAGTGTACCCGCGTACTTGACCTTTGCGTCCTTTTTCGTCAGCTCAAGTTCCACAGCTAATATTATAAATATCAGGACGTGGCGTCAAGGGAAATTATTGTTCTCACTTTTTTCCGACGTTCCCAGCGTGCCGCACCGCTCCCGGAGAGCCCCTAACTCAATATCAACCGACGCGAGGCATTCGTCCTTGGAAATGAACCAAGTCTTATGGTATAGGCGGAGCGAAAGCCGAGACGATAGCCACTGATCGGCGGATCTTAGCTTTTCAAGCCATCTTCCATAGTGTTAAGCACAAAAATTGCATGAAACGAGCATGCTCACGGTGTGAGGACTCGGACGTCGTTCCACTTGGGCACCGACTCTCCGTTGATGGAATGCGTCCGGTACATCCGCTTCCCATCCAGGTCGATCTCCATATAAAGCTTCGGTTCCTTCTGCAAGAATCCGGGTTTCCACGAGAATCCATCGAGACTTTGAACTAGAAGAGGAGAGTATCAGCTGCTGTGACCAAAGAAACTGGATCCCTGACCAGTGAGGGAGTAGCTCTGCGACATGAGTGCTCTGTCAGACCGGACACGCAGAAGCACAAAACCACGAGGCTCCTAAGAATAGCTATACAGCATTTGATTTTGACCGAATGCAAGACACTGCATAACTTTCTGCGACACGATCAACCGTAAATGCTTTCGCTGATCATTGCGAAATGCTCGGACTCCGGAGGCAATCGACCACCGAATTGCAAGAGGCGCTGAACCTACTTGACACAGCTGCGGTATTCGAATAATCTCTGGCGAAGCACGATGGTGTACTAAATCCTCAACTTTCGTTCAAGTCTTCGACTTCCTACCGTACGGTTTAGTTCGTATGGGTTTGCGAAGGACTTGTCAAGTCACTTACCTTGCACTTACCGCGGTCTTGGTAGAGACGTGGCCAGATTATTCCTCTTGTTGTTTCAGATCACGGCGCTTGGTTGAATCTCCACCGGCGCCGTTCCTGTTGCGACTCAGAGCAATGCAAAGCAGTCGAAGACAAGTAAGAGTTCGCAAAAGAGTTGTTATGCATGTGATTTGGTGTTTGAAATCGGACCGGTTGCCGACGCATGGGGTCCATTGGCTCTGTTTGGCGAAGGCGTCCACTCGTCGCGGTTCCGAGTCGAGTTGGAGTCGAGCGATGTCAAGTCGCCGTAACTTCCCGTGCAATGTAGTTTGGGAAGCTTTCATTATCCATGCTAGGCCCCCATGATTTTAAACCAACCTTCATATCGGCGAATCGGCTTCGCGGTAAGTCCAAGCGGACTCCAAGGTTAGTCCTTTTTTTCTCATCTCTGGAGTCCAGTGACCGCCGGCCTGGTGGCAGCGTTTTCAGCGGCTGGCCAGTCCTGGAACTCTGACTCAAGTATAACATTTCTCTACTTCACTTACTCCATGGATCCAGATCATGTCGGAACCCTACGCGGCTAAATTTGCACATTTGCGATCTCCTTTTCACAGTAAATGTGATAGTGACTCTTCACCAACTCTCTTACTCCAACCACAATGGCATCGACAACCTATCTCACCCTCTCTAAGGAGGCATTGCTTCATGTCGTCGCACAAAAAGCTCCTTCTGGCGGTTCCGCATGTGCGACGATTCGTGGCAATATCGCTGGCTCTGGGCTATCAGGGGACCAGGACTCGGACATAAACATTCCCGAAGACGTGAGGCTATATGTCGACAACCTTCTATTCGACGTACCTCAGATAAAGCCTGGTGTAGGGTCTCAGCGACAAGTCTCCTGATCCACGCCCTAGTTCGCCGGGGCCCACCTCTCTAAAAGGTAATGAGCAGGATATCGCTTTGGTTCTGGTTACTAACATGCACGCAGCAGGTCTGGTATCTGAACTTCGGACCAGCACTATCAAAGGGCACTTGCGTACACGGTCGTTGTCCTCGGGCATGAAATCATGCACTCCCCGGTCCGTACTGGTATTGAATTTACCCGATCTCGTTGTCACGGATATCTTTACCACCTCACCTCAAAGCCAACCGCGGTGTCCTAATCTGCCGCCTTGCTCCCCACCTCCCTTTCAACGTGGGAACCGTGGGCGAAGGGCGAAGCCAGGGATTGGTTTGAAGGAAATCTGACCGGCGGGTGCGGCATCGAAGCCGTGGACAAACACAACTCTCTCAGACACCAAGATTTGCCGTGCCTGAAAACTATATCCTCCAAGTAAGAGTTTGTCAACACACCACTCCTCAAGCTGATTTGTTGTTCGCAGCAAATTTTTCGGGTGTACGCGAGAGCGTCGGTTCAGGGGGCTTTCACATCTATTTGGTATCAATATATTCGGATTCACCCAAATTGTTTGCCAGCGTCGCGACGAAATTGTACCCTTTGTGGCATTGGGGTATTTATTTTTTAGGGATGTATTAATTGAGATGGTTATTGGCCCCTCCTGTATTTTTTTCTCCCGTTGATTGGACGTGTACATTGCGATCCCTGCAGTGTATTTTCTATCGCTCTGTTAACTCCTGCTCCTCGGGGACCATCGGTACGTTCTTCCACAGACAACTGCGGCCCTTTTCCATTCAGATTCAAGTTACCGCCGTGATATTTGAATAGGTTCTAAGAAAGGCTCTGTTACCTGTTCCGAACTCGATCGACCCTTACAGCAATACACTGGAAACAATTTTGGTCAATAAACCATAATTCACGTAGCTCACGGTCCGAGTTTAGAACAGGGAGATCTAGAGGTATGTGAAACTGGCAGCCCTGGAAGCCTTGAATCGAATGAGTTCAACAAAGCAAGACTCGGAGAAAAAAGATAAAGGCTGACCTCGGAATAGGCGTCCGTAGAGACTGCACCATGCACGTGGCGACGATTTTCGCGAAAAATGCGAAGCAGGTCAAACTGGAATATGGATGACGGAAATTCTTCACCTGGGGCTCAATCGTCGTGCAAATCTCCGAGCAAGTAATGAAACAAAAGTCACATTCATTGACCTAAGAAAGGAGTTAGCTCTTGCGATAACTCCACTGACAAGCCGGATGCCGCTGGTATGTAACTTGGATTAAATGCGATCGTGAACCATCCAGTACTATCGCATTGAACGGTCAACGAGTGACTCAGATTACAATATACTTGAAAATAAAATATTATATACTTAGTCACCGTGGTGGACATTAGACCTCGAGCAAGCAAGCGTAATACCTGGAATCTGATCACGTCGAATCGTCAGGATGCACAAAATGTATTCGATTCGCTTACTTGGGTTGGATGAAATGGATGAGAACCGAGTCGGTTCGTGGATTTAAACCTGCATATTACAAGGCGTAGCAACACCACTCGAAATTTGAAGCATGCATCGAATCGACTTGAGGACGATATTAGCCAAGGATCCCGCACAGAAAACAAGGTCAAAACTCGCAACGATGGTGAGCCGAGATACCCGAGAATCCGGATAGAATGGTACGAATTTGAGGTGTTAGTTGAATTCGGGTGAACTTGAGCATTGAATGCAAGTGGATATCTTGGTCAAGTATTCTGGTACGATATGAAATTAAGTAGTTGAATATGAGTCGGACAGACCTTGTTGAACGTTGATAAGAACGAATTATTGGTTCATCGGGTCAAGTTATCCGAACCAGGTTAGTCCGAGATGAGACCAGTCAAGTATGGGACATACCTTGAACGTCACGTGTGTAGTTGGTTGAAGTAGCAAGAGTGCAAGTAAACTACAACGAAAGGTCGATGTAAACCATTAAAATCGAGGCTAAGATAAGAATTAATTTTGTCGGATATGGGTTGACACGGTCGAAGTTGTATGGTGAGCTTAATTACATAAGTAACGCAGTTAAAGAAAGTTCAACTACTGAAATGGGGATGACTCGGGCCTGAATCGAAAAGGCATCTTGTGGAGTGTAACATGTGAGCAGACGGGGGCCATCTTCCACAGAGTCGGTGTTGGGTAGGGTCTTGTTTATAATTCCCCGGGGGATTATAAACGGTTTATTAATTTTGGTTTATAAACAGGCCGTTTATAAACGTGTTTATAAACCATTTTCCCTATATAGCCTAAAATACGAGTTTTTGAGCTTCCCCGTCCCATGTCTTGTTCGCCGACGCCTTCCTACCACCTTGGGTGTCAGCCACAACGTCCTCCGACCAGTCTGCGAGACTGCGGATCGCATCCGCGCCCTCAACCGGTTTATCCGAAAGCAGATCCCGGAAAAATGGTAAGCGGCTGTCAACACCGTCACGGTGTGTGTCGAGCGTCGTGTCCCACATTGAACCGATCGCGGGAGGTTGAGCCGTATTATCCTCTACTGCATTGAGTGCCTCCAATCCAGCTTGGCATTCAAGGGTAATGGCGAGGTGTGGTTGATTTTTGGCAGCACCTTCAGTCGTGAGGTCGACAGTCTTAGACCGCTTGGCATCGGCGAAGAGACCTTTGACAGACCGCCATTTGAGAGATGGAGCCTTCGTCTCTTTTGGCTATCATTATCGTCAGGCATGAACAACGGTTGAGGAAGAAACTTACCTTTTGAGTGGCAGCCCGGGCTACCCGCCGATTGTGTTGGTAGATCTTCTGATTAACTATGGTACGGGCATCTTGATTTGCGCGATCCCGTGTATCAATCCGCGTGAAGCGTGAGACGGTTCGTTCCTCGGGCATTGAGTTTGCCATGATCGAGAATATTTTTTGGGCAACAAACTTCAACATTCATTGAGTAAAGCGTTCAATTCCAACAATTGGGTTGCTTACAGCGAGAATTGATGCCTCCGGGAGCTCGTCCAAAGAGCGCCAGTATTGCATAGCCTTTGACCATGTGTTCGAGCGCACGCTGAAGGGCGGGTACTGGCGTGTATATGCCTCAAACTGTGATTTGAATGCAGTCATGACGCTGGCCGCCGATGAATAGCGCCGAAATGAAGGGGCATCACGACCAGATTGCAACTCTTTTGCGAGCACCTGGAACAGGAATTCACCTACTTTCTGATAGCTCGGCATCGAATCGCGAAGATCCTGGTCGGTGATGCCAGTGGTCGGGCCGGGTGTTGTCACCGCTGTTGGTTTGACAAGTTGGTTGGCAGACGAGCGGAAGAGGATGGGACTTTTGACGTGTTCTGAATCCGAATCAAAAAGTGATATGACTGAATGGATAGACATATACTTGCCCGGATCAAGGAAAAATCCTGAGAGAAAAAGGTCCCCGCTTGGACCGTGTATCATCTCGTCGTATCGTTTATTGAAGATCGAACAAACCTGTTCCTGGACGTGGGTCGGGACGGAAAGTGAATTTTCTTCGAAGAAGTCGCGAAGAACAGCTGAGATGGCGACGTAGAATTTGAACACATCACCAACAGTCACTTCAATGCCTTCCAGGCATTTGATGGCCCTGGCAATGGGTTCGAGAATATGGCAAAGTTGTTGAAGCTCCAAGTTGAAGTCCTGGAATACGCGCGTCTGTTTGAACCATCCCAACTTATCCTGAAATTACACTGGCCGTAAAGTCGCAGTCACGACGGAAAATTGCAACGCACCTTCTCGGCATCGACATTAATGATTCCACTCTGGATCAACTCCACAATCGGTGGAAGACAGCGCAACAAGGAATACCCGGCCCAGTACAAGGTGCCGAACCGGGTTTTGCCGATTTTCTCGAGACCCTCGTTTATGTCGCGGATGACACGTAGTGCCTTCAAATGAGTGGCCGAATACGTGGAATGCGAGAAGTAGGTTATTGTTACTCTTGATTTCCCAATGCACTAATGGCAAATTAGTACGTTTGAGAGTGATGGAAAAGAGATACTTACGTCGACGAAATATTCAATTTTGCAAATATCTTTGATCGTATTGGAAAGGTGGTGGTTGGGATCAGGGACTATGAGCACAGTAGCCACCTCCGCCTGTGCGAGCTCTCTACCGAGCTTAGTATTTCCCGTGCTATCGGAACCGATGGAGGCGAAACGTTCCCTCCCCATCAAGTCCATAACCTGTAAACTTGCAGCGCATAGTGGTATAATGATATATCACCAGTCTCTGATTAGAGACGTGCAGTGATGTATCAGGGCCTGTGGCTCAGAGATCTGCATGATGTATCGGCGCGGAGGCTGATCTATATCGGGTTCAATTGTTCTGGATCAGTCCATAATTGTTCTGGATCTGTGTTCTGCGGCGCCCGCTGGCGGGGTAGCCGAGGCTAGCCATCGGGTGGCAATGCTCCTCAGGTGACGGCGGCTTGTTTACGTGTGTTATCAATCAGCCTCTTCAAGTCTCCCACATCCTACGCTCATCCCCGCCGCTGCGCGGCTTCCCTCCCCTCCATATACATATGCAGACATCCTTATCAATACCCCATAGATCTTGGTCCTTCGTGTGTGCCCTGGCCCTCTGTACGGGCCGTGTTGCCGGCTTCATATAATCCTGCAGCTCAGCCATTTGGGCCGTTCCTGCACGCTACAGCTCCGGCGGGACGTCAAAGATAGCTTCTGTATTTGTGTACCTCTCACCCCAGCTCAAAATCGCGTCTATACACTCTCTGTTCACCCCGCACCAGCGGTTTTGGCCTGCCACATCGCCCGCTGTTTGCGCCGCTCCTGCTGGCCCTGGTATCGGCGGGAGGCCATAATACGCTCGGTAGTATGTCCCCCTCCTGTTTTCGCTCAAAATTGTGTCTATTGGTGATCCAGTCGCTGCGCGCCCGCGGTTTTACTCTCCCCGCTTCCCCCGTCATTCCTGCTCCTCCTGCTGGCTTCACCATCGGCGGAATGTCAGCAAACGCTCGGTGTCATCTGCCCCTCACTTTGAAGACCAAAACTATGTGAATCGGCCATCAATCCACCGAGCACCGGCATTTTTGATGCCCTGCCTCTCCCGCCGTTTACGCCGCTCCTGTTCTATCCAGAATTGGCGGGCTGTAGGAATATTCTCCGTCTCATGTACCCTTCTGGTCGGAGTCCCAAATCGTGTCCGTCGGCCGTTTGTTCACCGCGCGCTGGCGGTTTTGATGCCCACGCTTTCCCCGCCTTTTGCGCCGCTCCCGTGCACTCCTGCATTGGCGGGGAATGAGCGCGCCTCGGAACCATCCCCCATCCGCTGCGGGAGCTCATATTTCGTCTGTACGCCCTCTGCTTACTGCGCACCGGCAGTTTTGTTGGTCCCGCCTCGCCTGCCGTTTGCGCCGCGGTTTCGCGTCCGAATACAGGCGGAATGTCAGCGCGAGCTTTAGCCATCTTGCCCCTCCATTTTTTGCCCGAAAGCGTGTCTGTAAATCCTCCGCTCACTGCGCCAGCGGTTTTGATCCTCCTCTCCCACCGCCATCTCCGGCGTCCTTGCGCCTCCCGGTGCCGGCGGGATATTGGCGCGAGCTTTATGACATTTTTTCCTATCTTTGGAGCATGAAATCGTATCCGTACGCCCTCTAGTCGTTGCGCACCGGCTATTTTAGTGCCGGCACTTATCCCACCCTTTGCGCCGGCGGCGCAGCTCTTGCGCATCCCAGTACTGGTGGGGATGTCCACAGCGGTTTTTGAAGATCCATCAATCATAGTTGCTTCCTTGCCCGTTTTTATATATCCTGAATCGGTACTCGTGCCTGTTTCGCCCGCCCTTCCTGTAGTCGGTATCTCACTTGACCTTCAATGTTACTCAATAGCTGGATAATTCAATCTTATCTTCAATGAGCTTATTTGA
This sequence comes from Mycena epipterygia, assembly GCA_029281465.1. NCBI lineage: Eukaryota > Fungi > Basidiomycota > Agaricomycetes > Agaricales > Mycenaceae > Mycena > Mycena epipterygia. The sequence continues at coordinate 232,050 of JARJCQ010000030.1, read as the reverse complement.
TCACCAGTTCACGGTTTGAAGGATACACTAAGCTATTTCGCTTTAGCGGATTAAGCGCCGTCGGCGCCTAATTTCCGCGTTGCCTCGACCTACTCCCCCTGCGGGCGCGTTCGATCTAATATGGCTGGTGGTTCATCCACCAACGTTCCATGTGCCTGCGGCATATGTCTCCTTGTCATTACCATTATTTGAAAGTGGAACTTCAACTGTTTCTCATACTGCCGCTCCCAACATGATTCTCTCTCCTTTACCCTATCCCTCGATGTCTCACTCTTTACAGGTCGCGAATTTGGACTAACACGAGAGGCAATGGTACTCACAATCCTCAAAAAATATCTATTCGGGTGAAACTACGCAATGAAGTTTGCTGCAATCCAGTGAACCTCTACATCCTACTATCAGTCGTATGTTATTCTTAGTAACATTCTCCCGTATTTCTAGCCATATATCAGTCCAAGGTGTAATTGAGGATCACCAGCGGATATACTTTGACTCTAAAGACAACTTTCTTCCAAAGATTTCCACAGATATTTGGGAAAGTGGACACAGACTCGTTATGCCAGGCTCTGAACCGGCCAAAATCTACACTCCGGAAAAAAAGTTTTCAATCTCGGAGCTTTTTGGATATTCGAGTTCCGCCAGTCAAACTATCGTATTGCACGGTGAAATCCTTGCACGCTGATGTTTGAATGGTCCGATATGGGCAGTTTTAGTACCTATTGCGAAATTTTGACTTCTCAAAAGCATACCTTCTGAGGTCATGTATGAATCCAGTTTATAGGTGTAGGACTTGCTATATACTCACAGAATGCCATACGATACAATAGTTAGGCCTGAGACTCGTCTAGATTCAGATGCACCGTTCAATGCTCTGAACCAGTCGGAACGAGGAATCGGCAGAAGGGGGGCTGAAATCGCGGAACTTCTGACATATTCGAGGTAAGTTGGCTAAACAATCGTGTTTCACGTTGAAATACGTCCAGAAATGAGCTTCAGATGGTGCAATACGTGTGGTTTTATACATGTTGCTAATATTTGACCTCCCCAGAATAAAATTCTGAGTAGAGGGAGAAATTCAGTTTGGAATTATAAGACTTTATCCATGCTCAGCTATGGAGAGAATGACATACTCGCCCAACAGTGAAGGAAAGTTGTTTCGCCACATTGCCGAAACAGGAAATCTTTCTTTCGAGTGCTGCAATCCTACAGGTTTTGATGTATTCGACTTCAGTTAGTCGAATAATGATTTTATATGTTGAAATACCCCGAGAAATGAGCTTCAGATGGTGCAATACGGACGGTTTCATGCTGTTGCTAAAACTTGACCCCCCCAAAATAATACTCTGAAGTCAGAAATGAATTTTCCTTGGGGTTATAAAATTTCAGCTAGATTCAGCTAGCGAAATAATGCAACACCCACTCTACAGGAAACAAAACTGTGTTTTGTCAATCGCCCGATCGGGCTATTGTGATGTGTTTGCTTTCGATCAAAATGACATCTTGACGGCTTTCTCCCTTGTACTCTCGCTACATCTCACGTCTCTTCAGATCCAGCCCTCCAGAAACCTAGGTGTACCTTCCAAAGTGCTGAAAATTGTATATTCCACCTCAAAACTTCCGTCGTTTCCCCACCCTGCGGCCCGCTAGTATCTTCATTGGTAACACTACATCCAGCTTTCCTGGAGGCCCCAATCTTCGTATTCGCCACTAAATCCGACGGTTCTTCTCCCAAGATATATTAGAAGGTGTTGGAACATACATGTTGTGATTATGGGGATAATTAGGTGCGCTACAGTTGATTCCAGTTATTCCACTACACTCGCGCGTTCCCTTCGTCGTTCTGAAGGCCCGACACCGACACAAGTACAGTCGCATTTTACACTTGATATAGAATGATATAAATCATGATTGGAAACCAAGAGATCGTCCGCAAATCACCTGAATACAAAAGTGAGTCGACCGCGTAAACCCTATCAAGTGCGTGCGCTGCACCCGTGCATGTCGGCGATACCGCAGTTCGTCGAGGTCCCAGGGGCCGTAGAGAGCATGCCCGCGCGTCGCACAGCGCGAGCTGCGTGGATGTAGGTGCAGCCGGCGCGCAGAAGCGTCCCGGGCACCGGAACAAGAGCGGGATGATGAGCCGTGTATCTACGCCCGCAGCGCGCATAGCGACCTCCTGGCTGCAGAAGAACTGGCGTGCGGATCAGGAGGAGCGGGGTAATGAGACCGGGGAGTCCACGAGCCGCGCCTGAACGCCCGCAACGCGCAGCGAACGTCCTGGGGGCAGCTGCGCTAGCGCTCGAGTCGAGAGCAGTATGGAGGCTTGTCGCGAGCATGGGGCCGCGGTGTTCACGAGCCGCGTGAACTGCCCGCAGCCCACAGCGCGCAACCCGCGAACGTCTTGGCTACAGCAGGGTCGGAAGGAGCGGAGGAGTGTCGCGGGCTCGTGGAACGAGAGCGCGAGAACTGGGTCGGGTCGGGAGGAGCCGTGCCCGGGGAACGGAGGCGCATGGCCGATGAGCGGCGCGTAAATGCGCGCAACGCGTACAGCGACCATCCTGACGGCCGGACCGGGTGCCAGCGCAGGGCTGGGCAAACAAGTAAGCAGAATCGATCTGCGAGCCGTATGGGCGCAAATGTGGATGCTGGACCGTGCGTGGCCGGGATGGGATGCTTCGAGTACGGCAGAGGAATAGCACAATGCTAGCGGGATGCGAGCGCGTCTCGCGCACACCAAGGATGAGCGATGTGAAGGGGAAACAGCGGAGCGGGCTGCGTAGGATATATTTGGCAATATCCCATTAAAAATCGAAATTGCGGCGACTGAAGCCCAGGCCCTCCATTTGGTCTTCTGCACTGGGGTCCTCAATATAACAGCTGCTTCGCCACCAATTTTCGCCGCAGTCGGCGTCAAACCAAGGAATTGCCCTGCTCGTCGTTGATGGCTCGAGCTCGTCGTGCCATCAATATGATGCAGTTATGTCAGCCCGCCTTTTGATCTCTGTGCAACCGTGCCCACCCAAGCGAGCCCAAGCGATATCAGGCGACGCCCCAGGGTCTGATAAACCCAAACAGGAAGACCTCTGAGGTGATATATCACACACGTCTCTGAGCCAGAGGGTATGATACATCATTGCACGTCTCTAACTAGAGACGATGATATATCACCCACCCACGATCTGGTGAAACTTGATCAACAGGAGCGCAAATGAAATCCCGCACAATCTCACCTCAAGGATCAAATTTTTGATATGCACCCCTGTGTGCGAGAAACCAGAGGCTTCATCGCCTTTGATAAAATAGACCTCGCGGTCTGGCGTGGTAACGTGGACAGTATAGATCGACTGCTGCCCGAGAGTCGTGCCACCGTCATAACCTAAGTTTAGATTGTACTGTTTCTTGAGATCTGCGATTGCCAGGAGCGTTACTCTAGCGGCCTCGGCGGGAATGTAGTTCTCAGAAAAGGTAGAAGCGACCTTGATACCATTGCCGGGCTCAAGATGGTCAACGAGTGCTCGGAATGCGGCGTTATTAACAAGTGCAGGCGGAACCCCGGCGTCACAGTTAAGGTTCATGGTGAGGTAGTTAGTTTTCTCGATATGGGCCTCTCGCGCTGCGGCTTTATTGTAGTCTCTCCTAGACAGACGCTACAACAATTTTGGTGCTCGTACCTCGCATGTTGTAGTCTGTTGATAAGCTTGATGCCATGATCGCTCGCCGCGTTATTACAAATCATCGGAGTTTGAAAAGATTCCCACGTTCATTACCAGCGACAGCGACGTGTCTTCTCGCTCTTCCACCATCTCTCGCGGCTTCACTCGGCCCACACGACGCATATAACCACAACACCCATCCACTAGAGTCCCAATATGGATGCACATACCCCACAACCATCTGTTAGACTTGTTCGTGGATACACCAAGCGTCCGCCGCCGCTTGAAATCCCTACTCTGGAATCCATTCGTGCCCGCGGCACCTCTTCGTCTACCAGCAGCTCCACAGCACCATCCCCTTCTTCTGCATCCACCCTGGTTCCCTTACGTGCTGAAAAATGCTCAGTCTGGCGCAAAATGAATGATGTAATTCGCACCTATGGTTTCGACAGCCTCGGTGAATTCCTCTCCGTGCTGTTTCACCCTCGCGTCCGCGGCGAGAAAGATTCACGCAGAAAGCATCACAGACAGGCTGTAGGCACGTTTTTGCAGGGACAATCCAAAATAACGATGGCCCATATTATGCCGCTTATTTATAATCACCATAAAAGTCTTGCACTCGCGGATTTCAAGTTCAAGATTGCGGCCGGCCTTGCGCGCTGCTGTGACATTTTCATGGCAATACACAAATGCAGGAATGCCGAGTTTGCCAAGCTCGAGCACCTAAGAATGGTCGATATCAGTGCAGCAACAAAAACACGTAACAATAATCCCTTGCGGTAGTGCGCGACCCGGAAGATCTGGGTAAAGATGACGATTCCGGGCTGTTTCTCTTACTACAATAATGGGAACAGCAAAGAGAGCAGACTTTCCACTGCCGCTAACCATACAGCATAGAACCTTTTGGCCGTCGAGGATGCGCTTGACCAAGTCTTGCTGGGCAGGATAAAGCCCGTCCTTCCACTGCGGAATTTGTTCCTTCACGATTTTGTTGATGGTAAGGTCGCCTTGGGGGTCGCGCCAACGGTAATTGGGTGTCATAGCAGTTGATAGAGCATGAGGGAGGCCAAGGAGAGCGAGAGAGTAGTGATGGTGCGGACGAAAGGGCCGTGGGAATATAATTGAAAGTCCGATGATTTGTAATAACGCGGCCACCTATACATGGTGGCGCGGTTAACAACAGACTAGCTTTATTGTCGGCTCCGGTGCTTTTGAAAACGGCAAAAAAATCCTGTTTTGTAGAGCTAGTCCCATCAACCACTCGCGCGCCAAGTGATTTTCCGGCATTCGCCGACATCGCTTCATCCCGGAGTGCCCGAGGAAGATATTTGCAGTCGGCCGCATGAGGCAGAATACGACCGCTCATGCGAGGGTGAGCCCAGCTCTCGTGGCGGCCCTCTCCCGAACAGCGGATGCGGCGAATTTCGGGATCCTTGATGCTGTGGCAAGGAACGACGAGCCGGTCAAGTAGCTCTATTTGAATAAATGACATTAGAGGCTATTCGAAACCACTTTTCGAGCTCTTTTTCTTGAAATTTGGAGCCTTGATCTCGAAATCTTAAGCGCTGTCGGCTTTGTGGAGCTGGGTGGAGCGCCAAGGAGCGGCCGCCAAATGAGGAAATCCCTGACATCACCCAACCATACAAACGCGTCGCGAGTCGCGCTCAACCTTTTTCAATTCAACCATGGACATCGCTGCCGTCCTGCAGATAATTGTGCTCCTTCTCGTCAGCACAGCTCGACCCTCAGCCATCAGCAACATCTCCACCATCCTTTCTGCAGTAGAAAAAATGCTGCCGCAACCATTCTGAAACCAATGTCCTCACTCTTGCAGCAGCGCAGCTCGCAATTTCCATGCTGCTACCAAATATAGACCCACCACGACCACAACAACGAGTAGAGGCTGCCGAAAACAGGACTGTGTTGTGTCTCGGCCCGAAGCGGCTGATGCGCGTCCGGCCGCGGCGTGGAGGGATTGATCACAGTGGAGAGCCAGTGACCACGGCTATGATTTTCACGCTGGTGAGCTTGAGGGGTGTTAAACATGATGATAAGTCGAGAGGCGCGCCCAGCGCCCGACCACTTTTTTAGGCGAAGCCGTAGCGACGTAGTATGTACACAGTCGGGGATAGCTGCCCCACCGCCCCACCACCCCACTTGAAATATACCACTTGAAATTTGAAATTTGAAAGTGGTTTCGAATAGTCTCTATTGAAGCATGCGGAAACCTAAAATAGACAAGTCGACCAAAAAAAAATGAACCCTATCTTTTTGAATGCGAATGAATAATAAGCATCGGAATCCGCGGCGGCGGACGTTGTGCACACATACCGCACATGTGCTCCCGCAGCGCCATCGCAGCGGGATGTGGGTGGGAAGAACGCGAAAAAATTGTGTGGTTGAATTTCACTGCCACCTGTCAATCGAAATCACCGATGCCCAATTTGGAACCCCATTCTATAATTGGCCGGCGATGTCAATCACCGCGCTCTGTAGTATTGTCTAATTGCGACAATGTAATTGCATGTAAATTCACACACACAGCACATCAGAAGCACACAGGGTAGCCTCTTGGATTTCTCGACTTCGCGCGAGCGGGACTACTACGCATCTCTCTTACATGTTCTCTTGCTGTTAGCCCAAGTCCCTCAGTTTTGTATATATGTGTACCTACGGCAGGCAACCCCATTCCGTGGCCTGCTCGGCTCCAGACGCTGCGTACTGTGTGGCCGCCGCCGAAACCTTTCTTGGATTTTTTGGAGTTCGCGCGAGCGGGGGTACGCGTACATGCTCTCCCCCGCTAGCTCTTCATCCCACCACCGTGTTCCTGAGCCATCAATGTCCTGAGCAGCGCGCGCCACCATTTTGATTGAAATTTTGAGGTTGCGCATTGGGGTGAGTTCGTTGTCTTCTAGTAACCCCTTAATTCATTCAAGTCCCTCAGCTTTCTGCGCGCGCCCCCGCGCCAGCCTCACGCCATCACCGACGCCGCCCCCGACTTCTGGCACCCTCGTGGGCAGGGTTACACGCCCATCAGCACATCAAGTCGGGCCCACCGGCGGTTCAATTTGACGCTCCATCGCCGAAGTTTTGAGTTGATTTCTGGTTTTCCCGGGAGAAGGGCTTGCGCGTCTGTTATATGCTCGTTCTGATCCATTTTTATATTCAGATACCAGCCCCATTCTCGTAGTTCACGCTTCTTCTTCAACCATCTCGGGGATTTCGGGGTGAGTGCTTTGTGTTGCAATTTTTGAGTTTTCGCTGACTTTTCGCCAGATCTTTTGACTTTGAATTTCTAAATGTAATCGTAATAACGCTAACGGTACTTATTGGTTTTTTCGTATATTTCCACGGTTCTAAGGATTTCGGGCTAGAATGTAGTTCCTTGTTTCCAACCTTACGACTCGCCTTTTCTGCCTATTCTCCACTTTTGACTCTGGAATTCTGCGTACAGGCCCATTGCCGGTGCGTTTTAAGTCCCTCTATTAACTTGCGTTTTCAGCCACGCCCTGCGTATTCCGACTTTGCTTACGATCCGACTGGCCTACTCCTGTCATCGTCGAGGTTTTTTGAGTTTGATCAGGGTTGAGCGCCTGTTGTATGTACTGCTGCATCTTATATTCTGATACTAACCCACCTTCCCGCACTCGCGTCTCTTTTTCAACCCTCTCGGGGATCACGGTGAGCACTTTTTTTGTCGACTTTTCCATCTGCACTTGATTTTCTCATTACGGGGATTTCGGGCGTCGATTCTAACCCTAATTGAAACGATACGTCTTGCTTTTCTTGCGTATTCCTTACGATTCAGAATCTGCTGACTCGCGCTTTCAGCCACGCCCTGTGTGTTCAGCCTCGCTTATGATCGGACTCGCCGACCCGCACCGATTGGAGATGTATCGGGACTCACCTAGATACATCGTAGATAATCCTGGTTTTTTATTCCGATTCCCCTAATTCGATGGCTGCCTACCTTCCGGCCGGGGAGACTATCGGAAAAATATATAAATAGCGTACTCGTGTTCCAAATTTGGAAAACTATTATGGCAAGGTGGTAAATCGTTAAATCTTAAGTTGGCGCAACAGCACGCAAACGGTAGAGTAAGGCCGGGGGAGTGGTATAGCAGGCAGAAGGAGGGGAGGAAAGTTGAAGCGCCAAATCGAGGTGAACGTTCAAGCCAGTTCGGGACTAGAACGAAACCCGAAGAAAAATATATTATATTCATGGGAAAATGAAACAGTGCTCTGCTCGTTGACGCCGCTAATAATGACGAAACAAGCCGAGGCCCAGACACTTATTGGTCGCCATTGCAATGAAGAACACCAGCGCGTCCGACTCCAACCCACCGCCTTCCCATTTGCGCTTGCGTTCCTATTGTTTCTGGCGATCTCGGCCGCGGGTTTGCCGGCAGACAGCAGCGCGGGTACGTTCGGGGTGGATGATTTCGATGTGGATAGGCGAGTGAATGAATGAATGAATTAATGGAAATGGGGACGCACCGCCGCGGCCGCGTTTGACAGCCTCCTTGTTCGTGCGGTACTCGATGCCGTTCTGCTCGAATGCGTATTCTTGGAGCGCGCCTGCGAGGGGAACTGGGGCCTGGCGAGGTAGGTTAACATTCATCGAAATAACAGGGAATGGTGAAAAAAAAGCAGAATGTAGAGTTATAAAAAGACACTCACATGCTTGAGATTCGGCACCGCAACATTCAGCAAATTCTGCAGCTTGCGTGCGACGCCGAGATATTCGACGACGTGCTCGGCCTGCGTGCAGAAACGGCGGTAGATGGCGAGCGCTTCCGTGGCGTCGGTGTGCGGCATTTCAACGTAGTGCTCGAGGAGATTCATTACGCCTGAAAAAGTTGTTAGCAGTGAAGAGTAAATCAGAACGCCGGATCCACCCTCGTTTCCGGCCTGGAACGGAATATGCAAATACTTGACGAGCATGCGGAGCGCGGCGAGGGTGAGCGGGTCCTCGAGGTCGTGGAGGTAGAAGCGGCTCGAGCATACGGTGCACCGCAAGAGACCCTTCTCAACCGTCATCGAGCGCAGCTTGCGGCGCTGCAGCGGCGGGATCGAGCTGTTATTAAATTGTTACGCAGCAGGCTGCAAACGGTGCGCACCCGCCCATTGCTCACAGCCATCGTCGCGACTCGTCTTCAAGGCCCTGATCGTCTTGCATATCATGATTCGGGTGCTGGCAGTGGGAAGGACCGCGAGGCAATAGATCCAGGTTCGACTAGACTGGGATTCGAACTGGGGAGGAAATTGGTGTGTATATGAGGCTGAGGAAATGGATTCAATCGAGATATCGGCATGATTTAGCACAGCATCCAGTGGGAGGTAACAGCTGCGCAGAATCCGAATGGATCTACATAGGCCCAAAATAAGTCGCGAGAAAATACGGCGCCATCCATCGTAACGCGCAAAGTAACGTTGGGACAGGGAAGGAAGACTGGCGTTGAGGAACGACTCGATGGTGCGGTCATTGAGGTCGACTTTAGTAAAGAATTAGTATCTTCTTGATAAGAACCAGTCCTTGTAGACGAGACCGCACTGGGCGATGATACGCTTTTCGAGGATGGAATCGGTACGAACCTCTCCTAGAACTACGATTTTTTGGGGGGATTTCGGGCGATGCCGCGGCAAGGAGCGCCTGGCACAGCGGCGGTGTCTTCTGGATAAAGACGATGGTGCATCATGATCACCTATCTAAGGCTCCAACCGTTTCCGTTTTAAAACGGTTTCAAACGGTTTAAACCGTTTTTATTTTCGTTTTGTTTGAAGACCGGTCCAAACGGTTTATAAACCGTTTGAAAACGATTTAAAGGGTTACATGTTGTGCTTCAGGAATGGCACATTAAAGTCCTTGCTAGACAATGTATGTATGGATGATGTTGCCAATGTGGAACTTGAAACTGTACCGGGGGAGCTGGAACAATTTTTAGATGAACACATATGGGTGCTGGGCCTTGGTGGAGCCTGTTGACATGGTGGAAGTCGCTGGTCAGTACCAGAGAGATGGTGTGGAGACTCGGGTCAACTCTTTCCCTCGTAGGAATTTGAACACCAACATGGTTTCCCGATCGTCTCAACGATGGCTCGGTTCGTCCTGGCCATTTCTGGGAGCAGTGTCTCTGTCGAGGATCTATTTTTAGAATTACATCATATTTGCCATGAAGCGCGACGATCATTGAAAGCGGAGATTATAATGGAGGCGATGCTTACCAAGGTGTAGATAACGAACGGGTTCTTCAAGTGCGGCAGCAACCACTAATTAATTACTTCACTCGTGTTTCGATGGCCTGCAAAAAATACCATTTAAAACGGTTTTAAACGGTTTTAAACAGTTTAAATACCGTTTCGTTTGATTTGCCCAGATCTTCAAACGAAAACTAAATGATTGGAGCCTTACACCTATCCCAGCATATTCCGAGTCGTTCAACCACCCGCCGAGCTGTGCGCTTTAACTCTTATCGGTTATTTTTTCACTACCAAAGGCTTCACTTACAACTTGTCTTGAAAGTGCTGGCCCGCCAGGATCGTCCGAGTTGTGTGTAGAACTTGGGCGTGGCCCGGTGATTTCGGATCAGGCTGCTAGATTAGCCGCAGTTATCCGGCTGGCATCAATCCCGAACTCCCTCCTCCTTGCTTCGACCACCCTTACTTCGTTCTTTCAGCCCCGTTCTGACTCGATTTCGAGGCTCCACCATCGAGGTGGCGAGTTTCCCCACAGCGCAGCGCGCCACTCAGCCGCATACGCATTGCAGGCACGAATCCGTTCCTCGCGCTGCGTGTGTGGCTGATATCCCAGGACATCGCGAAGTAGCAGACAGCGGAGCTCGGTGTTTGACCTCAGCTCAAGTTCCTCCAGGCTCCTCCGCGTCGCGCCTTCCACTACCCACCTTCTTCGACTTGGGCCCCAATTGACTATGGAAATACAAATGTGCTCACTGTCTATTCGTGCTAAACTCGTTGTAGACTATGCCCGTCGCCTCGGTGCAAATCCTCCCAATACGCCCACCGCGTCCACGTGCGCGCCGACCGAGTTGGGTAATAGTACCACTGCGACTCGCTCGCGTATCCGCGTTCCCTCCAACGGCACCTCCTTCGTCGCACACCGTCCGTGCCGTCCGTGCCGTCAGTGCCTTCGTTGGGCTCGGGGCGTCTGTGCGCTCGAGCTTGCCGGGCAGCGTCTGCATCCAGCATGCGGTCGTCCGCTGCGTCTGCATTCCGAGCCGTGACGTCTGCATCCAGCATGTCCACCCCATCCACCTCCTAGCCCTCCTCACTGGCGTCACCCGCGCCCACGTCACGCGCCTCTCAAAGCCGCCGCGCGAATTGCGACGTGGGGGAGTCCGCGTCTGTGGACGACGAGCACATAGCGTGCGCTGCCGCCGAGGACGGCGTGCCGCATGGCTGCGTTCGTATGCGCGCTGCGCATCATCGTCGTACTCGACGCTGTGCGAAGCAGGGCCTGCACACAGCAATCTCGCGCGCGCGCTGCTGGGTGAGGTGCGAGGAGGCTCTGCGGTGTGCCGCCATAGAGCGCCAATCTGCAGTCCACGTCTCCAGCGCCCAGGCCGCGCTCAGACGTCCCGCTGCGCCGAGCCCCAGTAACCCCCGAGTACTTCCTTCAGAATCTTACCGACTTCCACGCCGCACTCTCCCACTTTTACTCCGCTGCTTTGCTGGTTTGCCACCTCTGCTCGTCGTCTCCGGAGTCAGCGCATCGCTGCTCTACATCCCTGCGACTCCTACTCGGGTATACATATCCTACATATCCTACTCCCTGCGCCTCAGCTGGTCAATTGCATGTCAGCTCAGGACGCGTCGCAGTCCATTTACGATGCTCATACACAATGCCTAGACTTCGACTTCCATGATTTCTCGCCGGCCTTGTGAGCTCGCGCTTCGCGCCCACGCCCACGACGCATCTGTGCGAGTCTGCGATACGCGGGCAACAAGCGTAGTTGCGTAGCGGCACCGAGTCGCCATAAGTGTGGGCGCGCAGTCGAGGGCACGCTCCAGCCCGCGATATGGACGATCGTCCGCCGCGCGCCTTCGCCACCTCGCCCCGTCGATCAGAGCGGTATGGATGGACGTCGCGCACAGCCCTCTCATCTGCGCGCGCGGGCTGGGTCCTCGCGTGTCGTCCTCGCGCAGGATGCTGGCTCGTTCGCGAGGAGCTGTTCGCCGTCAGCGATTGCTACTCCTTGACGTACCTGCTCGCCGTCCTGCCCCTTATTGCAGCCATTCTCCCAGCGAGAAGCGGGCCCCTGAAGCGGCGCCCGCGTGAACGCGGAATCCTAGCGTCTTGCTTTCAGCAACCCGTGCGTGTCGCGTCCGCGTCCGTATGTGTGCACCTGGAGAAGAATCGCCACGCTTAGTATATCGAATCGAAGAACAACTAGGCTATCCCATACTTCTATGTATATCCCTTCCGGTGTCTTCCGTGTTCGCTGATTCGCCTGTTCTACAGATCCAGCAAGCGCGAATACACGCGTTGGAGGCGTGTACGTATACGCCGCACATATCTCCAGCGCCTCACCACTGGTCGTACCACGTCCCCCGCTCGGCGCAGGACTGCGTCCCAACGCATCCTGGGGCACTCGGAGGCCCCGGATAAGCTGCAGTGAACCTCTTTACATTCTCGGCGGGGATTTGGGGAAGGGTGATCAGCCAGTTGCGGGAGGCCGGGACCCGCGAAAGACATTCCGCGTGGGCGCTTATCGGGCGCCTAACTTTCGTCCGCAGCGGCTTCTCGCACGTTGCCTTCCATCGCTCCTATATATCTTCCAGGGACGTGGAGGGACCCCCCACACGTCGTCCGGAGCAGCCGAGTGCGTTACCTTTGTACTCCTCATGGCCGTCACCACCATCTACAGCTGTACGTCGCCTTCCTTACCTTACCTCCCCTCTAACCCAATCGCGTTGTCCTATCCGCAGACTGGGAAATCAGCATGCAGGTGCGTCTCTCCCTTCCTCCTTCCTGCTCATCGCGAACTAACGTCCTTTGCCCGCAGGAATCCGGCGGCCCGAGATGGCTGTGTTCGGCGATCTGTTTTAAGGGGATGGAGACGGAAACGGAGGGAAGCGGGCGGTAGAAAAAATGCAGCGCCGCTTGCCTGGAAGACATATCACATCAGTATAAGCAGGGTCTCATTTTATGTCCGCTTCCAAGTGTAGAAGTGTTTTTAAAATAATGCGACTTTACAAGCGTACAGTACATGAAATGGAAGACGATAGCTGCATGCGCGGTATGGAAAATACATGCTGTTTAGCGGGAATTCCCTCACCCTGTGTAGCACTTGGTCCACTCCTTGCCGTGGTGGAAAGTGGAGGTATCGAACTGTATTATTTCTTTACCACCTATTGCAAGAAGATAGGGCAGAGGAAGGCGGGATATCAAGTGGCGAGGGAGCCAAAGAAGGTGTTCGTTGTTGGGACCACACAGCCAGACGTTGCCACTACTCACCACAACCCTGTCCAAGGAAGGTGACAAGTAAGGTTTTCCAGGATACAGAAGCTGTATAGGGTATTTTTGTGATTCTTTTTCTATCATACAAGTGAGAAGTAGCCCAAAGTAAAAGGGGGAGAAGAATAACCTTCAGACTTGGCCTCAATGTCCCAAAGGCGGACTATGCCGTCATGGGCGCCTGATACAATATGGTTGCTAGCTGGGGAGAAGGCAACAGAGGACACCCAGTCACTCTCAAGCGGCTGGCCAAGCGACTGTAGCGTCTTTGCATCCCAGAGACGGAGCATGCAGTCGCTGGAGACCGACATGATACGACTTCCATCGAGGGAGAAGGCAACAGACAAGACCCCGGCTCCATGGCCACGGAGGGGTTCGCCGAGCGGCTGCAGTGTCTCTGCATCCCAGATGCGGAGTGTCTGGTCCAGGGAGCCCGAGACAATGCGACTTCCATCGGGGGAGAAGGTAACAGACAAGACCCAACCTTCATGGCCACGGAGCGGCTTCCCGAGCGGCTGTAGTGTCTTTGCATCCCAGAGACGGAGTGTCCACTTGCTGGAGGCCGACACGATGCGACTTCCATCAGGGGAAAATGCAACACACCATACATTGTCATTGTGACCACAGAGCGGCTTGCCGAGTGGCTGCTGTGTCTCCGCGTCCCAGATGCGGAGTGTACCGTCGTCGGAGCATGATACGATGTGACTGCTGTTAGGAGAGAAGGCGACTGTCCAGATCCCATCTCGGTGGCCACGGAGCGGCTCGCCGAGCGGCTCCCGTGTCTCTGCATCCCAGACACGGAGTGTGCGATCCTGGGAGCCTGACACAATATGACTGCCATGAGGGGAGAATGCAACAGACCACACCTGGCCATTGTGGCCACGGAGCGGCTCGCCGAGTGACTGTAGTGTCTTTGCATCCCAGATGTGGAGTGTGTAGTTGTCGGAGCCCGAGACGATGCGGCTGCCATCAGGGGAGAAGGCAACAGCGATGATCCTGCCTGTTGTAATATTTTCCTCCGACTCATGTTCCCAAGAATAAACAGCACCCGCAGTGACCTTTACAATTCCGCCAAATAGCTGTGAATATTGTCTCCGTACTAGTGACTTTTCGGGTGCCATTGCCAATGCCGACAAATAGATATGCGGTGCAGCCTCCATAATCGGAGTCATGAAGAACTGAATGAATGAAAGATAATCCTCGGTCAGGTTCCGTAAGTCGTCAGCCACCTTCTAAATCCAGTGAGTTGGTTGAAATGATATAAACACGATGCGAGAGTTAACTCACTGGGATGCTCTTCAACACAGTGTTTAGTATGTCTGCCGGACGAAAGGCTGACCTTGACTTCGTCGACTTGGCCCATGAGATACTCGCAACTTCCAGCCAAAACAGGAAGTGATTCTGCAAGAATTGGAGAAGTTCCTCCTGAATTGAAGCTTCGTATTTTGTTTCTGTGAAATGGTCGGCCCAGAACTGGCTTGCATACGACAACTGCGGACTGATATATCTGTCCGCCAAAGCGGACAGATTCGGGACATCCGAGTTCTTGACATAAGAACTCTCGAGCCTGCAGATATTGAACTGAAGCTCATTTTTGAGGATATCAAAACATCTCAAAGTGAGAGTTTTCACATCAAGATGCCACGGCTGGCAGCCAGAGCGCTCTGGATCAGTTAGATAATCTCCAAAGGAGGCATGGAGTGTGCGAGCCACTTTGCCGGGACTCCACTGGATGACACAGGCCAAGGCACCTAGAATATGCCTCGATGCTCTGTCCTCCTGTAGATTGAAGAGGGCATCTATGATTTGGTCGGTCATGGGCACTTTGCCGAAGACAATAGCACCCAAAACTGCCTGAGCATCACCGGCAAAGTCAGGGTCATCCCAAGAGCCCGAGTCACAAAGTGCATCCTCAAACAATTGGTCAAGGTTGGAACCCGCCTTGGAATTGCGTTGCAAGATGAACTCGAGCTTGGTTTTAGGACCGTGACCTTCGAGAAATTTGGTAGCAGTTGATGCCCAAATGAAAAGACCTTCGGAATATTTTATCAGGATCTGGATGGCAGACTTGCCTGGCCATCCCGACTCCAGTTTGTGTCGATTTCGAATTTCTTCCATTCTGGATTGAATATAGAGCTCGATATCCGCAGTGATTGAGGTTTCAAGATGCATCTTGATTATCGAGGACTGGTCTCTGAAGTGGCCTGCAATGTCTGAATCCGGTCGACTGGTGATGAGGAAACGAAACACTGAGGGAAGTCCCTGGAATTCCTTTGCAAGCAGAGAGACCAGGCCTTTTCGCGACTCGGCATCACCGCATTCGTCCAGAGCATCCATAACAACTATGATGGGACCGCTGATATGCACTTGAGCAGCTTTCAGTGGTTCGAGCAACAGTTTTTTGAACTGTGTGTCAATCGTGGCTGTAGCTGCCTGCTGGTCTTGTTTCAAAGCCTCACAGATAGCTGCACGAATGTCCGGGTTTCGATCTGCAAGTTGATAGGCTATTGTGCGAATCACTCCGCTTGGACTACTTGTTGCATGGTGTCTGGTAAAAAACACGAATGCCCCAAGGCGCCCAAGGTCCCGGAAATACTCTGAGACTGTGGTGGATATTGTGCTCTTCCCAGAGCCTGCAACACCATAAAGCCAAAGAATGTTGCTGGAGTCGGAAGGTGTTGTAAGCCATTCGTGAATGAAGTCCAGAATGTCGACACGTGTTCCAGTTAAGCATTTTATGCGTAGGGCTGCATTCATATCAACAGGCTGAAGTGCTCTGAGCATTTCGGATTCCGCTGCAAGATCGTTAATTGGTGATTTCAACTACATGGGTGAATAAAAATATTGGCATACCCAAATGCAGGACATTTTCCTTAATTTGCAGGAGATTTTCCTCAATTGCGGCACATACAAAGGCCGTATGGATGCCCAAGCGACCATCAAACGACTGCTTGAGCTCGTTGAACGCCTTCGACAGATCATCAATGCGCTGGCGTGCACTGTCTGACAAAGCTTGCGACACAAGCCTCCCTGTTTCATACTGAGCGATGATGCACTGATGTCACGGAAAGTACGCACCTCTAAATCCCTTTCCAGTGTATTCCCGTATAAATATGGCGCACTCTACAGTCTGTTTGACGATGGCGAGACAGGTATCCTCCAGTCCCTTGATCTTCCTGGGAAGAGATTCAGTATCCTCGACAAAGGAGAACATTGTCTCCATCGTTTGCACGAGCTCGACAATCTTCTCGTCGGTCTCCTGTTGTTGCTTGACAGCCTATTTCCCCCTCAATATATATGAATAAAGCCTCGAAAGGGCTCACCTGGTACACAGATGTCAGCACCTTCCAAGCCACATTGGCATACGGATGGATCTGGAATGATTGCAATCAGAAGCAAAGCCAGATGATGAGGAAGTGGCTTACTGTGGCGAGTTTGTCTCCCACACGGACAATAATGTTGATTTTGGAGATTAAGACGCCCAGGCTGGACTCAATATCCCCAGCCTTCAATTGAACCGTAGCAATAGAGTCTACAGCTCCCATGATACTAGAGACCGCTGGAGAACTTTCAAGACCCTGTACATCTTTTTGCGCGGCAGTCAATTCAATTTTACCGCCCTCAACGCTACCAATAGCAGCGAGGCATACAGAAAGTGTACCCGCGTACTTGACCTTGGTGTCCTTTTTTGTCAGCTCGAGTGCTACAGCTAATAGTATAAACATCAGGACGTTGGCGTCAAGAGAAATTATTGTACTCACCTTTCTCCGACGTTCCCAGCGTGCCGCATCGCTTACGGAGACTCTCGATATCAATATCAACCACCGCCATGCAGAAATCATCCTTGAAAGGGATCCAAGTCTTATGGTATACATGAAACGAGAGCTTAGACGATAATTGATCGGACGATCTTGCATACTATGAGCACGAAAATGCGGAAATGATGTGCACTCACAGGGTGCAGACGTCGTTCCATTTGGGCACCAAGTCACGGTTGATCGTATGTGTCTTGTGCGCCCGCATACCGTCCATATCGATCGCCACATAAAGCTTCGGTTCCTTCTTATGCAACATGCCGGGTTCCCAGGAGAATCCATCGAGACTTTGAACTAGAAGGGAGAGTATCAGATCTGAGAGCATAAGAGGGCGGATTTCCTGACCAGTGAGGGAGTAGCTCTGCGACATGAGTGCGCTGTCAGACCCGGACACGCGGATTCATGCTCGGATGCAGACTAACTATGAAACTCCCAAGAATAGCTAGAGTCAATTACAGCATTCGAATCTGAAGTTTGACAGACCGTAGACGCTGCCACCGCATAAATTTCTGGACACGACCAACCTCAGTCGGTAAAAAAAAAAATTGCGGATAGTGCGAGCGTTAGCGCCAGCGCCGAGGGCCGCGTCCATAGAACGCAGCAACAATTAAATATAGCAATTAATACGATTCCCCGCTTTGACCACGGCATCTCGGCATCTATTCCCCACCACTCCACGTCGCCATGGCGCCACCGCCACTACACTATTGCTGTCAACGCCGCCGTCTCCACCACGTTACCGCCGTCCGCTCGCCACGACTGCACACGTCGCCCATCGCCGCCGCCACCGCCACTCCACATCACCAGACGATTCGTCGCCACGTGAAAGGTGCTCGACCTCGCGCGCGCGATGTACGCCAAGCAGACCGAGGACGGCCCGGACGAGGACGTCCAACTCAAGCTCGCCGACACGTACATCGTGCTCGGCGACGTCTCCCTCGAGACCGGTGTTTGTCTATTCTATCTTATTCTAATTTGATTGGTGCAGAAAAAATCGACCAGGCGAGCACGGCCTACGAGGCGGGGTTGGCGCCCAAGGGCGAGCTGCTCCCGCGCAGCTCGCGCCAGATCGCGGAGGTGCACAAGCTAAGCATGGTGTTCGATCTGACGTCGATCACGCATGCGGAACGCGCTGGAGAGCATCGAGTGCCGGCTGGCGGAGCTTGCGAGCCCTTCTACCTCGTCGGTCCCGCCCGATCCGAAAGGCAAGGGCAAAGGCAAGACGCGGCTCGTGCGCGACGACCTTGTCGGCAGCATGTCCGCCGCGCGGACCACGAAGGAATTTGCGGGGCTGAAGGAAGATTTGGTGCTCAAGATTGTTTCCTGTTAGTGCCACGGCTGACGAATGGGTGCAGATGGGAGAGCTTCAGACGCGGTCGGACGAGCCGAAGAAAAACGCGTCGGCGCTCGTCGCGCAGGTGCTCGCGGTCGCTGTACAGTGCCGCGCGTCAACAAGGAGATACCTTTGCGCGCGTTGAAGCCGCACTCATTCCGCAGGCGCGAATTCGCGCCTTGTGCAGTGTGTGCGGCTGGGTGGGCCCCGTAGGTCAAGCATACGCGGCCGTGCTCGTTCGAGAGCGTCAGCCGCGCTCGTATGTACAGTGAATGCGCGACAGGAAGGTACTCAGGCACAGGCAAGTATGCACCCCCTCCCCTTATCCAATCCGCTGACACTTTTTATAGTCTGCGCGTCCTGGTCGCAGGCTCCCGCCATCAATACGTCTTGCATTCCGCGCGCGAGGTCTTTTCGTGCGCGGAATTGACCTTGTGTAACCGTACGGACTCAGGATCGGATACGCGCGGGAATGCAGCCAGCATGCTCTCCTCATTTTCCCGCTCGCTCACTAGCCTCGCTCGTTGCAGCTTGAATGCGCGGCTGCGGTGTCGCTATCGGGCGTGCGCCGGGTGCGTGAATGATACGGGCCCGTGTGCACGGCGTTTGCACCTGTCATCCACGACTACGAGCCGCCGCGCACGAAGCCGACATTCCGGCATTCCGCGGCGGGTGCGACTTCGCACCTCGCGCAACTGTATGGCTGCGGTGTTGCTCTCGGGTGTGCGGTGGCTGCGGTGTCGCTCTCGGGCGTGCGGCGTCTTCTCGGATGCACATCTCTTAGAAGATGTACGTATGCACAGATGAATTAGGGATGCGAACCTGAGTTGTTTGTTGTATTCGGGTGAACTTGAGAGTTGAATGCAAGTGGATATCTTGGTCAAAGATGTAGCGACTGTCTGAGTTGAAGTTGAATATGAGTCGGACAGACCTTGTTAAACGTTGGTAAGAATGAATGGATTATTAGTTCGTTGAGTCAAGTTATCTGAAGCAGGTTAGTCCGAGATGAGACCAGTCAAGTATGGGACATACCTTGAACGTCGCGTGTGTAGAAGTGGCGAGAGTGCGAGTAAAATACAATGAAAAGTGGATGTAAACCACTAAAATCGAGGTGTTAAGTACCACCGCTGTGAAGGTGAGTTACCTGACCAGTTTTAATGCGACTTACCTCGTCAAGGGTGTTGATTGAAAGCGATTATACTCCAGATTGTAGATAGATCCAGTCGAATTGGTTCAAAGAACATGGATTATTAGATGCAACAAGAGTCGGGACTTGCCTTCAACGGCCGAAACTTGGTCGCGGAAATTTGATAGTGGATGGAGTTGAGTCTCTGGGATCTAGTCAGCAACAGATGTGTATTGGAGTAAGACACGTACCGAGGTTGAAGTGAGGCACGTACCAATACAAGGGTTTGATTCTTAGTGACGAAGTCACATCATGCCAAGGATCGAGCCAGTATTAGGTACGTCAACGGCGAGCAACGCATTAACATGAGAATCAACTTTGTTGGATATGAGTTGACGGTGGAAGTTGTATGGTGAGCTTAATTAATGGAGTCAGAGAAAGTTCAGCTACTGAAATGGGGATGACTCGGGCCGAAGAGGCGTCTTGTTCAGTGTAACATGTGAGGAGACGCGGGACATCGTTTTGCCGAGTCGGTGTTGGGTTCAATCTGCATTGAATAAATGAGGTTGAAGCATGCGGGAACTTTAAATAGGCAGTCAACCAAAAAAAATGAACCCTATCTTTATTTGAATGAGCATCGGGATCCGATGTAAAGTCACACACATAACTCATTAGAAGCACAAAGGGTAGCCTCTTGGATTTCTAGACTTCGCGCGAGCAGGATTCGCGTCAATTGAAAGTTCATTCTCTCATATCTTCTCTCGCTGTTAACCCGAGTCGTATATATGTGTACCTACGGCACTCAGCCCCATTCCGTCGCCCAGAAGCTCCAACCTTCCGGGCACCCGTGGTGTCCCCGAAATTTTTATTGCAGCTCTGGTGTTCCCGCCAACCAGGCTACCGTCTCATGTGAGTGCAATGTCATATACAATCCGACATTTGATCTATCATTAAACCCATCCCTCAGGTTCACATCCATGCTCTTCCCATGCCTCCGTTACTGCGTGCTGTGGCCTTGGACCCGTCGCTGAAACCTTTCTTGACTTTTAATTTCGCCTACATGCTCTTGAAGCGCACCTCCGCCAACGACTCATCCCGCCACCGTGTCCCTGCGTCATCAACGTCCTGAGCAGTGCGCGCCGCCATTTTGATTGGAGTTTTGAGATTGTGCATTGGGGTGAGTTCGTTGTCTTCTAGTAATATCTTAATTCATCCAAGTTCCTCGGCTTTCTGCGCGCGCCCGCCGCGCCAACTTCACGGCATCGCCGACGTTCTGGCGTCCTCGCGAGCAGGGTTACACGCCAATGAGCGCATCAAGTCGGCCCGCCGCGGTTTAATTTGACGCGTTGACCTTTGGTTTTCCCGGGAGAAGGGTTTGCGCGTCTGTTGGATGTTCTTTTCTGATGCATCTCATATTCCTATTCTCGTAGTTCGCCTCTTCTTCAACCATCTCGGGGATCTCGGGTGAGTGCTTTGTGTTGAAGTTTTCGCTAACTTTCCGCCAGATGTTTTGACGTCGAATTTCTAACTGTAATCGTAGCCCCATAACACACTAAGGGCGCGTATTGGTGTATTCCCAAGGTTCTAAGCCTAAAACTACAGTACAGGCAAACTACGGGATTTCAAGCCAGAACATAGTTCCTAATTTCCAACGATACGCCCTTTTTTCTGCCTATTTCTTGACTTCTGACTATGGAATTCTGTGTACAAGTCCGGTGCGTTTTAACGCCCCCCCCCCCCCCCCCCATTATTTAGAATTTACTGGCTTGCGCTCGCCGCTTTCAGCCACCCATTTCGACTTCGCTTACAATTCGACTGGCCTACTCCCGCCATCGTCGAGGTTTTTAGTTTGAGCAGGGTTGCGTTCTTGTATGTACTGCTGCATTTTATATTCCGATACTAACCCCACTCTCGTAGCTCGCGTGTCTTTTTCAACCATCTTGGGGATCTCAATGAGTTTTTTGTCGACTTTGCGATCTGCGCCGATTTTGTTGCGAATGTTGAAATTGAAATTGTAGCACTAATTATGGCCATAGTTCATTTCAGCGGTATGTCCTCGATTCTACCATGAGTGTTTTTGTCGACTTTGCGATCTGCGCCGACTTTGGCAGATGTTGAAATTAATTGTAGCACTATTTACACACGTATTGATTCTACCACCAGAGTAAAGGCCGAAACCCGGTGCGGAGTCGAGTTTTAGCCTGGGTTTTTCTGCCTATTTTTCCACTGAATTTTGCGGACAGGTCCATTTACGGTACCATATGATTCAAATTATTAACGCGGAATTTCCAGCCATTCTCTGCGTGTTTCAACCTCGCTTATGACGGAGGAACTATTAGCAAAAAAAATTAAATAGCGAATTCGGGTTCAAAATTCGGAAGCCTTTTATGCCAAGGTGGTAAAATGCTAAATCGTTTGGCGCAACAGCACGCAAACGGTAGAGGAGGGCCGGGGAGTGGTATATCAGTCAGAGAAGGAGGGGAGGCAAGCTGACGCACCGAATCGAATTGAACGTGCTTGCGGTCTCGGCTGTGGCTTTATCGGCGCGGACATAGGCGGGGCGGATGGTGCGTGGATAAGTGTGTTGACTTTGGGAGGATTGAATACGCACCAGCCCGCGTTAAATTTAACGGGCTCGACGTTCGCTCGACGATGATACCTCGTTTAGATATTGAATCATCACAACCCTGGGGCATACCCAAGTTGGAAATCGATCCTAGAGCGAAGCGCAGCGCGGCCGCTTATATTGTCTTCCGATACACACACACCTGAAACCCGCTGTAAACTTGGATCGCCCGCAACCCGCCATCATTCATCGACCAGCCGAAGGACCCCGCCAGCGGCATGCACTTTGGCAACTCAGAAGCGCATGTCGGCGACGTCGATTGCACTTCAATAGACAAGTGGGTGAACGGGGCATCAGCGAGCGTTTTATGAGGCGGCCAGGTGAGATGGATATTCCGTAGATGTCGGTGACTCGGAGCTTCACGATAAGTGGGTTGCTGGAACGAAGGTGGGGCAGGATCCGGCCGGCATGTCGCTCCGTAATACGACACTAGGTCCAGGTTCCGGAGCCCCGTACTGTTATACTGTAGATCGGTAGGGTCAGACTCTGTACTTCACTGATGAGTCTATGCATGCGGGGTAGAGACGAAAACTCGAAAACTGACTGAACAGGCGGCTCGAATCTGCATCAAATCGATAATGGTGCAATCTGTCGCCGGTACGGCTTAGATAATTTTCCAAGGCGGTGCGTTCTTCTGGGTACATCCCACGCACTGCCAAGAGCCACGAAAAAACAGGAATGGTGTCAAGGTATAAAATGTCCTTGAAAATTTTGATGGGGTGCTGGAAATGGGAAGGACCGCGAAGCAAAGATCCAGGTTCAACGTGTGGAAGCGGGGAGGAAATTAGTATGCGGCTGAGGAAATGGATTTAATGGAGAGATCGGCCTAAGGGAAAGGATGATTCAGCACAGCGTCCAGTGGGAGCTGCGCAGATCTGCAGAATCAGAAAGGATATATGCGCAAAATGAGTTGTGAGAAAAGGGGGATTGAGAGAAAATACGGCGCCATCCATCGCAACGAGGTCTTCACTTGGGAAAATGGACCCAACTTACGAAGGATTTTATTCAAGAATTGAACCTCCCGACCACGGCGACCCGGAGACAGGCTGAACGAGCGAATGAAGGTTGGGCCAGGGAGGTAAGACTTTCCTACGGCTTCGAGGAACAACTCGATGGTGCGGTCGTCCGATCTTCTTGGAGGTTAACGATGGTGAGGTCAGCCTCGGCAAAGAATCGGTAGGAGCCAGTTCTTGCCGCACCCGGCGATGATGCGCTTTTCAAGAATGAAATCGGTATGTATTAGTAACTTCGCTTACAACTTGTTATGAACTGGCTCGCCAGGATCCTCTGAGAAGTTGGTGAAGAGTCTGCAGAAGTGGTTTGGGCGTAGGCTGCTACTTAGAAGTGCAAAGCAAGCAAACTTGATCGCTTATGTGTTTTGCGGATTCGCTGGGAATCGGACCGTTTATGTTCTGCATCGCTCGCACACGGGGCTGAAGGATGTGGGAACTGATAAAGGTTTGGGCAAAAGCCCTGTAGGGTCCTCCGACGAAAGCTTGAACATCCGGGAGTGGTGGGATCCAATGAGTGCGATACCGCCACTCCAAGGTGTTCAAGCCTTGCAAGGGGAAAGGGGACAATGCAAAGATGACTAAATGAGGATGTGGGTGGGCCAAAGAAACGGACAGATAAGGGCCAGAGACGCCCGTGCCTGCGAGATGAGAGCGAACGCTAAGAATAGTGTTCGCTCCATTGAGACACAAACCCTATTCTATGGCTCCGATCGTGCCTAAGCTTTATCCAGCTGCCCTTGGCCGTCCCCACCCCGGACATGTCGTCTAACCACTGCGCAAAGTGACCACAGTAATTCATAACACATTCTGCTAGTAGTGTGTTGCTACAACATCGCCATTTCCAGTGTCTGTAACAAGATATGCTTTGAAATCACCAGGAAACAGTATAATACATAATATTATACGCGCCGATGGTAGCCTGGAGGGCCACACCCTCATGTAACTACCTAAAGCGTCAAGAAACGTAAGTTCTTCCGGAAAGGGAAAGGTCACGTGACATGTCCGGGGTGGGGACGGGCTGCGCTAGCTACGGGCTGCGCTAGCTGCTTTATCCACTCTCCCAACTCTGGCCTTGCTCGAGCTCCTCCGCGTCGTTACGTCGCCCTCGCGCCTTCCACCACCCGCCCTCAAGCAGCGCTCTGCGCGATGATTGCTATGCAAATACAAAGTGCGCCCCGAGGCATTCGTGCTAAACTCGTTGTAGACTGTGATGAAGAATGCGGTTCCGCCTACACATCATAGGTCCACATTCCCACCTCCTATCCTAGTCCCCGTAATCCCATTAACTCGCCTCGGTGCAATCCTCACAATACGCGCACCGCATCCCCGAGCCTGTGTACGCCGCCGGGTAATACCAGTCATAAGTACCACCGCGACTCGTTCGCGTGCCCGCTCTCGCCGCCGCTCATCCCGCGCCCGCTCTCCTCCAACGGCACCTCCTGCGTGCGCACACCCTCCGTGACTTCCGTGCTGTCGGTGCGTTCTGCGTCGTCTGTGCGCTCGAGTTTGTTGGCAGCGGATCGCATGCTGGATGCGGCCCGCTGCGTCTGCCTTCCGACCCCGCGGCGTCTGCATGCATCCACCATGCGGTCCGCCTCATCCACCTCCCCGCGCCTCCCGCGCCGCCCTCCTCGCCAGTGTCACCCGCATCGCGCGCCCTTCCCTGTCGCCGTCCCGCTCTCCCTCTGCGTCCGTGCGGTCCTAGTCCTCGTCCGTTCGGTCCAGGGCTCATCCTCCTTTTCTCCGTGGCCCCACACTCCTCGTAGTGAGTGGTTGTTTCGCGACATTGTGCTGCCGGCGTGCTCAATGTTTCCAGGACTACGGCAATTCGCGAAAATGGGACGAGCCCTCTGTAGCGATATGCTGGGTCTTGCCTCGATGACCCGTGCAGGCGTGCCGCCGCAGAGATATACGCCGGAACGCGCTTCTCTCGCACCACTGCAGACGCTCTTCATCGCCGACCGCCCGACGCTGTACATCATCCAGGCGCCGTTATCGCTGGCCTTACGACGTCCCCGGAGCTCAAAGCGCCACTCGTCACAGGACTGAGTGGCAACCCATCTTAGGGCACTCGGGGGCCCCGGATAAGATGCGCGCAGTCCAGTTTCAGAGTTCCCAGCGTAGATTTTGGGAAGGGTGGTCGGCCAGCTGCGGGAGGAGGCCGGGAACCGCGAAAAATATTACGCCCGGGCGCTTAACGGGCGCCTAACTTTCGCCCGCGCCGGCTTCCCGCATATCGCCTTTCGCCGCGTCTATATCTCATCCGGGGACGCGGAGGGACTCCCCGCACATTATCCGGAGCAGCCGAATCAGAAATGCCGTTGCTATTGTACGTCGCACCGAAATACTATTCCCTTTGAGTGGTATCCTCATGGCCGTCACCACCATCTCCAAGACCTGGATCGAGGTCTTTGACTCGGGCCCGCGGAACATCGCCAAGCAGATCAAGGACCAGCGGATGGTGCGCGTCTTCCATCCATCTCACTTGCGACTCGTTTCTCACTTATTTCCTGTTTAGATTATGGCCGGACACCATGAGGGAAAGAGTGCAAGCGCGTCATCCCCACCGCCGTAGCGCTAGGGGCGCGATCCTCAAGCTACTGTCCGTCGCGGCGGATCTCATGGGCGCCATCGGCAGCGACGTTAGCATCCTTACCACCATCTACAGCTGTACGTTCTCATCCTTACCTCCCCTTCAATCTAATCTGACCGCGCTCTTCTATCCGCAGATTGGAAATCAGCATACGGGTGCATCTACCTCCTCTTCCTTCCTCTCCTCACGAATTAACGCCGTTTGCTCGCAGGAATCCGGCGGCCCGGAGATAGCTGCGTTCGGTAATCTGCGTTAAGGGGACGGGGAGGGAGGCGGAAACGGAGGGGAAAGGACCGGTGAAAATGCAGCGCCGGCTTGCCTGGAAGCTATATCATATCAGAATAAGCAGGGTCTCTCTCTTCATGTATGTTCGCTTCCAAATGTAAAAGTGTTTTTAAAATAATGCGATTTTACAAGCGTACAGTACATGTAGTGAAAGATGACAGTGCTACATGCATGGTATGGAATGCTACATATTGTTTAGCGGGAATTCCCTCATCCTGTATAGCACTTGGTCCACTCCTTGCCATGGTGGAAAGTGGAGTCATCGAACTGAATTATTTCTTGACCACCTATTGCAAGAAGATAGGGTAGAGGAAGGCGAGATTTCCAATCGGAAGGCAACCAAAGAAGGTGTTCTTTGTTAGGGCCACATAACCAGACGCCAGCATCATCCGGCACAACTTGAAGGCGTAAAGAAGATGAGAAGTAGGGTTTTCCAGGATGCAGAAGCTGTATAGGATATTTTTGCGATTCCTTTTCTACCATACAAGTCAGAAATATTAACCCAAAGCAAAAAGGTAAAAGAATAACCTTCAATTGTGGCCTCCACGTCCCAGATACGAAGCGTGCCGTCCCAGGAGCCAGACACGATTCGGCTGCCGTCAGGGGAGAAAGCAACAGCCACGACACTACGGTTGTGGCCACGTAGCCGCTTCCCGAGTGGCTTTAGCGTCTCTGCATCCCAGATGCAGAGCGTGCAGTCGCTGGAGGCCGACACAATGCGGCTGCCATCAGGGGAGAAAGCAACAGACACCACGCTGCCGTTGTGACCACGGAGTGGTTCGCCAAGCGACTGTAGGGTCTCTGCATCCCAGACGCGGAGTGTTTGGTCTTGGGAACCCGACAGGATGCGGCTGCCGTCAGCGGAGAAAGCAACAGAATAGACCCAGTCATTGTGGCCACGGAGCGGCTCGCCGAGAGGCTGAAATGTTTCTGCATCCCAGATGCGGAGCGTGCAGTCCTCCGAGCCTGACACGATGCGGCTGCCATCAGGGGAGAAGGCAACAGACCACACCACACTTGTGTGGCCACTGAGCGGCTCGCCGAGCGGCTTTACTGTCTCTGCATCCCAGATACGGAGCGTGAAGTCGCTGGAGGCCGACACAATGCAACTTCGGTCAGGGGAAAATGCAACAGAATACACCCCTTCACTGTGGCCACAGAGTGACTCGCCAAGTGACTGTAGTGTCTTTGCATCCCAGAGGCGGAGTGTGCAGTTGCTGGAGGCCGACATGATGCGGCTGCCATCGGGGGAGAAGGCAATAGACATGACTTGCTCTTCCTGGTCACGAAGCGGCTCACCAAGCGACTGCAGTGTTTCTGCATCCCAAATGCGAAGTGTGCAGTCGTTGGACGCCGACACAATACGCTGACCCTCAGGGGAGAAGGCAACAACCAAGATCCCGCCAATTGCAAGATTTTCCTCCTTTTTTCCCCAAGAATGAACAGCACCGGCACTGGGCTTTATGATCCTGCCGAATGACTGCAAATATTGTCTTCGTACTAGCGACTGTTCGGATGTCATTGCGAATGCCGACAAATAGATATGGGGTGCAGCCTCCATGATTGGAGTCTCGAAGAACCGAATGAATGAAAGGTAATCCTTTGTTAAATTCCTCAAGTCGTCACAAGCACCCTCCTGCAATCAGTGAGTTGAAATGATATAAACACAACATGGAAATTGACTCACTGGAATGCTCTTCAACACAGTATTTAGTACGCCCTTGGGACGAAAAGATGACCTCACCAACGTGGCTCGTAAGATGCTCACAACCTCCAGCCAAAACAGGAAGCGATTCTGCAAGAATTGGAGAAGTTCCTCCCGAATTGAAGCTTCATATTTTGTTTCCGTTAAATGGTCAGCCCAGAACTGGCTTGCATACAACAACTGAGGGCTGATATATTTGTCTGCTAAAGCAGAGAGGTTTGGAACATCGGAGTTCTTGACATAGGAGCTCTCGAGCCTGCAGATATTGAACTGAAGCTCCTTTTTGAGGATATCGAAACATCTCAAAGTGAGAGTTGTTGCATGAATATGCCATGGCTGGCTGCCAGAGCGCTGTGGGTCAGTAATATAATCGCCGAATGATGCGTGTAGCGTGCGAGCCACTTTGCCAGGACTCCACTGGATGACACAGCCCAAGATGTTCAAAATGTGCTTCGATGAGTTGTCGTCCTGGAGATTAAAGATTGCATCAATGAGAATGTCAGTCATGGGCACTTGGCCAAAGACAATAGCAGCCAAAACTGCCTGAGCATCAACAGCAAAGCTGGGGTCATCCCAAGGACCCGAAACACGAAGGGCATCCTCAAATAATTGGTCAAGGTTGAAACCTGCTGTGGGATTGTGCCTGAGTAGAAAGTCAAGTTTTTGCTTAGGGCGGTGACCATCCAGAAAGTTAGCGGCAGTCGAGGCCCAAATGAAAAGACCATCAGAGTAGTCTGTCAGGGTCGAAATGGCACTCCATCCTGGCCATCCATACTCCAGGTTGTATCGCTTTTGAATATGTTCCATCCTGAATCGAATGTAAAGCTCGATATCTGCAGTGGTGGATGTTTCGAGATGCATCTTGATTATTGAGGATTGTTTCTTGAAATCATTTGCGATGTCTGAATCCGGGCGACTGGTGATGAGGAAACGGAACACTGAGGGAAGTTTGTGGAATTCATCTGCAAGCAGCGATACCAGGCCTTTTCGCGACTCGGCATCACCACATTCATCCAAGGCATCTATAACAACTATAATTGGGCCGTTGATATGCGCTTGAGCAGCTTTCAGCGGTTCGAGCAACAATTTTTTGAACTGGGTATTGATCGTCGCTGTAGCCACATTCTTGTCACGTTTTATGGTGTTGTGGATCGCTGCCTGAATATTGGGATTGGATTTCGCGAGTTGATGAGCAAGTGTGCGAATGACTGTGCTTGGATGGCTCGCCACACGGTCATTTCTATCGAAAAAAATGAACGCCCCAAGGCGCTCAAGGTCGCGGAAGTATTCCGAGACAGTCGTCGATATCGTACTTTTCCCAGAGCCTGCGACACCGTACAGCCAAAGAATATTTTCTGAATTGGATGGTGTTGTCGTAAGCCATCCCTGAATGAAGTTCAAAATGTTGATGCGCGTTCCAGCCAAGCATAGTGTGCGCAGGGACGCATTCATGTCGACGGGCTTAAGCGTTCTGAGCGTGTCAGACTCGACTGCATCTCAAATCAGCCATCACAATTGGTGGGGAAATATAAATGTGCACATACCCAGTCTCTGGACATTTTCCTTGGTGTTTACAGATATAAACGCAGTATGAATGGCCAAGCGACTATCAAATGACTCCTTGAGTGCATTTAATGCCTTCAATAGATTGTCAATCTGCTGGGTTGTACTGTCCGAAAAAGCTTGTGACACGAGCCTCTCTGTTTCATCCTGAGCAATGGTGCAGCAATGCCATGAAAAGCACACACTTCCGAATCCCTTCCCAATATATTCCCGTATAAATACCGCGCACTCTACAGTCTGTTTGACGATGGCGAGACAGGTATTCTCCAGCCCCGCGATCTTCTCGGGAAGAGATTTGGTATCCTCAACAAAAGAGAATGTCGCCACCATCGTTTGAACAAGCTCGACTATTTTCTCGTCGGTCTCCTGTTGTTTCTTCACTGCCTACATATTTCCCTTCAGTATACATCAGCAAAGCCTCATAGTGGCTCACCTGGTACACGGACGTCAGCACTTTCCATGCAACATTGGCATACGGGTGGATCTGAAACAATTGTGGTTAGAAGCGAACCCATTATGAGGAGCCGTCTTACCTGCGCGAGGTTATCCCCCAGACTAACAATTATATTGATTTTGGAGATCAAGATGCTCAGGCTCGACTCGATATCCCCAGCCTTCGATTGAACATTGGCAATGGTGTCTGCAGCTCCCATGACACCAGAGACCACTGGAGATTTTCCAAGAACCTCTACATCCTTCTGCGCGCTAGTCACCTCAATTTTACCGCTCTCAACGATACTAATCGCAGCGAGACACACAGAGAGTGTACCCGCGTACTTGACCTTTGCGTCCTTTTTCGTCAGCTCAAGTGCCACAGCTAATATTATAAATATCAGGACGTGGCGTCGAGGGAAATTATTGTTCTCACTTTTTTCCGACGTTCCCAGCGTGCCGCACCGCTCCCGGAGAGCCCCCAACTCAATATCAACCGACGCGAGGCATTCGTCCTTGGAAATGAACCAAGTCTTATGGTATAGGCGGAGCGAAAGCCGAGACGATAGCCACTGATCGGCGGATCTTAGCTTTTCAAGCCATCTTCCATAGTGTTAAGCACAAAAAATGCATGAAACGAGCATGCTCACGGTGTGAGGACTCGGACGTCGTTCCACTTGGGCACCGACTCTCCGTTGATGGAATGCGTCCGGTACATCCGCTTCCCATCCAGGTCGATCTCCATATAAAGCTTCGGTTCCTTCTGCAAGAATCCGGGTTTCCACGAGAATCCATCGAGACTTTGAACTAGAAGAGGAGAGTATCAGCTGCTGTGACCAAAGAAACTGGATCCCTGACCAGTGAGGGAGTAGCTCTGCGACATGAGTGCTCTGTCAGACCGGACACGCAGAAGCACAAAACCACGAGGCTCCTAAGAATAGCTATACAGCATTTGATTTTGACCGAATGCAAGACACTGCATAACTTTCTGCGACACGATCAACCGTAAATGCTTTCGCTGATCATTGCGAAATGCTCGGACTCCGGAGGCAATCGACCACCGAATTGCAAGAGGCGCTGAACCTGCTTGACACAGCTGCGGTATTCGAATAATCTCTGGCGAAGCACGATGGTGTACTAAATCCTCAACTTTCGTTCAAGTCTTCGACTTCCTACCGTACGGTTTAGTTCGTATGGGTTTGCGAAGGACTTGTCAAGTCACTTACCTTGCACTTACCGCGGTCTTGGTAGAGACGTGGCAAGATTATTCCTCTTGTTGTTTCAGATCACGGCGCTTGGTTGAATCTCCACCGGCGCCGTTCCTGTTGCGACTCAGAGCAATACAAAGTAGTCGAAGACAAGTAAGAGTTCGCAAAAGAGTTGTTATGCATGTGATTTGGTGTTTGAAATCGGACCGGTTGCCGACGCATGGGGTCCATTGGCTCTGTTTAGCGAAGGCGTCCACTCGTCGCGGTTCCGAGTCGAGTTGGAGTCGAGCGATGTCAAGTCGCCGTAACTTCCCGTGCAATGTAGTTTGGGAAGCTTTCATTATCCATGCTAGGCCCCCATGATTTTAAACCAACCTTCATATCGGCGAATCGGCTTCGCGGTAAGTCCAAGCGGACTCCAAGGTTAGTCCTTTTTTTCTCATCTCTGGAGTCCAGTGACCGCCGGCCTGGTGGCAGCGTTTTCAGCGGCTGGCCAGTCCTGGAACTCTGACTCAAGTATAACATTTCTCTACTTCACTTACTCCATGGATCCAGATCATGTCGGAACCCTACGCGGCTAAATTTGCACATTTGCGATCTCCTTTTCACAGTAAATGTGATAGTGACTCTTCACCAACTCTCTTACTCCAACCACAATGGCATCGACAACCTATCTCACCCTCTCTAAGGAGGCATTGCTTCATGTCGTCGCACAAAAAGCTCCTTCTGGCGGTTCCGCATGTGCGACTATTCGTGGCAATATCGCTGGCTCTGGGCTATCAGGGGACCAGGACTCGGACATAAACATTCCCGAAGACGTGAGGCTATATGTCGACAACCTTCTATTCGACGTACCTCAGATAAAGCCTGGTGTAGGGTCTCAGCGACAAGTCTCCTGATCCATGACCTAGTTCGCCGGGGCCCACCTCTCTAAAAGGTAATGAGCAGGATATCGCTTTGGTTCTGGTTACTAACATGCACGCAGCAGGTCTGGTATCTGAACTTCGGACCAGCACTATCAAAGGGCACTTGCGTACATGGTCGTTGTCCTCGGGCATGAAATCATGCACTCCCTGGTCCGTACTGGTATTGAATTTACCCGATCTCGTTGTCACGGATATCTTTACCACCTCACCTCAAAGCCAACCGCGGTGTCCTAATCTGCCGCCTTGCTCCCCACCTCCCTTTCAACGTGGGAACCGTGGGCGAAGGGCGAAGCCAGGGATTGGTTTGAAGGAAATCTGACCGGCGGGTGCGGCATCGAAGCCGTGGACAAACACAACTCTCTCAGACACCAAGATTTGCCGTGCCTGAAAACTATATCCTCCAAGTAAGAGTTTGTCAACACACCACTCCTCAAGCTGATTTGTTGTTCGCAGCAAATTTTTCGGGTGTACGCGAGAGCGTCGGTTCAGGGGGCTTTCACATCTATTTGGTATCAATATATTCGGATTCACCCAAATTGTTTGCCAGCGTCGCGACGAAATTGTACCCTTTGTGGCATTGGGGTATTTATTTTTTAGGGATGTATTAATTGAGATGGTTATTGGCCCCTCCTGTATTTTTTTCTCACGTTGATTGGACGTGTAAATTGCGATCCCTGCAGTGTATTTTCTATCGCTCTGTTAACTCCTGCTCCTCGGGGACCATCGGTACGTTCTTCCACAGACAACTAACACCACTCGAAATTTGAAGCATGCATCGAATCGACTTGAGGACGATATTAGCCAAGGATCCCGCACAGAAAACAAGGTCAAAACTCGCAACGATGGTGAGCCGAGATACCCGAGAATCCGGATAGAATGGTACGAATTTGAGGTGTTAGTTGAATTCGGGTGAACTTGAGCATTGAATGCAAGTGGATATCTTGGTCAAGTATTCTGGTACGATATGAAATTAAGTAATTGAATATGAGTCGGACAGACCTTGTTGAACGTTGATAAGAACGAATTATTGGTTCATCGGGTCAAGTTATCCGAACCAGGTTAGTCCGAGATGAGACCAGTCAAGTATGGGACATACCTTGAACGTCACGTGTGTAGTTGGTTGAAGTAGCAAGAGTGCAAGTAAACTACAACGAAAGGTCGATGTAAACCATTAAAATCGAGGCTAAGATAAGAATTAATTTTGTCGGATATGGGTTGACACGGTCGAAGTTGTATGGTGAGCTTAATTATGTAAGTAATGCAGTTAAAGAAAGTTCAACTACTGAAATGGGGATGACTCGGGCCTGAATCGAAAAGGCATCTTGTGGAGTGTAACATGTGAGCAGACGGGGGCCATCTTCCACAGAGTCGGTGTTGGGTTCAATCTGCATTGAATAAATGACATTAGAGGCTATTCGAAACCACGTTTCGAGCTCTTTTTCTTGGAGACTTGATCTCGAAATCTTAATCGCTGTCGGCTTTGTGGAGCTGGGTGGAGCGCCAAGGAGCGGCCGCCAAATGAGGAAATCCCTGACCATACAAACGCGTCGCGAGTCGCGCTCAACCTTTTTCAATTCAACCATGGACATCGCTGCCGTCCTGCAGATAATTGTGCTCCTTCTCGTCAGCACAGCTCGACCCTCAGCCATCAGCAACATCTCCACCATCCTTTCTGCAGTAGAAAAAATGCTGCCGCAACCACTTCTGAAACCAATGTCCTCACTCTTGCGGCAGCGCAGCTCGCAATTTCCATGCTGTTACCAAATATAGACCCACCACGACCACAACAACGAGTAGAGGCTGCCGAAAACAGGACTGTGTTGTGTCTCGGCCCGAAGCGGCTGATGCGCGTCCAGCCGCGGCGTGGAGGGATTGATCACAGTGGAGAGCCAGTGTCCACGGCTATGATTTTCACGCTGGTGAGCTTGAGGGTGTTAAACATGATGATAAGTCGAGAGGCGCGCCCAGCGCCCGACCACTTTTTTAGGCGAAGCCGTAGTGACGTAGTATGTACACAGTCGGGGATAGCTGCCCCACCGCCCCACCACCCCACTTGAAATATACCACTTGAAATTTGAAATTTGAAAGTGGTTTCGAATAGTCTCTATTGAAGCATGCGGAAACCTAAAATAGACAAGTCGACCAAAAAAAAATGAACCCTATCTTTTTGAATGCGAATGAATAATAAGCATCGGAATCCGCGGCGGCGGACGTTGTGCACACATACCGCACATGTGCTCCCGCAGCGCCATCGCAGCGGGATGTGGGTGGGAAGAACGCGAAAAAATTGTGTGGTTGAATTTCACTGCCACCTGTCAATCGAAATCACCGATGCCCAATTTGGAACCCCATTCTATAATTGGCCGGCGATGTCAATCACCGCGCTCTGTAGTATTGTCTAATTGCGACAATGTAATTGCATGTAAATTCACACACACAGCACATCAGAAGCACACAGGGTAGCCTCTTGGATTTCTCGACTTCGCGCGAGCGGGACTACTACGCATCTCTCTTACATGTCCCCTTGCTGTTAGCCCAAGTCCCTCAGTTTTGTATATATGTGTACCTACGGCAGGCAACCCCATTCCGTGGCCTACTCGGCTCCAGACGCTGCGTACTGTGTGGCCGCCGCCGAAACCTTTCTTGGATTTTTTGGAGTTCGCGCGAGCGGGGGTACGCGTACATGCTCTCCCCCGCTAGCTCTTCATCCCACCACCGTGTTCCTGAGCCATCAATGTCCTGAGCAGCGCGCGCCACCATTTTGATTGAAATTTTGAGGTTGCGCATTGGGGTGAGTTCGTTGTCTTCTAGTAACCCCTTAATTCATTCAAGTCCCTCAGCTTTCTGCGCGCGCCCCCGCGCCAGCCTCACGCCATCACCGACGCCGCCCCCGACTTCTGGCGTTCTCACGAGCAGGATTACACGCCCATCAGCGCATCAAGTCGGGCCCGCCGCAGTTCAATTTGACGCGAAGTTTTGAATTGACTTTTGCCTTTCCCGGGAGAAGGGTTTGCGCGTTTGTTCTATGTTTGTTCTGATCCATCTTATATTCCGACACCAGTTCCATTCTCGTAGTTCGCGCCTCTTCTTCAACCATCTCGGGGATCTCGGGTGAGTGCTTTCAGTTTTCGCAAAATTTTCACTAGATCTTTTGACGTTGAATTTCTAATTGTAATCGTAGCCCTAATCACACGCTAACGGTACTTATTGTTTTTTCGTCTACTTAAGCCTAAAACTACAGGCAAATTATGGGGATTTCGGGCCAGAACGTAGTTCCCAATTTCCAACGGTACGCTTTTTTTTCTGCCTATTTCTCCATTTCTGACTCTAAAATTTTGCGTACAGGCCCATTTACAGTGTGTTTTAACCCCTCCAATTCAGAATCTACTCACTTGCGCTTTCAGCCACGCCCTGCGTGTTTCGACTTGGCTTACGATCCGACCGGCCTACTCCTGTCATCGTCGAGGTTTTTTGAGTTTGATCAGGGTTGAGCGCCTGTTGTATGTACTGCTGCATCTTATATTCCGATACTAACCCCACGCTCGTAGTTCGTGTCTCCTTTTCAACCATCTCGGGGATCTCGGTGAGTATTTTTGTCGACGTTGCGATCTGCACTGATGTCGAAGTTGATTTTCCCATTACGGGGATTTTGGGCGTCGATCCTAACCCTAATTGTAACCCTAATTGCAACGATATGTCTTGCTTTCTTGCGTATTCCTTATGATTCAGAATCGGGAAAAATAAAAATAGCGAATTCATGTCCAAATTTTCTTTTAAGCCAAGGTGGTAAATCGTTAAATCGTTAAATCGTCTGGCGCAACAGCACGCAAACGGTAGAGGAGGGCCAGGGGAGTGGTATATCAGCCAGAAGGAGGGAAGCAAGTTGACGCACCAAATCGAGGTGGTCGTTCAAGCCAGTTCGGGACTCGAGAAATATGTATTCAGGGCTGAATACAGCGCTCTACTATTTTCCGTTGAGTATTTTTGTCGACGTTGCGATCTGCACTGATGTCGAAGTTGATTTTCCCATTACGGGGATTTTGGGCGTCGATCCTAACCCTAATTGTAACCCTAATTGCAACGATATGTCTTGCTTTCTTGCGTATTCCTTATGATTCAGAATCGGGAAAAATAAAAATAGCGAATTCATGTCCAAATTTTCTTTTATGCCAAGGTGATAAAACGTTAAATCTTTTGGCGCAACACGAAAACGGTAGAGGAAGGCCGGGGGAGTGGTATATCAGTCAGAGAGGAGGGGAGGCAAGTTGACGCACCAAATCGAGGTGAACGTTCAAGCCAGATCGGGACTCGAGAAATATGTATTCAGGGCTGAATACAGCGCTCTACTATTTTCCGCCGTCAACGGGCGAACGGGCTGTGAATAGTAATAAAACAAGCCGAGGCTCATGCACCTATTCGCCGCAAGCGCAGCGAAGGCCACCAACGCGTTCGGCCCGGCCTCCCCATTTGCGTTTGCGTTCCCGTTGTTGCTTATGGTCTCGGCCGGGGGTTTGCCGGTAGACGGCAGCGCGGGGACAGGCGGGGTGGATGATTCGGCTTTTGGGAGAAGTGAGTTAGAACAAGTGAGTTAATGGAAGGAGACGCACCGCCGCGTCCACGTTTGACGGCCTCCTTATTCGTGCGGTATTCGATGCGGGGTCATCGAGGTATTCTTGGAGCGCGCGCTTGCGAGGGAGACTGGGGCCGAGGGAGAGATTAAAAAAACGGAGCGAGACATAAAATGTAGACACGCACATGCTTGAAATTCGGCACCGGGACATTCAGCTTGCGTGCGACGCCGATATTCGACGACCTGCTCGGTCTGCGTGCAAAAATGGCGAGTGCTTCGGTAGCGTCGGTGTGCGACATTTAAAAGTAGTGCTCGAGGAGATTTATTTCGCCTGCCGAGGGATTAGCAGTAGATACCAAAGCAGAATGCCGGACTCACCCTCGTTTCCGGCCTGGAACGGAATGAGCAGATCCTGGACGAACATGCGGAGCACGGCGAGGGTGAGCGTGTGTTCGAGGTCGTCGGCGAAGAGAGAATCGAGCATACGGTGCACCCCGCGCGTTTCGCGCGAGAGACCCTTCTCGACGGTCATCGAGTGCAGCTTGCGGCGCTGCAGCGGTGCCGGGGTCGAGCAGCTGCAGAATCGCTATTAAATCGTTAGGCTGCAGGCTGGAAATAGCGCGCACCCGCCCATTTCTCAATGCCCTCGTTGCGACTCGTCTTCAAGGCCGAATATCATGGTTCGGGTGCTGGAAATGGGAAGGACCGCGAGGCAAGAGATCCAGGTTCAACTTGTGATTCGAACTGGGAGAAAATTGGTATGCGCCAGAAGGAGAGGAGTCGATGGAGGGAGAGGCACAAGGGAAAGAATGGGGCAGCACAGCGTCGTGGGAGGTGACAGCTGCGCAGAATCAGAATGGATATAGGGACAAAATAAGTAGCCCGGGAGAAAATAGGAGAATTGAGAGAGAATACGGTAACGCGCAAATTAACGTTGGGACAGGGAGGGAAGTTTCTTACGGCGTACGGTGATTGAGGTCGACCTCAGCAAAGAATCGGTATCTGCCCGATGGGAGCCAGTTCCTACAGACGAGACCGCACCGGGCTTTTCGAGAATGAAATCGGTACGAAACTCTCTCAGAACTACGATTTTCTGGGGTAGATCTTCGGGATTTCGGATGCTGCCGCGGTAAGGCGAGCCTGGGGCCTCTTCTGGACAGATGATTGAGGACGATGGTGCATCACCTATCCCAGCGCTAGCATATTCGTATTCGTTCAACCACCCGGGTTGTGTGTTTTAAATCGTACTTGTTCACTACCAAAGGCTTCACTTACAGCTTTTCCTGAAAGTACTGGCCCGCGAGTTGTCTGTAGAACTTGAAGTGGATTGGGCGTGGCCCGGTGATTTCGGATCAGGCTGCTAGATTAGCCGCAGTTATCCGGTTGCCATCAGTCCCGAACTCCGCCTCCTCCCTCTTGCTCTTGCTTTGCTTCGACCACCCTTAGTGTTGCGCAGATCCAAAAACTTATATTCCATGGCCAGAAATAACATCGGCTCCATTGTTTCAGCCGTTCTGACTCGATTTCGAGGCTCCACCATCGAGGTGGTGAGTTGCCCCACAGCGCAGCGCGCCACTCAAGCCGCATACGCATTGCAGGCACGAATCCGCTCCTCGCGTTGCGTGTGCGGCTGGATATCGCAGCGAGTAGATTGAGGGACTCGGTGTCTTTGGCGCGAATACTCCTCCGGGTCGTTACGTCGCCCTCGCTCCTTCCACCACCCACCCTCAAGCAGCGCTCTTCGACCCAGACTTGGGCCCCAATCGATTATACAAATACAAATGTGCGCCCTGTGTCTCACTGTCCATTTGTGCTAAACTCATTGTAGACTATGCCCGTCGCCTCGGTGCAAATCCTCCCAATACGCCCACCGCGTCCGCGTGCGCGCCGACCGAGTCGGGTAATACTACCACTGCGACTCGCTCGCGCGTCTGCGTTCCCTCCAACGGCAGCTCCTTTGCCCGCACACCTCCGTGCAGTCCGTGCCGTCGGTGCCGTGGGTGCCTAGATCTGCATTCTGCACCGTCTCGCATTTGCATTCCGACCCCCGGCGTCTGCATTCAGCATGCGGTCCGTGTCATCCACCTCCTCCCACGTCGTCCTCGCCAGCGTCACACGCGCCGCGCGCCACGCACCACGCGTCCCTCGAAACCGCCGCGCGCGCACTCCACCCTTCCCTGCCGCCGTCCCACTCGCCCTCTGCGTCCGTGCGGACCCGTCCTCGTCCGTTCGGTCCGGCTTGTCATCTCCGTCTATCCGCTTTTCGTCCTCGCCCATTAGATCTGGCTCTCTACCTACCCTAAATCAGGTGTATCCTCCCTTTCGCGTGCCAATCTCGATTGACGCGGGGCTGCACCGGAGCGCGGACACATACGACTTGTACGACCCCACCAAGGACGAAGTGCGCAAGCACACGTTCTGCTGCATGTGCATCTGGGACGAGCTCGGCGCGCACGTTGGCAGGCCATCGATGATGCAGCTGCGAATTGCGACGTGGGGGAGTCCGCGCCTGTGGACGACGAGCACATTACGCGCAAGGGCGTGGGCGCACCAGTGGCTGCGTTCGTTTGTGCGCTGCGCATCCTCGTCGTGCTCGACGTCCCTTGTGCGAAGCAGGGCCTGCACATAGCAATGTGTTCCTCCTCGCGCGCGCTGCTGGATGAGGCGCGAGGAGGAGGCTCTACTGGATGAGGTGTATTGCCGTGTGCCGCCCGGGTCGTTATGCACGCACCCGGCGGAGACGTTCGCGAGCCTTGACGCGATCAGGCAGCACTCCGCGCGGCAGTTCGCAGGCTACTGATATGCCAGCACCTGCGAACCAGTTCTCGGAATCGTCGCAGAGCGCGCGGCAGTTCGGCGAAGGACGCCGCATGGCGCGGGACCTCGCCCAACACAGCCCGTGCACTGCCGTGCTCCTGCGCCCGCACGCCGCGCACCCGTCATACGGGCATTTCTCGCGGCGCGCAGAACAAGAAGTGGACCCCGGAAATGCTGAATCTTAGCGTCTTGGTTTCAGCGGCCCCGCCGTAGGCGTGTACTAGAGAGTAATCATGTCGCGCAGTAGATTCAAGAAGAATAACTACGCTATCCGATACTTCTATGTATGTCCCTTCCTGTGTCCTTCGCGTTCACTGATTCGCATACTTTACAGGGTCAGCAAGCCCGAACGCACGCGTTGGAGGCGCGTACGTCTACGCTGCACTCATCTCCAGCGCCTCACCACTAGTCGTACGACGTCCCCCGCTCGTCGCAGGATTGACCGGTAATACATCCTGCACCACTCGGAGGCTCCGGATAAGATGCGAGGAGTCTCTTCGCGTCCGCGCCGCAGAGTTGGGAAGGGTGGCCAGCCAGCTGCGGGAGGCCGGTGCCCGCGAAAGATATTCCGCCCGGGCGCTTATCGGGCGCCTAACTTTCGCCTGCAGCGGCTTCTCGCAACTCGTCTTACACCGCTCCCATATCTCATCTGGGGAGGGGGAGAGATCCCCCGTACCTTATCCGGAGCGGCCGAGTGCGTCGCCGTTGTATGGTGGGGCGAAATAGTATTCCCTTTGAGTGGTATCCTCATGGCTGTCACCACCATCTACAGCCTCTGCACGTCGCCTTCCTTACCTTACCTCCCCTCTAGCCCAATCGTGTTGTCCTATCCGCAGACTGGGAAATCAGTATGCGGGTGCGTCTCTCCTCCTTCCCTCTCCTCACGAACTAACATGTGTTTGCCCGCAAGAATCCGGCGGCCCCGAGTTGGCTGCGGTCGGCGATCCTGCTTTGAGGGGACGGAAGCGGAAACG
Source organism: Mycena epipterygia (assembly GCA_029281465.1). Lineage (NCBI taxonomy): Eukaryota > Fungi > Basidiomycota > Agaricomycetes > Agaricales > Mycenaceae > Mycena > Mycena epipterygia. The sequence continues at coordinate 191,936 of JARJCQ010000030.1, read as the reverse complement.
GAGGGGCGCGGGCGGTAGAAAAAATGCAGCGCCGGCTGGAAGCCATATCGTATCAGAATAAGCAGGGTCTCTCGTTTTACATTATACATATGTCCGCTTTCAAGTGTAGAAATGTTTTAAAATAATTCGACTTTGCAAGTAGCGCGTACATGAAGTGAAAAGCGATATGATTCAGAGTACATACTATTTAACGGGAATAAACATGCGCTGCGCAAATATGGCGTACATAAAGTGGAAAGGCGATCGTACACGAAGTGGACGGCGATAGTGCTGCCGAGTCGTGCGATATGGTTTGGAATATAGCGAGAATTGTCTCATCCTGTGTAGCACTTGGTCCACTCCTTCCCGTGGTAGAAATTGGAGTCATCGAACTGAAGAAGTTCTCTACCAGATATTGCAAGAAGATAGGGTAGAGGAAGGTGATATTTCCAACCGGAGGGGAACCAAAGAAGGTGTTCTTCTTTAGGACCATAAAGCCAGACACTGCCATAAAGCGCCGTCGCCAGGTGCAAGGAAGGAGAAAAATAGGGTTTTCCTGGGTGCAGAAGAGCTAAAGGATGTTTTTGCGATTCCTTTTCTACGATACAAGTGAGAAATAATCCAAAACGAAAGGGAGGGAGAATAACCTCCAAAGTTGGCTCCAATGTCCCAGATGCAGAGTCTGCCGTCCTCAGCGCCCGACACTATACGTCTGCCATCAGGAGAGAAGGCAGCAGACCAGACCCCATTGGTGTGACCATAGAGTGGCTCGCCGAGTGGCTTCAATGTCTCTGCATCCCAGATGCGGAGTGTACAATCAGCGGAGCCCGACACGATGCGACTACCATCACGGGAGAAGGCGACAGTGCTGACTATCTTTTCGTGGCCACGGAGCGACTCGTTGAGTGGTTGCCGTGTCTTTGCATTCCAGACGTGCAGTGTGAGATCCCCCGAACCCGACATGATGCGGTTCCCGTCAGGGGAGAAAGCAACAGACCAGATCATGAAGTCGTGGCCACGGAGAGGCTCGCCGAGTGGCTGCTGGGTGTCTGCATCCCAAATGTGAAGTGTGCCGTCCCAAGCCCCCGACACGATGCGGCTGCCGTCAGGGGAGAATGCGACAGAAGTTATTTCATATTTGTGGCCACAGAGAGGCTCTCCGACTCTCTGCCGTGTTTCCACATCCCAGAGTAGCAGTGTGCAGTCGCTGGAACCCGACGCGATGCGACGGCCGTCAGGGGAAAAGGCGACAGAGGAGACCGCTGAGTTGTGGCCACGGAGTGGCTCGCCAAGTGGCTTCTGTGTTTCTGCGTCCCAGAGTCGGAGCGTGCAGTCCTTGGAGCCCGACACAATGCGGTTTCCACCAGGGGAGAAGGCAACAGACCCCACCCCACTATTGTGGCCACAGAGCGGCTTACCGCATGGCTGCAGTGTTTCTGCGTCCCAGATGCAGAGTGTGTGGTCACGGGAGCTCGACACGATGTGGCTGCCATCAGGGGAGAAGGCAACAGCCAAGATCCCATCTACTGCAAGATTTTCCTCCTCTTCCCAAGTTGAATGAACTGCACCTGCAGTGAACTTCACGATCCCCCTGAACTGCTGTGAATATTGTCTCCGTACTAACGACTGTTCGGGTGCCATCGCCAATGCCGACAAATAGATGTGGGGTGTAGCCTCCATAATCGGAGTTCTGAAGACCCGAATGAATGAAATGTAATCCTGGGTTAGGTTCCTCAAGTTGTCACCAGCCTTCTACAATCCCAGTGAGTTGACTGAAATGATATAAGCATGAAACAGGAATTAACTCACTGGAATGCTGATGAGCAGACGTTCGAGCACGTGTTCGGGGTCAAAGGATGACCACGACAATGTGGCCTGTGAGATACTCACAACCTCTAACCAAAACAATAATTGATTCTGCAAGAATTGGAGAAGTTTCTTTCGGATGGAAACTTCATAATTTGTGTCCTCTAAATGGTTGGCCCAGAACTGGCTTGAATACAACAACTGTGGACTGATATATGTCTTTGCTAAAGAGGAGAGGTTTGGAACATCGGAGTTCTTGAGATAAGAGCTCTCAAGCCTGCAGATATTGAACCGAAGTTCATTTTTGAGGATACCAAAACATCCCAAAGTGAGATCACAGTTGTGGACTTTTACATCAAGATGCCATGGCTGGCGGCCAGAGCGCTCTGGATCAATAAGATAATCGCTGAATGAGGCGTGGAGTGTGCGAGCAACTTTGCCAGGACTCCACTGGATGACACAGCCCAAGTCACTTAGAATATGCTTTGATGCTCGGTCCTCCTGTAGATTAAAGAGGGCATCAATGATTTGGTCGGTCATGGGCACTTTGCCAAGGACAATAGCACCCAAAACTGCCCGAGCATCACTGGCAAAATCAGGGTCACCCCACGAACCCACAACACCAAGTGCATCTGCAAATAATTGGTCAAGGTTGAAGCCCGGTTTAGAGGAGCGCGTCAGGAGGAATTCAAGTTTTTGCTTGGGACCATGACCTTCGAGAAATTTGGTAGCAGTTGATGCCCAAATGAAAAGACCTTCGGAATATTCCGTCAGGTTTTGGATGGCAGACTCTCCCGGCCATCCATACTGCAGTTCATGTCGCTTTCGGATTTCCACCATCCTGGATCGAATATAGAGCTGGATATCTGCAGTGACAGAAGTTTCAAGGTGCATCTTGATTATTGAGGACTGATTTCTGAAGCGGTCTGCAATATCAGAATCCGGTCGACTGGTGATCAGGAAACGAAACAGTGAAGGAAGTTTGTGGAATTCCTCTGCAAACAGAGAAACCAGGGCACCTCGCAACTCGGCATTGCCACATTCATCCAAGGCATCTATAACAATGATGATTGGGCCATGGATATGTATTTCAGCAGCTTGCAGTGGCTTGAGCAACAGCTTTTCGAACTGTGTTTCCATTATCGCTGTAGTCACCTTCCGGTCGCGTTTTATTGCTTCGCAGATAGCCGCCCGAATGGTGGGGTTGGAGTTTGCAAGTTGATCAGCAATTGTGCGAATGACTGTGCTTGGATGGCTTGCCACTGTGTCATTTCTGTCGAAGAAAATGAATGCCCCGAGGCGCTCAAGGTTACGGAAATACTCCGAGACAGTGGTGGATATTGTGCTCTTCCCAGAGCCTGCAACACCATAAAGCCAAAGAATGTTGCTGGAGCCAGATGGTGTTGTAAGCCATTCGTGAATGAAGTTCAGAATGTCAATGCGTGTTCCAGTTAAGCATTTTGTGCGCAGAGCTGCATTCATATCGATGGGCTGAAGTGCTCTGAGCACCTCAGATTCGACTGCCAGATTGTTAAACACCCATGACAATACATAAGTGAATAGAAATAACCACGTACCCAAACTCTGAACATTTTCATTGATTGTGGTACATACAAAAGCCGTATGAGTATTCAAGCGACTATCAAATGCTTGCTTGAGTGTATTTAACGCCTTGGATAGATCATCAATGCGCTGGGTTACAGTGTCCAACAAAACTTGCGACACAACCCTCCCTGTTTCATACTGAGAGATGATACAGCAATGACATGGAAACTACGCACGTATGAATCCCTTCCCAATATATCCCCGTATAAACATGGCACACTCTACAGTCTGCTTGACAATGGCCAGACAAGTATCCTCTAGTCCTTTGATCTTCCCAGGAAGAGATGCAGTATCCTCAACAAAGGAGAACATTGTCTCCATTGTTCCAACCAGCTCGACTATTTTCTCATCGGTCTCTCGTTGGGTCTTCACCGCCTATTTCCCCCTCAGCATACATCAGTAAAGCCTCGAAAAGGCTCACCTCGTGCACGAATGTCAGCACTTTCCATGCAACAGTGGCATATGGGTGGATCTGAAACGATCGCGGTTAGAAGCGAATTCACATGATGAGGAAGTGACTTACCTTGGCGAGTTCGTCCCCCGCTTGAACAATTATCTCGAGTTTAGAGATCACGATGCCCAAGCTGGACCCGATATCCCCAGCCTTCGACTGAACCTTGGCAATGGTGTCTACAGCTCCTGTGACACCAGAGACCACTGGAGATTTTCCAAGAGCCTGTACGTCTTTTTGCGCGCTGGTTACCTGAATTTTACCGGCCTCGATGATACCAATAGTAGCGAGGCGGACAGAGAGTGTACCTGCGACACTGATTTTTTTGTCCTTTTTCATCAGTTCGAGCGCTACAACTAACATTGAAAATGTCAAGACATGGCGCAAAGGGAAATTCTAGTTTCTCACCTTCCTCCGATATTCCAAGCGTGCCGCATCGCTCCCGGAGAGTCTCGATATCAATATTGACCGTCGCCATGCAGGAATCGTCCGTGAAAGGCATCGAAGACTTGTGATATACGTGGAGTGAAAGCCGAGCCGATAGCTGATCGGAAGATCTTGATTGTTCAGGCGTGGTGTTAGCAAAGAAATATGTGCTGTATGTGCACTAACAGCGCGCAGACGTCATTCCACTTGGGCACCGAGTCCCGGTTGATGGTGTGCGTGCGGTGAACCCGCGTCCCGTCGACGTCAATCCCCACATAAAGATTCGGTTTCTTCTTATGCAACAAGCCGGATTCCCAGGAGAATCCATCGAGACTTTGAACTAGAAAGGGATAGCATCAGATCTGAGAGCATAAGAGGGTAGATTTCCTGACCAGTGAGTGAGTAGCTCTGCGACATGAGTGCGCTGTTAGACCCGGACACGCGGATTACTCGGATCCAGAGAACCACGAGGCTCCCAAGAATAGCTAGAGTCAATTACAGCAGATAACGGCACCCGATTTCAACAGACCGAATGCAACATGCTGGACATCATTTAATTTTCTGGACATGTCCGACACGACCGACCTCAGTTGGTAAAAAAAGCTTTTTTTGCGGATAGCGCACCAGGAGCATTAGCGACGGCAGCGCCCCCGAGTATAAGCGAGGGGCCGCGTCCATAGGACGAAGCAATAATTATTATAGCAATTAATACGATTCCTCGCTTTGACCACGGCATCTCGGCATATATTGATATCAATCGTTCCTTGTCAATGCTTATCATTCTCGTCACGGTCGTCGCCGCCGGCGCCACTCCCCTCGTCGCGCTCCCCACCACTCCACGTCGCCACCGCCGTTCCGCCCACTACACTATTGCCGTCGCCGTCGCCATCAACGCCGTCCGTCGCCGTCGTCAACGCTCTCCGCCGTCCTCGTCCACCACTCCCGTTGCCGCCTTCCCGCCCACCACAGCCCCACATCGCCGCCGCTCCCCTCCCCGCACGACAGACCCGCCAACTTTCCAGGGAATTCCCGGGACAAACCAAACCAATCCAACCCCTTCGTGCGTATTTCAGTGCCATAAGTCGCCCTCGCGCCTTTCACCACCACTCCTGCGAGTACTGAACCCGCCTCAAGGAGCGCTCTGCCCGATGATAGTACAGTTCTGCGGCTTGGACCCTGCCAAATTGACTATGCAATATGCGCCATCCGATTTAATTTGTACCGGTACCACCATCTTCTTGGAATTTATACAATACATTCGCAGGTGAAACCCTCTGCGGTCGTGGAAACCTTGCAAACTCAAGATACCTACAGGTCGATGAATGAAGCACAGTTCTACCCTCCCTCTGGTTAGCGCAGACTGATGGCGATGCGTCGACGACGGCTGCGCATATCCTTTGCCGCTCTCTGACGCCCAGTATTCAATGGGACCAGCGGGATACTCGAACAGCTACAGTGCCGTCTTCGCCGCGTCCGGCGTCACTGAGAAGGACTCCGTCACCGAGACGCGGCATTCCAGGTGTGCGTCTATTCTCGTCTTATAATCTCAGCACTGACAACTGCTATTAGTGTACCCCCCGAGCACACGAGCATCGGCATCCTCGCCGTGCTCATCGTGCACCTGGAGGCCAATACGTCCCAGGAGGTCTGCACCCCTACCTTCGAGATGGTACAGCGGTTTCGGCACGGGCCCGCGCTCAAGGCCGCCAGCCGCTACTTAATGACTTCGTAAGTGTCCTCGATACTCTCGACTCCCTCCTCATTGTTTGCCAGCGACACCGCCATAGCAGCCGCGAGCCCAGAGACGAGCCTGCACGCCGCGATTGAGCACACCAAATGCGCCTTTGCGCTCGAAAAGTACAAGCAAGGCGGGCGTTGGAGTCTACGCAACTACCCTCGAGCTCATGTACGTCGCGTTCCCCCAACCGCGGGTTCCCTTTGGCACGTCACAATTCCAGGACGAAAAACTGCGGAGAGGACGCGCCCGAAACCGCGGATCTGTCCTTTGCGTACGGCAAGGCGCTCCTCAAGAATGCGATCTCGCAGAGCTCGGTACTGGGGAAGGACCAGCCGGAGGAAAACAAAGAGGATGAGTGCGTGCCTTTCCCCTAAAAAAATCGGCTTTTGTATAACGCTGTGCAGAGTCGACGTCGGGGAATGGCCCGATCCTGTCGTTCTTTGGCGACGCGGAGGACACAGAGAACCCCGCGGTGGATCTGTTCGGCGCCGCGCAGAATATCGCCGACGAGGACGTGGCTGCAGAGGACGAGGACGGTGAGGACGATGCGGAGTCGGAAGACGACTTCAACGCCGCGTGGAAGGTGCTCGACCTCGCGCGCGCGATATACGCCAAGCAGATCGAGGGGACGAAGACGTCCAGCTCAAGCTCGCCGACACGTACATCGTGCTCGGCGACGTCTCCCTCGAGACCGGTGCGTGTCCCGGTGTTTATTTCTTCGATTTATTCTAATTTCCTTGGTACAGACAAATTCGACCAGGCGGGCGCGGACTACGAGGCAGGACTGGCGCTCAAGGGCGAGCTGCTCTCGCGCAGCTTGCGCCAGATCACGGAGGCGTACTACAACCTGAGCATGGTGCTCGATCTCACGTCGGGCCGCCTCGGGGGCACGATTACGCATGCGGGGCGCGCGCTGGAGAACGTCGAGTGCCACAAGAGCGCCGGTTGGCGGTGCTCGCGAGCCCTTCTACCGCGCCGGCCGCGGCGCCCCCGCCCCATCCGAAGGGCAAGGGCAAGGGCAAGGGCACGACACGGCTCGTGCGCAGCATGTCCGCCACGCGGACCGAGGCGGTGACGAAGGAGCTTGCGGGGCTGAAGGAGGACTTGGCGCTCAAGGTGATTTTTTTTTTCGTCTTTTTTGTTTGCTGGTGTCACGGCTGACGAATGGGTGGAGGAGCTCAAAACAAGGCCGGACGAGCCGAAGAAAAACGCGTCGACGCTCGTCGCGCAGGTGCTCGCAGTCGCCGTACGGTGCCGCGTGTCGACAAGGATACCTTCGCGCGCGTCGAAGCCGCACTCATTCCGCAGGCGCGAATTCGCGTCTTGTGTAGTGTGTGCGGCTGGGTGGGCCCCGTAGGTCCAGCGTGCGCGGCTGTGGTTGTTTGAGAGCGTCAGCCGCGCTCGTGTGTGCAGTGAATGCGCGACAGGAGGGTACTCGGGCAAGTACGCCCCTCCCCTTATCCGCTGACACTTTTTATAGTCTGCGCGGCCTGGTCGCGGGGTCCTGCCGCCAGCAATGTGTCTCGCATCCCGCGCGCGAGGTCCTTTCGTGCGCAGAATTAGCATTGTGTAGCCGTACGGACTCGGGATCGGATACGCGCGGGTACGCAGCCAGCATGCCCTCCTCATCTTCCCACTCGCTCACTAGCCTCACTCGTTACAGCTTGAAACGCGCGGCTGCGGTGTCGCTGCATATCGGGCGTGCGCCGGGTGCGTGAATGATACGGGCCCGCGTTTGCACCTGCCATCCATGACTGCGAGTCCGCGAGCCGCCGCGCACGAAGCCGACATTCCGCGGGTGCGAATTCGCACCTCGCGCAACTGTATGGCTGCGGTGTTGCTCTCGTGCGTGCGGCGTCCTCTCGGATGCACATCTCTCGGTGGATCTACATCCTCCTCGTGCTCTACGGCTGCGCGCGCTTCTCCGAGACCTGGATCGAGGTTTCCGGCTCGTGTCCGCGGAACATCGCCAGGACCAGCAGATGGTACGCGGCTTTTATACATCTCACTTGCGACTCGTTTCTCCGTTATTTCCCTTTTAGGTCATGGTGGTCACCGTGAAGGCTTGATGTATAAGCGTGTCATCTCGGCGGCGCCATCCTCGGGGTTCCGTCCGTGCGGGTGCGTCTCCCTGCCCTCGCAGGGATCCTGCGGCCTCGAGATGGCATGTATCTAAAATGATGAAGTAAGTATTGCGCACAAAGTAGACGATAGAGATAGCGGGAATTGATCCGTTGCTTGGCGCGGGACAATCTGTGCATCATCCAGTCCCGCCGTGGCGTTGGCGTGTCGCCTCGGTGCAAAAGACGCCCACCGCGTTCCCGAGTCAGGTAATACCAATCACGAGTACGCTCTCGCCTGCTGTCCTCCCACGGCACCTCCTTCGTCGCACACCCTCCGTGCATTCCGTGCCGTCGGTGTCTTCGTTGGGCTCGGGGGCGTCTGTGCGCTCGAGTTTGTCGGGCAGCGTCCGCATCCAGCATGCGGTCGCCCGCTGCGTCTGCATTCCGGGTCGCGGCGTCTCATGCGATCCACCTCCTCCCGTGCCTCCCGCGCCTCCCGCGCTGCCCTCCTCGCCAGCCTCACCCGCGCCGCGCGCCACTTGCCTCTCAAAGCTGCACGAATTGCGACGTGGGGGAGTCCGCGCTTGTGGACGACGGGCACATTGCACGCAAGGGCGTGGGCGCACCGGTGGCCGCGTTCGTGTGCGCGCTTCGTGTCCGCTGTCCCCAGGTCCGGTACCAACCCGGTACCCGCGAAATATATTCCGCGTGGGCGCTTATTGGGCGCCTAACTTTTGCCTACACTGGCTTCCCGCACCTCGCTTTCCACCGCTCCTATACCTTATCCGGGGACGCGAAGAGATTCCCCGCACCTTATCCGGAGCAGCCGAACTGCGTTGCCATTGTACGGTGCGACGAAATTATTCCCTTTATGGCATTGGGGTTTTCGTTTTTAGGGATGAATTTATTGAGGTGTCTATTGGCCCTCCCGTATTTTTTTCTCCCGTTCATTGGACGTGTAAATTGCGATCCATACAGTGTATTTTCTATCGCTCTGTTAACTCCTGCTCCTCAGGGCCATCGGTACGTTCCTCCACAAACAATTACGGGCCTTTTCCATTCAGATTTTTACCGCCGTGATATCCCATAGGGTTCTACGAAGGGCTCGGTTACCTGTTCCGAACTGCATCGACCCTCTTGCAATGTCGCACCTCGGTTCTTGACGGCTCAGCTTCCGAGTGGCAAGTCTGGTCCTGCTTTCTTGAGCAAGTAAATGTTGACCCACCAGATGCTGTAATTCAGGTAGATCTGCACTGTAGTATCCATGAGTTTATTATGCATACAGTTTTGCTGATTCACGAGAACACGCTTGGACCATCCGGCACTGCCGATGCGAGGCATTGTTTTGCAAAGACCACCAGTAAGTTCAAACTTCACCGTCCGCCCTCAGAATCAATACATCCAGGCCTTGAGCTTCTTGCTCCTGCTGTTCACTACGTGCACGTCATCCCGGCGGCGCCCTCCTCGGGCTGCTGTCGACACGCGGAAGTATGACCCACGAGATTGCCAGGAATAGCTATAGTGAATTACAGCATCCGATTTCGACCCACCGAATGGCAGGATGCTGCATCTGGGACCAAGTTCCAACCCAACATGCATTCGGTGATACGCTCAATCATCAATGCTTGAGGTACCAAAGAGGCAATTGCGGTACGCGTATCGTCCGAATTGTAAGAGGCCAGGATTAGCGTGAGCCTCTCAGTGGAGACTTGGCCTGGCAGATTTTTCCCTTCAACTTGCTGCTTCAAATCGGCGCTTGGTCTTCGACCCTCTGCCAGCTTCGTTTTTGTTGACAGTTGCCACTCGGAGCGAAGCAAACTTGAAGACAAAGTAAGAGTTGAGTTGGTCATCGAGGTTAGTCTCCCTTCACAGACGCTTTATCGTATCCAGCTCGTTTCTCCTCGATAAAGATCGATCGAATTTCCCGAGGCGGATCGTTCGAAGGGCAAAGAGTAGTCGAAGGCCGGCACCACCACGACTCGCGAGGTTTTTTGGTGAAGTAGGATCGCGTACGCCGGAGGGACGTCCATGTTCGTTCAAGTTCTTCCACCAGGGCTAAGTAGATTGTTTAGGTTTTACGAAGGCCCGGAGCTTGGTCAGTGGTCAGGGATCGAGTCAGAGTGAATTCCAATTGACGCTCAGTGCGGTCAACTTGCGCCGGTTTACCCATACTAGTAAGCGTCTCCGAGTCGGCAGGCTTGAATCAGATACGCGGCGCGTCAAAATAAATTTCTTGAGCAAGACAAACCCAGTCCCCCGTACCCGGTTGACATTACGCGTGGTTTTGCCAAAGAACCAAGCTCCGATGGTGCTGTTTGGCAAGGGCGTGCAGCGCGCAGGCTTGGTGCGGGCTTGGATAACAAACATCAAAACACAGCCTCCACTCCTACTTGCCGCCACCGTTTGTCGTCAGTGGGACACAAAGTATCCACCCGCGACTCGCATACTTGGAAGTCAAGCAGTAAATGTCGCATTTTGCCAAAGATTGAATCCCGCTGATCACCGTCCGCCCCCAGCGCCATACAAAAAGCCTTCCGAAGTTGCGTTCTGGCAGTCATGGCGCGTAGTCAACGTGCCATGGCCCAAGATCTACCCCAGGAACTCGTAGACTTGGTTCTCGGAGAGTTTCGTACCGATTCCATCCTCGAAAAACGATTCATTGCGCGGTGCGGCCTCATCTGCAAGAACTGGCTCCCATCGAGCAGATACCGATTCTTTGCCGAGGTCGATCTCAATGACCGTACCATCGAGTCGTTCCTCGAAGCTACAGGAACGTCTCCCTTCCCTGTCTCAACCTTCATTCGGTCGTTCGGCCTGTCCTCTGGTCGGGAGGATCGATCCTTGGATGAAATTTTCCGTAAGAGACTGGGTCCATTGCCCCAAGTGAAGACTTTGCGCGTTACGATGGATGACACCGTGTTTGCTCTCAATTCCTCCTTTCTCGCCACTCACTTTGCGCCTATATCCATTCTGATTCTGCGCAGCTGTCAGCTCCCACTCAACGCTGTCCTGGATGCTGCATCATCCTTTCCGTTGTTGCAAACCCTGACTCTTGATTGGGTTGATCTATCCATTGAATCCTTTGCCTCGGTCACATACCAATTTCCTCCACAGTTCCACAAGTTAAACCTGGATCTGTTGCCACACGGTGTTTCCCATCTCCAGCACCCTATCAGCACATTTTTCCAGGCAATCCTGTGCCTCGACATCATCCCAGTTTTTTCGTCGCTCTCAGTGCGGGGGATTTACCCTGAAGAACACACTGCCTTGGAAAAATATCTACGCCGTGTCGGCGACAGATTGCACCATCTTCGATTTGATGCAGAATTCAGCCGCTCTTTCAGTCAGTTTTCGCCCTTCCTCCACATGCCTCAACTAAACAGCGAAACACAGGTGGTGACGCAGCGAGTCCTGTGGGCCTTCAGCACAGTACGGGGCTCCGGAAGCTGGACCTAGTGTCGCACTACGGGGGCAACATGCCGGGCGCGGCTCTTCAGATCCTACCCCACCTTCGTTCGAGCAACCTACTTGTCGTGAAGCTCATCGACACCTACGGACTGGCCATTGTGCCCCACCGATGGGAAGACCTCGATAAAGGCCTCGCTGATGCCCGGTTCGCTCACTTGTCTATTGTGGTGCAATCGGCGTCGCCGGCGTACGCTTCTGAGCTGCCAAATTGCATGCCGCTGGCTGTTGCGCGTGGGGTCCTCCGGGTGGTTGATGAATAATGGCAGTTTGTGGGCGAGCGATGTTTACAGTGGATCTTGGCTCTCGGGTGTGTGTATCGAAAGACAATATAACCAGTCATGCATCACTTGATTCTTGTCGCTCAAAGATCGTTTTCCAATCTGTAGGGCGGGGTTGTGATAATTTTACCCTCCAATATCCAAACCAGGCACTGTCGTCCAACTGTCGTCGAGCGAGTGTCGAGGGTAATCTCATTTTGTTAACGGAAGCTCACAATCCATAATCTTGCCTGTAGTTCCGTGCGCAACGTTTCCTGAGCCTGCATAGCACTCCTAAGCCTGCTTAAGCCTAGCTTAAGCGCTAATTTAGGAAAGGCTTGAACCGTGAGTTTTTGAACTGCGGATGACACGTGCTGATATCACCGACGGCGGCGTATAAGTCAACGAGTATGACATTGACGGCGGACTTCGCTTTCTTCACACCACTACTATACAATGGATTCGGACACCCAACCCCTGCTCGCTGATGCTGACGTTGGCCCAGCCCACGTCGACCGACGTTCGGACGCTGGCCGCTCTCATCCCCATCATCTTTGCGCTCGGTGCTCTTCCGACTTGGAATCGGAGCAAGACTACAGCGCATCCAAGACCTGGACCCTTAGGCACATTCTAATCATTGGTAATGCGCGAGCATCCATGTGAATCCAAAATTTGAAGCTCAAATATCGCCAGTGGCAATTATTCTTTCTTGTATCATGTTCGCCTTGTCGGTGGCCGAATTGTGCACTACCTGGCGCTTCTGGTCTCCGAGTGTGTGATATTCTCGAAGTACTTGCTACTTCATCGTACTAATTTTTGAACCAGGCATTCTTCAGATCTTTGTCGCCCTTTGGATCGATGTAACTGTCACCGCCCTCGCCGTCTTGTAAATATATTTTCTCCACTCGACTTCCTCGTATTCTGGTTTACCGTGACCCAGGTTGTACATGGGCCGCTGCCGTGACTCTGGCCACAAGCTGAGTCGCAGCATCGTCCAAATCCAGCTGCTATGCGCACTCGCCTGTTCCTGGATCAGTACGCACATCCTGTCCACACTCGACACTCACTTACGCCCATTTTTTAGTTTTCATGATCGCGATGGTGACGCAGAACCGGTCAGCCTGCGAGTGGCGGTCTGGACCAGCAACCTGCGGCCTCTTCACGACGGTCCATGTTCTTTCTTGGTTCCTTATCTTCATCTGTAAGTCCCAACAACCTTTCCTTCTTCGATTGTAGTCCGACACGCTTTTAAGTGTTCGCGGCGGCATATGCTACTTACAACAGGGCTGTAACAATCCACGGAACCGCCATGGTACCCCTCCCAACGCCCCCGCCCCTGGTTCCGGCTTGGCATCTTGCCAACGCTGACGGGGGAGGAGCGAGACAAGGGGCCATAAAGATATAGGCTCGTCTTCTCTTTCAGTTTCAACAGGATATTCTTTTTTTGTTTTTGTATTCTTTTTGTATCAAGCGTGCAGATCTGCACCGCGAGTACAATATTGTCACAAAGGAGGGATCTGGGTCGTAAGCATGACACAATTCACTTGACACTTCCCGTGTCCCAGTGTTTCACACGAGTAACTGAAACAGACCGTCCGCAGCCACAGTGTATGCCGCAATGCGCGTGATAGTGATACTGACAGGTTCTGAGAACAGATTTCTGTTCATTTCCACTATCAGTTCCACGGCCAAAGGAGGTGCGTCCGGATACAAGTGGTATTTTTCAATTGGAGGTTGAACAGTTTGATTCTGAAACGCTGAAGTTGAATCAAGTTGAACACCGACATTGAACCACCATGTTCCAGTATTCTTTCCGACCGCGGAGCACGAACTCAAGTAACTGACAAGGACCCAAAAGGAATCCTGACAATCTTCTAGAAATCAACACTATTCTAGTGGTGGCTTCCCGACCCGTCCATGGTACAACACAACATTTAAGTACTGGGACACCGTTCGGCATTCATCGCTTCCCCCGACGCACAGAAGGAATCGCATTTGCGCTAACATATTGTCCCACTGCGTTCATCACAATCAGTGAACCGACAACAACGCCGACAAGGTGAAACGCACCGTTCACTCATGATTATAACTCACAGCCTTCCGGGAATTCCAGCTGGCAACCCTGCGCACGGAGACCGTCTCGAAACCGGGAGAAGCGCGCATCAGCGACGACGCGGTGCCAGCTTCCGTACATCACGAGGCGCTGCAGTCTCCGAAATTCGGGGCTGAGGAAGAGCCCGAAATGCTGTTCGATGGGTGCCCAATCCCTGACAACCGTGACCGCAGAATGCAGCCGGATGCATAACAGCGGTGACGGTGATTGCTCGCCCTGCGGCTCCCCCACAGCATTCCAGACGTCGTAGCACAGCTCTCGAAGGCGCGGACAGCACGCGAAGATGGTGGAGAAACGGATGATGGAGCGGGAGCCGAATATTTCGAGGGTATGGAGAGACGGGAGCGTAGGGAAGTCTAATGTGAGATGTGAGGGTGCGCAGTTGAGGCGCGTGAGACGCTGCAGATCGAGTCGGAGGATATATGACGCAGACGACCCGGCAAATTGCGTGAAACAAAGTCTCTCCAGATTTGGAATGGCTGGAAGGCCAAGAGCCTCGTCTGCGTCCGCCTTTAAATTAGTTGAAGGTTTCAGAAATAGGTACTTGAGGTTTGGCGCGACCCGGAGAACGCTGCGCAAGAGAGTGGAGGCTAGGAAGGACTCCGTCCAGTAGACATGCCTGAGAAAGCCGAAAGTTGGCAGACGCAGCTCTGTGTCGATCTGCGAGCTCGCAACAGCAGCTGCCGATTCGGATCTCCTCGATGGTGTGTCTGGTTGGACGAGAGCTTGCACCTGTGGGCATAATGCGAGGATCGCATAATTACGGTCGAACCGGATGGCCGAAAGTCGGATGCTGCGAACCAGGCGAGCAGTACCCGGCCGTTCCAGAGCGGCGTAGAGGATGGGAAACCGGCCATCGACTCGCACGTTCTCATACAAGATTTCGTTTGCTAGGCTATTCCACAACCTGCATACGAGGACAAAGGAATACGCATCCTGGGCAACATATATAGTTAGAGATGTTAACTGCCCATATTTCACGCTAGTTTCACCTGTAAGAAATGCTGCATATCCTTGAGCGGATCGGCCACAGGTGCATACTCGAACCGATCCGTGAATGCTGAAACCAAGGGAGATGTATCTGAAGTCGCCAGTCGATGTATGTAAAGCCATATTTCTGAGGGAAGAGCAGGCCCTGTAGAATCCATGGTCACAAGTAGGTCAAGACAAATGGAGTCCTTGTCGTGGCAGTGTCGAGCACCGCTTTTGAGCGGCCTTGCTTCGAGCGCTTCAAGCTTGCTGTACACAAGACTCGTTGGCTTCGGCGAGGGAAGGCATCAAATTACTTTCTACTTTATGTATAGAAAATACACAATGGAAGCTAGAATCTCGCACTGAGGAACCCAGCGAGAGGAGGCCTCGTTTTCAGCGGCCGCGAATTGTGCCGCTGGAATATCCTGCCGTCGCTGAATGGGTTAGGCAAGCGCAACGCCTACAACTCCGCCTCGTCGGCATTCAAGATCAGCGCCGTAAAGTACGCGATCATCTCGACGAACGAGTCCGCGCGGATGTCTGCCGCACCGTCAGCCCACCATTTTCTATGCAAGCTCAGACACAGCAGGGCCACGACGTACTCTCGTTAACGGTGTGCGCCCCGCCCATGTTACCGCCCAGCATGTTGCGGTGCCCGTACCGGAAGATGTGCTTCGAGAGCGCCCAGTTGAAGCGCGTGTCTACCACGGATATCAGCGACCGCCCGCGGGAGAAAGGCAGACAGACAGACGCACCCGTGTTCCCCGTCATCAACCCGGGCGCCACGACCACGTCCGTCGCGCCCTTGCGTGCAGCCTGGAAAGCCGCGCGGATGGAGCCCGCGAGGAGCCGGAACGGCGGCGCGTCGCGCGGAGTGAGGGGCGCGGGCTCGAGCGTGCGCGGCGCGCGGAGGGAAAGTGAGCCGAGCGCCGCGGCGCCGGGGGCCGTCAGCGCCTCGCCGTACGCGGTCACGGAGAGATTGAAGCGCGCGGCGAGGTCCATGACGAGCGCGGCGTCGCGGGAGAGGGTCGCGTTCACGGAGCTGTGTGGAGCATCAGTGGGGACGCTTATGGGCACGATGTGCGGGGGGCGTATGTACCTCTGCGTCGCGATTCGGTGGTTTACCGTCGCCTATCGCCGCACGCACGCAGTTAAGTACATATGACCCGCATCACCAGAACGGAGAGCACACGCACCAGCGCTTGCTCCGGCAGCGCGTTGCTCTTCACGCCGCCGCCGATGATGTCGACCGCCAGCGTCGTGCTCACCAGGGCCTTGAAAATGCGGTCCTGTAGCAGCAGCTCGCCTGCGGCCTTCCGCGCCTCCGGGTCCGTCTCCGCGTGCAGGATCGCGGCCTTGAGCGCGCGCGGCATCGCGGGTCCGTGCGCGCCGAAACACTGCGCCATCTCGAAGGTCGGGGTGCCGACCTCGAGGACGGCCTTGGGCGCGTTGGCCTCGAGGTGCACGATGAGCGCGGCGAGGATGCCGATGCTCGTGTGCTCGGGGGGCACGCTATATGCGAGTTTGTGTTAGTCTTGAGAATGCAAGGTGGGAAGGAGATGCATAGGTACCTGGAGTGGCCGCCGGGCGTCTGTACCTCGATAGCGACGTTGACGGAGCCCTTCTCGGTGACGGCGGGTGCGGCGAAGATGGCGCCATAACTGTCCGAATATCCAGCTGGTCCCATTCAATACTAGGCGTAAAAGGACGGGGAGGGACACCCACAGCCCTCGTCGACGATCATTGCCATCGAGTCTGGTCCGAAACGCTCGAGGAGGGCGGGGCCGAGGTGTCCTGCGCCCTAGACACGACGATGCATCAGCACAGCACCGCGTAGAAGGAAAGGAAATCAAGCGCACATGGTATCCGCCGGCCTCCTCGTCGAATCCAAAGGAGAGCACAACCGTGCGGGTAGGTACAAATTTCTTTTCCAGTAGGGACTCGATGGACGTCCTGCAATAACGCGTTCATATGGCAACAGAAACGACTTTGGGAACGCTCACAGGATGCCAATAACACCGTTCTTGTCGTCCGCACTTCCACGGCCCCAGAGGATTTCACCTGCGGATGTCTAGTTAAGTTCCAAGAACAGCAGAGCAGTACAGACCATCGAAATAGCCAGAATACGCGGGGTGGGTCCATTGATCGGCACTCAGCGGAGCGACAGGCACGACGTCTGAAGGATCTTATAAGAGGCGCGTCTTAAATGTAATGGGCTTAGTACACATACCATAGTGACCCATGAGCAGGAGAGGTTTCAGACTCGCGTCTGTGCCTTGCCAGGCGTAGATGAGACCGTACGTATTGACTTTCTGGAGGTCGAGGGTGGCGTGCCTGCATGATCCGTGAGCCTGAGCGCGTTATATATCGCGAGGGAAACGCCCACACAAGCGGGAAAGCCTTCTCCAGGTGCTCGACAAACGGACCTCGGGTGAGCCACCGCTCATCCTCGCCGATGGGGCCCATCGCATCGAAGGTTTCGGTGGGGATCCGCACCGCGGCACTCAGCTCGCGAACCGCGCGCATGAGGAACTCGTCCGTGGCGTGCAGCGCCGTCAGCTCGGCCCAAAGGGCGCCGTTTTTCTCGGGGATAAGGGGGCTGGCTTGGGGGCACACAGACGCCTCTGACTCTGGCATGCCGCAAGGCCGACGAGGTCCACCAGCAGCTGGTGAGGTGAGAAGGAAGTGGATGAACGCGGTGAGCGCTATGCCAGCTACGACGATTGACCATCGAACCCGTCGGGGGCGCGGTGTCGGGGAGCCACCTGGGAGCTCAGTTTCATATTTGAGGTCCATGGTGAAGGGAAAGAGAAATTGAATGCAAAACCGCCCACGCCGCGGCCGACAAGGGAATTCGAAGACATTGATCCGTCGCGATAAGCGCTTCAAAATAAGTATCTTGAAATCCAATTCAAATCACAATGTCTTCCCCAGTCTTCGCCCACCTTCCACTGTACCTCGGCCTCGGGCAGCACGTCATCCTGTTGCCTCCTACAACCAGCTACCGCGGGGTGCTCCAAAGGGTGGTGCAGAAATTGGAGATCGTGCATTGGGAAAGACAACGCTAACGAAGGTGCTGAGCTTACTCTTGAAGCAATGGGCGAGCCTCAAAAGGGCTCGCTGAGATTGTGCCGACTCGAAAAGGAAAAGGGGAAAACAACGGCATACTTCAACACCGCCACAAGCCCAGCCAACTTTCAACATCGGCTCTGGCGATTCCTGAAGGTTGAAGTTAGCTCTTTGTTATGTTGTAAGCTCTCGGATCTCAAAGGACTGCGCGCAATAACGGCGATAGAGACATTGCCCAGGTATCGTTACAGCTACACCATATTCTCTCATTTCCAACGATTGTTGTATTTCTTCTTGGCTAGAACTTGCACTCGGCGTTCAACTATTTCCCAATGACTTTCCCGATGTGTTGCTTCCAACTGCTTAAGGAAATGCAAGATCATCAACTTCGATGCTGCATTCTCGCGCTTGGGGAGTCGGAGGCGACAAGGACGAGAGCTTTGAAGCTATCGCCTTAACTCTCCCCAGCCAGTTTCCGGCGCTCCTAATTTTAAATTCACTGACATGAAGGCCAACAAAGAAAACTAGGATGGTCGCTTACCTGAAGGAATTCGGGCTCCCAGTTCGGGTCTGGGTCAGCAGTGAGTGTCTTAGTATGTTGCTCCATCACGGAGTTAGTCCATGCTTCAATTGTTGTTGACAGCAAGAGTTGAATGGTGCCCCGTTCTACCGGCGGCCAAGCTTCTGAACTGCTAGTGCAATATGTATCAGATCCGTGATCTGTGAGTATCGTGAAGCACTACCTTTGGAATAGAAGCTTGAGCCCTTTTTCTGCAGGCTCGTTGGATTGGACTTGATGCGCTCTTTGAAAAAACGCGCGTGATCCGTATGCCAGGCGAAGTACAGTATACCAGCCCTGCGCGCTTGTATCCCCTCTAACTGACCGCCTGCAGTAACCTTCAAGAAGCAAGGCGAAAGTATAATGATGGACTAGACTCGAATATCAGTATTGTCAACAGTAATGACCCGAACAAAACTTACCCTTGAAGGTCGTGGCATGCACACCTCCTACCCCCTTCATAGGTGATGTGGCAATGCGCCTGCGAAAACGGACTCCGTCGTAGGAGAGTCATACTCTTGGTCGCACTTGTCCGTCGGCTCCGGGTATAACAGGCAGCGTTTGTAATTATCACGCCACATATACTACCTGGAAATCCTCCTCTGACTTCATGGGAGAATTCTTCATCTCGCGCGCGACGCAGCTCGCCCAGCCGCACGCCATACGCACGGCAGCGATAGCGCTGGACTTGCGGTTAGGCGCGGCGCGCGGTATCCGCGATCTTGAGGCTCGTCACGGTGGGCCCCCTCTTCCTCCGGAAATCCCCCCCATACCCTCTGCAGAGCCACTTGTTCGCCCACGCGTACAAGCCCAGCGGCGCTCGAGGCGCGCCGAACGCGACGCCCAGATCGAACTGGATTTGCACTGGTGGATGAGGCTGTAAATGTGTAAATGTACAGACTTGTGTATCGTAATCTGATTTCTTTGAGTAATATACGAGTGCGCAATAATCGCTGGAACGCGTAGATAATGAAACTGGTACCAGCAGAGGCAAACATTATACGTCATCAAACATGTGACCGTGCCCAAAAGAAAATGCAAAAGAAACTCTTCCTGGACCTCTCCGCCTGCGGAGATCGGCGAGGAAGCCAAGAATAAAGTACAGCGCATACAACTCGTACCGTGGCTGCCTTCCAGTCGCACTTAAATATCGACATTGGATTCCGCTGTGGTACAAACAACAAATGTGGACAAGAACGCGAAACTCGTATACACCGCGTTCCGTCATCCCTGCCCGATTATTACGACCAACTACTAATGTAGACCCAGTAAACTCTAGTGAGCCGGTCCCCCCGTGGCTGGGTAGATGACCTGATAAATATTGAAGCCCAGACTGCATATTAGAGAGCATGAGCCGCGGCACGATGACGATCGTCGAAGCACGCACCAGAATACGAATACAAACGCCCCATAAATGGCCAACGCGAGCGCTCCGAGGCTCAGCGCGTTGTTGCGATTGCGGTCCGCGCGCGTCAGCTGTAAGGCGACACGTATGTGAGCGTGTGAGCACGGCGGTCTCACGCAGACGACGCACCTTCCAGTAGAAGAGCCCCGGGAGGATGAAGGATATCGTGGTCGATCCCGTGGAGCCCACGAAGGACAGCACTGCACGTAACATGGACCGGGATCAGCGGGCTAGAGGAGGGAAGGGAGGAAGAGAAGCGTGCGCACCCAGCTGCAGATCATTGACGAAGTACGCGATCGTGAAGCCGGAGGCGACGATCGCGGTGGTGAGCAGGGTGTGCTTGAGCGCGGACATCTCGCCGGCGGCGTGGTCGTCGTCGACCTCGGGGACGTCGTCCTCCGCGGCGGTGTCGGCGACCGTAGCCTGCTTGATCACCGCGTCGGCGTGGAAGATCTTGTCGAGGCAGTTGCGGCAGGGATGGACCTGGAGTGGGTAGGAGAAGAGAACGAGGATGACGATGGCCAGTTGGCCGACGGCGATAAAGAGCGAGGTGGAGGGGTACATCGCGATGATGTTTGCACCGACCTGTGGAGGGTTAGCAGGGACGGTGGGCAAGATAGCTGCGCAAACGGACCGTGGAGCCAAATGTGAGGTACCCAAAGATCGCAATCACTTCGTAGGTGAGGGTCGCAGAACCGATGGCGCCTCCGATAACGACGTTCATGCGCTTCTGAGTATTGCTCTTCAGCTCATTGAAGATCGGGAACAGCTGTTGCAGGAGATCAATGAGTGCTAGGAATACAGGACCGGATAACCCACGTTCTGTGAGCACGTAAATGCAAACACTTGCACTGGGAAGGTAGACACGAAGTTTGGCGTAAAGTGTATGAGGTGGACCTCGCCCCGCTCGGGCATGCCCTCGAGAGGGTTGAAGTAGACCGAGATCACGATCACCACGAGGTAGGCTATATTGAGGCGCGACGCGTCAGCAAAGCACATGAGGCGCGTACGAGAACTACCGACCGACGGAGAAGAGCGCGACGTAGCTGGTGTGCCTGAGACTGTCCAAATGCCGGAGGAATACAAGCGGGACGAGGATGATCATGAAGATGCTAATCCAGTTACGGCCTGAGAGCGCCCATGCGGGAGGGCTGTTCGACGACAAGTCATGGTACAGCGCCGTGACAACATTGGGCATGAGACCCTTGATGATAATTAGGTAGCTGCGGACAACAATGAGTATAGGCTTGGCTGATTACTCCGTCTCTCGTACCTGATAGATACACCAAAGCATTTCGCAGCTATTGCGGCATCGAAAAATATCGCTGCCCTCGGGAACGTCATCTGAGCAACAGCAAAGAAGGACGATCGCCTGTGAGGTGCGCGAGCCGCGCAGAGCGACAGCAGATACAGCCCAAACACTGCAACGGATCCACTGAATATACAGGTAATCATTCCAGGTATTATACCGGCGGACGCCATCGCCTATAGTCCAAAAATCAAATATGCCATACGACGTTGGAATAGCTGGACGAACCAAAGGAAACGTGAGCATCCCTTTACAGGTAACGAGTCAGCTATCTATCATACGACGAGGACAGCGCGCCTAAGACTCACCACTGCCTATGATGGTGTTCGCAAGGTTGCTAACAGAGCTAACCATGCTGGCCTTTCCCTCCCGCTTCCCGCTTGGGCGCTTTATAGTCGTGTCGCGATCGCCGCCCAACAGCGCGCTGCTCTCTCCCGCCTCTTGGGGACTCGTGGGGTCGTCTATCGCGCTCACCGGCGCGGTTCCGTACTTTTGCGTCATTTCAAGGTCGTCCTCGTCTATGTCGCTGGTAAAGTCTTGAGTTAAGGGAGCGTATACCGCCTTGGAGGTCGTGGTGGTTAGTAATGTGGTGACCTTGCCGAAGACCGAGGGTGGGAGCCAAGGTGCCAGGATAGAGTCGCCGCGGCTTATCTAGCGAATATGATAATCCGGAGCCCCGCAGATAACGATGTGATAAATAGGAGCGTGGATGCAACGGGTCCTCTCCTGGAGCCTCAAGGTGTGGAGGTGTGAGAGAAGAGATTTCTCAGCACGTGTCGGAACACGTCAAGACGCGTCGCGACTCGGACAATCACAAAGACAAATTCGCTGCTCGGACCTCGAAAATTTTTGTTTTATTTTCGCAACTGAGGCTTCCTAACTTCCTAAAGATATATTACGAGGCAGATGCCCGCACTTCAGTGGCAGCCAATCTCACTCAAGAACCAACCCAAGAACTCGGATGCCCTTCTCGACTCTCGAGGCATAAAAGCTAGATGGCTTCGATTCTGGGTTTTAGTACGGAGTCTCAGACTTTGATAAGGGATGGATCCGAGAGAAGGCGACGGCTTAACCTTGCTGCCACAATGGCAGAGGGAGCCTAAAACAGGATGCAGGAAATTCGATCCAGGTCCACCGGATAGCCTTGCAATAGGAAGAGCAGGTAGTGCATTTTTTCAAACATGCTTGTGCAAATCAAACAGTTAATTTCCAGAGTTGTATGGATTGTCTCTTTACGATGGTACCAGTTCAGAATGAGCGAGAAACAGTGGAGGAAATTCATCCATCCTTCATGTGGGCGGCCCATCGAATTGACCGAATTGACGCTCATGGCCAGAGGGACCATGCGAAGTAACGGCTAGGTCTGCCAGATACCCTTCCCATGCTGCAAACGTGGAAGAGCATATAACGGACACTGGATTTTTTACAGCCTTGCATATGCAAAATAAAGGCAGGATGTAGGTCTCGATCTTTCGCGTCACAAGTTCAGAAATAGTCAGAAACAGTGGAGGCAATCCATCGGCTCTTCTAAGTGGCTCATCGGATCGACAAAATTAACGCCCAAAGGGACCATGCGAGGACCATGAGGATGCATAAATAAAGCCCCGAGTGCACCTGTCGCCCCAGTCCTAACCAGAATGGCGGCCGCAGTTCACGAAGTTTTTGAGCGCATGCCCACCAGTGGAGCAATCTCGGTTTTCCGAAGCCCCACTCCCGAGGCATATACGGGCCTGCGCGACCAGGATTATTATCTAGAGAGTGTTACATTCAAGGTGAACTCCGGTCGCAAGCCCACGACTCGACCCTTACTCACGCTTGCATTAATACCTTAGGTCGAGGATCGCATCTTCAAGGTCCCGCGGTACCATTTCGAGCGCAACTCCGAGATCTTCGCCGCGACGTTCTCGCTTCCAGTAGCCTATGATGACCATGCCGAAGGGCAGAGCGACGAGAATCCCCTCGTATTGGAAGGCATCAGCAGCGTCGACTTCCATCGGCTGCTCAAGGTCCTCTACCCCTTGTGAGTCGCAATGTCCAGATTAATTTTCGCGCCACATGATTTTCCATCCTCCCAGGGACATCCCGCAGATCCTCAGCATGCCCAAGGACGAGTGGATTTCTGTCCTGAAGCTCTCTACCTTATGGTACTTCCTCGACGCGCGCGACCTCGCGATCACACAGATCACCAGCCGCGGCTTGCAGAGCGTCGAGGCCATCCTGCTCGCCCAACAATACGACGTGGCGAGCTGGCTCCGCACGGGGTACACAGATCTTGCGCGGCGAGAGGAGGGAATCACCCTGGAGGACGCGGAGAAGATCGGGTGGGAGGTCACCGTTCGGCTGTATCAGACGCGCGAGGCAGCGATCAAGAGTTACGCTGCACCGTACCGTCAGAACTTGAATCAATATGGGAATCCGAGCCGCTTCCAGCACGCCGATGTCGAAGGGACCTTTCGAGAGGATTTCAGGCGGGCAGATTTGGCGAGTGCAGCGTACGCGCGCCCTAGCCCTAACCCCGATCGAATGCAGATATTGAGGGCCGTAGTCATGACGTAAATAGTGTCGCCTCGGATTTCCACGACGTGCAATTGTATTTTCTTTTTCCACTGGCACCGATAAATTGCCATAGTAATATCCTGTGGTAAGTTCAACTGCCGCACGTTGCCGCACATTAGAGCAAGCACGGCACCTTTGAATTATGATTCGAAATGGTCACATTATCCCGAGTTCTATTTCTATTCATGCGATGATTTGATCTGGAAGAAGTAATCCCAAGTTCGAGCTGACCCTTTCCAGGAGACACACCTAGGCCTCGGACTTGAAGTGCTATCACCTGGGATAGAGACAAATCCGCTCAAACTCCTCACGTCCCAGGGTTGCTTCTCGATCGGCGTGCCGCGGCAGCGACCAACTGATTCCCAAAGAAGACCACGGGAACAGAAGGCCTTGGATTCTCTTCTTGTGCACAGCTACAGGTCTGACGAGCATCCTGCTTTCGATTCCACGTCTACACACCTAATGAGTTCTTCAGGCGCATCGCAACCCCACCCTGGCCCACGCGACCAGGATTATTATCTCGAGACTATTACGTTCAAGGTGAGCTCCGTTGGAACTTGGAAATCCCACGACTCGGAGACGAGCCCACGTACCGCAGGTCGAGGACCGCCTCTTCAAGGTCCCTCGTTACCATTTCGAGCACAACTCGGAGATCTTTGCGACGACGTTCACGCTGCCAGCAGCGAGCGGCGGCCATGTCGAAGGTCACAGTGACGAGAACCCCCTCGTACTGGAAGGCATAAGCAGCGTCGACTTTCGGCGGCTGCTCAAAGTCCTCTATCCCTTGTGAGTCCACTTTGGGATTCGTTCGGCGCTAATCGGTGTCGTCGCCTCAGAAATGTACCGCAGATCCTCGGCATGCCCAAGGAGGACTGGATCTCCGTCCTAAAATTGTCGACCTTGTGGTATTTCCTCGACGCCCGGGAGCTTGCGATCCAGCAACTAAACGGCCAGAACATGGGGAGCGTTGAGCGCATTCTCCTCGCAAGGAAATATGCCGTGTCCGCCTGGCTCCGCACAGGGTACACCGATCTTGCGCGGCGAGAGGAGAGTATTTCTTTGGAGGACGCAGAGAAGATCGGGTGGGAGACCGCAGTCCGGCTCTACCAAGTACGGGAGACGGCTATCAAGAGCTACTCGTATAGCCAAGCGCCCAGGCCTACGTCGGCGATTTTCGCAGGTCACTCATACTACGGCCAAGATCAGTATGCGACTCCTCCTTTCCAACCTAGCCGCTTCGAGCAGGCTGATGTCGAGGGGGCGTTTGGAGAGGAGTTCAGGCTGGCGGATTCAGCAAGTGCAGCGTATGCGCGTCCAAACGGAGGCGACACGGAATTCGTCAGAATCCCAGAAACTTTGGTTGGGGTAGCCTTCATTCAGTTGGGATAGCTTTCGATTAACTTGCGAGTGGCAAGGAGAAGAATTCCGGACGAGAGGTGGGTCCGCCTCCCGGACAAAAGATTGTCGACAATTTACGGATCTTTCTACAGCACGTTCAAGTTTCCAGCTTTCGAGTACTATCTGGTAGCAATCACTATGAGAAATGTAATAAAAATTGGAACAACTCGCCCGTTTTTTGCTGCGTAGCGTGGCCCGTTCAAAGGGAATCGAGAAAATAAGAGCGTAGGATTCAGGAAAGTGGATGGAGGCCGTGGATTGGAAACTCACAGTCAGGTTACAATTGGAGTTTTCCCGATGCAGGCCGAGGATTGCATTCGCTGCACCTCGTGAGCACCAGCCCCTTGAGTCGGTCTTGAGGCAACTTGCATCAGGTGTTTGGCGAGTGTTTGGCAGGAGGGCTGCATCCAAGCACGGCAATACGGTTGACTCCAATATGATATAGACCGGTTTGACTAAAAAAAAATTTCAAGTTGAACTTCACTGCCGGTTGACTTACTTGGCACTTTGCCTTCGGAGTCGTCATTTGGCCGTCACCCAATCAAGGAGAATCATTTTCTTCAAATCTCTCACTGTCCGAGTTCCGAGAGCTGTTCCGAGTAGGGCTGCACATCGTCCCGTAAACGGGTACAGCCGTCAATTCTCGGCAGCGAGACGGTGACGGGCCGTCTTTGTGGATTTTCAGACTTCAAGACGGTACGGGACGGCCAAAAGACGGCCGTCAACCGCTAAATAACGGGGCGGTGCTGGGCCCACGAGATTGGGTAGTAGGAGTAAGTGTATGACGCTGTCGAGATTTTTATATCACCAGGTATGATCTATTATATGCCCCATGAGCCTCTGTGTGCTCATTTGAGGGCAGGATGTAGATTCAGAGAGTGGGAGTTGCGTATCACGTGAGTTGTTCAAGCAGAAAATAATTGGGCAGATCCTTATGAGGACAACATGTAATCCCAATTCCAGCCCAAATATTGTGAAGACTTACCTGATTTAATGTATCCCCTGAATTCCACAATTCTGGGGCATGTTTCACAGTTGGAAGACAAAATCTTCCATACAACCCGTATACGGCCGTCAAAAGTTGGGGTTTGACGGGATGAACGGCAATTCGCCGTTCCGTACCCGCCCCGTATTTTTTTGGTGCCGGACCCCGTTACGGGACGGGACGGCTAGCCGTAGACGGCACCCGTCACACCTGTAAAACGGGTGCGATGTGCAGTCCTAGTTCCGAGAGGCTCCCGGGGGGTCTCGTTACATGTTCCAAAGCTCTCACTAGCAGTGTTCTACCCCCCGCGCTTTCCAACGCCTCAGTCCCCCCCAAAAAAAGGATACATTGTCGAAACTGCCAGTGAAAGGCATACATGGGGCCTAGATTTCTATGCCTCTT
Source organism: Mycena epipterygia (assembly GCA_029281465.1). Taxonomy (NCBI): domain Eukaryota; kingdom Fungi; phylum Basidiomycota; class Agaricomycetes; order Agaricales; family Mycenaceae; genus Mycena; species Mycena epipterygia. Next base: position 165,375 of record JARJCQ010000030.1, on the reverse strand, counting down.
TCCACTCTTTCACCGTCAGCGACACTGGCAAGATACCAAGCCGGAATCATGGGCGGAGGAGCTGGGAGGGGCACCATGACCGTTCCGTGGATTGTTACAGCCCTATGATAAGTGGCGTATGCCGCCGCGAACACTGAAAGCGTGTGTTGGACCACAGTTCGGACAAGGAAAGGTTGTTGGGACTTACAGACGAAGAGGAGGAACCAAGACAGAACATGGACCGTCGTGAAGAGGCCGCAGGTAGCATGCGAGAAGCCCCACCCGCAGGCTATCCCGTTCTGCGATATCATCGCGACCAGGAAAACTGATACCTCAGCGGTAAATAAACGTCAAGTGTGCGGACCAGATTTGCGTACTAATCCAGGAACAGGCGAGTGCGCAGAGCACACGGATTTGGACGATGGCGTGACCAAGCTTGGGGCGAGGTTCGCGGTGGCGGCCCATATACAGCCTGAGCCATAGTAAGCCACAATACGAACAAGTCGAGTCGAAGAAATATATTTACAAGACGGCGAGGACGATGACAGTTACATCGGTCCAAAGGGCGACAAAGGTCTGAAGAATGCCTTATTAGTTCAAAAGTTAGTCCGACGAAGTAAATACTCAGATAAACGACATACTCGGAGAGAGGAAACGCCAGCCAGTGCTCATCTCGGCCACCGAGAAGGCGAACATTATACAACAAAGGATAATTGCCACTGGCGATATTTGAGCCTTAAATTAACATGGATACTCGTGCATTACCGATGATTAGAATGTGCCTAAGGGTCAAAGTATTGGATCTTTTATACTCTTGCGATTCCAAGTCAGACGAGCACCGAGCGCAAAAATGGTCGCGGTGGGGTTGAGAGCGGTCAGCGTCCGAACAGTCGATGTGGGCTGGGCCGACGTCGGCATCAGCGAGCAGGGGTTGGGTATCGAAATCCATTGCAGAGTGGAATTGGAAGGTACAAGTAGCGGCGTGAAGAGGTGGAGAGTCTTGGGAGAGTCTCGGCTTGAGTTATAATACGTTATACCACCACGTGCTGTCCGCAGTTCAGGCCTTGTATCAACTTCAGCTGCGCACTGAGCTACGGAGTGATGATCAGCAGTTGCCGACATCGACATCTCAGGGATCCGGCACACCAATTATTCAATAACTTGGATCGAAAGAACGCTGGAATGCCGTTGCAAACCCCAAGAGCATACGACTATTGCACTTCTCGTTCGGCCGCACACTGATTATTCGGGTTCGCGGAATTATCGGGACAGCGGCGCCTAGGCTTGAGGGAGCTTGGGCCTGAAGCGTGTCGGATAAAAGAGATTCGGATCCAGTGCAGATTAGTGATCTCCGTTGAAGATCTTGGGCGTCACTTGTCTGAATACGACGATCCTAAAGAAGTGTGAAATAAAGTGAAGCGTGGCCGTTTATTTTATTTGATGCACACACCTCCCGCTGTAAACATCTCGCCAGCAAACCGCCGTCATTCATCGACCACTCGAAGGACTCCGCGCATAAGAGTCAGCGGCATGTACTCCGGCAGCTCAGAGGCGCATGTTCGGGACGCCGAGTGCACTACAAGAGACAGGTTAGCGAACCGCGCTTGATCGAGTTCTTTCCATCGGTGAGGTACAATGGTTGTTTCGCAGGGATGATGAGGTTCACAGTAGCTGGGTTACACTTTTTGACAGTGGAATGTGTACGAAGTTTTCGGATGACCAGATCTACTAGTTCCTGGGACAGTTTTTGTGCCATGCCGGCCGAGTTAAGGATTGCGCTGGAAACGAATGATCAGGCAGATTGTAGTAGAATGTCACATACTTCAGCTGCTCGGTTTTTTAAGTAAGCGAGTCGCGACTAGACAACTACTAAGCGCAAGCCGCAAATCAAGGTCAACGTGGTGGCTCATGGTGGTAAGAGGGCTGGAGGAGGCTGTGCTTCGGTGTTTGAAATCAACCTCAAGCCCGCACAAATCTCATGTTCAATCCAAGCTCAACGTTTAACCTCATCTCCGCACTTCAGTTTAATCGACGTGAAACTTGATAATTAGTATCCTCTCTAGTATGTGTTTGGATTTTGTTTCAATTTTTTTTATTCAGCAATAGTGTTCATGTCCAGTCGCTCCCGGTCCCGGTCCCGCTCTTGTGCTAGCGCGTCCAACTCTGGCGCTCAGCCTTTACCGTGTTTTTGGCTGAAAGTGGTTTGAACTAAATCCGATGGTAATAAAATATTAAGATTCAGGAGCGGAAAGGGCGGGACGGGGGGATCACGTTTGGATCATGTTCGCGTCGTTGAGAGAGCACTGATTATAATGCTTCGTCCGTGCGCAACCGCAAATCGTTATGATACGTCCACTACTCGGAGAATCCCGCGCCCCACAGATAAGGGCATATGCTGAGGGAGTTGCGGAAGCATTGACGATATGGATTTTATTGTCACCGTGTGCAAGTTGGCGAACTGGTCATCAGCCAGTGCCCAATCGAGTTGCTCCCACTCATGGAGCACAATCCCGTTTGCCCCGTTATCGATGAGGTTCACCGTAGCAAGGCTGTTGGACCGAATGCAACGCAGGATCCGAAAAACCGTGCTCGGTATGTTCAGGTCAGTGCGGAACACAACATCGAGGTGCCGGAGACCGGTACTGTAACAGAGGGCGGTAGGGTCAGGATCTGTGGCGGCTGGTGAGTGTAGTAGGAATGGATCTAGAAGGCAATGACAACTGACGGGTCTGCGCATCCGATTGGACCAGTAGGTATTGGAGACCATTGCCGACATGAGACAGATATTTTCCGAAGGAAGACTCTTCTGTTGGGTACATTCTGTACACCGAGAGCGATGTAAAATCCGGGATCGTGTCGAGGCCGAGGATTTGCTGGAAAAATAGCTCCATCATGTCCTTGGGGAGATCCAGAGTTAATGTGCGCCATCGCGGAGGAAACTGGTACCCCGCTGAGGCAAGTGGGTCAAAGGAAAGAGTGACTCGATGGAGGCCCAGGCTTTCCAATAACGGGAAGGAAGATACCGTTTCCAGGACAGACTCCAACTGGAGATGGCATCTCTCCAGCTCTAGGCTATATATATTCGCGAACGAATTTGTGAGAAGAGCGTAATTCCGGGTATACACGGGATCCTTCATTGTAATGCGCAAGTGCGTTACTTGAGGCAACGGACCGATTTCCCCGAGACTCTGGACCGAGGATGATCCAGTGAAGGACAGGTACAAAGACCTGATAAAAGTAGGGATGGGCAACGGGGACGTCTGTAGAACCCTGAGGAATGACCTCATGGTTCTGTCGTTCAGGGTGACTTCGGCAAATAGGTGATATCGGCTTGAGGGGAGCCAGTTCTTGCAGACGAGCCCACATCGAGCGAGGGTAAGTCGTTCAAGGTAGTAGTCTGTCCGTAGTTCTCCTAGGACGAGATCTACGAGTTCGCGAGGCAACTTTTGGGCCATCCTGGGTTGAACTCAAGCTTCTGCCCGCTGGTGTAGTCCTCTATGTGCATGGCCCGAAAGGATCAGTCAAACATAACCCCTTCAGAGTGTCGTTCTTATCGCAGTGCTGGCGGACAGCAACAACACAACAAGCCACCATGTGGCAGTGGCTGTGCTTTATGTCAACCTCAACGTTGAACCTAAATTTAGTTGCTCACGTGTGAGGAGAGAACTGTATAAAATTTAATCCTCTCTGATACTTGTGGGCTGTGTCTGAGTACTCTCACTGCTTTCCACTTGCGTATGAATGTTTTTAGCGACTACTTTCATCGTCACGACCCACATCGATGATCGATGTTCGGTGTATGATGGTCAAGACGAAAACCACTGGGAGAAAAAATCAGTTCGATCTCGTGCATCGCCGCGGTAAGTTTGAAGTTGTTTCATTGCTGCGCCGCTACGTGTACCTACAAGCCCACGAGAAGAAGACCGCTGTACGAACTGTGATCAAGGAAAAACGTACGAGATACGTTGACCGACGATCCATGTAGCGATTGAATGCGTCAATCAGCGAAATATGCGTTGAAAAAGCAACAAGTGTACCTCACAAAGAGAGTATGGTTTCTCGACCATGGCTGATGTGCAGAAAAAGATAAACCGGTGACCAAAGCGCCGGGATCAAGTAGGCTGGTAGTAGGTTGCAACGCCATAGCTGTCTCTAATCGTCTGGGATCTTCCTGTGAATTTGTTTGTGCGATTTCACGGCAGGGCCTTTCTCGGGCGAGGCTCACACGGGATCGGAGAGTGTTCCTATTATGACAGTTAGTTTGGGGATTTGTTAGACGAAAGGTTGAATTGCAGCAGCCCTTCCAGCTGAATCGAAGCTCTGCGTAATCCCTGGTGGCATCCCTTAGGATGAGCTTGTTCCATCTGACATCGCAGTCGAATATGTGGTATATCACTCGCCCGCCATGAAGAGCCCGCGACGTCGCTTTGAGCCGGTGTTGCACAACACCATTGCAGGTCCTCGGTCTGAACGGTGGCCTCCCGCAGTAAACCCGTATGCTTGGGTTGACGTTGATCTGCAAGCCTTGGAGAGCAGAGCATCACCAGGCGGAAAGACGATAAAGCCATCTCGGAGTCGGCGACGTTCATGTGGTTTGGGATCTCGGACGCGCCAGAGCACAGGCACGCGCACGGTCGCTGGGGCGATGAACTGGGAATTGAATTCGTCCTCACGATCGTCGGACTGTAGTAAGTAGTCAGGATGAGCTCGCAATAAATGGATGTCGGAGTGCTGGACGGATACCTGCCTTGCAACTTGTCGAAACAAAATGTGGTCGCCAGGAGTCGCAGGCCCCATGAAATGGCAGCCTTCAACGAGCTCCTTGATAGCTTTCAATCATACTCTGCCAGAGTGGTTTCCAGCGGATTTACGCTCTTAAATACACCATCGAGATACCATGAGTCCAACATGAGCCGACTTGAACTTCTTGAATACTGAATTCGCAGATTTCACGAAGCTCACCGAGTCCTATTGGGGTCTAAGAGGACGAATGGAAGAAACGACGCAAATAGAGAAGGCGAGCTTGAGGCGAGCGCAGTACGGAGTGTGAGTGGTCGAGTGTGATCGGAGCCGTATGGGAGAACCTTGAAATTATTTGGTTGTGTTTGCTTCTAATGACATTGACTTCGAAGCACGTTTGCTTCCGCTCTTCCACAAGTATCACAGTCTTGTTCGTGGTTTTACGATTCTTTGCCATTCTTATCTAACTCACCAGGACAATGACGGGTTTTAATTCATGTCCCAATTGCTTGGCCGTATTGGACTCGGCATGCCACTCGAAACTTGCCGATTCGCCATTCCGCACTGGTCCAGTGACATCGGTTTCCAGCGACATTCTGGACACCAACAACCCGCCCGATGAAATACAAATCCCGTCTATTCACGACTTCATTTCCAGCGCATGCGCCCATGCGACGCTTCTAAATGCAAAGATCGCTTCGCTGCAGTTATCCCTTGATGAGCTTCTCAAGGAGCGTGAGACTTTGGACATCGAAATCAAATAACACAAGGGTGGTCTCTCCCCCCTTCACCGCATGCCAACAGAGATTATATCACTCATATTCACTTTCACCTTGCCACCGCACGTACCCGACGCAGAGTCTGCCCCGTGGATTGTTAGCGCAGTCTGCGCTCGTTGGCGTGCAATCGCTCTATCACAGCCCTATTTTTGGACCTTCTTTGCCATCCACTTCCCGGATGAGTTAGCCAATAGGTTCAACCTCGAAACCCAACTCCAGCGATCCGGAAGACTTCCGTTGAACGTCGAGTTCCATTGCGAGGACTTGGACAGTTGCACGGAACGAGAAACAGAAAGCATTGATATCCTTGCACAGCACTCCGTTCGCTGGGAAGCAATATCACTGTCTGGTCCCAAACAGCTATATTCCGACCTGCTGAATAGGATTCATCGTCAGCTCCCTCTTTTACGGAGCGTGCGCATGGAGATGTATTGCGAGGGTCCTTCTGCGTCGTTGGACCTGTTCGAGTGTGCTCCTAAATTGCAGGAGGTCTTTGTCAACACAGAGCTGTGGAGCTATCCCGTTGCGATAACGGTGCCCTGGCCGCAGTTATTGAAGTACGGGGGAAGTAATACCTGTGACGGGCATCTTACTGCACTTCACTCTTGTTCGAACCTCGTAGATTGCACTATAGAGGTATCGACAGGTTCCGCCCTTCCCGAAACCCTTACTATTGCCCATTTACCCCGCCTCCTCCGACTCACCATTTCGGAGCCCACATTTTTTGCATGCCTCGACACCCACGCACTCGTGGAGTTGTATTGCGATGGCGACAGCACGCACCTTCCTTCTTTTCTCCGCCGACTGCGTTCCAAACTGCAAAAATTGGTATTACGCGACGCCTCGGACGACATGTCTGGTCCCAGCTTGATTGATATAGTTACTGCAGTCCCGACACTTACATATCTGGGATCACTCTCCGCTTTCCCCGCTGGTTTCTTCAACAACTTTGGATCTTCCGACTGCAACCTCGCACCTGCGTTGGAATGCCTGTCTGCGTGCCTTGACGCAATCGATGCCGGTGAACTCATAGAAGCGATGGAATCACCTGGCTGGCAGGCTCGTATCAGATTGCGGTCACTCAGGTTGGCTTTCAATTCACCAGCTTCACCAGATTCCTTCATCGGTTGGAACTACAGCGAGATCAGGGCATGGACGTACTGGTCCTGGCGACACCGTACCGTCTGTATCTCGAGATGGTTCCCGAAACTCTACGTCTCGGAGTTCGCTAGAATATTACCGCTCGAAGCCCGCTAGTAAACCTCTTCAAGTCACGGTTCATTCATGCCAATGTCTGTAAAATATGCCGTTCATTTCATGGGCAGTACAACATCCCGACGTTGTAAATGCAGGGTCTTCGACCTTCTTCTCCTTCTGTTTCATCAAGCGTCGATGATGATTCAAGCAAGCGCCCTCAGCTCAAAGCTACTGGGGTGGCGACGCATGTTGAGACGACGGCCGTGTGATCTCGGGAAAACCGAATTGATTTGAACAGCGAGACTGCAAGCAATAAATTTAGCCCGTCTTGACTTTAAAGTCTGACTACTGGCGCATTTGCCAGCCGACGTTCTGGAGCTTCTTTACGATGAATTTCACGAAGGTGCCAGTGGCACAGTGGACAAAATTGTCGTCGGGCAGTGTGGACTTGTTTGCAAGGCGTGGCTCCCCGCGAGCAGAACCCGCCTCTTCGCTACAGTCGTCCTCAAAAAAGGCAACGTCAAGTCGTTCCTCGCTGTCGTGCAGTCATCCACTTCCCCGATTCAAGATTATATCCACAAACTGCATTTAATCCTTTGTCAACACGACCCATTCTTCGAGGATAAAAATGTTATCGAAACCCTCGGTCCGTTTCCCGAAGCCACAACCTTATGTATCGAGCTGGATACCAGGAAGTGGCTCCTAACGCTAACTGGCAAATTCTTCCCAAATAAATTCCCCCGCCTCTCGCACTTGACTCTGTCCATTTCCGACGCTTTAATCACGATGTACGACTTTCTCGACGCCGTATCGCCCCTCCAAACCCTCGAATCCCTGGAGTTCGATGTCGACGGGTCCGGATTTAATCCCATAGATCCCTCCGTGCCGGAAACCTATCAGATCCCTCCTCAATTACATATATTACATTTGGAGATGGCATGGGCCCCGAGTTTCCTCGAGTTATTATTCGAAATAGCCGAAGAAGACGCGATTATCATTCCCGTTTTCTCGTCCCTGAGCATGCAGGACGGCTGGCCGCAGAGGCGCTCATTCCTGAGGCGTTATCTTCACGATTTCGGAGATCAGATCCACCACCTACGCTTCGACTGCTCCAGCGATAACAGTATGTTGAATCTGTGTCTGATTCCACCAACGATGAAGTTAATTACCTACCAGTGTTCGAAGCCCCCGCAGCACTCAGTTCCTGTACCGCTCTCCGCTGCTTGGATCTTCGCTTCGGCACCAGCAAAGTGCCTGCCACACTCCTCGCTATCATACAATACCTCAACTCGCCCGCGCTCGCGACAATAAACGCCATCGATACAGAACAGCTGGCCAGTCGGTCCTTGTCACGGTCTGGACATGCGGGAAAATGGCTGGCGTTAGATGCGGCATTGGATAAGGAGCGGTTTGTGGGACTCCGCTGCTTAAGCTTCACATTTTCGTCGCCGGCATTGGCCGACAAGCTGCGTCAGAGCATGTCTTTGTGTGCCGCCCGCGGGATCCTCCGTGTTGTCGAGGCGTAGTGTCTCCATTCGGTCATACGTTTTAAAATATGATCATCGTTTCTTGCCAGTTCAAAGTGGTTTCTGTACTAATTATTGTCGTGTTCAACTTCGTTGTCTCATTCACCTGCAACAAACCCGCTGGGACTTCGGTATGTACCTATTATCATCGTTGAACGCAGAGTTCAGTTGATGTTCAATAATCACCCGAATCAACCCATGAACTCCGCTGGTCCGCAGATCGTTGGTTAGTAACCAAATATTCAAACAGAAATCGTAAGAATTTAGGTTGAAATTTCGCAGGCTTTACGCGTTCGGCCCGATCAAACTCCCAAGTATTCGAGTTTTAAATGAAGAGCTGAGCTCTCGGTGATTGAAATTCTTGGTTAAGTTCAAGTGTTAGGTTTATGGATTCCGATATTACCGAACACTTCCGACTTTCATGCTTGATCCAGTCTGTGTCCGATGCCCTCCGAGTCGAGGTGCATAAAACATTAGAAAGCCATTTATATCCGAGTCTTCTTCATCGAAGGTTTTTCATAATGGGCAGTACCATGCTCTTATACACAACTTCATTTGAAAAAAAAAGCAAAGTTGAACGTCAACGCTTTCCATTACTGAAACTGGGTGGTAATTTTGTTGGACACAAATTCAACTTGTTCTGAAATTCCACTGGAAACGTTCAATCTGGAAAGTAATGATTAGGACCTCAAGCCTCACACCTCACTGGCTCAGTACCAATCGAGATAATCAATGGAAGATGAGTTGGCTCACTCCGGGACTTATTACCTTAAATTTGAACCGTAGACGTACTCATTTGTTTCAAACAGGGATCGCAAAATCATATATGTTAGCGACGACGAGAGGTATGTACAAATTTCGAATTATTACAAGGCATGAGAAGCGGCGGGATTCTACTCGTCCGCCAACGGTGTATCGACGGGGTTCGGGCGGTCCCACTGGTCGAGCTCGCGATGTCCTTCAGCGAGCCAGCGCGCAAGCGCATTGGGATCGTGCACCGTGAGCTTTATGCCCGCCGCCAACGGCACCGCCTGCGCGTCGCACTTGGAGACCTGGTCGTCGATTGGGTGCGCCTCGAGGCTCATCTCGCCCGCGGCGCGCAGCTGCGGAAAGACCGCCGCGCGGGCCGCATCGTTGAGCGGCGCGCGCTCGAGCTTGAAGAAGTGAAGCAGGAGAACGAGGATAGCGTAGTTCATCTTGGTCACGTCTACGGTGGTCATTAATCAACTCTCTGCTGAGAAAGGCAGGAAAGCCTACTGGGGACGCCCATGCACGCGCGCCGTCCGGCGCCGTGGTTGAGGTGCGGTACTCCAACCTTGGGCTGCTTGAGGTCCGTGCGTCCGTAGTGCCCGCCCATCCAGCGCTCGGGGATGAACTCCTCCGGGGAATCGTACCGCTTCGGGTCGCGGTTGATCTGGTACGAGTTGTACACGACGAGGACACCCTTGGGGATCAACACACCATCGACGACGGCATCCTCGTACGTCTCGCGCGGGAATCCCAGGCGGATAGACGTGAAGTAGCGTCCGGCCTCCAATCCGAGCGCCTTGATGTACTCCACGCGGTCCGTGTCCAGCGGATCGGGTACCTCGCCACCATAGACCTCCTCGATCGCGCGGCGTGCATTTTCTTGCATCTCCGGGTGCGCGGCCAGGAGTGCAGAGAGCCAGGTGAGGGTGCTGCCTCCGCTCATGCCCGAGCCAGTCAGTGTCGTCGCGAAGCGCAGCTCCTCGTTGGGGGTCAGAGTGCCCGCGCTAATGCTCCGGAAGACGTCGCCCAATTGGGAGGGCGTCGTGTCGCCGGCATCCAGCCGCTCATGTAAATCCCTGAGAAGCTTGCTACAGATGGTCACTTCGGCGTCGCGGAGTTCTTTAGCGTTTGCCTCTGCTTCGTAGATCGAGTCCAGCCAAGACGACAGACCGAAGGGACGGAGGAAGAAGTGAATGGGAGCTGCTGCCGCGAGCGCGAGACGTTCGCCTGCCGCGACAAGGGGTATGTAGTCGTGTACTGGAGTGGCCAAGCTGCGCTGGCGGAATGCCTTGATGTTCACATCCGCAACGAGCCGCGTCACATCCTCTTCAAAACGTTGGCCGTAAAGGATGTCAGCGCTGATTCCGATCGTGGTGGCCCAAAAATGCCACCCAAGGTCTTGTGCGTCTCCTGATTTGGCGCTCTCCGAGAGCATGTTCACTAAGCTAACATATCTATGGCCGGTGAAGTGATGGAAACTACGGGTGGCAGGATCAGATACACTGTTTGTTACTCAGTGAAACGAAAACGAACCTCGTGAGTTTGACGGCGCTCGTCGGGGCGGCTAACAGACGCCTATATTGGCTGATCTTTTCGCTAAATTTCGTTGCTATTCATAGAGTTAGGTCTCATAATATGCACACTGAGTTACACACGCACTGCCAATGGTGGTCGGGGCATCAGGATCTAATGCCTTTGTAAAAGCCCCATGCCAGAGCGGAAACTCAGGCCGAGACTGGAAAGCGGCTCCTTGTTGGTTGAGCGTCTTGTTCACAGCTTCATATGTGTTGATAATGACCTATCGAAATATGTCAGGCTGTAAAGACCGACATGGGCGGAGGCACGCTTACCGCCTCTCTTTCACCAAGGGAAAGCCTGATAGGCATAAGGATCTGTCTTCTCCGATGCTCGAAGAACACACCTGAACATTCCACCGTACAGCTCAGTCCAGTGGGCAAGAGCCCGAGCGTGCCCAGCTCTCATCTGTCAGCGTATGAGTTTCCTTGAACAGGAGCACGTTGTATTGTTGCACCTGGAACAGGTTCCCAACTAGAGGAAGGCCGGCGGGCCCAGGGAGCTTGACGCGACGAGGAGCAAGGTTAGAAATGTCTGACGATAGGCATACGACGACGAGTGCAAGACAGGAGACGAGTGGAATAATGGTCCCCCAGGTCGAAATGGTTATGGAGGAAATCAGAGAGCCGAGGCGCGAGGTACTGTGCATTTCCATGATGGTGGGGCTCGCATATTGAATCAGCAAAGTTTTTATATGCCTGCTGTGGGGCATCGTAGGCTAAACGGCTTTTTCGGGCTTGGGCTTGGATTTGGGTCTCACCAAATTCAAACCGACTAAGGGGCGAACCCGTTTAGCCGCTCCGCCCATGTCGTAAAATTACAACGATGCTGCGCATGGAGAAAACGAGGGGAGAGTGAGAAACTGAAGGCCACGACTGAATAGGGCCTGAAATATCACAATAACTTGAAACTCGGCCTAGTGAACCGACAGAGAGCTGTTCCCACCGACTAGCCACGCGGACGATTGAATGGTGGGCCTGCCGGAGAACATGATAGTAGGATCAAGAGGTGAGCGATCTCCAGATAGTGGATAAATTCCACGACCCTCCCCCCCCAGAAAAGGCAACTTTTGGTCAGCGGCATGTGCAGCGGCATCTCATAATTCCACTCCTACCATCCACCTTCACTCTCTATTTCTTCGGCTTGGCAGATCATTAATAGCAGGCTAATTCACCTATTTCAACCCACAACCAATTTCGTGAGTGCTTTTTTTTTGTGGCCTCGCATATTTTGGATCATTGATGGCACGTGTACACATCAATGTCCACAATCCACTGCCAGAGATCGCTCACCCCTTGAGTAGGATGATGGGACGATTTACGTTTGGCTCGCTTCAAGTTCCGAGTACGTAACTCACTCTTGAACTCGACCACGACAGCGACACCCCAGATGCGAGCTTCCAGATATATCCGCTTAGTTATGGCCGCATTGAATCGATCCTTCTACTCTCGCACATTGGCTGGCCCACTGAGAAGTCAGCTTTACGACTACCCAAAAGTCAGAAAATTATATCTTCGGATCTGCGGACAACTTTGAAAGAGCCTCTGGACATTCATAAAATCTCCATTTACTCGGCTTTTCGGACTAGGATCTCTAAAACTGGAAAGTTCTAGCAACGCCGAGGATCGGATTCCACTATACTAGCAACAACCTCCCTGACGATGTCCTGCGGGCCGCAACTTCTTCCCTTGAATAATAAATCCAATCCCCGGAGGTGAATTATTGTCTCAGAGATTATAGCTTCCATCTCCGCCCCCGCCATTCCGCTTCGAAATTTCTTACTGGTCGATCGGATGACTCGGACCTCACATGAGGTTTCTTCGCACCATCTTCGCCTAGGATGTCGATACGCTTTCACGAGTGTCAATGATACATATCTGCCCGGGGCCTGTTGGTCTGCGCGTGTGTGCGCGGTGTTGCGGTCCCGTTGCACGAGGTATAGTACGACAAAAGCGATTCCAAGGCCAATTAAAGACTCTGGAATTCCCTCGCTCTCGCACGTTTTCTCTGCATCTGGCTGATCCCGCTCAGACTCACTCTTACCACAGTCCCCCGCAACATATTCAATTTGATTAGACCAGATTAGACACAAAACACTGCGTTCCGGGGGGTCGTCTGCACATGCAGTGTACGACCCCCCGTCCGCACATTTCTGCAGATTCGTACATCCGCACACTATGTCGATCTCCTCCAGAATTTTCTCGGCATCCCGTGGGCACCCATTCGTCCTCTAAACACCTTGCTGACCGACGAGGATCTGGGGCTGGTTTGACAGGTGATGTTGGCATCCACACTGATCCGCACCCGATCCGCACTTGATCCGCATATGTCCGCATCGCTCGTTTTCTGATTCTTTCCCGTGCGCTTCTACAATAAAACAATACAATCCTTAACTGTCAACTGCTTTTCTTTGACCAATCCTAGCGCCCATTCAAGGCGTCAGAGCCTGACTTTTATCAGTAACCAGCGGGCGGCTCCCCGTCAGATTTTTTTAGTGTTCTCCCAATCACAATGGAAGACCTCTCCTACATACCATCCGAGATTCGAGCTGACTACCTACGACATCCTGACATCCCGATGTCGTCGGCCAAAGCGAGAATATCAGAGTGGTGTCAAGACACCTAATCTAAGGTGAACGGACCGGCGTAATGAATCTGCAGAATGGACGCGTGCTGGGAAGGCAGTCAAAGCGGAAGATCGCATTGATGTCATGACACATATATGACTTGACTCCGCAGCAGGCACCTCCGGAATTGACGCCGCGGGAACGAAAGGCCGCACTATCAAATGGAAAAAAATGGTTCCGGCTAGAATTCACTCAGGCCTCGACGCGGATGCTTCACGCACCACGATTCAGATGTCTCGATAGACTTAGACTACACCGCAAGTCCCCCACCCCTCCTCACACACCGTACCGCCCAAAGGAAAGCAAAAAATAAAAACGCCATTTCATTTTTCACCGCCAACCAGGGCCCGCACGCGCCCACGCACAAGTACTCTTACTCTACAGGGTATCATATGCATGCCCATACGTCGCTCTAGTTTTTGGTCGTCCGCCGTCGATGCCCCCGCAAGGAACGCCGAATTATGTATTTATCTGACGTTCCCTCCCGCAGCACCCCCCTAGGCGGTGAAGGACGCGACGTGCTCCTCGACGACCTTCTTGATCTTCGCCTCCATGTCGCCCGTGATGTTCCCGCCCGCGATTTCCGTCAGCAGCGCGCTCTGCGTCGACGTCAGGTGCGAACGGAACTCCGCCTCCCACTTCGTGATCTGGTCGACCGCGACCGAGTCGAGCTGTACCACAGGACAAGTCGGTCAGTGTGCGTAGAGGCTAGCTGGGTAGACAAAGAGGGCGACGTACGAGACCGTTGACACCGGCGTAGATGATGGGGACCTGCAGCTCCATGGCCATGGGCTGGTACTGCCCTTGCTCTGTGCGAGGCGCGTCAGCGTAAAGCAAAAGATGGCAAGGGACACGACATACTGAGCAGCTCCGTCAGACGGGCACCACGGGAGAGCAGGAAGCGGGTCGAGGCGTCGAGATCGGAACCGAATTGCGCGAAGGCGGCAACCTCACGGTACTGGGCGAGGTACAGCTTGAGCGAACCGGCGAATTTTTTCATGATTTTGCTGAGTGGAAAATGAGGTTAGAGGACGGCGGGGGATGGGGCGGGGGACGTACGTCTGTGCAGCGGAGCCGACACGGGACACGGACAGACCGACGTTGATGGCAGGGCGGACACCACGGAAGAAGAGCTCGGCTTCCAGGAAGATCTGACCGTCGGTGATGGAGATAACCTGCGGCGGGATCAGCGTGCGAACGGGGGGACGAAGAAGGGTCGCACGTTCGTCGGGATGTAAGCGGACACATCACCACCCTGGGTCTCGATGATGGGCAGGGCGGTCAAGCTTCCGCCACCGAACTTGTCGCTCATCTTGGCGGCACGCTCAAGCAACCGGGAGTGCAGGTAGAAGACGTCTCCGGGGTACGCCTCACGACCGGGGGGACGACGGAGCAGCAGGGACATCTGACGGTAGGCGACGGCCTGCTTGGACAGATCGTCGTAGATGATGAGTGCTGAGAGGGTGGATGAGTGACGAAAAAGATGAGGAAGATGGGATACTGACCGTGCTTGCCGTTGTCACGGAACCATTCGCCCATGGCGCACCCAGAGAAGGGCGCGAGGTACTGGAGCGGGGCAGCCTCACTGGCAGTGGCGGCGACGATGATGGTGTACTTCATCGCGTCGTTCTCCTCGAGGGTCTTGACGAGCTGGGCGACGGTGGAACGCTTCTGGCCAATGGCGACGTAGACACAGTAGAGTTTCTTGGACTCGTCCTGGCCGTCATTCCAGCGCTTCTGGTTAAGGATGGTGTCGACCGCGACAGCGGTCTTGCCGGTCTGTCGGTCACCGATGATAAGCTCACGCTGGCCACGGCCAATGGGCACCATGGCGTCGATGGGCTTGAGACCGGTCATCATGGGCTGATTGACGGAGCGACGGGGGAGAATGCCAGGAGCCTTGAGGGAGGCACGGCGACGCTCAGCGGCCTCAATGGGGCCTTTGCCGTCGATGGGGTCACCGAGGGCGTTGACGACACGGCCAAGCAGACCAGGGCCGACGGGGACATCGACGATCTGGCCGGTACGCTTGACGGTGTCGCCCTCCTTGATGAGACGATCGTTTCCGAAGATGGAGACACCGACATTGTCGGCTTCGAGATTCAGACACATGCCACGGACACCGGAGGAGAATTCCACCATCTCTTCGGCTGCGAAAGCGTGAATACAGGCGCGATGACGCGAAAAAAAAAGCCTTACCCTGGACGTTCCTGAGACCCCAAACACGGCCGATACCGTCACCGACACCTATGGTGACGTGTAAGGGACTAGAATCGAGAGAGAAAAAAGTCCCTACTCAGGACACGGCCGGTTTCCTCGACATTTCCACCGACAGCGGTGCCCGAGATGCGAGACTCGAGAATGGAAGAGACCTCGGATGCAGCTGGGAGGCGATGCGCTCAGAAAGACAAGAAAGGCGCGAAGAAAAGCGGAGACTTACCGGGTTTTGCGGTTGCGTATGAGCGGGCGACTATCGTCGGGGTGCTCTGCGACGTGGAGGTCAGTTCTCCACCAAAACGGACGGGGAAAGCGAGGAAAGGGAGGTACCTTGGATGCGGCGGCCAGCGCATGAGCGCGCACCGAGTTTCTAACGGCAATTCGGTGCATTGGAAGGAGCGGGAAGACGGAGAATGTGGTAAAATCACCGCCGAAATGATACGGTCCGAATTTCTAGTTGTTGTTCAATATTTGCTATTGTGATGCTGGACCCTTGTTAAGTCAACACGTGCTTCCTGCCCTCGTCGTCGAAATGTTGAAGTGGCTGGCATAGGTACATCCCAGCTTGTTTCCGGCTCCTACTTTTCTCCAACGTGTGCATCTCATTCCCTTCGCAGATTGCTCCTTATTTTCTCACTTATCCACATTGTTTGCCGAATATTCCGGACTCGTATCGTTGGGCAGTAGCTAGCCTTAGGACGTCTCGTCAAACCCTCTGGTCCAACTAAACGGAAAAACCTTGCTGGCTTCACGCGAACTGCGCCAACTTTCCAGAACAATCATTCAAATACAACTGGAGCCAACGTTGCGAACGAAAATACAGTAAAGGTGTCGGGACAGACGATAAAAAATACTTCGATAAGTAAATTCGGGGGGGTATGAACGCAACAAAAAACCCGGTTAACTGCATCCCTGGCCGCTCCACCATTCCAAATGACAGTTGTATCGAATCAGCACAGGAACCAAGAGCTACCGCGCTACAGCGATGGCAATGGGCTCCTAGCGCCGCCACGGTGGTGCGTCCGCGGCGGTCGGTGCGACACGCTTCCACGTCGGCGCATCGGCCGTTACGGTCGCGCGCTTCCACGTCGGCGCGTCCGCGGTTGAGGTCGCGCGCTTCCACTCCGGTGCGTCGGCGGTGACGGTTCGTTTCCACTCCGGGGCATCGGCGGTCACTGTCCTTTTCCACGGCGGCGCATCCGCGGTGGCCTGTCTCTCGTCGACCGGGAGTGCGCGGTGCACGATCTGGAGCACGGACGTGAGCAGGCACCGGGTGCGCAGAGGAACAGCTAGGTACGGACCTCCATCCCCGCAATCGGCACATTGGGTGCGCGAGCAATGGCGCCAACGTCGTTCTGGGGTAAATCAGTGAGTGGTTGGTTCAAAATTGTCGGGCGAGAGGTGCGCACCACGGGGATCGCATGGGCGGCGGCAACAGCAGCAATGAGCACAAGAACTACGTGCATGTTGGACGAGATTGTGGAGATCTGCAGCAGGAAAAAATCGTACTTATAGCAGGTGCTCATTTGCATCATTTCAAATCTTTGCCGTGCATGTGGGTACGTAGCCGAGACCATCATCCACAGTTAAAATCTGATCCGGAAAAGCTGTTTCAAATCAGAGATAGAAGTGAACAGAAGTTGGATTGGAAAGAAGTTATCATATCGGTCGCTTACCTCCGGCGCCATCTGCGATTTCAGTAACCAATTCGCACCCCCTCCCCGACCTTCCCCCACAGTGCCGGTAGCACAGGTAGGGCTTTGGGTATTTGAGTCGGAACACCTGCAGAAATCATGTGCATTGGATGAAACCTTCCCGACAACTGATAATGAAATTGGCTCGTGACAATCGCAGATAGAACGTGCCTGTGGCGTCAGTGTTACCGTCTTCCAGGGTCGGGTCAATCCCGATCCGGGAAGTAAACCTGGGAGGTGGCAGCTAGTCGCAGCCGAAAGCAAAGTTGATCACAAGCGACTCGGACGATCGGACGAAGTCGAACGTGCCTGGACGTGCGTACTTATCAGCTGCCCCGAAATTATATATAATATTCCACTGAACGTTTCTCCAGGCTGAGGTCCAAGAACGACGCAAGCTTAGCTCAGAGTCCTCTGCGATGTCGGATCAACGAAACGCGTGTCGAACCAAGTCTCCTTGCGGCCGCAAGCGGCGGGAAGAAATTGCCAGTTGGTCATAGCGCAATACATGGGACTCAGCCAGAGCATATGCACTTGAATCGACCCTCCGTCCTCTACACTGGCCATCAGAACGTTCTGAATCTGAATGTCGGTGTTCAAGGGTCGAAATCAAAGCCGTCGGGCGAGCTACCATGTGCCCCGTACCTAGCCCCGTTAATATTACAGTATACGTCGCAGCCTGCTTCGGACAGGGCAGGCGCACGCGCGACTACCACCTCGCGAACCCCCTCTCTGCTGGTCGATGATTACGGTCAGTAAACCAAAGGCGAGCCCTAAGCTTAAATAATGGTCCGGCACGCACATCCTCTAGTTATAGGTCGGACACTGCATCTCAGTCCCACGCAGCCTTCCCCGCCGATACCGTTCCTCCCCTCGCCGCTTTTACTGTAATCTGCCATACTTACGCTAAGTACCTCACGGGATCCTCGTGCTTATCTCGCAGCGATGATCTGATCTTTGCACGTCAAATTCACTGGACGCCGACGGAGTTAGGGGTTCTTAGCGAGTCCCTGGGTGAGGAAATTTATTTTCAGGGCGCGTTTTTGATAATAATAGCCGACGATGAGTGAAAATAACTTTGGTCTCAGGACCGATGGCAGTTCAGAGCGAGGCTCAGGGGCAGCACACCTTTATGGAGGACGATCGGGCCGAGACGTCGAGAAGTTTTCTTTCAACGGGTTAGTCCTCGGAGCGCACTAATGGGACCCACGAGCTTCAAGGACACTCTACCTCAATTCAGCTCGCAGTTCAATGTGCGGTTGAACAATAGGGGGACCGATGGACAGGTTCCTCTCGCCCAGAACCAATAGTGATATCGTCAGGAATCGTGCTGGTAAGGTTGTGCGAAGTCAGATGTGTTCGTTGTGCTTCGTTTCGAATTGACTTGAATCATGTGCGTGCGGAGCGAAAGACGCTCAACTTGTACCCTCGCAGAACCCAAATTTTCATCATCGACCAGCTCTTTCGAGTGTGCAATCGTAATTATTATTCAATGGTGCGTTCTACCCACGAATGTTCAACAAGCGCAGTCATAAAGTAAATTTCAAGCCCGGATAATATTATCCACGTCCAGCGAAACTCCCCGCCAAACCTCCACCATCTCGTCCCACACCTTTTTCTGAATCTCCAGACCGTCCTTGCTGCGGGTCCACGCCGGAGGTCTGTTCGATGGAATATTCAATCAATTGAACGTAAAATTGGAAGAAAGAAGGAGATCCCGTACTGTCGTATCTCGCAGGAGCTGATGTACGCCCCAGGCGGCGTCGGACTGAGCAGCGCGTAGACCATGTTTATGGAACCTTTGGATACCGGCCACGCAATGGTGCGGAAGAGGTATCTGGGCATGCCGTGGTTAGCGGGTCTACTCCTTGCGCGGGGATATAGCTCTCACGAGACGACCGCTCCGTGTTCGCGGTCACGCTCGATGTCGGACATACACAGGCCCGGGTCGACTACACTGGGAAGAAAGGTCAGGCGGTTTTTCTTACGAATCGTAACAAACGTACTTGACGACAACACCCTCCGATTTCGGCAATGTGGAGATCTCGCGGGCAAGGAATAAATCAAAAACTTTGGTGACAAAATACCGATCGCCGGTGGTCCATTTCGACGAGTCGTTCAAGGCTTGGAGAATGTTGGTTTCCCGTCTTTCGGGAAACCGCGCCAGAAATTGGCCTGTTCGTGAGTTTAATTATAACATTGATGCTGAGTTGAACATACGACACACCTGCAGACCCGGTGATGGTCAAGTGCGGTGGCATTTGAGATGCATCTGGATGAGGTAGCGGGAGCTTCGTTGTGGCTTGCAGCACGGGAAGCAGCAACACTGCTAAAAGTCCGGTGGCAATTCCATTGACCTGCAAGCTAAGAGATCATCAGTTGCCAATAATTCCGATATTAATAAACGCGCACGTCCTCTCCCATCCATCCATCGTCATTTCCCACCGGTCGGGATTCGCAATCCCGGCGTTGACAAGTGCGCCGTCCAAACGAGTAAGAGTGTTTTTGGCCCTCTCCGCGAAGCTCTTTACGCTATCGAATTTCGACATATCAAGCTCCCAGACATCAATGATGCCCGAAAACTTCGTCTGCGCGATAATTTCGTCCCTAGCCTTCGCTCCTTTGATCAAATCGCGGACCCCAAGAACAAGATGCGCTGCGTTCAAATGCGCGAGGTGAATGGCAGCGGCGAGCCCCAAACCAGTATTGCTCCCCGTAATTAGGTACGTGCGGCCCGTTAGGTCAGACTTGATGGGCAGTTCAAGTTTGCTGAAGAACTGATCCGGTAGAAAGGTGAAAAATACGTTGCCCAGAGCGCTGAGTGTGTGTCCCATTGTGTGGTGATTGTGTGGATAGCCCTCCAGGCTTGAGATATATACTTACCTCCGGCATCATCATCCTGACCCACCTCCGCCTTTCCGCCTTTCCGCTATATCGCGCTTCCGTTTAGTCATTTCCCGAGAATCGGGAATTGTCAACCTTTTTAGTCCGCACAGCTCAGGAGACGAAGGGATCACTGAACGTTGAAAACGTTGAACGCTGTGACCATGGCTTGGTAAAATCCACGAGCAGTCGCAAGCCAAAAAAGCATATTGAAAAAACAAAAAAATTGCAGAGGGAAGATCGGTCTTTCGGATCGAAATGCATAGCCACCGTTTCCGGTTCAACTTTGGTTTAACTCCTCAATTCTCGTTCAAAATCCTCGGGAGCATTTCGTACGGACGAAAAATTAAATAATCAGATTCCCAACTTCTCGCTGGCCATCTTCACACCCTTGACTCTGCTTGCTATCTTCTGGAACGCAATATCCCTGGCAAAATCAGGGGAGCCATGTTTCGGCTTCACATCGACACTGAAAGGGCTAAAGCCGCAGTCATCCGTCGCACCCAGCTGATCGATGGGAATGTACTTTGAGGCCAACAGAAGCGACTCGCAAATGTCCTCCGGTGTTTCGACCCTAGGATCAAGGGGGTTCACGACGCCGATAAACGCAACCTGAAGGAATCCTTGGTCAATATGAAGAGCCTCGAGTGCGCTCATACCTGCTTCACCCCCTTCGCATCCTTCCTAATCGTCTGTCCAATCTCGCGGTACACCTTCTCTTTATCCTTTTCGCTTGCGCACTGGATCAAGAAGTACCCCGCGTTCATCTGGAACAACTGCGGCAGCAGCTCATGGTAATCTACCTCCGCACTGTGCACGCTGTCGCAATCCCCGCCGGGGCATGTGTGGATCCCGATGTTGGCGCGCTCCTGCGGCGTGAAGCGGTCGAGAACCTGGTTGTTCAGATCGATAAAAGTCTGCAGCAGGTTCGCGCTCGTCCACGGGTTGCGCGGGTCCTTCTTCGACGCGAGGCGGCCCTCGGTGAAGTCGATGCTCACGCGCGCGGCACCGGCCGAGAAGCAGCCGCGGATGTCTTTTTCGCACTCGGCCACCAGGTCGGCGATAAATTGAGACTTTGGGTAGTCGTCGATTTCGCCTGACAGGTTCGTTGTTAGCATCTTCGCCTCCAGTGACATAATTTTACGCACCTTGCAAGGGGTACAGCAAATACATCATGCTCGGCGCGATCACCGCCTGCTTCATCCCCGCCTTCTTCGCAAGTGGCTTACTCTTGCGGAAATATTCGTACGCGTACGTCTTATATCTGAAAGGACCCCGTGTCAAGCACGGCAGCTGCCTGTGGTGTCCGTCGTCGAAAATCGCAAAGTATTGTCCATCCGCGGTCAGATTCGCCGCCAGGCCTTTCCCGCTCAGCGTGTCGATAATGGGGTAGGTCGCAAACGACGAGGCCTCGAAATCACAAAATCAGTGCCAGGACACCTAGAAATGCAAGAGACGCGCACCCGCTGCTCGCCATCGGTCACTAGCTCCTGGCCGGTCGCCTCCATGCGCTGAACCGAGTCCGCCGCTGCCTTATCTTGCGCGGCAAGCAGCTCGTCTAAAGACGCCTTACCGGCATCATAATCCGCGAACGCGGCTTGCAGGTACTGCGGCCGGGGAAGGGACCCCACAGACTCTGTTGGAAGGCCCATTCTTGTTGCAGTTCAGAGACAAAGTGTTGGAGTTGGGAGGGTAAGAGCGAAATCCGATGCTGTGAGGGAGAGCTCCAGACAGGTAATAGTCCCATATATAGTGGCTCGGAGTTCCGAGTTACAGCCGTTTTCAAAAAAGTATACGGGTTTGATCAAGTGGTGCTTCTTCGTTTGTGTTTACCTAAGTTTGACGCTGCGTCTCGCTCTGCTCCACACATGCCTGTGGGGCCGCTCCACCTGTCTGCGCGACTCATACGACCCACTACCCACTACCTCAACTCATAATGGCTCGAGGCATCAAGCAAGACATTTATAATGAGACAAGAAGCGAGTAATTCACCTATACTACAACCGTCACCGCAAACTTGAAGCAGACATCGCTGGCGACCTCCAAATTAGTCTCAGCACATTTGAGAAAATCCTGGCCAGTTACCGAAGGGACACGCGAGGGGGGTATATGGAGGAGGAAGGTCCCCGACAGGCTGGGGACCAGGTGGTGGAACGAGAACGGTCCAACCGTCCTGTTCCCGGGTATGGTCGCAGTAATGTGATGCGGTTGGGCAGTTGCTTGGTAACATAATTCAAGTCATTTCGCAGTTGGGGAGTTTGGAATTGAAAAGAAAATGAATTGCTGTAGCTATATATACACGAACAGTGGGGCAGCGAGTGGAGTCACACCACCGTGTTGTGGGGCTATGACGAGGGAAGTGTGGAGCAGAGCGAGACGCAGCGTCAAACTGAGTTAAACACAAACGAAGGAGCACCACTTGATCAAACCCGTATACTTTTTTGAAAACGGCTGTAGCGCATGCCGAGAAACGAGCACCAGGCGAAGAACGGGGAGTGGAACTATATGGACATAAATACGGAACGCTCATCCTGATTCAGGTAGCGCGTGCCTCTACTAGTTGGCCTCTAGCGATACTTATCCGCGGGCCAGCCATTTAGGCTATATTTAGACGCTTTCAACCACGATGCGATCGGAGTTGGATCGGAGTCCCGTCCAATCTGGAGTCGAGTTGGATGTTCAGTCTGTTCAGAAGATCCATTTACACACCTCGACATTTTCCATCCCCGTTACCAGTGAATTATGCAACTTGTGTGGGCAATATGTGTAGGGGGTGATTGCCGGGGTTAACAAGTGGAGGGTGGGGATTAAATCTTGCGACTCGGAGAATCTATCGAGGAGTACAAAGGACTGCGAGCGCAGTGTGAGACGCGGGCGTCTTACCACAATGGCTCGCAGGTGCTTATATACGTAGAGTGATAAAGACGCGTCGAGACGCGAGAGACAAAGAAAACGAGGTCGAGAGACAAAGAGGCGAGGTCGGCCTTCGGGCCGAAGTGGCATGCTCATCCTTATCCACCTACTGTTACATTCCACTACTCACTTTACATCGCTATATCTCATATCCCTCGTAGTTGGTTTGAGTCTGACCCATCCGGGCAGACCCGAGAACTTCGGATCCAAATCTAATTTGTTCCCAAATACTCTCGGCTTGCTTTCGCTTTCTCCTATGTCCGTTCCCTCTCTCACCTCCCAGGAGCCTGAGGCGAAGAAGGTTAATGTCGGAAAATTCAACATTGGACATGTGTTCAGTACGATCACCTGTATTTGTGTTCGAATCCGGAAAACAAAAATTACACGTTCACCGCTTTGGATTTGTTCGAATTGAGTACATATATACGTGTAGATGTGGGAGTGGATTTCAACTCATAAAGCAGGTGGAACACTATCGCGAATGTTGTTGGCGAGTCCGTCGGATGCCGAAAAAGTAGCTACTGCCAAGTCTTGACTGGCATATATTCCCTCCAGCTCCTTTGCGTGGTCATCTTCAACAGCCTTCCGTCTGATAATTATAGATAGATAGATCATGAAAACGTGTTTGGACACACCTAATATTGCCTTTCTCCTACCAGTGGAGCGAAATGGTTGAGAAATGAAGAACGTCTATATTTGAGAACAAACTCACCGTGGTACGTGGCAAGCTACCTGCATCCACAGTAACGATTTGCACAAGGCTTTTCACCTGCTCGTGCTCGAAAAGTCGGTCGGTGAAGGCACGGGTGCGGGTAAGAATTTTTGCTTTCAATGCTGCTTCGTCCTCTACCCCCTTAATGGAATTAATTGGTTCCACGAAAAGGACGACCGCGGGCTTGTAATGACCGACGACGGCCACGTTCTCTACGAAATCTGCGCAGGTCGTCAAAGCGTTGTCTTCGATTAACCTGTACCCTTTGAGTTATCCAGTCGAAAATATCACCGCACGACGTACTTGGTATCGCAGAAGCTGAGATGCTTCCCGGTCCTGATCCAGTCGTCATTTCGCCCCCTTTTCATCGTATTAACTATGGTAGAAATTAAATAAGCCGCGGACGTACGGAAGCAATGTAATCCTGGTTTTGCTTCTTCGAAAAGGTCACCATTATATGACCGTCGGGGCGATTGCTAATTGACGGGTGCGGACAATTGTCTGCCTCCGTGGGGAGGAATAGATCGAACAGTTGGCCGCCTTGAGAGCGCTTACTAGACTCCATGTTCAAATCGGTGTGGTCCAATCCTCTCGTAG
This sequence comes from Mycena epipterygia, assembly GCA_029281465.1. Taxonomy (NCBI): domain Eukaryota; kingdom Fungi; phylum Basidiomycota; class Agaricomycetes; order Agaricales; family Mycenaceae; genus Mycena; species Mycena epipterygia. The sequence goes on along the minus strand of JARJCQ010000030.1, from coordinate 141,187 downwards.
GGATAAATTTGCAGTTTACGTCCTCAAGCACACGCATAGCAGGAAGTACCTCTTTGACATTGAGCGAAGAAACAAGATATCCGGCTGAGAGAACACATTAGCTACGGTGGAAAAGTTAATCATTCAAACTCATCGCACCCGTTTCCTTCGTGGCGTATAATGTCTGTTGAAGTTATTCATCAGCAAATTTAATTTGCGAGTCACGGAGTTCAGAATAATTCATCGTGACAGGAATTTCTTGCTCCATAGCCCAGATCTCATCATCTGGGTTGGGCGCCGCTCCGGTATAATTGATTTGACCCATTTTCTTGAGTGCAGACAACGACCGGATTACTACGTCCAATGTTCAAAAGCTTCGAAAACCAGAGCGCGTACAATATCATGGAGTGCAGGCCTTCGTGATTCACCATAGCCAGGAATTCGTCCACCTCGAAATCAGGCTTCGAGGTCTGGACCAGACAATGGCCGGACCACGACAAGTAAGTTATCGCTACAATTCCTGGCTAGAAGATCAATAAAACAAGTGTGGCTCTTCACGCACTGGTCGCAGAGCCGACATTTGCAAAAGATCCTGATTCAACGTCAGAAATGGAGTAGCATTCGGACTTTATAAAGCTAACCGATATTGTTGACTACGAGCGCCCTATCATCCTGGTAACATTGCCATATGCTCGGCCACTGCACCTGAGCCTGAGATTTGAGCCACCTATGGGTCTCCGGAACAGGATTGGGTATGCCGGATGCTGTTCCACTCGTATGGAAGATGAGTGCGATATTGTCCGGGGTGACTTCGGGCAAAGCAGGAAGGGGAGAGGAAGGCGCAGGAAGGCTGAAGGATCGGGAAAGGGGACGTCCACAACCAGTTTCGCAAAGGACGGATCATAAACGAGCGCTTTCCCGCCCGTTTTTGCCAACAGGTCGTGAACGATTGTGATTGTCATCTTAGCGTTGAGGACTTCAGGAATAAATCTGCGCAAAAGATACTGTACACATGGACTAGATCTGAATATACGACGCCAGTAATCCTAATTGAAGGTTTTAAGCAGTCTTACTGAAGGATCGATCCGCGGATCCATTGACCATAACCCACGACGCTGCCTTGCTGGAGACCTTGGCTGCTCAAGGTTTGTGCCTAGTAGGCCGCTGAACGTTCGAGGTCGTTGAGGAAACGCTGGTAGGTTGTTGATATCCATGAAGGCGACGTCGCAGAGCTAATGAACTGCTTGAAGAGAATCCGGGAGGAATATTTAGCAAGTACTGGCAGCAACCACTGCATGAAATGAGCCATTGAGAATTGAGGCGCGAGTATGTGGGAGACGACAAGCTGCGAAGGTGGGTCCGCGAGGGTCCTTGAATGATGGTCCGCGTTCACCGTGCACCATGGTGGTTCTCCGACATCCTTATATATAAAGGCCGAAGCGGCCGAAATTAACAGTTCGGAAGCAAAATATTGGACCCAGCTTGGACCTACAAACACGGCCTTTTTATATCCCTAGCTGGGCGGTAAATAAGCGGGAGGGCAGAACATCATATAAACGCCATGCATTCACTGTGTTCGGACAGCAGTCAGACCCGCGGTTGTATGGATGAAGATCTCTGTACAAAAAATCATGAATCGTGACCGTTACTAGCGAGCGTCGAGCCGTAAAGTTTCGGGAACTATCTGGCAATACAGGCTGTACTGTGTGTCGAAGACTATGATGTCCATGCCCCGGCCTCGCAGTAGTTCCAATCGGTGAAGAATATCTGGTGAACATGATGAATCGAAAGCCAACCTGAGTGACGGCTGCGGGGTACGGGCCTGCCAGCCAGGTGAATCCAATGCTTCGATAAGTTTGTCGGCATCGATTGCGTCGTAAAGGCACACCGATAGGCATTCCAACGCAGGTGCCAGCCGAGAGTCTCTAGATCGCAAGTCGTTGACGAATCCGGCAGGGAAAGGGGCGAATAATCCCAGGTATGCAAGTGTTGGGACTGCATCGACGATATAAGTCAACCGGGAAGCGGTCATAGTATCGCCGCATAGCATCAATTTCTGCAATTTAGAATGCAATCGGCGGAGAAAAGAAGGAAGGTGTACGCTGTCGGCATTACAATGCAATTCCAAGAGTGCGGGGGTCTCGAGGTACGCCAAAAATGCGGGATGCGAAACGGTGAGTCGGAGGAGGCAGGGCAAATGGGTGAGAGTAAGGGTTTCGGGAGGGATGGAATCCGATATCTCTATAGTGCAATCCACGAGGTTGGAACAGGAGCAAAGTGCAGCAAGATGTCCCTCCCAAGTATTGCCGACCCCGTATTTCAATAACTGCGGCCAGGGCACCGTCATCTCGACGGGAAAGTTCCACAGCTCTGTGTTGACGAATACCTCCTGCAAATCAGGAGCACAATCGAATATATCCAACGACGCAGAAGCATCGTCGAAATACAACTCAATCCACATTTTCCGTAGAAGAGGGAGCTGATGATGAATCCTATCCCGCAGGTCGGAGTATAGCTGTTTGGGACCTGACAGCGATATTGTTTCCCAGCGAACGGAGTGTCGTGCAAGGACATCAATGATTTCTGCTTCCCGTTCCATGTAAATTTCGCAGTCTTCGCAATGGAACTCTACGTTCAACGGAAGTCTGCCGGATCGGTGAAGTTGCGTTTCGAGCCTGAACCTATTGACTAGCTCATCCGGAAAGTGGATGCAAAAGGAGTTCCAAAAATAGGGCTGTGATAGAGCGATCGCACGCCAGCGAGCGCAGACTGCGCTAACCGTCCACGGGGCGGACTCTGCGTCGGGTACGTGCGGTGGCAAGGTGAAAGTGAATATGAGTGATATGATCTCTGTTGGCATGCGGCGAAGGGGGGAGAGACCACCCTTGTGTTTCTCGATTTCTATGTCCAAAGTCTCGCGCTCCTTGAGAAGCTTATCGAGGGACAACCGCAGCGAGGCGATTTTTGCGTTTAAAAGCCCCCTGTGGGCGCCTGCGCTGGAGATGAAGTCGCGAATAGAGGGTATTTGAATTTCATCGGGCGGGTTGTTGGTGTCCAGAATGTCGCTGGACACCGATGTCAGAAGTGGCGATTCGGATTTCGAGTGGCACGCCGAGTCCAATACGGTTAAGCAGTTGGGACATGAGAAAAAACCCGACATTTTGCCTGGGGAGTTAGATGAGAAGTGACAAGGGCAGGGAATCGTAAAACCACGAACAAAACTATGAGGCCCAGGTGGAAGCAAGGTGGAAGAGCGGAAGCAAGATGCTTCGAAGTCAATGTCATTAGAAGCAAGCACAACCAAACAACACTCAGTTGACCCTTCTCGTTGGCCTTGGCCCACCTCACAGATAGCACTACTGCGCCCACCTCTGTTTGCGCCGCTTCCCCTCTTACCGAAGCTTTCAGAATGGCAGATCTAGAGCTCGGCGAGCTTGCAAATGGGTGAATTCAAAACGTAATCGTCAAGTAGACTCGGAGGCGGAAAAATGTCACCTCATAGTATTGCCTCGTTGAATCCAAGCACCAATTCACGTTGATGAGGGAGCCCCGCTGCTCGGTACGATGGCCGCGAGCACGAATCTCCAGTTCATCGCACCACTGGTCCTGCGCGTGTCGAGTGTCCTGTGCAAGAACCTAAACCACACAAACACCGCCGACTCCGAGACGTGTGCATAACCTTCACGCGCGATAATGCACTGCTCGCCAAGGCCTGCAAGTCGATACCGATTGCCGCGCGACGCTACCGCTGGCCCAGGACCTGCAAACGGTATTACGAAACACCACCGACTTCTACGCGCGAGCGGTTCTCGGAGTTCTTCAAGTTTGACTAGCACTGGCAGGACGCGATGCGGAAGGAGCTGATATGTCACCTGCTCGACTACGATGTGAGATCGTCACTGAGGGATGGATCACACCAGAAATTCAGCTGCGAGGACGACTGTAAGTCGTCCTTTCGTCACTAACTCCCCCAAACTAACCGTCGCAATAGGAACGCTCTCAGACGAGCGTCCCTCCGGTCCTGAACGACCTTTCCGTCGCCCAAGTTCACCGAGGCACTGCAGGCCGTCAGAAAGACATTTTCGTTACCCGGAGATCAATCCCCATCTCCCAGTTTCGACCCCACTGGCCACGGTTATCTCGCTCTCCGCCCGCTTCACACCATCATGGTAGAGAAACAAATGCGCCGAGGCCGATCTTCGTGAGGTACATACGCTTGTTACTCGTTTCGAAAGCCTTTTTGCTGACGCCCGTACTCATTCGTCTTAGATCGTCGGGCAGATCTTCCAAGCCTGTTATAACACCAGTCCGTACAGCGGTCGTCACGCCCTTCTGCTCGTGGGCTTGTTTCGATGTCCGCTTTCTCCCCAAAGCGCTCCATGTCTGGCACTCTGGGATGCCCGCGGCAAGGCAACTGTGAACGGTCCACGTTTTCCTCCGGTCTGGACTCCGGCCGCCGTGCTCACCAACTCGCGCAAGATCCAGATGTCCTGCTAAGCGTTATCCGCGTATGCCCGCCCCTCCTCCGCATGTACAATCCCCACTGACCTGTATCCAGATGTCGTTTGCGCCCTGCCTCCTTTCAAGAATCCAAGCCCCCAACCAAGCTCGAAGCGCCCTGTCTTCAAGTGCCCGACCGACCTCTACCGTGATCTTTCTCGCAGACGATCTTCCTGCAATCCTTCGGGTGGTCGTGCACTTTCTGTACGAGTGGAGCATCGACTAGACCAGGTCGGTGTTAGGGCTGCTGACTGTCTATGTCGCTGTTCCTGTTGCGGGTGACGGTCGATCGCGCGACGCAGCTGCACCGCGGAAAGACGGTACTCCTGCTGTGCACTGCGGCCTGTCCGTTTGCTGCGTGTCGGGAAGCGCCATGTCATGTCGCGGGACATGAAAGAGCGCCAGGGCGCGGGGCACCTGGGCTTCTGGTACGGGCACGCCGAGGAGGGTGTGACGACGAGGCGCGCTCGATAAGGAGGAGGACGCGATGAAGGACAATCCGATGACGAGGAGCGTGCGTACTCTCACTCGATTCGGTTGTTTGTCTTGTGCTGACGGGGTATTATTGTAGGAGCAGCACGACCTCAGCGAGGCGGTGGTCATCCACACCATCGAGCTCTAAACTTGCCTACAGTCTATCTCTCGCATACGGATACGGTGTCCCTCTCGCTCTCGATGTGCAGCTGCCCGATATTCTCTGGGACGCTCCATCCGAACTTCTTCGTCTTCGCCTGAGCCACGCATATACTTTGGGCCCTCCGTGCTTCGACTTGACTCTCGGCATTCCGCGTCCCATATAGATGCTTTCTAACCTCTTTTCGCCTTTGTATCCATTCTCACAACTCCTTTGCTTTACCCAGGATCTGTCGTCATTCTTGACGTGCTGCGGCTGCACTTGGTCAAGACGAGCAAGAAGCACTGCGAGGGGACCGAATACGTTACTGTATCCAGCCTCGCTTCCCCTCTTTCTTTACGCGGATCTACGTTCAATCGCCGCTGCGCGGGGAAATGCATTTAGAATAGAAGTTTTCTGCTCGTAACTAGTACTCGTTCGTACGCGGAGTCCCGGGCATCGTATTTTCGTATTTCAAGAGTTTTTCAGGACCCTTGATTTGTCATCAGTTCCCGAAGCGGTAATGACACCCAAATCGACGTCATTTTCGTGATTCACCGCTTTGGCCCCGCTGGCAGTAGTATAAGTACGGGGTTGAGTCTGGACACGCTCCAATCCTCTGGAAGTCATGTCACTCAAACCACGAGCAATCCACTTTGGAGCCGGCAAGTATCTGAATTGCGGGGACGGAAACAAAGTCAGTTGACGATTTAGCACAGGAAATATTGGGCGCGGCTTCATCGCACCACTGCTGTCGCAATCCGGGTACCACGTCGTGTTCACGGATGTCGACAAGGGCCTCATCGACGCCATCAACGAGGAGAAGGCGTATGACGTCCACATCCTGGACAGCAACGCGGAGGACGGGGAGAAGCAGGTGGAGGAAATAATCCATGTCAAGGGCGTGCTCTCCACCAACGACGACATCATTCGCGAAATCGAGCACCCCAAGCTGAAGGTCATCACCACGGCCGTGGGCCTCCCGATTCTGGACAAGATCGCGCCGACGCTGGCCAAGGGGATCAAGGCGCGCCGCGCGGCGGGGGGGAAGGCGATAAACATCATCGCGTGCGAGAACGCCATCGGCGCGACGGCCCAGCTTGCAGAGAAGGTCCGCGCGCACCTCGACCCGGAGGACGCCGCCTACGCCGCACAACACGTCGGGTTCGCCAACTGCTCCGTCGACCGCATCGTGCCGCCGTTCAACCCCGAGGACCACGGATCCGAGTCGATGCTCGACGTCGGCGTCGAGGAGTTCTTCGAGTGGATCGTTGAGGGCCCCGCGCTCAAGGGCGGGGACGGGCGCAGCACCGGCGCGCTCGACGTCCCCATCGAGGGGATGACCCTCACGGACAACCTCTCCGCGTACAACGAGCGCAAGCTCTTCACGCTGAACGCGGGCCACGCGATCACCGCGTACCTCGGCTACCTCAAGGGCCTGCGCACGGTCGACGAGAGCATCGCCGACCCGGACGTCGCCACCGTCGTGCGCGGCGCGCTGCACGGCGAGGCGGGCGCCGCGCTCTGCCGCAAGCACAAGTTCGACGAGAAAGAGCATGGGGCGTACATCGAGAAGATCGTCGCGCGGTTCCAGAACGCCGCGGTCAAGGACGACGTCGTGCGCGTCGGCCGCCAGCCGCTGCGCAAGCTCGGTCGCGGGGACCGCCTCGTGGGCCCCGCGCGCATGTGCACCGAGTATGGCATCGGCGTGCGCCATCTGGCCACCGGAATCGCCGCGGCGCTGTGGTACGAGAACGAGGAGGACGAGCAGAGCGTGGAGATGCGCAAGGCCATCAAAGACAAGGGGCTCGAGCAGTACGTCGCCGAGTTGACAGGGTTCGAGGACAGCAGCGACGCGCACACGCACATTATCAAGTCGTACAAAGAGTTGGAGGGCTGGAAGAAGGCGCGGTGAATCAATAAATCATAGAAGCTATAGAAATAATTGTAGAATAATGTATCAATCACAGCACTTAACTATAAAAAAGCTTGCCGAATAACACCCACAAGCGCTTATCTGCTGGCCTCAACAGCCTTGTAGCATCCATGAAAACGAAACACCTTCTTAGCGCATAACTGCGACGAGAGGTCCTCAGCCTGGTATTTGCCGCCCTCTTAGCCCCCTTCCAGAGACAGTGCTCGGCGTCCTCGAAAGGCAAAGAATGACGGAGAGATTCCCAAGTTCCAACAGGGTCTACCCCACGGGGGAACGCAAGCCGCTAAGCGCGACTGAATGCTTCTACTCGAATCTTGCAGCGGCTTGCCCGGCCTTCATTCCAGTGCACGGCTAAGACCTGCGCGGACGATACGCGGTGAGAATGCAGGAGAGGTAGTAGTAATAGGAGGTAGATATTTGTGCAGGCTTGGTGCGGGGCGTTGATGTCAAACAGCAGGAAACTGAAGCACAGCCTCAGACCTTTCCGAGTGTACCACTGGCATCCGACCCCGGTCCACGAGTCCTTTATGGACATCACGCAGTTAAATGCGACATTCTGCCACACCGACTCTCCAGCGCCTAAATTATACCGTGACATTAATTCTAAAGCCATAGCCCAAAATCTGCTGTAACCATATCGGCATTCACCAGTGCAACGTCGACGTCGCCAACCAAGTATGTATTGATTATGTACTGATCATCGTTTCGTAGCTCGCAGCATTGCCTAGCTTGGCACAGTGAAGACGGAACAACACCGCGATAACAGTCTCCCCGTGTATTGGTTATAACTCAATCCGACGGATCCACTCCCGCATTCTTCACACCACTACTTGTACCTTTCAATTTCACTATTTCCTTCTACAATGCCAAACTCCGAAACCCAACCCCTGCTCGCTGATGCTGACCTCGGCCCAGTCCCCGTCGACCGTTCGGACGCAGGCCGTTCTCAGCCCCACCATGTTTGTGCTCGGTGTTCGTCCCATTTGGAATCGCAAGATTACAAGGGATCCAATTCCTGGACCCCCAGACACGGTCTAATCATCGGTAATGCGCAAGTATATCCATGTCAATTTGAGGCTCAATATCGCCAGCGGCAATTGTCCTTTGCTGCATCATGTTCGCTCTCTCGGTGGCTGAAATGAGCACTGTCCACGGTTTCACCTCTCCAAGTAAGTTGTGTGGTCCTATCCGAGTGCTACATATCCACTAAGTTTGGAACTAGGTGTTCTGCAGATTTTTGTCGCGCTTTGGCTCTATGCAACTGTCACCCTCCTCGCTATCCTGTAAATGTTTCCTCGACTTCACACTCGTATTATGGTTTACCATAACCTAGGCTGTTCATGGGTCGTCGCCAGGAATCCAGCCCCATGCTGGGTCGCACCATCGTCCAAATCCGTGCGCTGTGCGCGCTCGCCTGCTCCTGGATCAGTACGCAAATCTCGTCCATACACTCGGCACTCACTTACGCCTATATTGTAGTTTTCATGGTCGCAATGGCGACGCAGAATGGGATGGCCTGCGAGCGGTGGAGCTGGGCCGCCGATGCAACCTGCGGCCTCTTCACGACGGTGCATGTTTTGTCTTGGTTCCTCATCTTCGTCTGTAAGTCCCAACAACATTTCCTTTGTACAAACTTGTGGTCCGACACGCGTTTTCAGTGTTCGCGGCGGCATACGCGACTTATAGCAGGGCTGTGACAATCCATGGAGTTCAGGTCATGGTACTAGTTCCGGCTTGGCAGCTTGCCAATATCGCTGATGGCCAAGGAGCGATAAAGATCTAGGTCGCCAGTACGAACTCCTTCCTTCTCGACAATTATATCCTTTTTTGTGTTTTGTATTTTTAAGTTGTGTGAGAGCATCGAGGGAGCGGTGGTCTCGAAGATGATCCTTTATGGACATCACGCAGTTAACTTAAATGCGACACTCTGCCCAAGCCACACCGACTCTCCAGCGCCTAAATTACACAATTCTAAAGCCATGGCCCAAATCTGTTGTAACCCAATCGGCCACCAGAATAGGCTCGTTGCAGCCTCTATAAGTAGCTTTCTACGAGTGATTATCTGAAGACGTTCAGGATCACTCGGCTACCACCAGGGGTGCGTCAACGTCGCGAACTATTTATGTACTGATCATCCATCATTTCGTAGCTGAGTGCTTAGCATTGCACAGCGAAGGGATGGTAGGTAGGTAGCATGGACTGCGGACAACACGTACGTGATACGCTCCCGTGTCTTGGTTATAACTCACCACCCTGGATCCACTCCCGCATTCTTCACACCACTACTTGTACCTTCCAATTTCACTACTAGTATTTCAAGTTCCCTCTACAATGGACTCCGACACCCAACCCCTGCTCGCCGATGCTGACCTCGGCCCAGTCCCCGTCGACCGTTCGGACGCTGGCCGCTCTCAGCCCCACCATGTTTGTGCTCGGTGCTCGTCGCATTTGGAATCGCAAGATTACAAAGGATCCAATACCTGGACCCATAGACACCGTCTAATCATCGGTAATGCGCAAGTACTATATATCCATGTCAATTTGAGGCTCAAATATCGCCAGCGGCAATTGTTATTTGTTGCATCATGTTCGCCCTCTCGGTGGCTGAAATGAGCACTGTCCGGCATTTCACTTCTCCAAGTAAGTTGTGTCGCCTTATCCGAGTGCTAAATATTCACTAAGTTTGGAACTAGGTGTTCTTCAGGTCTTCGTCTCGCTTTGGCTCTATGTAACTGTCACCCTCCTCGCCATTCTGTAAATATATTTCCTCGACTTCACTTTCTCGTATTGTGGTTTACCATAACCTAGGCTGTTCATGGGCCGTCGCCAGGAATCCAGCCCCATGCTGGGTCGCACCATCGTCCAAATCCGTGTCCTGTGCGCGCTCGCCTGTTCTTGGATCAGTACGCAAATCGGGTCCATACACTCCGAGTCGGCACTGACTTCCGCATTTTAGTTTTCATGATCGCGATGGCGACGCAGAACGGGAGAGCCTGCCAACGGTACAACTGGGCCACCTCACCTGCGACGTGCGGCCTCTTCACCACAGTCCATGTTTTGTCTTGGTTCCTCTTCCTCGTCTGTAAGTCCCAACAGCCGTTTCCTCTCCAACTTGTGGTCCGACACACGTTTTCAGTGTTCGCGGCAGCATACGCGACTTATAGCAGGGCTGTGACGATCCACGGAGCTGTCATGGTACCCGTCCCGGCACCTCCACCTCTGGTTCCGGCTTGGCAGCTTGCCAATATCGCTGATGGCCAGGGAGCGATAAAGATCTAGGTCGCCAGTACGAACTCCTTCCTTCTCGACAATTTTATGCTTTTTTATGCTTTGTGTTTTGTATTTTTTGAGTTGTGTGAGAGCATCGAGGGAGTGGTGATCTCTGTACCAGCGTCGAAGATGGTCCTTTATGGACATCACGCAGTTAAATGCGACATTCTGCCACAACAACTCTCCAGCGCCTAAATTGCACAATTCTAAAGCCATGGCCCAAAATCTGTTGTAACCCAATCGGCCACCAGAATAGGCTGCAGCCTCTATAAGTAGCTTTCTACAAGTGATTCTCTGAAGACAGTCGTTCAGGATCACTCGGCTACCACCAGGGGTGTGTCGACGTCGCGAACTATTTATGTACTGATCATGGATCATTTCGTAGTTGAGTGCGCAGCCCTTGCATAGACTGCGGACAACACGTACGTGATAACAGTCTCCGGATGTATTGGTTATAATTCAAGCCCACCTTGATCCACTCCCACATTCTTCACACCACTACTTTTGCACTACAAGTTTCCCTCTACAATGGATTCCGGCACCCAACCTCTGCTCGCTGATGCTGACCTCGGCCCAGTCCCCGTCGACCGTTCGGACGCAGGCCGTTCTCAGCCCCACCATTTTTGTGCTCACTGCTCGTCCCATTTGGAATCGCAAGATTACAGAAGATTCAATTCCTGGACCCATAGACACAGTCTAATCACCGGTAATGCGCAAGTATATATCCATGTCAATTTGAGACTCAAATATCGCCAGCGGCAATTGTTCTTTGTTGCATCATGTTCGCCCTCTCGGTGGCTGAAATGTGCACTGTCCGGCGTTTCACCTCTCCAAGTAAGTTGTGTCGTCTTATCCGAATGCTATATATTCACTAAGTTTGGAATTAGGCGTTCTTCAGGTCTTCGTCTCGCTTTGGCTCTATGTAACTGTCAGCCTCCTCGCTGTCCTGTAAATATGTTTCCTCGACTTCACACTCGTATTGTGGTTTACCATAAACTAGGCTGTTCATGGGCCGTCGCCAGGAATCCAGCCCCATGCTGGGTCGCACCATCGTCCAAATCCGTGTCCTGTGCGCGCTCGCCTGTTCCTGGATCAGTATGCAAATTTAGTCCATACACTCCGAGTCGGCACCAACTTCCGCATTTTAGTTTTCATGATTGCGATGGCGACACAGAACGGGACAGCCTGCGAACGGTATAGCGCGTTCTCACGGTGGGGCTGGGCCTCCGATGCAACCTGCGGCCTCTTCACGACGGTCCATGTTTTGTCTTGGTTCCTCTTCCTCATCTGTAAGTCTCAACAACCGTTTCCTCTCCAACTTTGTGGTCTGACACGTTTTCAGTGTTCGCGGCGGCATACGCGACTTATCGCAGGGCTGTGACGATCCACGGAGCTGTCCTGGTACCCGTCCCGGCACCCACGCCTCTGGTTCCGGCTTGGCAGCTTGCCAATATCGCTGATGGCCAGGGAGCGATAAAGATTTAGGCCGCCAGTACGAACTCCTTCCTTCTCGACAATTATATGCTTTTTTGTGCTTTGTGTTTTGTATTTTTTGAGTTGTGTGAGAGCATCGAGGGAGCGGTAGTCTCTGTACCACTGGCAGTGTCGCCGGTGGATTCGTATGAGACCATAATACGGGACAACTGCACGTATATGACTGAAAGCCAGGGAATACTCATTGAACATGAAATCGGCAGCACGCTGGTCGCTGAAAGGTCCTGGGAGACACTCCAGTTTCTGTATCTTCTCAGTACTGTTGTTTCAACGTCCCCACTTGAATTCTCCCCACAAAAGCATTTTCAACTTGAACTTGAACATGGCCATGTGATCGCAACCTAAAGCGACTTGCACTTGAACTTGGAGCCTTTGAAGTTTTGTTTTGGGAGTTCACATACGACCTCGCGAGTACTTACATAAAGTTGGTTCAATGTCGCAACGTCGCAGTCTAAATATTTTGAGGCTTTCGCACCGTCCGAGTCGGAATTTTACCTCTGGAACTAGTAAATTATTATCTTATTCTCGCTAAAATTCGTTTCAGCTCTCAGAGAACCAACTGCTGGTTCTTTAACGACAAACAATCGTATATTCTCAATAGGGGCTTTGTCTCTCACGAAAAGAAATTGTCTCGGAGTTGCCATCACTATCAAATGATGTTTATCTAATCACCTTCCTGGTAAACCGCCGGAATCATCTTCCACAACATCTCCGTCATTTTCGAGTTGCAGTAGGATAACTGACACGACCGTCCGTTCAATTTGGATTCGTATCCGTGAGTACTAGAAGTTCTCAACACTCGATTCCTATAGACAGTTGTTTCATAGGCAATGTCGCGGCGACCGATTTCGCCAGCGGATTCCCTGTCTTGCCCACATTGCCTGACTCCATTCGGCACACTGGACGCGTCAGAACAGCCGCCAATCCCTAGCGATCTCTTGACCACCAACCGACCACCTCTTGACTCCGAAATCCTCTCCATCCAGAACGTCATCGCCAAGCAACGGGCGCAAAAGACGCGCTTGGATGCCCGAATTTTCGGACTCGAGGCATCCCTAAAAAAACTCATGGCGGACCGTGATATGTTGGAGGACGAAATTTGGGACCATGAGGGTACACTCTCTCCCCTTCGTCGGATGCCGACAGAACTCCTTTCATCCATCTTCGACCTCACATGTCCATCCGAACCCCGGGAGGACCCAGCTCCATGGATTGTGGGGCAGGTCTGCCGTCACTGGCGTGCCATCATTTCGTCCCAGCCCTCGCTTTGGGCATCCATAGTTCTCGATTTTGATGAAAGGGCCGTCCGTCGTACCGCGACGGAATACAGACTCGAAATTCATCTACAACGGTCCGGAAATTTGCCGCTGGACATCATGTTCTCCTGTTGCGACACCTATTCCGGATATACAGACCAAGAATTGGGGTTATTGAACATCCTTGCCAAACATTGCGCTCGGTGGAGGAAAATCTCAATATCGGGACCGTTTTCATTATATTCCGAGTTGGCTTGCATTCGAGGACATCTGCCATTTCTACAGGATTTGACAATCATATCCACTCCCATAGGAGATGCAGAGCGGTCGACGGATGTCTTCGAGCTCGCTCCGAATCTCCAGCTAGCGGCTATCGATATGGATAGGAAATCCGCAACGGTGACGCTGCCGTTTTCACAACTGCAGGGATATTTTGCACGATCTACCTGGGATTGTCACCTTAATGCCCTTCGTTCTGCTTCTAATCTCGTGGAGTGTGCATTGGAAATAGGAACTATATCCGCACCTCCGACCACGACTATCGCGTTACCACACCTCCTCCGTCTTTCTTTATCCAGGTCGGATCTACTGGAATGTTTGGACACTCCCAAACTCCAGGAGTTATATTGCTCCAGTCACGCCGACCATTTGTCTTCTCTTTTTCGCCGGCGGCCGTATCGACTCCGGAAACTTGTCATATGTTTCCCTGCGTCGGTCACCGATTTACGCGGCATACTTCATACGGTTCCAACAATTATGGATTTAGGTCTGTCGATTCCCGCCGAATCGACCGATGCTCTTGTTGGCCTACTTACGATACGGAACACAATTACCGATGTCGGCCAAACCTTGAGATCGATAATCATCACTGTAAAGGAACTGGAAGTGCGTTTTCACGGTTACGGTCGTCCAGATCTGCTCATGGATATGGTGGAATCGCGGTGGCGAGGTGGAACCGGACAACTGCATTCTGTCGTCGTTCCCGAGGTGCACTGGTCCCTGAAGGGGAATCCGCGGTTGGAACTTTTCAAAACCCAGGGATTGAAAATCCTGACATCCCATTATCATCTCGAGATGATACCCCCTCACCTTCTGCTTAACTTCAATTCAAATGAATAGGTCAATCCTGTTTGCATACCACCCATTCGCATTCGCACATCAGCTGTGAGCGGGTCGGGTTCTTAAATTTATAGTATGATGAATGCACTTCTTTCTCGGGCTATAGCGCGGTTCGACTCGCGTTAAGAAATTCAAATCCCGTGATCCTTATCCAGTTTTGAAAGTGCGCCTCTACAGGCTTTTGCAGTCCGTTGAAGTTCTTCAAGTTACTTGCTGTTCTTGGGCGGTTGAGCACATTTAAAATTGATTCCGGTTAATGCGGCGTGATAAAATTTCACGACAGATTTTACGTTGGGAGAAAACAGCCATGTCGCTTTCACACCGGAAAAAGCGAAAATTAAGTGTGCCTGCAAATGCACCTTAATCTGTCAGTATTATCGGCATGTTCGGCGCAACTGAAAATACATCTGAAAACGCGGGTTTCGGACACGCTGGCTATGCCACTGAGTTTCCTGGAATGAGTTGCAAAATCAGTGTAGTTTATATGTGTAGTTTAAGACATATTTACAGTGTGCTTGATTATGTACCTGAAAGTCGAAACTTCAGCGGCGAGATCGGCGCATCTGAAACTCTAGTTTCAGACCGGCACCGAAAACAATAGCATCTCCGGCGGTTTCAGCGCGTCTTAGAACATGAATTTTAGCTGCAGTTTCAGCACACGCCGAAATCGCAGTCGAAACCATGAGCTTCAGACACACTGAAATTCGTCCCCGGCTGCCAGTGGGCCAGTTTCAGCGCATCTGGAACCACTGGTTTCCACTGTGTTTTCGGTGTGCGCTGAAACTGCATCTGAAGCTGCTGATATGAGCCACGCCGAAAGCGTCACTGACTCTTTTGTTTTCAGTGCCGATTTCAGCATGCCTGAATCCTTTAGTTTCAGACGCATCGATCTCGCTGCTGAAGCTTTCACTTTAAGGTATATAATCGACCACACTCTAAATACATCTTAAATCATACATTTCAACTACGCTGATTTTGCACGTTAATCTACCAAACTCAGCATCATTATCAGCCCATCCGAAACCCGCGGTTTCAGATGTGTCTTCAGCTGCGCCGAACATGCCGATGAAAGGGAGAGATTAAGGCGTGTTTGCAGGCGCACTTAATTTTTGCTTTTTCCGGTGTGATTTTCTCTGCTCAATGCAAAACGGATGTTTACCTAATCACCTTCCTAAAAAGGGAAATCGGGCCTATCCTCCTCCGACAACGTCTTCAGGACGATTGACGCAGCCGTCAGTTCAATTCAGACTCTTATTAACCCAAATTCCGTGCTCACACGTTTCCCAGTGCCCGAAGTCATTCCTTGTGATGATTTGGACAGTGCCATCCCTTCTCTCGAGCCTGCTACTCAGTATGAGGAGCAGGTACGGCGTAATCAGGCCACGAGTATTCATCATCAACATGTTTCACGCTGAAGCAGCGGAATGGTACAACATCCCCGAGTTCAATCTCCTCGCCCAAAACATCACAGTCCCTGGCTTTTCACCTCTGTTCCCGGACGTACATTGCACGCAGGACGGGACCATATGCCAGCTCAGCACCGGACAAGCAGAGATAAATGCCGCGTCCACCATATCCTCCCTTCTCAATTCGCCCTGTTTCGATCTCACGTCGACATACTTCCTCCTTGCAGGCATTGCCGGGGTCAGTCCCAAGCATGCTACTGTCGGTTCTGTGACCTTTGCAAGATATGCTGTCCAAGGGGGGCTCCAACACGAATTCGACGCGCGCGAAAAGCCTGCGCACTTCCCAACGGGGTATTTTGCGCAGGGAACTACCGCTCCTGGCCAATATCCCGTATGGATCGACGGCACCGAGGTTTTTGAAGTCAACGACGCGCTTCGTGAAGTGGCTGTCATCTTGGCACAGACGGCCAAACTCACGGACACAGACGCCTGTAAGCGTCTCCGGGCGACATACACCGATCCCGTATTTGCAGCCGCTGCCGCGCCCCCGTCAATCGTGAAATGCGACACTTTGACCTCAGATACTTGGTATTCAGGGCAACTCCTTGCGGAAGCGTTTGAAAACACAACGCTGCTGTTGACAAACGGGACCGGCGTGTATTGTTCGACACAGCAGGAGGACAACGCAATCCTGAGCGCACTCTTACGCGGCGCGATGTTCGATCTCGTGGACTTTTCGCGCATCATCGTGATGCGCTCCGCCTCTGATTTCGACCGTCCGGCCCCTGGAGCTACAGCTGCAGACAATCTGTTTGCGCCGTCCGTTGGATTTCCGCCCGCGCTCCTGAACCTGCGCATTGCGGGTGTTAAAGTCGTTCAAGGGATTATAGAAGGATGGGCGGGGACATTCGAACGCGGCATAGAAGCCAACAATTACGTAGGTGATATATTGGGATCGTTGGGCGGGCAGCCGGATTTTGGACCCGGAAGCTTCTTCGGTGGGAAGGCGGCGCGGGCATAAGTGCGTCTAGATTGCTTATATTTCGAGCTTAACTCCACTCAACTGGGGAATCCTGTTTTAATTCGAGATTTCGTCCATGTGTCCCCTTTATGTGGGTACGGGGCAGTGAATCTGTACTTGCAACCTATCCATATCAACCTCTGCGAACAATTCGCTGATCATCTGGTTCGCGTTCAACTTGTTCCCACCCTTTTTTAGACTCCAGGCGTTTCAGACTTGGTCTGCCAACTAGCTCACGTTGTGCGGATCCTTCGTGGAAGGCAACATGCAATATGGAAGGGAAGTTGAGTCGCTCATCTCATGCGCCTGTTCAGTGGAGCGAATAAGATCGTGAGTGCATCGCTCTTCTGAATCACCTGCGTGATTCAATTGCTCGACCGGAATCACCTTGGGGGTATTCTTACACGATCCTTTCCCAAGAATGCAGATGGCCTTGCCCCAGTCTTTGAAGCACACCTTGAGGTTAGACGCCTGTTGAAGAAAATCACTAAAACTCCCCCTCTTCCAGCGTTTTATGATCCACGAATTCTTCCAGTTAGGTTGGAGACTGGCAATACGGGCGAATAAATTAGGTAGGTAGGTATATTCCGACGCGGTCCCGTTAAGAAACAGCCTGAGCTCCGCGGAGTGATGATCGGTGATCGTCGACTGATACTCACAAGCACTTAGCACATAGGGCCACTTTAAGTCCGTACTTCGTTCGTCTATATAAAACACACACACAACATGCGTGCGGAATTCCCATTCAATCGAACATGTCCCCGCAGAGAAGCGTCACGCAAAGCCGGCTGAACAACATCGCAGAGTATCTAACTGTCGCAGCCGCCGCTCTCCAGCAATTCTCTGATGCCCGGAGAAGTGCTTGCCTAAATACAATTTCCAGTATAATTCTCTCCCTCGCAACACTGGCCCAGGTAATCTCATTAGAAAATCTTCACTGGGTTCATCTCAATTTTTGTTATGACAGACCGTCAAGAGAAACGGAGCAGAATGTATCCAATTGATGGAGGGAGTGCACACCCTTGTCTATGCTCTCGTTAGGCTTTTAATGAAGTCAAACGGAGGAGCCCTTCCGCCGAGAATATTTGACACTGGGAAAGTCACAGAGTACGTCCATCTCGCCAAGTTTTTCCATTTGCTAAAATAGGTTAGAACACTCCAAAAAATACATCTGTTCGTTGAAGGTCAACAGGACCAGAGGAACATCAGAAATAATGGGCCCACACCAGTTCTGGACGATTGTAAAGTGGGTTTGCAGGAGGCTTTTAGTGCGTTCGAAGTAGGTGCTTCATTTCTCCTCAGGAATTAGACAGAGTTTGAATATCTTTCAGGATCCCAGCTGTATTCAAATAAGCTCACAGAGAGCTCACGAGGAGCTGTTGCAATTTGTCCCGGCGCTTCCTCATGCAAACGCTTCCCATAAAATCTCCATTGTGAGTAACCGTTGATTTAATGCATCCAAAAAAGCGCATATGTACGTTTCTTCAGACGAGGGGGGTGTTTTCCAGCCCAAGAACAGGGCATGCAATTGCCGCTCGATCAAGTTTTCGGGATATTCCTCCCTCTGGTAGCAGACCTCCGACCCCGCACTCATCGTGCGGAACAGAATTGAAGCATATCTTCGCTGCCGTCGCCCAGGAATCGGCGAGAACTGCATATTGGGTCTCATCGAGGTTCCAAGCGAACTACGAAACTCAGTCCTGAACTTGAAGGAGCATCCGCGGTGGAGGTTAGATTGGGGATTTCGGACGGACATAAGTAAAATGTATATTTACTCGGGTAGAGGCTTCAGGCTTAAATTTTGACCTAGCTTGGGTACATATTTGATTCTATGCCTGGCATTTGGGCAGTTGAAGTTGGCAAACAAATTTCTAAGAGTCGCTGAGACTCTGATGAATGGTTCAATTTAGCTGTCTTCCAGATTCCCGCGCCAGAACATTTTCCGTGATAATCGATCTTTTAGACTATGACCCTCAGTGACGAATATATAATTGCCGTTGTGAACTGCAGAAGCCCAAAATAGAAACCACCGCCAAACAAGGCCACTTAGCCGCGGCGTTTGCGCGGCGTACCAAGTCTGACTCACGAAAAGTGTCCTCTGCGCAGGCACACTCAACTGAATATCTGAGGCAACCATGTCGAGCGCTGAAGAAATCGCGAAGGCGGCCAAGACTGCGTTCGAAGACTCGCAGCTAATCCCATCTGCAGAACGTGTAAATGCTCTGCACCATATTCGCAAAGCCCTTGAGTCAAATAAGACTGAAATCCTCGCAGCCAACAGGGAAGACTTGAAGGTGACTTACACATACTACTGTCTACCGAAGCGCGCTCACCAGGAGCGTAGGCTGCACAGGCCGAAGTGGATGCAGGACGGATGACCGACTCCCTGCTGAAGCGATTAGATCTCGACAAGGGCGACAAGTGGGACTCCATGTTACAGGGCGTGTCCGACGTTGCCGATCTTCCCGACCCGACTGGAATCGTCTCGTATGCTAAAGAACTGGACGACGGACTCGAGCTCTATCGCGTGTCATGTCCAATCGGCGTGCTGCTGGTTATATTTGAGGCGCGCCCGGAGGTGGTTGTAAACATAGCTGCCTTGGCTATAAAATCTGGTGCGCTATCATTCTGTTGCTATCATCATCCGCCAACTCCCTCATAGGCAATTCCGCAATCCTGAAGGGCGGGAAAGAATCCAATCGGACGACGCAGTTGCTGTCTCAAGCCATAGCTTCGGGACTATCGCAGTCTTCTCTTCCGGCTACGTATGTGCAAACCATTCAAACCCGTGCCGAGGTGTCGTCTCTACTCGCGTTGGACCAGTACATCGATCTGGTCATTCCCCGCGGAAGCAACAGTCTCGTCCAAAACATCCAAAACAACACACGGATCCCCGTCATGGGACACGCCGACGGGTTATGCAGCGTATATCTTGACGAGTCCGCAGATGTCGAGAAAGCCGTCCGGGTGGTCCTGGATTCAAAGGTACGTCGTTAATTTCTGACAAACTGAGATGAAGACTTACGGTCACAGACGGACTACCCCTCCGCGTGCAACTCGACCGAAACACTCATTGTGCATGAATCTCTCCTGCAGTCGGTCTGGCCCGTGGTCGCCCGCGCTCTGCTAGAAGCCAACGTCCGCCTCTTGTGCGACGCCGCCACGCTGAGCGCTCTTACTATCCTCTCCCCCCCGCCCGCCAACCTCGTACTCGCTGGCCCCTCCACGCCGTCCTCCTACACTACGGAACACCTCACCCTCACCCTCTCCGTCCTCGCGCTCCCCTCCCTCCCCGCCGCGATCCGCTTTATCAACGCGCACTCCTCGCACCACACCGACTGCATCGTCACCGAGTCCGACCTCGCCGCGTCCGCGTTCTGCCGCGGCGTCGACAGCGCGGGCACGTTCGTCAACGCAAGCACCCGCTTCGCGGACGGCTTCCGGTACGGCTTTGGTACCGAGGTGGGGATCAGCACTGGGCGCATCCACGCGCGCGGGCCCGTGGGGCTCGAGGGGCTGGTGATATACAAGTACATGCTGCGCAGCACGGGCGGCCAGGGACACGTCGTGAGTGACTTTGGTGCAGGCGGGAAGCGGTACAAGCACACAGATATCGCGGCGGCGGGGCTGCCGATCTGATTGAAGTGTCCATGTACTCACTAAAAGTATCTAGTAATGTATTACATCTATTAAATCTAGGCAATGCCGAACCGCTCCTTCTCCGCCTGTGTCCACTCGAACACGGGCAGCAGGTGTGCCTCCGTGTTGAACACCCAGGCGTCTAGTGGGAAGGGATCGTCGTTGATGAACATCAAGTACAGGTATTTCAGTCTGCGAAACAATGAGGGAGGCAACAATGGAGGAGACGAGGGACGTACGTCTCGGCGAGGAAGTAACTGCGACATGATGAGTATTTGCACCGAGATATAGAAGGACACCTACCTCGGCATTTCGTCTTCCTTGATACCCGGTGTAATCTCCACCGTTTTCAAGCTCGCGTACCCAGTGGGCGTGCGTGTCTCCCGCTCAATCGCTTCAAAGATCCGCCACCCCATCTCGCGCCACTTTGTCTCGCCCGTGACGCGCCACATAATATACAGCGACTCGACCGTCTGCGCAGGCATCAGCGACGCCACACGAAGAAACGAGAACACGAACCTCCGGGCGCAGCAGATACTCCAGCCGTTTCACCGAATAGTCGCGCCCCTGACCCGATCCCCGCGTCCGCTCGAGCTCCGTGTACACCACCGGTTTCACGTTCTCCCCCACGCCAGGCGGCAGCCGGCGCCCCTTCCACGTGCCCGAGCCCGCGCCCGCCGCGCGCCACGCCTCCACCTCGTCGATCCACCGCCGCCCGCCGCCCTCCATCCACTTCCCGTCCTTCCCCAGCCCCCAGCCCGCGCTGTTCCCCAGCTTGAAGACCACCTCGTCCGGCGCGAGCCCGGTCGGCTGGTCCGCGTAGAGCAGGTAGCACGTGTCCGCGAGCCCCGCTGCGGCCCACAGGTGCGTCTCTCGCAGCGAGCGTTGCCGCGCGAGCGCCTCGTACCCGCGCTCCGCCCATCCGAGCCCCGCGCCGAGCGCGCGGAGGTCCAGGCCTAGTCCGGCGGGGTCGTCGAGCGGGAGCGTGTGCGCGCCGAGCGCGAGGAGGCCCGGGAGGAAGCACGAGAGGTGCTCCATCTTGTGAGTCGGCCGCCCGGTGTGCTCGATGGTCGGCGTGGCGGTGTCCGTCACATATAGCAGGCGTCGCGTCGGCGAGACGTACAGCAAGTTCGTGATGATGTGCGTCGTTGCCCGAATGTCTGCGCCGCGTCAGTTCTGGCTCCGTGAAGGAGGGAAGACATACACATCTCCAGGCTCGCTTTGTCCGTTTTTCCGGTGAGGAGGTACTGTTTGAGCAGGTATTCGTGCGCGCTGTCAGCCTGTGAGCCCACCGATAGATGCGCTGCACCGGTCATGAGCAGCTAAAATAATACATTTAGCGACACTGCTTACAGTCGTATGGCACTCCTGTGGTTAAATTCCATTGCGTGGGCATCATCCCGCCGGTCTTGTGCAAATCTGCCTTTGCCAGCGCGTTCATCACCTTGTTCGCCTGCAATTTCATTCAGCGATGATTGCAACGCTATAGAAACTACCAACGCGGTCAAAGTAGCGCTTCTTTCCCGTTGCCTTTGCCAAGTATAAGTACTCCACTTGCAGGCTGGCCATCTCCGCTAGGATTCCGATTTCTGGTCCAACGGCTTCTCCCCTATAGCACATGAGTAAGAAATTTCTTTAAAAAATAAATGAAGAGGAAACGCACGAATGAGTGTTGACGGCATACACCGGAAACACCCCGTTGTATTTGTCAAAAATTGGGTCCAATCTGACGGCGAGGTCTTCGGCGCGGGCAAGCAGGGCGGGGTTCTTGGATATCGCGTAGGCGGAGAGGAAACCGCCCAGGTAGCGAATAACCGTTTCGAAAAACGGGGCAAATTTTGTCTGAAAAACGAGATGTCTAGTACACGATAGCCGAAAATAATAGAAGCATACCTCGGGGAGTAGGAAGGGTGTCTCGGATAGCTGCGCCAGGGCACGATCATATTCTGCATCTAGCTTCATTAGGAGCATTGTGTCGAGAGAGTCGGCGGCGGTGACTCCCCAGCCGTTAAACCTATACCGCGGAATCAGTTTCCATTCAAATATTCGAGGCGTCGGTACGTACGGATCCTTGAACCAATTCGACAGTGGAGTGAGCTCATCGTGCGGCGCCGCGTACTGCTCGTAGCCGTGATAAGCATGCAAGAACGCGCTCTTCACCTGTGCTGCTCGTAGGTCCCAGACCTTCGGCGGCGTGTTTGTGGGCAAAGTATGATCGTTGGGGGCGAAAGAGAGGTACTCATGCGGGCGGGCGTTCCGAACAAATACGAAGAGGGCAACAAGGAAAATTCCAGCGTATAGAAAAGGCCTGTGACGGAGAATCTGTAGCACTTTGCGGCCTCGAGGATGCTGCTGCAGCCGCAGGTACGGGGAAGTAAACCTTTGGGGCATCGATTTGAGAGTTAAAAATTGCGATAGGATCAGGACCCTAGCATGGAAATCGAGAACAAGTGCCCCGCTGTGGCTCGGGAGTTGAATGCGGCAGAGCGAGCTTGGAGGCGCAGCAAGAGCATATTGACGTCAAGGGCTCTTGAAAACAACAACAACAAATAACCCAGATAAGTCAAATAAATAAATGAATATCTCTCAGTTGCGAACCTCCTCAACGCAATTCATTCGGGGATCCAGGGTAAAACCAATTGCTCATTGGCCGGTACTCATACTTCACATGCATGATCAGCATCTTGAATCATGCCAATCACCGTGGACCTTCTTTACCCTTCCATGATGCCGGCCGATCTAACAGCTCCAGTACTATTACTAGGAGAAATTTTGATCCCCATCTCTACCCTCCCCACGTCGCTCCAGTCACCAGCTACGGTTTGAGGTTTGCCTGAGCCATGGACTCTGAAGCCTTCTTGCGGGTACAGGTGGTGGGGATGTTCCTGCACAGCCTCGCCTTCGGAATCTACCTGGTTACATGCGGCTATTGCTTTCGGCCATTTTTCACGACTAGGTCCCGCCACGGAATATCCGAAACCTTATTGCTCGCTGTCTTCCTCATGTTTTTTGCCAAGATTACAGCCTCTGTCGTTCTTCACCTCGACCTCAGTCTGAGGGCGATTGGCTCTAAGAATGCTGCTTTGCAGTTTACGGACGGGTCGGACCCAATCAATATGTTCAAGGTATTTCACATACGCTGGTGGTCGTGGACCCGCTCACAATTGGACCCCGCTTAGTCAACCACGGTCCTTATCCAAACCGCCATTATGAGTGGTGTGCTTGTGCGCAAGTCTCTTCCATCTTATATTTTTATTTCATTCGTCGGCAGATATATCGTTGCTGGCTTGTCCATGGCCGGGGTTGGCTCGTCGTAGCGCTCCCCATCGCATTTTGGCTTGGGGGGGTTGCCGTTATGGGGATAGTCATACATATCGACACCGCCGACAACGTCGACGGGCTATTTGCTATATCTTTGCGGTCTTTCGGTTGTGCGTTCTGGGCCATTATAATTGCGCTCAATATTATCACCACTGGTGCGTCGTACTGTTTCTTTGGAATACATTTTGTAACATTCATCATATGTAGGTCTGATCGCCCGGCGGATCTGGAGAGTAGATCATCTCAACAAAGGGCAGCGGGCAACCCGCATCATCATCGACTCGGGATTGATCTACACAACGATGTCATTGATAACATTCTTCCTGTTCGTTGTTGAAAACAACGCTGCCTACGCTGCGATCGACGTCGTACGTCTTATTTGCGCACACATGACACGGCTGCGGCTCACCGTCCTTCAGCTGGTACAAGCTATCGGGATCTCTTTCAACCTCATCATCATCCACAACAGTCTGCCAGCCGAAAGCTCATGGCAATCCAACTTGAACGATTTGAACAACGTCCCGCTCCAGTTCGTATCCTCGAATATGAGCATCCCGGGCAGCGCGATCGAGTTCGCGTACCCGAAACACTTTATGCCCCGCCGCAAAAATCGCCCTGCTAGCGTGCCGGCGCCAACGCAGGTCCAGGACGACGCCGATTCTCTGAGCGTAGCTGAAATACCCAAGAACCACTCTCAGCAGTCGATAACATGACGGCTTACACACTAGTAATGTATTTTTTTCCCACATATGCTTCGTTGGAGGTCGGTTTCAAATCAGCCAATGTATGATACTGATTCGGTGCGCATACGGTGTATTAAATACGTGGGGACGGGCCGAATTGTATATAGTACACTCCCATCTACTCCAGCTAGAGGAATAGACCAAGATCACATGTTCTGAATTTTCATCTTCTGCGAGCTGTTGCAGATCGGGAGAAGCATAGGTTTGCATCTTTCAAACACCTGCGTACTGCCTTGGCTGATTCGCTCCCTCGTCGGCATGCGAACCTCCGTTTTCATGCCGCTGTCCTTGCTAAGTTACTCACAACAAATAAATTACAGTAACCAGGTGCAATTGAGGAATCTGAGCTCCAATATTCGATGAACGGAGCTCGTCTTATCGATGTATTTTCTTCCGATTTCGTTTTCTGCAGTAAGTGGGCAATTTTTACTAGAGAAGTTATTTCTCGCACACTCTTTTCAATACTATCGGACTCTGTTCAAGACGGATTGCTATACGTCAATTCCTAATTAAGAGAATATGGGTCTCAAATACCGCGATTGTAACCAATTTGGTGAGAACCCCCGACCTTGAATGTAGCAGAGAATATAACATTCTAGCGCTCTGCGAGACGGAGGGTTTCGGGAACTATCTGGCAATACATGTTGTAGCTCCAATCGAAGACTACGATATCCATACCCCGGCTTCGCAATAGTTCCAATCGATGATTAAGATCTGGTGAACGTGGTGAACGTGATGATCCGAAAGCCAACCTGAGTGACCGCAGCCTGATACGGGCCTGCCAGCCCGGCGATTCCACCGCTTCTATGAGTTCATCGGCATCCATTGAGTTGTAAAGGCACACCGACAGACATTCCAACGCAGGTGCCAGCCGGGAATCTCTAGATCGCAAGTCGTTGACGAATCCAGCAGGGAAAGGGGCGAATAATCCCAGGCATGCAAGTGTTGGGACTGCATCGACGATAGAAGTCAACCAGGGAGCGGTCATAGCATCGCCGCATAGCACCAATTTCTGCAATTTAGAAGGCAATCGGCTGAGAAAAGAAGGAAGGTGTACGCTGTCGGCATTACAATGCAATTCCAAGAGTGCGGGGGTCTCGAGGTACGCCAAAAATGCGGGATGCGAAACGGTGAGTCGGAGGAGGCGGGGCAAATGGATGAGAGTAAGGGTTTCGGGAGGGATGGAATCCGATATCTCTATAGTGCAATCCACGAGGTTGGAACAGGAGAAAAGTGCAGCAAGGTGTCCGTCCCAAGTATTGCCGCCCCCGTACTTCAATAACTGCGGCCAGGGCACCAGCATCTCAACGGGAAAGTTCCACAGCTCTGTGTTGACGAATACCTCCTGCAAATCAGGAGCACACTCGAATATATCCAACGACGCAGAAGTATCATCGAAAAACATCTCGATCCATATTTTCCGTAGAAGGGGGAGTCGACGATGAATACGATCCCGGAGGCCGGAATACAGCTCTTCAGGACCCGAAAGTGATATTGTTTCCCAGCGAATGGAGTGCTGTGCAAGAATATCAATCATTTCTGCTTCCCTTTCCACGTAAATTTCATAGTTTTCGCAATGGAATTCCGTTGAACGTCGAGTTCCATTGCGAAAACTGAGGTTGAACGTATTGGCTAGCTCATCCGGAAAATGGATGTAAATGGAGTTCCAGAAATAAGGCTGTGATAGAGCGATTGTGCGCCAGCGAGCGCAGACTGCACTAACAGTCCACGGGGCGGATTGTGCGCCTGGTACGTGCGGTGGCAAGGTGAAAGTGAAGATGAGCGAGATAATTTCTGTTGGCATGTGTCGAAGGGGAGAGACGCCACCCTTGTGTCTGCAGATTTCGATATCCAAGGCCTGGTCCTCCTTGACAAGTTTATCAAGGGATGACCGGAGCGAGGCGATTTTTGCGTCTAAAAGCGTCATGTGGGCGCATGCACTGGAGAGGAAGTCGCGAATAGACTCGAGTTGAATCTCATCGGGCGGGTTATTAGTGTCCAGATTGTCGCTGGGAACTGAACGGGAATTGGCAAGCAGTAACGGCTTTGAGCTGTAGTCGAATACGGCCGTGCAGTTGGGACATGAGTGGAGGGAATCCGACATTAACCTGAACAGATATTGAGATTTAGTAGGAAAGAAATGAGAATCACAGACAACGCTGTAAAGACCAATACTTGAGATGGTCAGCGGAGTGAGCGTTGGAAGCAAGTTGATGAAGCCCGATGGCTTCAGAAGCAAGCACCACCAAACATTCCATCATATCCGATGAGCAAGGAGCACTTTATTTGGTCCCAAGTCCAATGGGTGGCCGAACCAAACACAGAGGCTATTTTATTCGCTGCACCAACGCTGCACGCCATACAACACACCAAGCATATTTAAATCAACTGCTGCGCATAAAAAAGACGCAAATGCGAGGGAGTCATATCCAAAAGCAGCGGGGTGTCGGAATAATGTAGCTCAATATTCAATCCTTGCGCTTGAAGGCGCTCGATTCGTTGGCGGCTCTTCGACGCAAAAAACTGCGCTGAGCAGCGGATATGAACGGAGCGCAGGTTGCCCGCGCGCCATCGGGACTCGAGCATGTCCATCATGTGGCTCGTGGGGCTCGTTTCCACGAGTCGGAGGCCCACGTCGACGGTATAATCGCTCTTGATGTCGAGCGTGATAGACTGCAGGGCTGGGGCTAGGACATCGGTGCTCTCATGCCGGATTGTGAGGACGGAGATCAACGCGGCGGTGGAACCCCGACTATGGATGCCTATGTCAGATACGGCCGGTGCTGCATGAAGGACAGGGGCGATGTCGAAGGCAGGGCAGAGGATAGAATTGCACTCATGCACGAAGAGTTTGCGGAGCGGAGACCGGAGACGATGCAAGAACGAGATGAGGTGGCTCGGCGGGCCAGAGCAGTGCAGCTCCTCGAGCAAAGGGGTCTCGAGACAGTCAAGGAATTTAGAACTCGTGAGCGCGAGATGGCGCAATTGTGGGAGCAGAATCCGGGAGGCCGGAGGGGCGGTGGGTGTACTGCAGATCTCCAGGGAGCAGTCGACGAGATTGCACGCCGAAGGGAGAGCGTCGAGGTGACCCTGCCAGGTGTTGCTCCCGCCATATCGAAGCAGCTGCGAAAACGGCAGCCTAACGGTAATTGGCGACGTGAAGTACCCCATATTGATGAAGGCATGCCGTAGATTGGGAGCTGACTCGAAGATATCCAGCGAGTAATTCGGGAACGCTCGCATCATAATATGCAATTCCTGAAGAAGAGGAAGGCGATCCCGAATGCGTTGCAGCTCGTCGTATAGCGTGTATTGACCGTACAGTGAGACGCGTTCCCACCGCTGAGATTTCGCGGCTAGCATGCGACCGAACTCTATCTCACGCCCCGTGAGGCGACTCGCGTCATCGCACAAGAAGTCGATGTCCAGCGGCGAGTCGCCGGATCGCCGCAGCTGAGTCTTGAGCCTGAACTTGGTCTCATCGGGATACAGGGCAAAATCGAGGTCGACTTTGGCCCAAAATCTCGGCTGCGAGAGAAGAACCGTGCGCCAGCGGCTGCTGACTTGACCAAGTGTCCACAGAGGTGGGTCTGCCTCCAGCGTGTCGCAAGGAAGTAGCAGGGCGAATGTGAAGATGAGGGATAGAAGCTCCGTAGGCATCCGGCGCAGAGGCGAGAGAGCAGCCTTGTATTTCAAAAGCTGTTCATCGATATCTGCGACAACTTCCTCCACGCCTGGCGCGCTTGTCGTATTCAAGTGCGCCTTACGGGAGTGACAATCCGAGATCAAGTCCTGAATGACGGAAATTTCGAGTTCGGTTGGTGCATCGTTGGTTTCCAAAATATGAGACTGTCGACCAGAATATACGATAAATCAGCGCCCACGGTCGCGATCTGAAGAGACAGAAATTACGAGGCTATCCATCTAGGCCAACGCACGAGGTGGTTCAGAGCAAGCGACCCGTATTTGGTTCACCCAGCCAACGGCCTTGGAACCAAACACCGCCGTTTTTCCTTCCAGTTCCACATACATTTTTCGTTATGGCGGACCCGGGACTCGTCGACGCCAAAGCGACCTTCGCATCGTTCTCGCACATTCTGGACATCCGCATCCTGCGCGCCCTCGCGGACATGGGCTTTGCCCGGCCGACCCTCGTGCAGGCAAAAGCAATTCCCCTCGCGCTCGAAAGCCGCGACATCCTCGCGCGTGCCCGGACCGGGAGCGGGAAGACCGCAGCGTACTGCGTTCCGGTCGTGCAGAAAATCCTCAGCGCCAAAAGTGTAGGTGCGTCGGGGGCCTGCAGCGCGGACATATGCTAATTACGCTTAAATAACTTAGTCTGCGGGCGCATTGCAAGCGACCCGCGCGCTGATTCTAGTGCCAACGAGGGAGCTTTCGGAGCAGGTGTCGACGTATTTAAAGGGCCTGCTGGTGTATTGCGAGGACGAAGTCGCGATTTCAAATCTCGCATCGGGGAACACAACACATTTGCAGCGGTGGGTTTTGCTCTGGCATCGTTATTTCTTGTGTGTCTGAATGCATATTATAGGACTCTTCTCTCTGACAAACCGGACATTGTGATCGCCACGCCCTCACGAGCACTGGCACTCATGCAGTCAAAAGTATGCATTCAATGCGATTTTTTTCCCTTACACAATATTGAAACTGGCACAGGCACTGATAGTATCCTCTCTGGAATCCCTCGTCATTGATGAAGCGGACCTCATTTTGTCTTACGGCCATGACGAAGACGTGCGGCAAATATTCAGCGGCGCGTTTCTTCCCAAAGTGTACCAGTCATTCCTTATGAGCGCCACGATGACGGAGGACGTCGAGATGCTCAAGGGGCTCACTCTCCGGAATCCCGTGAGTTTTATCTGCTTTTACCCCGTCTTTAACTTTGGCTAATCCCCCTTCAGGCAATCCTCAAGTTGGAGGAGGACGAGGACGAGGCGGCGAACCTCAGCCAATACGCCGTCCGATGCACCGAGGCCGACAAATTCCTGCTCACATACGTTATCCTCAAGCTAAAGCTCATCAAGGGCAAATGCATCCTCTTCGTCAACGACGTCGAGCGCTCGTACCGCCTCAAGCTCTTCCTGGAGCAGTTCTCGATCAAGAGCTGTGTGCTCAACTCGGAGCTGCCGCTGAACTCGCGCTACCACACGGTGCAGGAATTTAACAAGGGCGTGTACGAGTACATCATCGCCACGGACGAGAGCGGGCGGGGGGAGTTGGACTCTGACGACGAGGGGGAGGGCGAGGGCGATGGACCGCAGCAGGAGGACGCAGAGGAGTCTGAAGCCGAGGAAGAATGTACGTCATCCACCCCAACCCACACTTAGCGCACACTCACTCACCTCCCTTCCGCAGTCGTCTCCTCCCAGCGCGACCCCGTGTCCGCGACACCCGCTGCCCCCGCCGCGGCCCCCCAAAAGCGGAAACGCGCCGCGTCGCCCGTCCCGGCGGCGGCGCCCGCGAGCAAAAAACGCAAGGGGAAGGGGAAGGGCAAGGCCGCGGCGGCGAAGGAATACGGCGTGACGCGCGGCGTGGACTTTGTCGACGTCGCGTGCGTGCTCAACTTCGACCTCCCCGCATCTGCGCGCGCGTACACGCACCGCGTCGGGCGGACCGCGCGCGCGGGGCGCACTGGGATGGCGCTCTCGTTCGTGTCGACGGGCCTGGGGAGCCTCAAGGGTAAGGGCGATGTGGCTGCGGGGGCGCGCCCGGACGCGGACGAGAAGGTGTTTGCGCGCATTGAGCGCGAGCAGGGCGCAAGGGGGAGTAAAGTGCTGGAGTACCACTTTGATATGAAGCAGGTGGAGGCGTTCCGGTACCGTATGGAGGACGCGCTGCGGAGTGTTACGCGGAGCGCTGTGCGCGAGGCGCGCGTCGGGCAGCTCAAGACGGAGATCCTCAACTCGGATAAGCTCAAGGTGCGGCTTCTTTTTTTTGAGTTTGTGGGTGGCTGCTGATGATGGTTTTATGGCAGGCGCATTTCGAGGACAACCCGTTGGATCTGGAGTTCCTGCGGCACGACAAGCCGCTGCACCCGACGCGGGTGCAGCCGCACATGAAGCATGTGCCGAAGTATCTCTTACCGCGGATCGCGCCCGTGACGGGCGGGGAGGTGGAGTTACCTGCGGGGGGAGGAGGCGGGGCGAAGCCCGGGTTCGTTCCGTTTAGGAAGGAGGGTGCGCGCGGTGGGGCTAGAGGACGGGGACGAGGGAGGGGAGGGCGCGGGGGAGCTGGTGGCAGGGGGGGTAAAAAGAAATCGGATCCTTTGAAAAAGTTCTCCAAGTAGACTATCGTGTTCTGCAGCGGGGATTTTTTTATGGGATTTTTCTGTCATGGTTCCACTGGGCATGGATGATACTCCCAATTGATTTTGGCGTGAATCTATACAGAGTTACCGTTTTGGGACGCAAACGTAGCATCCGTGGCGGGCCGGCCTCTCGGACCGCCGAGCAAACCAGTACGTGGTGAAAATGACAAAGACGGAACCAAGACAAAATGAAAATGCTCTCCGTTCCGGTTCAAATGTTGAATTGTGCGAGTTGTTGCAATACTTAACGTCTTAAAAATACCTGGATAGCCAAACCGCAGGTGAAAATGGGCGGGAAGGCGGGTTTCTTCAGGTTTCTGCCCGTGTTTACCAGCACTATAGCTAGTGCAGATCCGGTTGAACTCGGCTGGAACTTGAACCGAGAAAAATATCAAGGCACCGACACGCGCCCTAGACTGCGCGCGAGTATTGCAATTCCTGTATTGCCTGTGATCAAAGGTCTAAGACCTGGAATGCGTGGACTGGTAAGCGCCTTGGGGTAGTACAACAAGCGGCTAGGCACAGAGGGCACGAGGACGGACTCGGAGCGATGAACCGGGCTCAAAATTGAAACACTGATTAAGCGCAATGATTATTCTGCGATGTACGATTATCCGATGGAGATGTAACGGTGGAAAAAGGTTCTCGAGTGGTGCGCGCGGAACACGACACACTCAGGTTTCGTGTCCAGGGGGTTTGGAGGAGGGTTGAAAGGCATCGAGAGAGGCATGAATGAACGGATGCTAATGTCCGCCGCGGTTCATCATTCCCAGGAACTTCCAAGTCCAACATAAATACGAACCAGCTGACGCGCGAATGTAAATTGTTGAGCGCGGGTGCGGCGGTATCTCACGCGAAGTGCCAGGACAAGACGGGACCAAGAGGCTGCAGACAGAGAAGACGTCAAGCAGAGATTAGAGGGCACACATGAGCGGGATGCCGTACCTGCGACGCTTAGCAAAGCTGGAGATTATCCGGCAGCTGATCATGGATGACCCGGGCCGGGAAGAATTGGTTATGCATAGGGGCCCCGCAGCGCGCCTCTTTAAAACCCACGACTTCACTCCTCCCGCTCATCCAACCATGTCCAAACCCGGAGAATTCGTCGGCTCCCTCGACTGCGGTACCACGTTAGTGGTGCCCCACAGTGCAGCATATTTGCGATCTGACCTTGTCCCAGCTCGGTCCGCTTCATCATCTTCGACAAGTATGCCGACATCGTCGCTGAGCATCAGCTCGAGTTCCCCCAATACTACCCCCATCCCGGGTGAGTGCCCTTGTTGTTGAGCGCGTCGGCGTTCTCACAGCGAGATCGCCTAGCTGGCACGACCACGATGCGACCGAGATCCAGGAACACGCCGAGGCATGTATCGACGAGGCCGTGAAGAGCATGGTCGCCGCCGGGTGGGCAGCGGACAGCATCAAGGTTATCGGTGCGTCTCCGCCACCACCGTGCCATCCCCATCTGACGTATCATGTGCCCCAGGCATCACCAACCAGCGGGAGACCGCCGTCGCGTGGAGCCGCAAGACGGGCAAGCCGCTGTGCAAGGCTATCGTCTGGACCGACTCGCGCACCAAAAACACCGTCGCCCACTTTGAGCACAAGCTCGTCGAGACCGGCATCGAGGTCACCCCGGGCGAGTGGAAGAAGGGCAAGGACGGTGTCGAGGCCCTGCGCGAGATGTGAGTTACAGCGCGTGTGTGTATTTTGTATGCAAGCTAACCGTGGACAGCACCGGCCTCCCGCTCTCCACCTACTTTTCTGCCATCAAGCTGCGATGGATGATCGACAACTACCCCGACGTCGCTGCCGCCCATGAGGCGGACGACCTGCTCTTCGGTACCGTCGAGTCGTGGGTGCTGTACAACCTCCTCGGCGGCGCCGCTGCCAACATCCATCTGAGCGAAGTCACCAACGCCTCTCGCACGCTGCTCCTCAACACCACCACGCTGCAGTGGGAGCCCTCGCTGCTCGCCTTCTTCGGCTTCCGCCCTTCGATCCTCCCGAAACTCGTGTCGACGTCCGAGGTGTACGGCAACATCGCCGCGGGGCCGCTCAAGGGCGTGCCTGTCGGCGGGCTCGTCGGTGACCAGCAGGGCGCGCTCGTCGGCAACAAGTGTCTCAAGCAGGGCGAGGCCAAGTGCACGTACGGCACCGGCGCGTTCCTGCTCTTCTGCACGGGCGGCGAGATCGTCAAGAGCAACCACGGGCTGCTGAGCACCGTCCGTCGCCTCCTCCAATCCTCCTTGTGCTAGCTGACGGCCATCTAGATCGCCTACCAAGCCGGCCCCAACGCCAAGCCCGTGTACGCGCTCGAGGGCTCGATCGCGGTCGCCGGGAGCGCGATCAAGTGGCTGCGCGACTCGATGTCGCTCATCGCGTCCGCGGCGGACGTCAACGACCTCGCGGCAAAGGAGCCGACCACAGGCGGGCTCTACTTCGTGACCGCGTTCTCGGGGCTGCTCGCGCCGTACTGGGACTCCGGCGCCGCGGGGATGCTCATCGGCGTCTCGCAGTACACGAACCCGTCGCACATCGCGCGCGCGACGCTCGAGGCGAACGCGTACCAGACGCGCGCGATCATCGAGAGCATGCTGCTTGACTCGGGCGCGGAGCTCAAGCACCTCAAGGTCGACGGGGGGATGACGAATGGGGACTTGGCGATGAAGGTTTTGGCGGATGTGGGCGGGTTCACGGTTATAAGGCCCGAGATGAGGGAGTCGACGGCGCTGGGGAGCGCGTTGCTTGCGGGGAGCGCGATTGGGCTGTTTGGATGGGACTTGAGCAAGCCCGAGACGCTCGCGGAGGTGAATACCAAGGGGAGCCGCGAGTTCGCGCCGGAGATGGACCAGGAGGAGCGTAAAAAGGGATGGGAGGGATGGCAGCGCGCTGTGGAGCGCTCGAAAGGCTGGGAGGAAGGCGTCGACGCGTGATTGGCGTGAAAAAATAAATAGTACAGCGTGTCCCGAGAAGAACCAGGATTGTTGTAGTTGTATCTTTTATCATTTTATGTATACCAGTGAATATGTTTCCCATAATGGTTTCGTTCTGTCTGTGCTAGGATATAGACAATGGGTAGAATACCAGACTGATAACGCACCCGTGTTGCATAGCTCATAGCATACTGATCCTGAACGAATGTCTTCAGAAGATCGCGTAGACTAAACGAGCGTGCGCTGCCACTCAATTGAATCTTGAGAATTGCCACCGGCAGATGAAGCTAGGTCCTATACGATATTCGCGCGGCAGATTTCTTTTATTCTCCTGAATGGTCCAGAAGAGTTGGTGTTCGCTGGTAGCCCACTGTAACGCTTGCGGCTTCAAGTAGTGGCCCGGGGGACAGTTCCAACTTGTACTCAACTCGGCCTCCGAATAAAACCGTCGTCGCGAAGGGGGCGCATGCACATTGTAACTGAAAAGAGGTCCACTGTGGTCCAGAGTGGACGTCCAGGGCTACGTTGTGGGACGTTGTGGGACGTTGTGGGACGCGTAGTGAATTATTTGAGTTGGGAACGTCTCTGTGTTTGGTTCCAAGGTCAATAGGCGGTGGGATCAAACAACGCGTCTCTTCCCAAACTTTCACTACGGAAAACCGCAGTGTAGCAGTTGATTGCTCTCTAACATCGTATTTCAAGGGATCGTGCATCTAGGCTCGTCCAGTTCATTTAATGCGTTGTCTCATGCAACTCATCTGCTGAATAACTTCGACCTCTAGAGTGGCACAGTGGGCTATGTCGAGTCCTGCTTCTCCTCCGGCAAGCTGTGAAAAATGCGCCTTCTTATTTGGGCCAGAAACACCCCTGGACCCGAGCACCGTCTTCGCGGATATCCTGGGAAGCAACATTCCACCTGCGGAATTGAATATCCCAGCAATTCGGGAATTCGTGGCCCGCGGAAGTGCTCGAAGGACGCGTCTGGACGCAAAAATAGCCTCTTTGAGGGCATCTCTAGATGCGCTCCTCCAGGAGCGTGACCCATTGGACGCCGAGATCCGGAAACACGAGGGGGCTCTCTCTCCACTACGTCGCATGCCAACAGAGCTTCTGTCGCTCATCTTCAAGTATACGTTACCGCCCCACGCTCCGGGGGCAAGATCGGGACCATGGGTTATTGGTGCGGTTTGCAGCCGCTGGCGAACGATCGTTCTATCGCAGCCAAGCCTGTGGTCGAGCATAGTCGTCCATGTCACAGATTTAGAGGACAGCGGAGAGAGGATCATTAACGAGACACAGGCAACGCTGGAGGCCCATCTCGAACGCTCCGGAGAGTCACCGCTGAACATCACATTT
Organism: Mycena epipterygia; assembly: GCA_029281465.1. NCBI lineage: Eukaryota > Fungi > Basidiomycota > Agaricomycetes > Agaricales > Mycenaceae > Mycena > Mycena epipterygia. The sequence continues at coordinate 106,273 of JARJCQ010000030.1, read as the reverse complement.
GACCTTTCGGATGAGGATAATGAGTCTGAGCTATTTATGCTCGAAACCCTCGCTTGTCATTGCGAGCGGTGGGAAACGCTCACGATATCAGGTCCGGAGAGGGTATATTCCAGGCTGGCGCAGGTTGGCATTCGGGGTTGCCTTCCCCTTTTGCGTCAATTGCATGTCACGATATGGCCCGATTATCTCGAATACCGTGACGATGATCCGCTCGACATCTTCGAGGTCTGCCCGAAGTTGAAAGAAGTCTCCCTCAACGGGAGGTATCGTGACGGGCACACTCTCATCACGGCGAAATTCCCCTTTTCTCAGTTACTTCGGTTTAGTGCAAGCAATTCCTGGACTCGTCATCTCAACGCCCTTCGCTCCGCGCCGAATCTTGTGGATTGTGTTCTGCATGGCATAAATCCTGTTGACGTTCCTCCATGCAACACCATCACATTGCCCTACCTGCGTCGACTGTCGTTATCGACGCCAGAGATTCTAGATTTTTTGGACACCCCCACGCTGCAGGAGCTGTACTGCGACAATCAGTCCAGCCAACTGCGTTCGTTTTTGCAGCGGCTTCCTAAGCTGCAGAAACTCGTCGTCACAAAGACCCCGTCTGCCCCAGACATCGCCGGACTTCTTCACGCAGCGCCGACAATCACCACTCTAGGCATATATCTGCCTGTCGGTTTTGCCTCCGAGCTGCTTTCTGCTCTCGCACTTCCGACGCAGAGCGGCCAGCCCAATAAGATCCCCGCTCTCGAATCTATTTCCATTCGTTTCCTACGCTACACCATGACCGTCCCCGACTCCGTCTTATCGCGTCTCAACCAAAATTTCGTACCACCTCTCGACCAAGATCTGTTTGTGCAGACGCTTGAAGCGTACCAACACGGCGGCGGCAGTACTATCAAATTGTTTTGTCCAAAATTTAAGCCTTCCCCGCATACCCTCGCGCGAATGGAGGCGCTCCGAAGCCAGGGCATGCAAATCCTGGTTTTCGCCGACGGCCACTTGCTTTATCGAGATATGGTACCCCAAGATTTTCGTCTGTACGACCTGTACGACGACCATTCGTGGGTTTGAACATATGGGATAGATACACTTGCCGTAAGGTATTTACTTTCTTCGTTTGAACCAGTATGCTCGACTAAATGATGGGTAGAATCTGCGTACGTCGGTGCTCAATTCAACCTGATTTTGGTCCCCTATCATGTATTAGCACTGGTATTGCATCGTCGTGTCCAACAATCCGACTCGTGTTTGTTCGGTACATTATACCATAACATTTATTTGGTACGACGAAGTACTGCAGTAATATCGTGAGGAAGTGTGTTTGGTAGTATCGAACTTGAAGATGAAGTTTTCGGGTCCTCCCTTCGCCAAGTTAACCCATTTACACATGGCGCGAGGCGTGTGCGAGGGCCAAAGGTAAATTGAGTCGTTCGTGTTCTCACTTTCTCTTATAGTACTCTATTCGCCAGGAAATAAGGTCCCTAAGAAATTTTGAGAACCAAAGCCGAAACGAAGCCGAAAGTCCGACTTGTGCCGACGCGTTAACGTTAGCAAGGATTTTCTTCAAACTGCTTGCTACTCCCTCTCCTCCTCCTTTCAACCCCCACTGTTTGCTTCCCGCCGGTATGAGTATCCATCGTCGTACCACGCACCATTAACATATGTGTTAAGGATTTGAACGATGCCCGACCCGGCAGCTGCCTCCGAGTCACCGCCCGCTGTTTCCGTGTCTCATTGCCCACGCTGCCTCAGGCTGATCCCATTCGACGCGCTGGAGGAATCGTCGCCGATTCCGAGCGATCTATTGACTACCAACCGACCACCTCTCGACTCCGAAATCCTCTCCATTCAGAACGCCATCACCGAGCAGCGGGCGCAAAAATCGCTCTTGGATGCCCGAATTTCCGGACTCGAGGCATCCCTGAAAAAACTCATGGCGGACCGTGATATGTTGGAGGAAAAAATTTGGGCCCATGAGGGCACACTCTCTCCCCTTCGTCGGATGCCGACAGAACTCCTTTCATCCATCTTCGCCCTCACCCGTCCATCCGGAACCCGGGAGGACCCAGCGCCATGGATTGTGGGGCAAGTCTGTCGTCATTGGCGGGCCATTGTTTCATCACAGCCCTCGCTTTGGACATCCATCGTTCTCGATTTCGGAGAATCGGCCCTCCGCCGCACCGCAACGGAATACAGGCTCGAAACTCGTCTACAACGATCCCAAAATTTACCCTTGGACATTACGTTCTCCTGCCATCTATATACAGACCAGGAATTGGGGTTACTGAAGATTCTTGCCAAGCATTGTGCTCGGTGGAGGAAAATCTCAATATCGGGACCGTTTTCATTGTATTCCAAATTGGCTTGCATTCGAGGGCATCTCCCACTTTTGCAGGATTTAGAAGTCTTCTCGTATCTGCGCGCACACGAAGAACCCTCGACGGATGTTTTCGAATTTGCTCCCAATCTACAATGCGCATCCGTGAATATGCGCGGCGGTAGTGCGACGGTGTTGCTGCCATTTGTTCAATTGCAGCGATACTTTGCACGTACCTGGTATTTTCACCTCGACGCCCTTCGCTCTCCTAGTCTTGTGGAGTGTGTCTTGGAGATAGACAGTATACCCGCGCCCCCGGCCACGATTATCCTATTACCACAACTCCTCCGTCTTTGCTCATCGACGTCGGCTATATTGGAATATTTGGACACCCCCAATCTCCAAGAGTTATATTGCCCCAGTCAAGCTGACTATTTGTCCTCTCTTTTTCGTCGGCGGCCATATCGACTACAGAAACTCGTCCTATTTTTCCCTGTGTCGGTCACCGATTTACGTGGAATACTTCATTCGGTTCCAACAATCACGGAGATAGGTCTATCTATTCCCGCCGAATCTACCGGTGCTCTCGTTGGCCTACTTTCGATAAGGAATGAAACCACCGATGTCGGCCACACGTTGGCATTGATAACCATATGTTTCAAAGGATCTGCTACGGCTGCGTTCGGCCTAGATCATACAGATCTCCTTGTGGACATGGTAGAATCACGGTGGCGAGGTGGATCCGGACAACTACGTTCTATCACCGTTCCCCGGGTGCGCTACTACTTGGACTGGGATGAACGGTTGGAACTTTTTAGAGCCCAGGGGTTGGAAATCCAATTTTCCACGTCCTCGAGCCAAACTCATCTCGACATGATACCCTCTCACCTTAAACTTGACTACAGTTCCAATTTGTAGCTCAATTAGACCTCTTTCACCCCGTTCGTATTCAGGCCGACGGCGGGTCTAGTTTTCGATTTTCGATTTACACTACTTTTGCTCGAGGGTCATAAATGCTTAATTCATGCGATAATAAAATGGACGCCACACCTGTCGCGGTTGCTCTTCTTCCGATTTCGAACGAGAAAACAAATGGTCACCGTTTATAATTATTCACGATTCAGAAAAGAAATAAGTAAACGAGGTACTATGGCCAGTCGAACAACGTGGAATGGTAATGGAGACGAAAATCTGGGGGAACCAAATCATTATGATGAGAGTGGGCGTTGTTAAAAACCACGATCTGCATGCCCTGCCCTCGGAGCGCCTCGATTCGTTTGACGGTGTCGGCCGAAAGCTCGAGTTGCGAACAATACAATTTGACGGTGCGCCAGCTGCCATATTTCCAGTTCGATTCGACCATGTGAAGGAACAGGTCTTGGTCTAGATCGGGTACCATGTCCTCAGCAAACCTAAAAAAACTGCGGACAAATTGAATGGAAATAGATTCGAGGCCGGGAATGCGATTGGGGTGGCCGCTCTGCGTCGGAAGGGCAAAGACGGAAAACAGGTCAGAGGCAAGGTCGATATGCAGATATAGGCCCAGGGTGGTGATGGTAGGGACTGCGTGAAGGAATCGGGAGATGTCTGGAGCAGACGGGGACTCTGTGATGACGAGCTTCTGCAGCTGAGGAAGCCGTTGTAAAAACGAATGCAGTTGGCTGGATTGATCACAGCAGTACAGCTCCTGCAGTGCAGGGGCGTCCACAAAATCTAGAATCTCCGCCGTTGATAACGACAGTCGGCGCAGGTGTGGCAATGTGACGGTGCTCCCTGGAGGGACGGAAACGAGATCTGTGCAGCGCAAAACACAATCCACAAGATTGGACGCAGAGCGAAGGGTGCTAAGGTGGTGAGTCCAAGGACTGCCTCCACTAAATCGCAGTAACTGAGAAAAGGGAAATTTCGCTGTGACGGGAGTGTTCCCGTCGTAAGGCCCCGCGTTCAGGAAGACTTCTTCCAACTTCGGGCAGATCTCGAAGATGTCCAACGGACCATCATATCCGAGACCATCGGGCCATATCGTGACATGCAATTGACGCAAAAGGGGAAGGTCACCCCGAATGTCAGCCAGCCTAGAATATAGTGTGTCCGGGCCCGATATCGTGAGCGTTTCCCAGCGCTCACAATAACAAGCGAGGGTATCGAGCATATACAGCTCACAGTCTGCGCCCACAGCCTCCTCTGAAAAAAGGAATGTGACGTTGAGTGGGGAGTTTCCAGAGCGCTCGAGGTGGGCGTCCAGCGTTGTCTGTGTCTCGTCAATGGTCCTCGCATCCTCTAGCTCTGTGAAATCGAGGACTATGCTGGACCATAGATTGGGTTGCGACAGAACGATCGTTCGCCAGCGGCTGCAAACCGCACCAATAACCCATGGTCCCGATCTTGCCCCCGGAGTGTGGGGCGGTAAGGTATACTTGAAGATGAGCGACAGAAGCTCTGTTGGCATGCGACGTAGCGGAGAGAGAGCCCCCTCGTGTTTCCGAATCTCGGCGTCCAATGGGTTACGCTCCTGGAGGAGCGCATCTAGAGATGCCCTCAAAGAGGCTATTTTTGCGTCCAAACGCGTCCTTCGAGCACTTCCGCGGGCCACGAATTCCCGAATTGCTGGGATATTGAATTCCGCAGGTGGATTATTGTTTCCCAGGATATCCGCGGAGACTGTGCTGGGGTTCAGGGATGTTTCTGGTTCAAATAAGAATATGCATTTTGCACAACCTGCCGGAGGAGCAGCTAGACTCATCGCCGACTCGTTTGGTCGATCGGAGCTGCCAGTGTTTGAAGCTAGAGCAGTACATAAATTGCGTGGTACAACGCATCAAACTAAGGACAAACCGTCGTGATTCGAAATGCGATGGTTAGAAAAATCGGCGGCTTCGGTGCAATTTTCTGGTGAACACTGAAAGTAAGTTTGGTGAATTTATTTGGTTCGACCACCCATCGGCCTTAGGACCAAATAGACGCCATTTCCTCCCGATTGTCGCGATTTAAATTCACTGCGCGTCCTGCAACACCCTTAACCTCAGGCAGAGCATTGGCCTCGGAATCCGTTTGCAACCGCGACTGTTTGGGCACGCGTTTCTTCTCAAAATCGCAAGCTTGCGGGCGGACTTGACTTCTTGTCGTCGCAACTTCGAAAGCAATCCCTACGCATCGGAGAGGTCTAGAAATACTGTAATCAGCACTTTTCATCCATACAGGCTAGCACTGTCTATGATGCTTGGCCCGGCGTCTACGTCTTCAACGTCCGCACCAGTAGCAGACTCTGCAGAGCGGCTAGTAACGACATGGATGGTATCCGGGAGGGATGAGGAGGTTTCCGGGGCTGTAACAGGAACGCTGAGCATCCATTATCTGCTCCTAAAATCAAGCATTTTAATCGTTTCGTAGAGATCTCCGAAGGCCGACTGCTTGGTGTGGTCAAAGCCCTCGGAGCGTATCTCACCTCGGAACAGGACGAGCTGCGCACAAAGGGTACTGTCCGGGCATTTGGATTTGGTCCGCGGGTCTTGACCTCTGGCTCCAGGCGTCGATTTTCTTGCCACGGTCATCGGCCGCTGTCCCGAGAACACGCTTAACAGGCAGTCTGGTAACAAATTATACTCGTATGAATCCCTTGTTGCTTGCTTAATATATCTCCTTTGCCTTAGTTAAAGTTCTGACAGCTTTTTTCTGCGACAAACTCGACGACACAGAGACGATCGTGCCTGCGCTGAAAGGCCTCGCGAGTCTGCCTCCTATCTGCAGCGCCAGCGATGCCCTGGTCATAATAAACGCGCAAGTTCTTAGCTTTGATTTGGTTTCATCTCTCTGAAACTCTCTGTAGTGTCTTTGCCCACGTAAAAATGCGCGCGCTGGTGCAATCCGTCCGGTTCCTCGTCTTCTCCATAATTGACGGCTTAATCGCCCACCACAGAGAAGGTAGGTCCCATCTTATTCTCTCGCTACCGCGCACTCATCTTCGCATAAGTTCTGAAGGGCATGAAGAGTGCGTTCGTCGCGCCGTACATCAATCTCGCAGAGGGCGAGAAAGACCCCCGCAACCTCCTCGTCGCGTTCGCTATAGCGCGCGTTATCCTGGTTGAATTCGATCCCGCCGACCATATCGAGGTCCGGTCTATGTCTACTCCTTCGTTTGCATTTCTAACTCAGAACAGGCACTGTCCAACATCGTCTTCTGCTACTTCCCCATTACATTCCGGCCCCCGCCGAACGACCCATACGGCATCACCAGCGACGACCTGCGCGTCGCCCTTCGGTCCGCACATCCCGCTGATTTCGTGAACATTGATCTCACCCATCTGCAGTCGTTGCTTGAGCGCCAACCCCGCCTTTGGGCCCATCGCGATCCCGATATTCCTCGAGAAGCTCGCCGCAGGATCACCCGCGATCAAGGTGCGCTCGCTCCTCGCTGTGGTGGTATATGGGCGACCGACTGTTCTTCCTCCAGCGTGACACACTTCAAGCGATGGCGGAGTGCTTTCCCGTGTATGGCCCCGCGTTGGCTCGCACGTCAGCGCGGAAGTTGTGGAACGCGCTCAAGTTGGAGGTATGTATTGGTCCTGTATTTCTGTGGGACGCTCGTTACTTATAGGCTTGCACAGATCTTTCAGCCGACGGACGGCGCGACGGAGGCTGAGGCGCTTGCCACGCTGCAGGCGTTGGTGGTCACGATACACGCGGACGACGCGCAGGACGAGGACGTGCAGGGCCTAGCGCACGATGCGTGCGAGGAGTGCATCGTAATCCTGCGGGAGCCGGAGAAGAGTCAGGCAAAGCCTGCCATCAAAGTGCTCTGCGCATTTATGTCGACTACCCGTCCGTCTTTCTCTTCCTCGCATGAATCTTCCTTACACGTGCATTTGATATTGCAGCTTCCGTCGCGCGGTACACGCTCGCAAATGTCGTGCCGCACCTGCTCAAGATTTTCGGGGATCCTAACGAAGTACCGACACGGCATCCGGTCTTGCTACTGCTTTCCGACCTCATCGCCGCCGCGCGCGACTCTGCCAAGGCAGAAGCTTCAGCGGCCGCCATAGCGGATGTTCCTCCTGAGGCGCCCCTCGCGCCATACAAAGATGAGGTGCTCGGTGCACTCATATCGGGCGTCGCCACACTCGCGACCACCCGTGCCGCCCTCGCAGGCCTGACAGGGCTTGTATCCACCCCACACCTCCTTTCCGACGCCGAGCTCGGATTCGTCGTGCTAAAGGTGAATGACGTCCTTGAGATCTGCTACGACGAAGAGCACTCCGATGACAGGTGCGCGGACAGACTTCTGCCAAATCCGCATTACTGACTTTCTCCAGTAACGCGATCCTCAAACTTCTGATGACCATCTCGTCGACTGCTCCCGCCCACGTGCGGGACCAGACACTCCCGCTGCTGCTGAGGTCCCTGCCCGCAGCCGCCCCACCACGAGCTGACCTCATCGCCCGCGCGCGCTACCAGCACATCCTCGGCGCGCTGAGCACGCTCTGCGGTCCGCCCCCGCTCTTCGAGGCGCTCGTCACGGCGTTTACGCCCCGGTTCGTCGCCCTCGCATTCACTACAGACGACCCAGATCCCGAGCTGCCCGCTTCGTACCTGCACGCGCTCCTCGCTGCATTGCAGCGCACGCTTGCGGGCAAGGTCGACGAGCACCACGCGGACGTTGCGGTGTATGCGGACACGCTGGTGCCCGCGCTGTACGGGCTCTGTGTGCGCGCGGCGCTGCATGGCGGACCGGCGCGCGAGCCGCGCGTTGTGGGTGTTGTGGGTGACATTATTGGACTTATTATCCAGAGCCTCGAGCCGCCGTGCGTTCTTAACTATATGTAGCTGACCCGCTCGTGTTTACCCACATTGTTTCGCAGGCGGCAGCAGACGTTTGCGGCCGTGCTATTCCCCGCGTTCCTGGCGGGGAGGATTGCCGCTCTGTGCTCGGGCGAGCACGTTGGAGCGGAGGATGGGTTCACTCCGTTCTCTGTCAGGGACTTTGGCTTGGACTTACGTGTGCTCGACTGACTAATTTCCAGGCGGACGCCCCGGTGTATGTGCGCAACCTTCTCGTGCTGTTTGAAGCGGGGGTCATCCCATTGCACCCGACGGCGAGTTAGCTGCCATCATCCTAGCTGCTAGTACTCATGTCTCCCGCAGGTCACGGTCGACGCAGACATTAACGCCTGCGCGGAGACGATTCTTGTGCAGGGGCTGGCACATACGGACAACGAGCGTCAGACAGAGGCGGTATTCCGCATCGTCGGCTCGCTCGTCAATAAACACGTCGATGGTACGCGCCAAATTCTACTTCCACTCACGCACAATTTCACCCTTCTCATCCTGCAGAGCTGGGGCCCTTCCTCGAGCACAAAAAGACCGCGTACTGGTCCGCGCATATCCTCGATCATACGGATGCGCCTGAGCGGCGCCGCCAGGCGATCCGTGTATGGACTTGGGTACGCATGCTATTTAATTGTTCAAGCGGGTCCCGCGCTGAGCTCGCTGAAATATCTAGCTCTGCAAGGGCCTCTTGGTGCGGAATCACCCGCTGGCGCACGAATTCATCCACCGCCTGTTCAATGTCTTTGCCGACGAGACGATTGGCACGGACGCAGCAAAGGCATTCGGGGCTATCGCTGCGTCTGACAGCGTCTTGACCAAGCGAAATCTGGCAGTTGTGAAGGTGCGCTTCGTGCTGCTTCTGTCCGATGTCTCGCGGCTGAGTGAGCGTAGTTCCTGTGGGCGCAGAAGTTCGCGACGGGCATTTTACCGCGCCTTATGGAGGGTGCACGGGACGGCAGCGGTGCGTTCCTTTTTACTTCCCCGCCGCCGCACCTAATTCCCGCCGTCACAGACTCGGTCCAGCAGCACGCGAATCTGATCGCCCTCACGGCACTGATCAAGGCGATCCCGAACGCGGCGTACGCGCACGAGATGCCCCAGGCACGCGTCCCCACTATTCTTCTCTGATTCCCGACATTTACCGTGCCCGTGCCGCAGCTCATGCCGCTGCTCATGCGCGCGCTGCAGATCCCCGACGCGCAGATCCGCGCGAACGTGCTCGAGACGCTCCTCGCGGCCGCGGCGCAGCAGAGCACGCACGCCGCCCTCGCAGAGCACGCGCCCGCGCTTGTGCGGCAGGTGCTCGCGTACACGAAGGCGCGCGGGGCGCTCACGTCCGTGGTGCGTGCAACAGATCTGTATTCCGTTGATCCTTTCTAACGTTCGTGTGTTGGCAGCGGATACGCGTCGCCGCGCTGCGCTGCTTGGGCGTGCTGCCGGCGGTCGTGCGGTACGACGTGCTGCACCCGTGCAAGGCGGACGTGCTGCGCGAGCTGGCGGAGGCATTGGACGACCCGAAGCGAAGTGTGCGTAGGGACGCGGTCGACGCGCGGTTAGTTGCTTGCTTTCCCATTGTCTGTCCTTTACTGACAATCCTTTCCAGGGAAATATGGTGTGTATGTCATGGTCTTCCTCGCACGGATACTAATTATCTGCGCCAGGTTCAAATACAACGGATGATGCTGTATCAGGGTATCGTATGTACCTTCCTCTAAACAACAGCTACCTGTATAGATGTATATGCAACAATGAAAAAAGCATGCGAAGTTACAGTAATAAAAAGCGTGTACTATATATATCCGGGTCTAGGCAGCCATAATCGCCTTGGTCTTGACCGCTGCGTCTGCCAGCGCTCGCTCGAACGCAGACAGATGTTCCTGCACCACCGCCCGCCCGTCAACGCGCTTCGCCCCCCGCACGGGTGTCGTCGTGGGTGTGCTATCCCCGCCCCACGCCTCGCCCGCCTCCCACCGCTCAATGCGCCCGCGGCTCCGCTCCGCGCCCTCCCACTCCGCGCGCCAGCCCCCAAGCCGATTGCGCAGCGCGCGGATCTTGCGCCCCGCCTCCGCCGTCGCCGCGCCGTTCACCTGCGCGTGCTCCGACACGCTCGTCAGCGCCGCCACGAGCTCCCCCGTCAGCCCCCGCAGGCCCGCGAGTTGCCCTGCCGGCCCCTGCGCGGGCGGCGCCGCCGATGCGAAGGTAGTCTGCGTGACCGGCGACGCCGCCGCGTCGTCGTCATTACGCCCGTCGTACGCCGGGTCCGTGTCGCCCAGGCGGTCGACGTCCGGGTCCGTCTCCCAGTCCTGTGACATCGCACGCGCATGTCGCGCGGGCCGCGTGGGGGGCGCGCTCGTGGCGGTGGTGGGTGATGCGGTGGGCGGCGGCGGCGCGGGATCGTCGTCTTCGGGGACGGGTAGCTCGGACAGCTGCCCGAGCACGTCCTGCCCGCCGACCTCGCCCGCGATGCGCCGGAACTCGCGCTCATATCCGAGCAGCTCGCGCACCTGGCCCTCGCGGTCACGCGCGGTGTCGTTGATGCGCCGGATGACGTCCGCGGCGAGGCGCTCGAGCGCGGGCTGCTGCGACGGCGACGATGCCGATGCGGCGGACGATGAGGGGTCGACGTCGAGGCGCCGCAGGTGCGCGAGGAAGTTGTCTGTTGATGCGAGGTCCTGTGCGAGCACCTCCATCGCGTCCTGCTCCACGCGCGCCTCCTCCTCCCGCACCGGCGCGCCCCCGAATGACGGGTCGCCCCCAAACGCGGGATCGCCACCGAACGTCGGGTCGCCGCCAAACCCAAAGTCCGGCGGCTCTGGCGGCCCGTCGTCAAACGACGCGTCGAGCTGCGGGTCCGCGTCGGCGAAGGAGTCGGAGACGGTGATCTGCGGGCCGCCGACGGGGTCATCGATCCCCTCCGCGCCCTCGTCGAACTCGATGCCGAACTCCTCCGCGAGGAGCTTGGAGCCCGCGCTGGGCTCGGGCATCATCGCGACCGCGAGCTCGTGTGCGAGCGAGAAGCGGCCGTTTGCCGCGTCGTCGCCGCCATCTAGTGCGCCTGCGAGACTCGTCGGGCCACGTAGGGAGGCGGTGGAACGGCGGTTCGCGGGGGACTTGCGTGGTGAGGCGAGGAAGACATCTTCTGGCATGGTGTGTGGTGAAATTAGGGTCGTGCAAGTGGTGGCCCCGTCGTGGGCTGGTTAAATGTGGTACGGATTTGGCGCGGCTGCGGTCCTCCAAATTCTGCATGAATGGATGTCAATATAGCGTGGAAGTCGCGAGGAAAGCCGACCGACGTGAATTTGGTGCGAAAATGGTAAGATTTGGTGCGGTAGCGTTTCCAGCTTCCTCAACTCTCAAGCCAGATACTGCACTAGCAACATACGAGTCAGCACAGCCAATAATACACGAAGTAAGCTGACCGACGTGTGGATCGTGGTGCGGATGTGGCGCGAAAATGTAAGATTCGCGCGGTGGCGTATCCAGGTTCGTCAGCTCGGAAGCTGAACAACTGCAATAACAACACCGCAATCAGCAAAGCCCACAAATCGCAAAGAAAGCCAGCGGACCTGTCTCGTAGCGTATTCTGCGTCTGCGCAAGGGTGCAGCCTCTAAGAGGAACTCCGTTTCCACGAGTCCTCTTATTACTAGAAATTCCTGCAAGTCAGCCTCTGCGCAGATTCTCCCAAGAGCGCGACTCTGACGATTTGTGGGGCTGGAATCGACGCGACTGGGCCGCGGGGAGGGGTCCGGAGGAAACTTGGTAAGAGAGTCCTGGAGGTGAGGAGATTGTGAAAGGGAAGATCGGCGTCGGTTCCTAATATGCGCAAATATCCGATTTTGGACTGGCCGATCTTGGCCGCAACTCGCAAGCCACCGCGGCCCCGGAAAATTGAGGGTGTGCTTCGTGGCCATATGGACGGCAGGGCTGGACACCGTAGATCTTGTTTCTGGCAACGGCGTCGCTCCGACGGATACTTATTTATTTATTGGGAGGTAACGAGTCACGACGGCGACATGCGGCCGGCTCATTTCCAGTAGCCGCTGCCACGACTCCGAGCATCAAATGCAAGGAAATTCGTGTATATCGTAGAAGTACATACTCTGCAAGCAATAATATTTTACACCCATCCTCCGTGCTACATACGTGAAAGGAAAGCGGACGGCGGGCAGCCAATGAACAGGCGTAATGAAAATCGTAAATAGGGCAGAAAAAATGTAATGCAAATGTGGGCACGAAATAATGATAGTGCGATGAGAACAAATTCAGGATTAGTATCCGTTCGGGGGGAGGGGAACTACGTGGAGGAGGGCGTGGATGAGGAGAACATCGGGGAGGCGGAGGCGTATGGCAGGAGGGAGGAGGAGTACAGCAGATGCTGCGAGCGGCGCAGTTCGTCTGCGGGGGGGAGCGGCGAGTCCATCGAGTTCGAGCGCGATTCCGCGAGCGCCGGCTCGTCCTGCCAGTGCAGCGGCGACTCGGACGCGAACGGCGAGTCGGCAAAGATCGACTCGCCGTCGCGGTCGTGCCTCGCGGTGGAATGCCCCACGGTTGAGAGCGGCGCGAGCGAATGGTGGTCCATGCCGGAATGCCCAACGGTAGAGGGCGCCACGATCGAGTTCCGTGTGGTCGAGTTCGGTACGGTCGAATGCCCTGCGGCCGATTGGGGCACGAGCGAGTCTCGGGGGTCCGCGAAATAATTATAATGCCCCGCGGCCGAGTGTCCCATGGCCGAGTGTCCGTCGTCCGCACCGCCCGTCGACGCCGCGCTAATAAAGTCTGTAATGTCGAACGTGCGCGGGGGGAGCGCAATCGGAGCGGGTGGCGGCGCGTCGAGGTCAAACGGCGGGGTGGCCATGTCGCCGCGCGACGCCATATCGAGGCGGCTCCATGCGCCGCCCGGCCGACGCTCCTGCACTGCACCGCCTGCCTCCGCCGTCGGGAGCACCCACTGCTGCTCTCTCCGCGCAGCGCGGCGGCGGTACCAGAGCACGCCGAGGACGATGAAGAGTCCGCCGAGGAGGAGGGGGACGAGGATCGCGGGGAGGAGGCTTGTTTTGTTGGAGGAGACGGAGCCGACGGGGGAGTTGGCCCCGGACGCGGTGGCGGATGGGTCGAAGGTCATCGTCGAGAGTACGGAGACAGACCCGGTGTGCATGCTGTAGGTGGACGGGGGCAGGTCGGCGGGCGTGGTGGACGACGCGCTTTTCGAGCTGGCAGCGGCCTTCACCGTCGAGGATCCGGCACCGGTCCCGCCCCCGGTGGAGGACGTGTGCGCGGCAATATTGTTATTGCCTGCCTGCGACGCGGAGTCGGTCTTAGTTGTCGTTTTCGTACTGCACAAGCCAACAATTCAGCCTCGCCAACTTTCGGAGCAAGAATACGCACGTAGTGGTAATGGAGGTGGTGGTGTCGGGGGCAACGGGGGCCTGCGTCGTAATAGTGACCTGGGTGGTTCGTGTGGCGGCAGCCTGGGTCGTGGTCGTGCCTTGCCCAGCGTTTCCGTTCCCGAACCCGTTCCCGAACCCGTTGCCAAAACCATTGCCAAAACCATTGCCAAAGGCATTCCCATTGCCGTTCCCATTGCCGTTGCCGGTGCCAGGCGTATTGCCGTGCATGGTCACCGGGAAGCCGAAGTCGGGCGTCGGGGCCGCCACAGAAAGAGTGATTTGGGTCAGTAGGAGGACCAAGGAGAGTCGGATAAAGAACGCAAGGCGGGCATAGCCCATGTCAGGAAGTTGCCCAGGCTAGACCTCGGGGCTGCACGAAGGAGAGGGGGTGTCAGTCACTGTGCGCGACGCGGAGAGGAAAAACCAGACGCACTGGATGAGGGGGAGCAGAAGGACGTGGGGTTTGGTGGTGGCATCCTTCCGCTATATGGATAAACTGTCAAAAAGAAGACAAGAGACTTCTTGTTAGGCGTGCGTCTATCCGTGATGTGCGCCCTGGAATGATCTCGGTGACGCGCCAGATACGTGCGCGTTTTCATAGCAACCTCCAACTTTGCACGCTACGTTCGTGGATTACCATGCTCGCTTTGACCAGACGCCGGCCAACACGATGGCCCCTCGGGCTTCGTCGAACCTTGACCCGCGAATGGATATTGGTTCCTGCAAACGCCGGACCTAATAAAAATACACATGATGATAGCAAAAAGGAAGCAAACCTTAACCGGTCGGTGGCTGTGCAAACACAGAAAACATACGTGGATCCGATTTTTTTTTGGGGAGTACTCAACCTGCAGTCACATTATATTTCGATTCTTGAGCGCTGGAGGGAGGTATTGTCGTTCGCGTGGCATTTTAGGAAGCGATACAGCGTCGTTGGCCGAAATCGCCCTTGACACAAGCTCTGTCATTTGAAGATCAAAGCATGTTGAACAAAGACGTTGAAGATCTACAGGAAGGACTCAGACCAGCGGAGATTCCGGAGAGAACCGAATTCGAATTGTTCTTTGCGCTGCTCTGGATTTGCTGTGGAAAGGGGTTGAATTTTCTTGAATTCCTTTCAACCACCGCGTTCATCCAGATTCAGCCTCGTCTCAGCGCCAGACCTTCAACTTTCAGGTGTGCTAGCGGCAGTACTTCAACAACATTCGTGGGTTCCTCGCGCCCGTGATGGCCGTCCTCGGTTGTTCAAAAACTGCGGGGTGAAATTCCCGGTGGGTACAGGTGTGTACGGCCATAAGCGTAGAAAAATACAAAAAATCAACATGCGAGTGTTCAGAAAACGATGCTGAACAGCGGGGACACCGAATCAGACTGCGATGATACGGTAAGAATAAGTAGTGGACGGATACGTACCTACTGGGACGACTCGCCGAGCTGTCGCAACATATTACTCAACACCGACATGCTTAGCCAACCTGAGATCGGTACCCGGGCGGTGCCGTCACGGTGTTCGCGCGCGAGGATCCAGGCAATGCGCGGACTGCGTCGGACTGGTACCCGGACGGCGCAGCTCCAATGCGCGGCGCGTTCACAAACGAAAACCCAGGTAATTTGGGGACGTGCGCTTGGTGATGCTCAGTGCGCGCCGTATTCGCGGTTGCGGGCGACAACCCGGCCGCGGCTTTCCCCGACGCGACCGGCTGGGGGGCGGGATCGCCGAAGCGCACCCACTCGGGCTCGGGTGGGTAAACACGCGTCTCCGCCACGCGCTTCCTGTATCGTGCATGTTGCCTGTGGATGCCCACGCCGGCCAAGAGGATGAGCGCGAGGGGAGCGAGTGTCGCGGCGAGTACTATGGGGAGGATGGGGGGTTTTTTGGGTCGCGCGGCCGAAGATAGGGCGGAGGGCGGCGAGGCGGCCTGTACAGGTGAAGTGGTGGAGATAGAAGAAGATGGTGCAGGTGAAGGGGTGGAGATAGAAGAAGATGGTGCAGGTGATGGGGTGTCGACGGTAGAGCTAGGGTCCTGACCGGGGACAGCGCTGGAGGAAAACGGCGAGAGAGACGTAGAGCTGTCCTGCTTGATCCGTCTGCTGGTGTTCGATTGCGCTGCTGAAGGAGCGATGGTTTCGGTGACAGTGGACGTCGTCTGCGAAACGCCGTCATCAAATCTATATACGCATAATATCCGGAATCAGCATCAAATCAACCTGCTATAAATGCGCAAAGAAAAAGGAATCACGCACGTATAAATGGCAAAGTCGAACAACAGCAACGATCCGGCTGCATTGTCCGTCGTGAGGACGACCTGGTGAGGCCCTTGCTTCAGCCCGGTCGCACTGAACACATTCGCCTGGTAGATAAAGTCCGGCGAGCTGCTAGGCTCGTGCGTAAACGTGTCTCTTGCGGACCCATCAAGAGTGAAGAGAAAATCCGAAGTGGTCACAGTGTGTTCGACCGCGTTGGCGAGGACGCAAAAGACGTATATCGCCGTTCCTGAAAAGCATAAGCATACATAGGTCAAGGTACTATGATTGTGCTACAATATCGCACCGTTAAAGGAAAGGGTGATCGAGACGGGCGGTCCATCGCGGAGCTGTGAGCTGTCGTGCCATGTCCCGTCGAAAACCTGCGCAGGATCGAGCTTGATGGAACAAGTGGAGCAATTCGAGTTCTGTGTGGGACCCGCGTCAGTACTAATTGCAGGAGGCGTACACAGAACACAGGACGTACAAGGCTAAAGTTGGCTACAGGGGAGTATACAGGCAGCAGGCCGGTTTCGGAATCACCCCTGGTGTCGTCGATGGTGCGGTTCGATAGGTTTGCGATGCAAAGAGCGACTCGAGTGAGGAAGATGTAAAACAGCAGGACTTTGTACATGCCGGAAAAGGAATGGAAGGGGGTATCAGAGAGGGCTAGTAGGCACTCAAGCTTTAACTATTTATTGGCGTTCTGGTCGGAGGATACGAGGACAGTGATATGAATTCATACTAAAAAACTTGTTTCAGGAAACGATCATGATGATTGGGTCTGTGGCGGCCGAGTAAGAACGTGTAGATCTAGAGAGTAGTTACCGGCGAGGAGATATCTCGGTCCATGCTTCCAAGCCCTCTGTCATGAATATTTGCTTTGCGCTGAGCAATGCAGCCCAGTAGCGCGCGCAACAGGTAAAAAGACCGAATGTTTCGCGATTCGATGTTCGGGCGCGATTGCACGAAGAGATTCGTAGTTATATGGTATTTTGGAACACGTTCGGAGTATGCATGCCTCGGTGGGAAAGAACGGCCGGCGGGAGATGGTGGTAGGAAGGAAGAGGCAAGACGAGACCAGAAATGATCGACCAAATACAGCTATCCTGATCAAAATGCTTCGAGAATCGACGGAACTTAGACGTTTCAAGGATTTCCTGCCGGTGGAAATATTGTACACACGCCGTTCCCCGAAATTAGTGCGTGAGAGCGGCAGAGGAACTAGTGCAAGTTCAGATAAAATCAAACTTACCTCCAGTGTCCGCAACTGCGGGCGAGTCGGGGTCAAGACGTGGCGCTCGGTCCGACGCCCGTTCAAACGGCTCCAAACGCCTTGACCGAGCTCTGTGTTGAAAATGCAGCAACAAATTATATACATCCGTACCAACGATTGGACCTGACCGTCATTATGATTCTATAGCACTCTTCCGGGTTTTCGCCTCGCCGACTTGCGGAGCAGAATCATAGCACTCCTCCCGCTCGCTCGACTCAACTTTTTGATCTTGCGGCGGAATTCACCGACGTTCCTCTTGTGCAGATAGTAGTAGGCCTGGCATTGCGATGCCGTCTTGTTCGGGAGGAATTCGGCGACGAGACCGAACTGCTTCGGGAATGCTGCGTACTTTTCCAAAAACAGCTCTTTCTCGGCCTCCGTCCAGGTGTCGATAATGGGAGCGTAGTGCTCGGGGGGGGTTTCGACCTGATGGTTGGTGTCGTCGAAGGTGTACCTCTCGCCTATCACAGACACCATTTCTGGGATTATAGCACGGTTCGCGGTTAGGTCTGCGTCGTCGAAACTCGCCACATCGCTCATCGCGAGGCTGGCAGTCGAGCGAGTCCTCCGGCCGCCACTCTTCGCCACCGCAGCCGAAACGATGGCTTTCCGCTGTTCACCGGCGTCGAGGGAAGCGCAATGGCGGCGCCAACGGTTGTGAAGGACCTGGTACTCGTGCTGCAGGCGCCGCGACTTTTCGATGAGGGCAGACTGACGCCCTGCAAAACTCGCGGAGAGTCGAGACTTGGTGGCCGCGACACCGGGGACGAAGCGCGCGAAAACCTCTTCGATCAGTCGGTTTTGAGCCTCGTTGCTGGTGGGGGCAGCAAGGTGGTCGTCGTCGTCCGCCGGGGGCTCTGCGATCGACAGGTTCTCCATGAGGATCGAGCCCACAAGCTTCTCTCGACTCTCAGGGTGATGCTGGAGGACTTTGGCTACGTAGGCATTGCGCAGACAATCCTCGACGGAAGTACGTGGCGGCGGCGCAGGGGTGAGCACAGGCGAAGGGGGGACGGGAGATGGAGGGCGGGGGCACAAACTCAGTACAGTGATCTCCGGCAGGCCCTCCTGCCCTTTCTCCATCGCACATAGTGGGATACAGTCGCCTTCCTTCTGCGGGGCTGCGCTTGGGACGTCCTTGTCTGGGGCCGGGTGAGTTCATGCACGGGAACCTCCTGCGAATCGTACGTACCTCCAGTAGCGTATTCTGCCACACCTCCTGCTGATGGAACGTCCGCATCGTTCTGGCGCTGTCTTGTCGCCGCTGCCCGTGCCTCTCGCTTCTTCATCACGGACTCGTGCTCCTTCGTCGTCGTACCAGCTCGGCGCTTACGCACGCGGACCATCTTCCTGTTTTCTTTCGCATGATGCGCCCGGCGAATTTGTTTCGGATGGTTCTTCGAAAAGATCACTGCCATTGGGAAAAAAAGGAGTGGCAGAAAGAGGAATTGAACCAAAGTTGAATACAGCCGGCGTAGCCAATTGAGACCAAACACAACCACTATACTCCGGCCCCGAGCGGACCGAGTCACCGATTCTACCATTCCTTCCAAGACGTTCGACTCCCATGCGTGCCCGCATATCTTCTTGCGTGTGGAGTTTTGCAGTCCTGTGTTGTCTGGCTACCGGGGTGAACTCAGTGGCTGGCCAGAATCACCAAGACCAACTCCCCGAGGGAACGTACATCGTCGCCGGAGAAGCTGAATTGAGCACGCTGGCAGAATTACTGGACTCCAATCCTGAGGCGCACGTCTCCCGCCTCCTGCTTTCTGATTCGGTCGTTCAACCTCCCAGAATTAATTCTGAGAGCCCTTTCGCCTCTGGGACGTCCAATATCACTGAAGCCTGCCAGAAATTCGGGACCCTCGCACACCGGATTCTGGAACACGCAAGCCCCTCGCTCTCTGCCCTCTCTTATCTCGCATACACATGCGATAGCGCCCTTCCTTCCATTCTCGAGCACGAGCTCCCCAACCTTACGGAACTGACGCTCGGCACCGCGGACGTCTGGCGATACCAAGATGCGCTGTTCCGCAAGAAATCCCTTACCCACCTGCACCTTGCATCCGTGCTCGCCTATTATGACCGACGGCCCCCCAGCCTAGCAGTTATTCTGCAGCAATTGCAGAATCTCACGCACCTGCGCGTTTCTGGTCCGCAAGGAGACGAGGACCTACCCGCCCTCGACCGGGCGCCGTTGTCGATCGGGATCGGTCTCGTTGACGGCCTCGCGGGCTGGATCCAACAGACCGTATTCAATCCATCGTCAGTGCTGTATCGCATAGCACCACGATAATATAATTTTGACCCTCATTCATTCGACAGACTGATTCCAGCGAACTTTACACTCGTGATACAGCCCGGACCCGACCCGGGGCGCTACGATAACGAGTGCGGTTTCACGAGCGTGCAGTATGACCTCTTCGTAGAGCGGATTGCCGCCCGCAGGGATGTGCTATTCAGAGCGATTCAGAGTTCCGGGGAAGACATGGATGCTTATTCGGATTTGGGCTTGGTCTTTCCTTTGGATCGTGCGGTCGTAGAATTCACGGAGAAAGGCCGCGGGGGAGAAGGCGAATGGGGTCTTGCCACATCCATATTATTTTGACTATCTAACGGTGCCGTGCTCCGTTCGCATCTCGTACAATAACCTCATGTTTGTCTTTGTAAACTCATTCTTAAATTTCTTCAGCATCCGTGCAGCCACGCTTTTGTCCTCGACTTTCCCAACTGGTTCGGCAGTTCCAAATCTTGGGTTCGAATCCAAACGAGGGCAGAATCCGTGGCACTGGTACGCAGAAAACGTTACGACACGACGCAGGAAGGAGGACGTAGGGATAGGGACGAAATTAACACACGCTAGGCAGGCTGCGAATTGTTACATGCCCGCCGCCTGCGAATGGCGTTTACGTCCCTGCCAGATGCCAGGACGGGCGCCGGATTTTGGTGGCGGCCCATTTCTCGACGTGCTGAGATGAGCTAAACAGGTCCGCATCTCTCCTGACGCGGCGTTCATAACGACATCAGATCTGAGATGAGATCGAGGAACGGGCATCACGCGTACGATCAGAGCGGAGGAAGTCCTTTTTTGAAGAAAAAAAAAAGAGTCCTCAAGCTATCAAGCGGTACATTTTTCTGTGAAGCTGAGGATTTTGTATTTTTTATTGCCTGGGCGGCACTGTGAGGGTACTCTTCACGTGATCTCTGACCAATGAGCATGGCCCTTCCCATTTTTGTCCCATTTGGTCACATTTGGTCGAACATGCTTGAAAATCGAGGACCCGCGCAGTCATCACCTAAAAAACATGCCGGCGTCGGACAGTCTCCGTCACCCACTTTCGCGCAACCTCCACCTCACCCTACACCATAATGTCTTCCGACTCCGAGACTTGTGGCGCCATCAGAAGACCTGACACACTCATGGGCCTTCGTGTCGCCTCAGTGTTTATCGTCCTTGTCTGCGCAACAACGGGGACCTTGTTTCCTGTGCTGGCACGCCGCTCCAAGTGGTTACATGTCCCAAAATCTGTTTTCGAGTGCGTGGCTCTCGAGAGGCTTTTTTTTATGGGCCTATCTGATGTGGCCGCAGTTTTGCGAAGTATTTTGGCTCTGGCGTAATCGTAAATCTTTACCAAAAATACCATGCGCAGATCCTAATAAACATGCCTAGATCGCCACCGCCTTTATACATCTTCTGTCGCCGGGCTTGGCCGAGTTATCGTCTCCATGTCTGTCTCCAGCATGGTTAGAATATGTAGGTCCAAACGCCACGTCGGAAAAAACACCTGCTCACTGCCATTAGCCGTATGCGCTGGCCCTGTGCCTCATGAGCATATTTTCGATATTTATCCTAGAGCTGGTCGCGTTCCGGTGGGGAACCGCGAAACTAGAGAAGATCGGCCTCAATCATGGCAAGTCCTGCTGCTGCTTTACCGACACCTTACCAATATTTTAGCCCACAGATCCACACGGGCATCACACCGGCTCGCACGCTGCTCATGGGCCGGAAGGCGACGAGACTCCTCCGAAAGAGCACGGCGACGTCGAGGAGCAACGACACGATCACCAGCACCACCATGGCGGGCTGAGTCACCTAGACGACTCGGCCAGCGCGCAGATAGTCGGGATCGCGATCCTGGAATTCGGGGTGATTCTGCACAGGTGGGTTTGCACTCTCCCGTCCGCCCGCGCGCGCGCCTGACTCCCCGCAGTATCCTGATAGGCCTGACCCTCGCCGTAGACGAGAGCTTCAAGGTCCTCTTCGTCGTCATCGTCTTCCACCGTATGTCCTCCCCCTCCCGTGCGTTGTACACTCACCGAGCTCCCCCCAGAAACATTCGAAGGCCTCGGGTTAGGCTCGCGGCTCGCGTTCATCAAGCTCGACCCGCGGTACAACTTCGTGCCTGTCGTCGCCGCGATCGTGTACGGGCTCAGCACGCCCATCGGGATCTCCATCGGGCTTGCGGTGCGCAGCTCGTACAACCCCGGGAGCGCGACTGCCTCCATCGTCAGCGGTGTCCTCGACTCGCTGAGCGCGGGGATCCTCATCTACACCGGGCTTGTTGAGGTGCGCTGCCCTCCATCCATACGACCGTTGAATCTAACGCGAGATGTGTACAGCTCCTCGCGCACGAGTTCCTCTTCAATAAGGAGATGATGAACAGCTCGAATGGCAAGCTGGCGTATGCCATCGGAACGATGCTGCTGGGGTGCGGCGTGATGGCGCTCCTGGGCAAGTGGGCGTAGTGGGCATAAAGCCAATTGTTGTACGATATAAGACAAGTATCTCCCTGCATTTGCTTTTGATTTGCTTTCGTATTTTTATTTACACGCACATTTACCACATACATAGCTAGAATACCGCAATAAGAATGTAACCAGTTTTGTTCGAATAGAGGAATACTTGGTTTCCTTGCTGCTCCATTTTTGCCCCCACCCACCCCCACCCCCACCCCCGCCCTCACAGAACCTAGTGAATTCTGCGAGGTAAGTCGGTAGGACGAGACTCAGGATAAATTAGGACTGAGAAGCATCGATCACGTAAGGTATTCAAGCTTCCCCTCTTCCTCAACTCTTCCTCCTGTCGTTCTGCGAGTTCTAGATTTCCCTGAATAGCGCCCTTCAGAAGTTCAGGTCATATGAAAGACCTTCTGCATCTGCTGATACCTTGCTTGACTTTGCTTGAGAACATCGAATGAAGCAGGTCGAGTCTTCGAGTTCCTGCCCTGGCTCTAAGCTGGCAACTCCGGGTCCGCCCAGCACGAAGCGACCATAATTTTTAGCCCTGGTAGGTCTATTCTCCCCCGCTCTTGGACCCTGATGAATATTGGGTACATTTGGCTTGAAAGCATACGCGAATTGTGGTAGAAGTGGCAGCGGTCCGCGGAGTCTCGTGGACAGCGCCATGTGCTTCGCCGATCAGTCCTTCCTCTGGACGGCGCGCACATTCTATCTAAACGACCACGGGACTTTACCTGAGCATGGGTCTATGTTCTACTTGACACACTCGCCTGCCGCCTTCCCTCGGAATCCACCCGCGCATCCGAATGAGACTTGATACAAGTAGCTCCACTTCTTGTGCTCCGGACGCCTTCATTCCGGGATGAAAGCTCTGCTCTTCGCCGTCTCTGCTGCCGTTATCGCTCCAGCAGTCGCCCAAGACCCTGCGCAGTTCGTCAACGCATTCATTGGCACAAAGAATGGGGGGCATGTCTTCGCTGGTGCAACCCTTCCTTGGGGCTCGGTAAAAGCCGTCGCGGACAGCAATTCCGGCGACAACCAGGCGGGCTATGTGAGCGACGGGTCGAACATTACCGGCATCTCCCAGTTGTGAGTTCGCTTCGCCTCCACCGACGTGCAGTTCAGCGGCTGAGCGATACAGGCACGATGATGGCACTGGGGGTGGGGCGTCTCTCGGGAACTTCCCGTTCCTGCCCTTCACAGACGCGGAATGCGCCAATAATGACTTGACAAAGTGCACGGTGGATCATACCGGTCGCGCGCTTGGCCATGGGGATCCTACTGCTTCGCCTGGCTACTGTACGTCCACCCGTTTTTTAAGTTTTGGAAGACGGTCTCAGTGTTTCGTAGTCAGCATCCCGCTGAACAACGGGGTTCAGGCAGAAGTCACTGTTACTCAGCACACCACGCTTCATCGGCTCACGTACCCAAGCGGTACCAAAGAACTGCTCTTCTTACTCGACGCGACTACTGGTGCGTTCTCAAATTTAAAGCGTTTGCTGGCGTACTCAGACTGCGTGCAGATCTATCTGGAAGCTACCAAGGTGTCGGAAGAGTTACTGTATCGCCCAACAAGGCTACAGGTGGGACGCGTGTTACCGGGAGTGGGATGTTCAATCCCTCGTTCGGCGAGGGAACCTACCAAGTATACTTCTGCTTCGACGCTCCGCGCACCTTCGTCCAAGCCAAGTACTACCAGACGGCTGGTAACCTGACATACACCACTCTCGACAGCAAGACTACCTTCGATACACAGATTGGGACTCATAATCCAGCCGGGGTTCTTATGGGATTCTCACCAGGGACGGCGGAGACGCTGGAGGTGAGGATGGGTATCTCGTGGACGAGCACTGCGAAGGCCTGCGCATATGCCGAAGAGGAGATACCCGACATCTCAGCCTTTGATGCGGTCCACACTGCGGCCAGGTACGACGTGTCAGCTGTCCGGGGAATCTCCGCTCACTCGCATACAGGGCGAAATGGAACGAGGTTTTAGGCACCGTGGAAGTCGATGCTACTGGTGTAAGCAACGACACGCAGGTGTTATTCTGGTCCTCGCTGTATCGAACCTACATCTCTCCCACAAATATCACAGGGGATAACCCACTCTGGACCTCCACTGAGCCGTATTGGGACAGCTTTTACTGTATCTGGTATAATTTATCCATTTATATTCACCGGCAGATCTCATTCTATTGCAGGGACTCCTTCCGTGTCGTCCATCCTCTCTACGCCATCACGGCTCCCACCACACAGGCACAGGTTGTTCGGGCGCTCATCGACATCTATCGGCACACAGGCTGGCTGCCCGACTGCCGCATGTCCCTGGATAAAGGGTTCACGCAGGGCGGTTCCAATGCCGACTCGTTGCTCTCCGATTCATTTGTTAAAGGGATCAAGGCCGGTATCGACTGGGAAACAGGATTCGAGGCCATGGTGAAGGACGCGACCGTCGAGGGCGACTTCAGCGTTCAGGGACGAGGCGGAATCCCTGCTCGAGCAAAGCTCGGTTTCATCCCAGTCAATGATACCTCGGATAACCCGCCGAACGAGGGTCCCAACACTAGGCACGCCTGGGTTTTTTTCCGGGGTGGACGCCCATCGTTAATTCCTTTTTTTTTTTCAGGAGCGCGTCCCGACTATTGGAATATGCATATAACGATTTCGGTATCGGGCTCGTTGCACAGGGTCTTGGCAAGACGTCCGACATGGCCCATTACTTTAGCAAATCCGGCGACTGGTTCAATATCTGGAACCCCAACGCCTCGAACAGCGGTTTCTCGGGATTCATCCAGCCGCGGAACGCCAATGGGTCGTGGTACTTTGACCCTCGGTTCGACATCGGCGATGTATTCCGACCGGACCACTGCAGCCCTGTTTTCGGGCACACCGATTGCTTCCTGGTTAGTGCTGAGCTATAAAAATTGGGGCAATATTATTAATGATGCCTATGATAGAACCCTACTGGCGGAGAGTTTTATGAGGCGTCGTCCTGGGAATATAGTTGGTTCGTACCGCAGGATATGGCGAAGCTGGTTAAGGCCATAGGTGGCCCGGCCACATTCAGGTTGGTGGTTGGGTTCAAATTCCTTCAGTCTCTGATTGAGAAATAAATTCATAGCTCCCGTTTAGACGCGTTTTTCGCGGACGGTTTCCATGTAAGCTAAAATACACATAAGTCACGTGATCGAGCTGATTTTATTCCAAGGATATCGGCGATGAACCTGGTTTCCGTGAGTAGTGCGATACCTGGCAGAACTGTTGACCGAGACATTTCTAGTGCCCACATATCTGTACAACTACGTCGGCCAACCGGCGAAAACTGTCGACAGAGTGGATGCCATCCTTAATCAGTTCTACAACACCTCGTAAGCGCGTCTTGCTCGAACGTTAATTAATCCCTGTGCTCAATTGTCCCAAGGCTTAATGGACTTCCCGGAAATGACGACAGCGGTGCCATGGGAGCCTATGTTGTCTGGAGCCATTTCGGTACACGCGCACATATTTTCTTTCACATTCACAGCTGAACGCAACTCTCGTAGGATTTTTCCCGGTCGCCGGACAGGACACGTATCTTCTCAACCGCCCATACTTCCCGAAGATCACCATCCACAACGAGGCCAACGGTGCTGTCGCGACCATAATCGCGTCTGGTCTGAGCGACCAGAATAAATATATCCAATCGGCGACTCTCAACGGCAAGCCGTATACTAAAAACTGGATATCACATGAGTTGTTCACGAATGGGGGCACATTGAGTCTCGTCATGGGCTCGAGCAAAAGCAGCACCTGGGGAACAGGACAGGCTGATTTGCCGATGAGTCTGAGCACGGGCGGTTTCCAATGATTTTGAATGGGCAAAAATATACATGTTTGGACCTCGAGAACTACGTGTGAATTTAACATGAAGCGGGATTGAACTATAAATTTGAACTGCGACTGAGTTGAAGGTGATGGGGTACCATGTCGAGATGATAGTAGCTCCAGCGCACGGAGAGTTTCAGTTCCAACCCCTGGCTTTTAAAGAGTGCCAACCGTTCATCCCTCGCCAGGATCCAGTGCGCTTCGGGGACGACGATAGAACGTAGACGTCCGGATCCACCTCGCCACCGTGATTCCACCATGCCCACCAACAAATCTGGATTACCAAAACCGGTCAAACCCAGATTAGATTCCCTGAAACATATGGTCATCGATTCCAAGCTAGGGCCGACATCGGTGGTGTCGTTCCGTATCGTGAGTAGGCCAGCAAGAGCATCGGTCGATTCCGCGGGAATGGATAGACCTATCTCCGTGATTGTTGGAACCGAATGAAGGATGCCGCGTAAATCGGTGACCGACGCAGGGAAAAACACGACGAGTTTCTGTAGTCGATACGGCCGCCGGGCAAACAGAGAAGACAAATAATAGTCCGATTCGCTGGGGCAATACAGCTCCTGGAGTGTGGGGGTGTCCAGATATTCCAATAGATTTGCCGTCGACAAAGAAAGACGAAGGAGGTGCGGTAATGCGATCATAGTTATCGCCGGAGGCAGGGATATATCATCTACCTCCAAGGCCAACTCCGCAAGATTGGAAGCAGAGCGAAGGTTATTGAGGTGACAACCCCAGGTCGTGCGTGCAAAATATCGCTGCAGTTGGGGAAACGGCAGCATCACCGTCGCAGGGGCCCCGCGCATATTGACGAATGCGTGTTGTAGATTCGGAGCCAGCTCGAAGACATCGGTCGAGCGTTCTTCATCTCTGGTGGGGTACGACAAGACTTTTAAATCCCGTAAAAGTGGGAGATGTCCTCGAATGGAGGCTAAATTGGAATATAATGAAAACGGCCCCGAGAGTGATATTTTCTCCCAACGCGCAGAGTGTTTGGTAAGGATTTTTAGTATCCCCAATTCTTGGGCCGTATAGTCGACATATTTGTCGCGGCAGGAGAACGCAATGTTCAAGGGTAAATTCTCGGACCGTTCCAGATGAGTTTCGATGGTGCGTGGCAAGGCGCAGACGCCTACTCACTAGCGCTCGGTAGCAACCTACCGGGAGCCCTGCCTAAGTTTGGGGAAAACTGGTCGTTGAGAGTGGGCGTCAACAAGCGACGAAAAGGTGTAAGGGGACTAAAAGAAGAAGCTAACTTTGAGAAGGAGCAAGAGAAGGAGTTAATTAATATTGTCTTCCGTAACCCGTCAACGTCGGCAACAAGTCGGACGTTACCAAGTTGAGTTTCGGCTTGAGAAGCCGAGAGTTCGGTTCAAGTTCGCGACAAGTTCCTCCCAGTCGAGCCCCAAAAAATGCGGCGGACACACCAACGGGATCTAGGAATTTTTATACTTGGCGTCACACCATGATCACCATGTTTAAAATTGACTAGGGGATAATTATAAATTTAATAAATAGATAACAGAAAGCTACCAATGATGGTCCCTCCTCCTCCTCCTCCAGAGTAACGTGCTTGAAAATGAGCGACAGAAGCTCTGTTGGCATGCGACGCGGCAGTGGAGAGAGAGCCCCTCGCTATCCAAAGAGTTACGTTCCGCGACGAGCGCATCTAGAGATGTCCAGAGACAGGAAATTTTCGCGTCCAAACGCGCCCTTCGAGGCAGCACATTTGGGATATTGAATTCGATAGGCGGATTGTTGTGTTTTGAGATTGTGCTCTGAACCACGGGTGTTTCTGGCTCAAATTCAAATGCGCATCTTTCAAAACTCGACGGAGGACCAACTAGACTCGACATCGCCTCATGTCACTGACTCTGGAGGTCGAAGCTATTAGGATTTTAATCTAATCTAGGAATCCAAAGTACTTAGTGAATAAATTGCGTGGGACAACGCGTTCAACTTGAAGTTGCATGAAATCGACGAGCCAGATGCGGGAGTCCCCTGGAAATGCATTGGCTAGAGAGCAATCGACGGCGATATTTTTTCGTAGTGAGAGTTTGGGAAGACACGCGTTGTTTGGTCCCAATGCCCATTAGCCTTGGAACCAAACACAGAGACCTTTTCAGGTGGCAACCTTTTCACTTCAAGTTGGTTCGTTCTTGCTTTGTTCGACGCGTTCTCTCCCACAGAATTGATATGTTTACACTAGCTTAGACCTCAGACCAGGCGTGGCAATGGCGAGTCCAGCCGCCCCTCTCTCAAACTGCGCAAAATGCGCTTTATTCGAGCTGGCAGAAACGTCCCTGCCAGTGGGCCCGAGCACAGTCCCCGCGGATATCCTAGAAAACAACAATCCACCTGCGGAATTCAATATCCCAGCAATTCGGGAATTCGTGGCCCGCGGAAGTGCTCGAAGGACATGTTTGGACGCGAAAATAGCCTCCCTCCGAGCATCTCTAGATGCGCTCCTCCAGGAGCGTAACCCATTGGATGCCGAGATCCGAAAACACGAGGGTGCTCTCTCTCCGCTACGTTGCATGCCAACAGAGCTTCTGTCGCTCATCTTCAAGTATACGTTACCGCCCCACACTCCGGGGGCACGATCGGGACCATGGGTCATTGGTGCGGTTTGCAGCCGCTGGCGAACAATCGTACTGTCTCAGCCCAGTCTATGGTCCAGCATAGTCCTCGATTTCACAGAGCTAGAGGATGCGAGGACCATTGACGAGACACAGGCAACGCTGGACGCCCATCTCGAGCGCTCCGGCAACTCCCCACTGAACGTTACCTTCATCTTTTCAGAGGACGCCATGGGCGCAGAGTATGCGCTATGGATGCTCGATACCCTCGCTGATCATTGTGAGCGATGGGAAACGCTCACGATATCGGGTCCGGACACGATATATGCTAGGCTGGCTGACATTCGGGGCGACCTTCCCCTTTTGCGTCAAATGCATGTCACGATATGGCCCGATGGTCTCGAATTCGATGGTCCGTTAGACATCTTCGAGGTCTGCCCGAAATTGCAAGATGTCTCCTTCATTGATTACGGCACTCCCGTAGCAGCGAAATTGCCCTTTTCTCAGTTATTACGATTTAATGCAACCGATTCCTGGACTGATCACCTCACTACCCTTCGCTCCGCGTCGAATCTTGTGGACTGTGCTTTGTATTGCACAGGTCCCGTTTCTGTACCTCCAGGTACCGTCACACTGCCACACCTGCGCCGACTATCGTTATCCGAGTCGACAAAGGAGGTTCTGGATTCCCTGGATGTTCCCGCACTGCAGGAGCTATACTACTGCGATCATCCCAGAGAGCTGCATTCATTTTTGCAGCGGCTTCCTCAGCTCCAGAAGCTCGTCGTCACAGAGTCCCCGTCTGCTCCCGACATCTCCCGAATCCTTCACGCAGCGCCGAGAATCACCACTTTAGGCCTGCATCTGCATATCGACCTTGCCTCTGACCTGTTTTCCGTCTTCGCCCTTCCGACGCAGAGCGGGCAGCCCAATCGCGTTCCTGCTCTCGAATCTATTTCTATTCGCTTCGTTCGGAGCATTTTTAGGTTCGACGACAAGGACGCGATACCCGATTTAGACCAAGGCCTGTTTCTACACATGGTCGAATCACACTGGAACCACGGCAGCTGGCGTACCGTGAAATTGCGTTGTCCGAAGCTCGAGCTTTCGTCCGACACACTCGAACGAATGGAGGTGCTCCGCGGGCAGGGAATGCAGATCGTGGTTTTCACCGATCCCGACTCTCATTATCAGAATTTGGTCCCCCCGGACATTCGTTTCCATGACCGTCCTGCGTGGCTGGAATTTTAAATTTATCTACGCCTACGGTTTACTTGATAGTTAATGCCTTTGTCATCCAGATGTCATGGACTTGAGTAAGAGTCTCTCAAATACTATGTGTTGAAGCGACAGGTAAGGCGTACACTTTGTAAAAGGCGATGCGTTTACTCGTAGGAGTTTGAGTGTGGCGATAAGCTCGGGCTATCAACCAAAGCAAGAGAAGAGGATTGTAATCATCGACAGCCTGCATGGAGGGTACGGGAATTGTGCTCAAGTCGAAGGTGAGGGGGTACAGTATCATGTCGTGAATAACGGCTCCAGGACATGGGAAGTTAGACTCAAAATCCCTGTTCCAAACGCTCATCCCTATCCACAGAAAGTGCACGTAATTCTCCGGATTCACCTCACCAGCCAGTGTGATTTCACTTTGAATTTCAACAAACGAAGTACGAGCTCATCTGTTGAAGCGTCTGTTTACGAGAGGCTATCTTTCCTTGGACAAAATGTGTCCAGTGGACTCCGTGCCCAGGCGCTGGAATTCCAAGCCGCATCTCCCTCAATCCCGGGCCAAACCCCTCAATATCACGGAGTCCCCTGCGCGTTTTTTTTTGCGCAAGACTATCCCAGCGCTGGAACGTCATGCTGTCATTCTTGACAACAGTGGATAGCCTCGCCATTAAGTATTGATATGTGATACTCACACCAACTCCCTCAGGCTACCTAGTACCTCCTATTCCTGTCTCTGCCGTTCCGGCATTTTTCGTGCACCCGCCAAGTTGATGGCCCCCTATCCACATTTTTATTTCATCTCCCAGGCCCCGGGGCAATGACTTTCCTATTTTCTCACGCAGTCCACTGTTCCCGGGTGCCGCTCCTTGTTGATATCGATGCTCACCCCAATCCACCTCACACAATCTGTACTTTGTTAAATACTGGAAGCTTCCACGTTGGAAAGCCTCTCCAGAACTTATCTCACTGGAACCTGTATCATCGAACCCAATGTACTGAAGCTCTCAATGCCGGACGTATTACTGGTATCGCAGGCCAATCGCAGGCGACCTGCGTCAACAGCGGCACTCTCACGGTGCCGCATGGCGATGTGCGTAAAAGCCCTTTGTGTCACTAGACTTCAGGCGCTCAGCATCCCACCATGACGCAGGTCGACATTGCTGCCCACATCGCCAACTGGAACGCACCGATATTCAACGGCCACGTCCATGAAGATGTTCGGATTTGGATCAGCGCGATTCGCGATGGGCTGTGGGAACGCAATGTACCGAGCGAGCATTGGGTTAACGTGGCGTCCCATTTTCTGGGCGAAGAGCCAAAGTCGGGTTTGGACAATGTCCAACAGATGATGGAAAAACTGCAATCGAAGGATGCTTTTACGCGTGCCGACCAATGCCAATGTCGAGGCGAAGAGCCACCGGCGGCTTTGGACGATGTCCGGCAGATGACGGCGAAGCCGGCCTCGAGGCAGGGGGTATGGCGTTGGGACTGGGCGATGTTTTCTCGTATCCTGGTTCACATTCACGGTAAGCATTCTTATCCTGATACTCCGGCTAACTCTTCCTCAATTTCGTTTCTTTTTGTCTTTCATACACAGACCGAGTCAAGAAAGATGCGGCGGATCTAGCGAAGGGTAGCTATTGTCTGCACATTTCTCCTGGGTTGTCAATGCTCATGAATAAATAGAATCACAATCTCTCGGAGATGTTGTCCGTCGTTTCAGGAAACAGCATCCCTATGCAGCTGCAGCGGCTGGCCTTGGACTCGTCGCGGCGGGGGGGATCACTGTCACGCCGGCCATTCTCGTCGGAACGTTGAACGTAATGGGTTTCAGCGCCTCGGGCATCGTCGGCGGTACGCTCCATTTTCGGTAGTTCCTGAGTGCACTTGGCTGAATATTATCCAACAATCTAGGCTCGGTCGCCGCTGGGATACAAGCGAGTGTGTACGGCGGCGCTATCACGAGCGGGTCGATGTTCGCCATGGCTCAATCTGCCGCTGCTGGCGGGATCGCGGCAACATCCATAGGCGCACAGGCGGTCAGTGCGGGCACGATGGCGCTCGGGGCGTGGATTGGGCTCGGAGGTGCTGAGAATAATGCTGAAAATAATGTTGAAAACAGTGTGCCGGATGAATCTTGATTGAATAGGTTTTGTCAGAATCGTCATGAAGCTTGGTCCAGCGAGGATGGTCCGTGCGCACTGAGAGTCGACTCCGATTTGAGGCGCACCGCCAGGGCAGTGTCAGGGTTTTCGACGCGTCCGACGTAGTCCCGCCTCGCTTGCAGATGCCCACAGCGTCGCTACTGGAGAGATCCATCAATGGTCCTCGCTCGCGACCGCATTCCCCTGCCCGTGCCCGTCCTCGTCCCCGCCACATCTATCGCTGCCCCCCTCACCCCCGTCTTCGGCCCTGTAGCTGGAAGGTTAACATCAACTCCGAAGCCCGCCCTAACATGCGGAACTTCTTCACGCGCCGCGGGTCCGATGCGGAGCATATCATCTGTGGCTTCGACATCACTGGCGCCGCTGGCTGGTTCATCGATATGTGGATGGCGCAACGCTCTGGGTATGGTCGTACGTCGTCGCCCGCCCAAATGCCTGAGGGCAGCTCCCCATCCCTCGCTCACTAATATTTTTTTTAAATCGCCCCCATACTGATTCCCCGCGTGTCTTTACCCGCGCCCAAAACGTACTTAATGTACCTTTGCTACCTTCTACCCAACATATTAATACCCAGTCATCTGTAACTATTAAAAGCTGGAATATTAATGGTGCCTTTGCTTTAAAAATGAGCTGCCCGCCGTTCAGGTCTGTTGTTATCGACGCCAGAGATTCTAGATTTTTTGGACGCCCTGCACCGCAGGAGCTGTACTGCGGCGACCAGTCCAGCCAGCTGCGTTCGTTTTTGCAGATCGTGGTTTTTAACAACACCTACTCCCATCATAATGATTTGGTTCCCTAGATTTTCGTCTCCATTACCATTCGACGTTGTTCGACTGGTGAATTCATAGACGGCGCAGAACTAGTCATAGTACCTCGTTTACTTATTTCTTTTCTGAATCGTGAATAATTATCCATTTGTTTTCTCGGAAAGCAACCGCGACAGGTGTAGCGTCCATTTTATTATTACATGAATTAAGCATTTATGGCCCTCGAGCAAAAGTAGTGTAAATCGAAAATCGAAAACTAGACCCGCCGTCGGCCTGCATACGAAAGGAGGGAAAGAGGTGTAATTGAACTATAAATTAGAACTGTAGTCAAGTTGAAGGTGAGAGGGTATCATGTCGAGATGAGTTTGACTCGAGGACGTGGAAAATTGGATTTCCAACCCCTGGGCTCTAAAAAGTTCCAACCGTTCATCCCAGTCCAAGTAGTAGCGCACCTCAGGAACGGTGATAGAACGTAGTTGTCCAGATCCACCTCGCCACCGTGATTCTACCATGTCCACAAGGAGATCTGTATGATCTAGGCCGAACGTACCCGTCGCAGATCCCTTGAAACATATGGTTATCGATGCTAACGTGTGGCCGACATCGGTGGTTTCATTCCGTATTGAAAGTAGGTCAACAAGAGCACCGGTGGATTCGGCGGGAATAGATAGACCCATCTCCGTGATTGTTGGAACCGAATGAAGTATTCCACGTAAATCGGTGACCGACGCAGGGAAAAATACGACGAGTTTCCGCAGCCGATATGGCCGTCGGCGAAAAAGAGAAGACAAGTAGTCAGCTTGACTTGGGCAATATAACTCTTGGAGATTGGGGGTGTCCAAATATTCCAATATATTCGACGTCAATGAGCAAAGACGGAGGAGTTGTGGTAAAAGGATAATCGGGGTCGGGGGTGCGGATATACTGTCTATCTCCAAGACACACTCCACAAGATTAGGAGAGCGAAGGGCGTCGAGGTGAAAATACCAGGTACGTGCAAAGTATCGCTGCAGTTGAACAAATGGCAGCAACACCGTCGCACCACCGCCGCGCATATTCACGGATGCGCATTGTAAATTCGGAGCCAATTCGAAAACATCCGTCGAGGGTGCTTCGTCTACGGGGAGATACGAGAAGACTTCTAAATCCTGCAAAAGTGGGAGATGCCCTCGAATGCAAGCCAACTCGGAATATAATGAAAACGGTCCCGATATTGAGATTTTCCTCCACCGAGCACAATGCTTGGCAAGAATCTTCAGTAACCCCAATTCCTGGTCTGTATATCGGGAATAGGTGTCGTGGCAGGAGAACGCGATGTCCAGCGGCAAATTTCGGGATCGTTGTAGACGAGTTTCGAGTTTGTATTCCGTTGCGGTGCGGCGGAGGGTCGATTCTCCGAAATCGAGAACGATGGATGCCCAAAGCGAGGGCTGTGATGAAACAATGGCCCGCCAATGACGACACACCTGCCCCACAATCCATGGCGCTGGGTCCTCCCGGGTTCCGGATGGACGGGTGAGGGCGAAGATGGATGAAAGGAGTTCTGTCGGCATCCGACGAAGGGGAGAGAGTGTGCCCTCATGAGCCCAAATCGTCTCCTCCAAACTATCACGATCCGCCATGAGCTTTTTCAGGGATGCCTCGAGTACGGAAATTCGGGTATCCAAGAGCGATTTTTGAGCCCGCCGCTCGGTGATGACGTTCTGGATGGAGAGGATTTCGGAGTCAAGAGGTGGTCGGTTGGTGGTGAAGAGATCGCTCGGAATCGGCGAAGATTCTTCCAGCGTGTCGAATGGGGTCAGCCTGAGGCAGCGTGGGCAGTGAGCCACGGAAACAGCGGGCGGCGACTCGGAGTCAGCTGGCGAGTCGGGCACCATTCAAATTCTTAACACAGATGTTAATGGTGCGTGGTAGGATGTGAACACTCATACCGGCGGGACACAAACAAGGTTTTGGTTGAAAAGGAGGAGAGGGAATAACAAAGCAATTTGAAGAAAATCCTTGCTAACGCGTCGGCATTAGTCGGACTTTCGGCTTTGTTTCGGCTTCGGTTCTCAAGGGTGGAGCGTTGTAGCAGAGGAACTGAAAAGTTTCGGGGACTTGATTTCCAGACGGATAGAGTACAGAAATTGAGAACACCTTGAACGTCTCGATTAATATTTACGTTCTCTGTTTTGGCCTCGCACACTTGGTGAAGGGAAGACTGAAATTTAAACCGGAAACTTCATCTTCAAGCTCGACACCCAAACACATTTCCTCACAATATTACTGAACTTCGTCGTAACCAAGTAAATTTTATGGTATAATTCATCGAACAAACGCGAGTTGAATTGTTGGATACGACGATGCAATATCAGTGCTAATACATGATAGGGGACCAAAATCAGGATGAAAATGGTTGGATCGAGCACCGACGCACGCAGATTCCTACCCATCATTTAGTCGAGCATACTGGTTCAAACGAAGAAAGTAAATACCTTACGGCAAGTGTATCCCAGATGTTCCAAACAACGAATGGTCGTCGTACAGACGAAAATCGTGGGGGACCACATCTCGATAAAGCAAGCCGCCGTCGGTGAAAATCAGGATTTGCATGCCCTGGCTTCGGAGCGCCTCCATTCGCGCGAGGCTGTGCGGGGAAGGCTTAAATTTTGGACAAAACAATTTGATAGTACGGCCGCCGCCATGTCGGTACGCTTCAAGCGTCTGCACAAACAGATCTTGGTCGAGAGGTGGTACGAGATTTTGGTTGAGATGCGCCGAGTCGGAGTCGAGGAAGGTCATGGTGTAGCGTAGGAAACGAATGGAAATAGATTCGAAAGCGGGGATCCTGTTGGGCTGGCCGCTCTGCGTCGGAAGTGCGAGAGCAGAAAGCAGCTCGGAGGCAAACCCGACAGGCAAATATATGCCCAGAGTGGTGATTGTCGGCGCGGTGTGAAGGAGTCGGGGGATGTCTGGGGCCGACGGGGTCTTTGTGACGACGAGTTTCTGCAGCTTAGGAAGCCGGTGCAAAAACGAATGCAGTTGGCTGGACTGATCGCCGCAGTACAGCTCCTGCAGCGTGGGGGTGTCCAAAAGGTCTAGAATCTCTGGCGTCGATAACGACAGTCGGCGCAGGTGGGGCAATGTGATGGTGCTGCCTGGAGGGGCGGAAACAGGATTTATGCCCCGCAGAACACAATCCACAAGATTTAGCGCGGACCGAAGGGCGTTGAGGTGACGAGTCCAGGGATTGCTTGCACTAAAGCGGAGTAACTGAGAAAAGGGGAATTCCGCTGTGATGGGAGTGTTCCCGCCATGATACCCCCCTGGACCGTTGAGGGAGACTTCTTCCAATTTCGGACAGACCTCGAAGATGTCGAGCGGATCATCGTCACGGTATTCGAGATAATCGGGCCATATCGTGACATGCAATTGACGCAAAAGGGGAAGGCAACCCCGAATGTCAGCCTGAGCCAGCCTGAGATATACCCTCTCTGGACCTGATATCGTGAGCGTTTCCCACCGCTCGCAATGACAAGCGAGGATATCGAGCATACATAGCTCATATTCCTTCACTATAACCTCACCCGAGAAGTCGAATGTGATGTTCAGCGGCGACTCTTCGGAACGATCGAGGTGGGCCTCCAGCGTTGCCTGTGGCCATCAGCAAAAGTGGGAATTCTCGCTATTCCCAGACGGTCTCGGCATACACGTGCCAAGCTTGATGGTCTCTGCAAGGGGATGCAAGGCTGCAAAAGGGAATACAATGTGAGTGCCAAGCATTCATTACATCCAGAAAGCTACAGCGAGCATTTGCAGTACTGTCTGGGTGTCGCCAACTGTGCATAGTGGTCAACAAGGTTTTGTTCGTATGGCACAGACATCAAATACCAGCCTCATTCCTGCAGAGATTATATCTCACATTTCACAACTCGGTATTGCCCCACCTAATAGTTTTGCGCTATACATAGACCTTGTAAGGTAGATTATTTTATGCAAGTTTTCGCACCCCATACTTAACTTTGCCGTTTCGCGCTGATTGGCAGGGTTGCAAAGTTCCACATAGTTTGTGAGCAGGTGGTCATCTTGCGTGGTATCACACAGCGAGAGACAGCAAGTTAACTCCTAATGTCTAAATTTCTGTCAAGTTCATTTCACGCCCATCTCCGACGGAATCGGACGATTCTTTCGGAATCCATCACCATCAACATTCTCCATGTCGGTCCGTGCGCAAACTATATGAGCTGACATTAATCATGATTCGCTGGCATTCTTTCCTTCCACCCTCATGTTCTGTCTCCCGCTTTTTCCATCAATGAGCCTCTTCCCCGTCAACAACACTTC
The DNA here is from genome assembly GCA_029281465.1 of Mycena epipterygia. Taxonomy (NCBI): domain Eukaryota; kingdom Fungi; phylum Basidiomycota; class Agaricomycetes; order Agaricales; family Mycenaceae; genus Mycena; species Mycena epipterygia. Next base: position 69,542 of record JARJCQ010000030.1, on the reverse strand, counting down.
AACAGCCCTCTTTCTTGCTACAACCACTCAACCTGCTTCCTCCTCATCTTCAAGCCTGATGGCCTGCACTTCAAGCCTAGTCAAGATTCTCCCTCAATAGACAAGATTCTCTTCAAGACTCAAGTGCCTGCAAAACTGCAAGCTTGGGTATCAAGATAATTAAATTGATTGTCTTCCATTCCTGCCTCAAGACCCTCAAGAGTCCGGCTCAACTAAATTGTAGTCGGTCGTTGTAGCTAGAAAAAATGTGTCGTTCATCACAATTCAAATTTTATTCTTGGCACTTTTTTTTTGTGCGGTTCCAATTGAGCTGAATAGCTTGCGGATGATTAGAAAGCCGATGAGTAATCATCAAGTATTTCATGACTCTGCCGCTTCTTGAACACTGTGTGATGTTATATATGGCTGCCCAAAAGCGAAACGCTAGCCGGAAAAGGAAAGGTCAGTTGAAGCTTGACCAAGCTTTTTGATGGCTCTGCAATACTTGAGTTCCATTATAAACACCTTTGCCGCGCCAAAAACCAGATGTACCTTTACAAGGATTTTGTCAGAATATGTACTCTGCAAGGCCATACATGATCATATATTGATCTCACGGTTTTGCTGATGCTGTCTCGTTAATGATCCTCGCGCCATTCTCCAAATCTGTGACATCAACGACTATGCTGGACCACAGGCTTGGCTGCGATAGAACGATCGTTCTCCAGCGGCTGCAAACCGCACCAATGACCCATGGTCCCGATCGTGCCTCCGGAGTGTGGGGCGGTAACGTATACTTGAAGATGAGCGACAGAAGCTCTGTTGGCATGCGACGCACATCAGCAAAACCTGGTCCCTCTCTGGAGCACTCCAGAGTGCCCAGAGTGCCCAGAGTGCCAGAGTAAAACCCACCGCTTGTGAGTGCTTGAGAGTCAGTCAGAGTCCGCTTAGAGTCGACCAGAGTCCGCTCAGAGTCGGTCAGAGTACACTCAGAGTAGCCCAGAGTCCGCTCAGAGTCGCCCAGAGTCCGTTCAGAGTAGCCCAGAGTAGCCCAGAGTGACTCAGAGTAGCTCACTCTGGTACACTTTGAGTTACTCTGGCGCACTCTGGCACACTCTGATGCACTCTGAGCTACTCTGGCGCATTTTGGGCCACTCTGGCCTACTCAGGAGTACTCTAGAGTGTTTCGATGTTCGTTTTGGGCACTCTGCAGTCCTGTCGGACAGTCTCATGGGCCTCCAGATAGCACACAGTTATGGGTTGAATAAAATAACATTGCTGTTCTACCTACAGTATATCAGTTCCAATCTCTACCTGCTGATCCTCCTACTCGCGCTCCTCGTAGAGACCGAATCATCCTACCGTGAGTAGGAGAAGGAGACCTCGATCGTTGCCGTCACGGCCACACTCGGGGGCTCTTGCCGTGCTCATCGACACCATACAAGTGCAGTTGGCCACATCTGCGAGTCACGTCAACGTCGAAAGAGAGAAAGCTCGAACGGAGAGAGAAATAAGCAGGTCGGGAAAATACACTATATGCGCGAAAGAAAAAAAAAAGGGGGGAGTCTCCGCGTGCGGCACGCGCAGCAAGCTCGGGCACTTGTTCCGCAAGTCGCATTTGCCAGCCCTGCCTCCTGCCATCTGCGCGGGTAACTAGTCGTACGCATGAGTGCGCGTCGCGGACGCATTTGGGGCCAGCATCCCGCGCGAACGCCCGCGCCCTCGTCTCCTCAACATGCAGGAAGGGCGGCGCCCTCCAGGAGGGAAGGCACGCGCGTTTACGAGGCGGGTACACGGGGGTGCGTCCTCGTACATGCCCGCGCGGAATCGCTCGCAGATCTCCGTGCATCGAAACCAACGCCGGACCGAGTTGAACAGGTGGGCGACTGATTACGCGGATAAGTGGATAGGCTGGCCTGTTTTATAGGACTTGATGAAGTCACTTCAAGGACGGCCGAGTACAGAATGCTGCCAGTTTGGACGCGTGCGTGGACGCAAGTAGCACAAGGTCACTATCACGTATGTTGGATAATATTTCAATACATACGTGGATTCTTCTCAGGTCGACGCCGATGAAACTTCAAGACTACCGGGAGAATAGGCAAGTTAGCCAAGTCCGAAGTAGCAAAAGAACGAGTCCGTAATAGACTCAGTGGATCGAACGGGACTTACTTGAGAACGGACACAGCTCGAACCTTGAACCTGAGTTGAATGGAATCGAACTTGATTACCAGAGCGTTTGGCAGACGTCAAGTCAGTCGATTAGACAGACGGTGGATGTGAGACACACCATGGTTATGCAATGATGGTAAGTAACAGGCATAACTACTGTTTAAAGTCAGTAAACATGTGAAACAAGAGTTGAACGAACGTACCGCATGTTATTTGTGGTCGTAAGCGAGACAGCGCGTCAAGAATAAACTGCCGGTCCTGTTCGCGGTACACCATTTGTCGTGGCGAAGTGTCGGCGCCCGCGAAATGGCGACACCAGGGTGCTTGCTTGGACGTGCATCACACGGTGTGTTGGGCGAGCACGTATGTCCGTGAGTTTGCTCCTTGCATTTGCATATGTCTGCTGATAGACTGAGAGACTAAGAAGTAGATAGGGTATGAGAGTACTCACGAAGAATGCTGCCGTGGCGCCGTCGCACGAGCGCGATACGGGAAGCACAACATAGAGGCGGGAATGTGGCAATGCCCGAGATCTGCGGGAAGTCAGGGTCAGTGGTGGGATACAAGCAGTGTAAAGAAAGGGAGCTGTACAAGATGATTGCTGGTAGTGCTCCGGGAACGACTGCGTGGAAAGAGCCCACATAGACTCCCCACACAACGTCAGTATCGGTTATGAATGAACAGCGCGCGTACATACCTACCACCACCCGCGAGACGTCATCGCGGAGACGGGAAAGGCCGACATCTTCGAGTGTGAATATGCAGCGAGAAAAGTGAGAAGCGCTGGGCGCTAGACACTCGGGAAACGAGAGACTCGGAGGTTTGTGGCAAGAACGGCAAACCACGAACAAATATTTGCACATATTTGTCCTCGCCTTCAAATTGTGAAGTCCGTCGCGTCTGTATGACAATCTTCCTATGAGCATTATGCCTTCTCCTCGAGCGCCGCATCACTTTCGGAACCCATTCACACCGTAAAACATCCAGTACCTGCTGACCCCGTCGCGCAATGTGGTCAAAGTTCCCCCTTCGGTGCGTCCTTCTACGCCATGTTTTGCTCCTTGCTGATGGCGTGAGGGTAGCAGCAACTTGAAGCTTTTAACTGCCGTCCGTAATCTCCCTCCTCTTCTGCCGCAATCTCACTACCGTGCCCTCGATTTCAACCGTCCGCTTCAACGCGCGCTTCTCGCCTTCCTCCACTCCCGTCGCAGTCTTTGTCGGCGGCACATCCGGCATCGGCCAGGACATGGCGGAGTCTCTCGCGCGACACACCAGCAGCAATGTGCACATCCCTCTTCAGCCGCAAAACCGCGCCGCCGCCGAGGTCATCTCGCGCACTTCCCCGCGCCCTCCGCCCCCGGCGCGAAACATGAGTTTATCGGATGCGACATCACCCTCATGAAGAACATGCACCGCACCGCAGCCGAGCTGTGCGTGCGCCTCCCCAAGAACTTCCTCGTGCTCACGCCCGGGGTGATGATGACAAATGGGCAGAACAAGACGAAGGAGGGCATTGACCGCAAGCTCGTGGTGCACGCACTATCACGCACGGCGGCGCTTAATCCAGGACCTGCTGCCTGCGGTGGAGACTGCAGGAGGCAGGGGAGGACGCGAAGGTGATACCGGTACTCGCGGCGGGCCATTTAATGCAAGTTTTGTATCTCTTCTGTATTTTGTGTTTTGCTTACCAGAAGATTGTAGGACTACCACATCAACGTTCCATCGACCTCAGCTAGGTCCTCTTCATTTGCACGGCCAACATCCTCTTGAGACCATCTCTGGATCCCTACTCGACCTACAGCTTTCAGGTCGGTGTTACGATATTCTCGTGTTACCACGCAGGTGTTAATTATGTTGCAGGATACATGTACTTTCGCCTCTCGCCACTTCCGCAAGTCGCGCATCATCCGCGCTACAAGCTTCCCACTCCCGGCACACCGCACATTCCGTATTTACGTGTGAGTAGTGCACCATCCGCGCGCACCTGCGCACTACTCTCGCTCCGTTTTTAACTCACGCCTCACCAGGTATATACTCAAGCTCAACTATGTACCTATCAAATTTCGGACAATTTGGGTGTACCATCATTTTCGTCGAAGCAACATGCACTGAACCATCTCTCCCCATTTAAGAGTGGCTTACACACATTTGAGGGGAATAGAAGTGGTGACAGTGCTGGTCGCAATTTCGCGACCCACACAGGCGGGGAGTTCGTCAAGGGACTGCACCTTTTTTTTTCTGGATATTATCATACAAGTAAGACACGGTAACATAATGATAGTGTTCAATTCAATTAAACTTTTACTAAGTGGTAAAAGACAGATGGAAGAACATTTGATGCTCCCGAGTAAGTGTAACTACTCCCAGAGTAAGCCAGAGTACGTCGACACAACCAGAGTACTCCAGAGAAAGACCGTTACTCCAGAGTACGGGCCGTACTCTGGAGCACTCTGGAGTATAAACGGTCTCACTCTGGAGCACTCTGGGGTAGCGGTCCTACTCTGGAGCACTCTGGAGCACGACCTCCTACTCCGGAGCACTCTGGAGAACAACTTCCTACTCTGGGCACTCCGGCAAAAATCTGGTTTTGCTGATGCAGTGGGGAGAGAGCCCCCTCGTGTTTCCGGATCTCAACGTCCAATGGGTTACGTTCCTTGAGGAGCGCATCTAGGGATGCCCTCAGGGAGGCTATTTTCGCGTCCAAACGCGTCCTTTTAGCACTTCCGCAGGCCACAAATTCCCGAATCGCTGGGATATTCAATTCCGCAGGTGAAATGTTGTTTCCTAGGATATCCGCGGAGACCGTGCTGGGGTCCAGGGGAGTTTCTGGCCCAAATAAGAAGGTGCATTTTTCACAGCTTGCTGGAGGAGAACCAGGACTCGACATAGCCACTGTGCCACTCTGGAGGTCGAAGTTATTTAGCAGGTGAGTTGCGTGGGACAACGCGTTAAAATGGACGAACCTGGATAGGATCGCTTAAAATACGATGCTAGAGAGCAATCAACAGCTACAGTGCCGTTTTTCGTAGTGAAAGTTTGGGAAGAGACGCGTTGTTTGGTCCCATTGCCCATTCAAACACAGAAATAAATAATTCACTATATGCGTCCCACAACGACCATCCGACTCTACATAGCCCTCGACAGCCACCCTGAAGAGACTCCGTTCCGCATAGGCGGGAGCCGTCGCCGCGATGTAAGCATGTACTTATAAGATGAGGATTGCATTGCGAATTTGACACGCCAGAAATCAGGCCAATTGACAACCTGGCTACTTAAGTACGGATGGAAATGAATGCGGTAATTGAACTATAAACCGTAGTGATTGTAGTCAAGTCGAAGGTGTGGGGGTATCATGCCAAGGATGTAACCACTGCCGACTCTCCCGGAGAATTTGATTTCCAGTCCCTGGCTTTCGAAGAGTTCCAACCGAGTATTACTGCTCAGGAAGAAGCTCATCCCAGTGGGGACGACTACAGAACGTAGTTGTCCGGCTCCACCCAGCCACCGTGATTCCACCATGTCCACGAGACCCTTTTTCAACCCGCCGAAGAGAGACTCGGAACATATGATTATCGATCCTAAATCGGGCCCGACATCGGTGGTGTCGTTCCGTATCGTGAGTAGGCCGGCAAGAGTATCAAGCGATTCGGTGGGAATGAATAGACCTATATCCGTGATGGTTCGAACCGAATGAAGTATGCCACGTAAATCGGGGACCGAGGCAGGGGAAAGTAGGACAAGTTTTTGGAGTCGATACGGCCGCCGGCCGAAAAGAGAAGACAAGTAGTCGTCTCGACTGGAGCAATATAGCTCCTGGAGGTTTGGGGTGTCCAAATATTCCAGTAGGTTCGACGTCGATAAGCAAAGACGGAGAAGTTGTGGTAACAAGATAATCGCGGCCGGAGGCATGGATATACTGCTTGCCTCCAAGACACACTCCACAAGATTAGAAGCAGAGTGAAGCGTGTCGGGGTGATAATTCCAGGTGTGTACAATGTATTGTTGCAGTTGAGAAAACGGTAGCATCACCGTCGCAGCCCGTCCGAAAATATTCATGGAGACGCGTTGTAGATTCGGAGCCAGCTCGAAAAAATCCGTCGAGGAGGGTTCCTCGTCTCTGTCGAGATAGGAGATCACTTTCAACTCCTGTAAAAGTGGGAGATGGCCTCGAATGCAAGCCAGCTCGGAATATAATTGAAAAGGCCCCGAGTATGACATTTTCCTCCACCGAGCACAATGCTTGGCAAGAGTTTTCACTGACACCAATTCTTGGGCTGTATATTCATCAAACCTGCTTTCACAAGTGAACGTGATGTCCAAGGATAAATCTCCGGATCGTTGCAGACGAGTTTCGAGTCTGTATTTCGTCGCGGTGCGACAGACCACCGATTGTCCAAAGTCGAGGATGATGGATGTCCAAAACGAGGGCTGGGACGAAACAATGGCCCGCCAAAGACGACAGACCTGCCCCACATTCCACAGAACTGCGTCCCCTTCTCGGATGTTGGATGAAAATGTGAAGGTGAAGATGAGCGAAAGGAGTTCTGTCGGCATTCGACGAAGGGGAGATAGAGTGCCCTGATGATCCCGAATCTTCTCCTCCAAACTGTCACGGTCCGCAAGGAGTTTTGTGAGGGATTCCTGGAGGGCGGAAATTCGGGCATCTAATCGCGTCTTTTGCGCGTGCTGCTCGGTGATGGCGCTTTGGATGCAGAGGATTTCGGGGTCGTGGGGCGGTCGGTTAGTGGTCAAGAGATCTCTCGCGATTGGCCGGAGTTCTGGCGCGGCCAGCGGGTCAAGTGGACTCAGGCAGTGTGGGCAAGATGAGGAAGCCGCTGGCGAAATCGCCGAGTCGAGCGGCATTATTAAAACTAAGACATTATTTGTTTAACACGCTCGGGTAGTAAAAAAGGTCTACTCACGGATGGAAGCCTTGACGTTCAACGAACGTCTGAGTGGTTTGACCTTGCTCTGAGCCGCTAGCAAAAGAGCAAGAGACACTAACGCCGACTTCGGCGTAAATCGGACTTGACAAGCAAAGCCAAATAGAGCCTTGGTTTGCCATGTATCTCGTCTCGGCCCTCAACGTCCATTCTGCCTCGACGGAGCGACCTCATATGAATTCGCATTGCTTCCAAGTAAACCGCTCTAACATTTCGCCAATCTAGAGTCGGACTCCAGGAAAAGCTATGATGGCCGTTTCCCTTTCAAGATCACCCGTGTACACCAAGCTCTTTTTTTCGCAGGTCTGTCATGCTGGTCCTCGTCCAATTACTGGTCGAATTGCTTGCGCTTCCTCGAATACCATTGTTGTGATTTACCTGCATGCCGTGCCTCATTCTGGATCCAGCTGGACCCTGGCTATGGAGCCCGGAATTATCGAAAAGATTGAAGGGCGCTTGTACTTGAAGGCTGATCACGGTTCCCATGAAAACCGGTTTCAAGTTTTCTTCAGTACCCGGACGCCGCCAGCGGCGCCCCGCCTTTGATGCGTACAGTCGTGGAATCCCAGGTTAGGATTTACACAAACCGACCCCGTCAGGCGACCTCTTCATTTGACCCTTGTTGCTCCTCTTCGACGTCTTCCATGGCAAGTTGGACTTGAAAGACAAGACAGTGGACACTCTACATACTGTTGATCAGCCGCTATACTTGGCTGGCTGCCTGCTTGGGGTTACTCCGCTGCAATTGAAGACGGCGATCTGTGATGGCCGAGATTGTCTTGTCAATCTTCCTTGTTCCTGGCATATTAGTATATTGTGGTGGGAATGGATGGGTCATTCATTCTTCCCGCTTCCCTCCCTTCGCGACCCTCCCCCACCGTGACGGTCCAGGGCGCGCGCGCTCGAATAACCCTGCGATTCTCTTTACTTCGCACCCCACTGTCGTTTCATGCAACTTTCCTAAGGACACTATATTGGCGTCAAGAATCCAGAATCCTATCACCGCTGATACTCTAGTATCTATCAGTGTTAGTAACTACTAGGAATCCGAATCCAATCTACTATGGGACACGCGCCTTCCAAGTCGAGTCCACCCAAGGGCGGCCTGGGCGTCGGCGGCGGCGGTGCTGGTGGTGGTGGTGGCGGAGGGGTGCCCGCGAAACCCCCTACAACTCCGACCCAGCAGCCGTCGACCCCGACCCCTCCCGCAGACCCTCCCGCAGACCCTCCAGCAAACCCTCCCGCAGACCCTCCCACAAACCCTCCATCGAATCCTACTACCACTCCCGACACCCCTCCCGACACCCCTATCCCTACCCCTACCCCTACCGCCACCCAACCCCAAAATGACCCTGTTGGTGCTGGTGCTGGTGCTGGTTCCGATCCATCGACGTAGGTGCTTCGTATCGTGCATGTACCCACCGGTGCTGACAGGACGGTTATGGTGCAGACCAGCGGACCCTGGGTCGTCTGCGACGCCTTCCAACGGGGCAGCTGCGGCGGCCGGCCAAAGCGAGGACGCGGCAGACGGGAGCAACACCAGCAGCAGCAGCAGCAGCAGCGACAGCAGCAATGACAGTAACGGCCAGGACCACAGCCAGGACGCCGGCGGCAAGTCGGATGGCGGCGATGCTAACGCCGGCTCCGCCTCGCGCACCAAGGACACGGGCGGCGGCGGCGACGCAGGCGAAAGCACGCCCTTCCTCCCCGGTTCGAGCGGCCCGACAGCAGTACAGTTCCACACCGGCCCCGGCGCCCAATCCCCCGGCGCCACCAATCCCACAAACGCCAACGCGAACGCCCTCCCCTCCCCATCGGCCTCCGCGACATCCTCCCCCGGTCTCTCCGCCGCGTCCGCCAAGTCGCACAGCAGCAGCGCGGCCGTCATCGCGGGCGTGATCGTCCCGGTCTTTTTCCTCCTTTTCGCCGCGGCCGCGTTCCTCGCGTACAAGCGCCGGCGGCGGCTGCGCGACCGGCGCGAGTGGGAGCGCACGCACGCGGAGATCGCGGACGCTGTGCGCCAGGTGGGCGGGCCCGTGAGCGTGCCCCCGAGCTCGTGGACGCGCTTCGACGAGCCGTCGCGCGAGCATCTCGCTCCCAACGCGCGCGGCGGGGGCATGGACCCGTCCTGAGTCGACGACCTGCGCTGCCCGTGCGTGCATTGGCAAGGACGTCTGGTCCCGGTCCCGGTCCCGGTTTCGCGTTTCGTCTCTGGCTGTTTTTCGCAGAACGACGCCGAGCCCGCTGGACGCGCGCTTGGTTTCCAGTCGTTTATTTTGGTCAATACTGAACTATCTATCGCATGATGCGCGCCACTTGTCAATGTATGTCGGTCTGAATACGCTTGATCATCTGTACACTGCCGTAATCTGGGCGTTAGCAAGCATACCAACATCTTTGTATGTCGCTCCACTTTCTAGGTATAATTTGAAAGCTCTGAAGGCACTCAAAGTGGATGTACGCTTCCTAGCAGTCTGCACAAGGAGGGCGAAAGCCCGGGCTTCCCGATCTCGTCCTGAAACAATGGACGAGGAACGAGCGCAAGAGACTAATGAACCTCTGGCCCTAGGACGAACGAAATTTTCAAAAAGAGTCAACGACGCGACGCTCTTGTTGCGACGATCGGCCGCGTTGTGGTTTGTGTGGTGGTCATTTCAATTTGCAATGGGCGCGGCCCCTTTTCGTTATTTGCGTCGCTTTGAGACCTTCCCAAGAATCCCCAGGTCATGACCCTCCCGAAGTCTAACGCCTTGTACAGCCAGAAAGACTATTGGTGTGTTCCCTCCCTTGCCTCGCTCCTCGCAAAATGTCCCCTGAGCCATAGCTGTGTCCCAGGAACGAGCGATATACGCAGTAATAATACTGCCCCCTCGCATTGGTCGTCTCATTGTTTTTGGTCGCAGGGAATCTGGCGGCGCGTTCGACTGGCACAAGTCGTACAGCGACATCGAGCCGCTGCTGCGCGAGCTTATCCCGCGCAAGGACGCGCGCATCCTCATGCTTGGGTGCGGGAACTCGACGCTATCGTAGGACGTACGTGTGCACCGTGCCTTTCTTCCATAATGCTCAGCCATGTGAGTAGATGTACGACGACGGGTACAAGAACATCGTCAACATGGACGTACGATCCCGCCCCTATCTTTAATTTTTCAAAAATTTTAATCCATTCTCTTCAGTACTCGAGTGTGGTCATCGAGCAGATGCGCGCACGGCACCCCGAGATGGAGTGCACGTCGCGTTTCCTTTTTCGCATCCTGGCGAGTGATTTTAACCGCGGGGTGCAGGGCTCGAGATGGACGTGCGAGACCTGCAGTTCGCGGACGGTTCGTTTGACGTCGTGATCGACAAGGGGACCATGGACGCGATGATGACGACCAAGGGCGACGTCTGGGTGCGCCCGCAATATTTTTGTTAGATTCCCGTTCGCGCCCTCACCCGCCCGCAGGATCCGTAGCAGCAGGTCATCGATGACTGCACCGCAGAGGTGGACGAGGTGATACGGTGCGCGGCAGCCTGGCTTTGCTTTCTCAACTAATTATTTTGGGAGGCAGGACGCTCAAGAACGGCGTGGGCGTATTTGTCTACCTGACCTCCAGCCCCCCCCATTTCCGGCGGCGCTTCCTCACGCGACCGGACACCACGCTCGAGGAGAAGGAGCTCGGGAACGTCGGGAGCACGTTCCACTATTACCTATACGTCCTCCGCACCTGATGCGATGCGGGAACTGCTGGGCGCCCTCGATTCAGGACCGTGCTGGTGAGCCGGAGTGCTCGGAGACATACAGAGGCCTCCAGAGTCTTTAGAGCGGCATTCACACTACATTCCAAGCTCAACGAATTAGAGATCAAGCAAGTGAAATGAACAGATACCGTAGTCTTCAAGTGCGACCATGAAATATCAAGTATGCGAGTCCGGGAGGAGGCCTCCGTGATTCGAATTCCGGAGGCCGCCGAAAGGGCAACTTGAAGCAAAGCACAAAACACTACGATAAGGCCAAAGTGAATGATTTTCTCAAAGATCCCACACACAGTAGTATCTGGTGAAAGGTGAGTCAACTAGGTAGTAGAGGTACGCATTGGAATATAGCTGACCAATTATTTTCAGGTGTGGCGAAAATTTTACGGGAGTCGGCCGGCTGGAGACCTTCAAGTTAACAGTTAACCTACGGCCTCACAATTAATTTTATGATACATGCAGAGAGAACTAAAAGCAATTGACAAACATCAAATAGAAATGCAGAGGTGCGAGATGGTGATTGCTAGAGCGTGGATCGCGGTGGCCCCTATAATCCTCATGTGACCCTTTCGCTTCCTGATATCACCACCATCGCGATTTCTCAGAATATCAATCCTAATGTCCCTCCCGACGTCCAACGACTTGTACCGCGGAAAAGAATACTGGTTTGCCCTCCTTCCCCCGCAAGAGCCTCGGAGTCTGAACCGTGTCTGTGCCCCCAGGAATGAGCGTTACACGCAGTACTAATTCTCACCTCAATAACTGCTCGCACTGTCTCCTAATTCTTCTTTGCCTTTTTTCTCTTTCTTTTCTTTTTCTTTTTTGGGTGGTAGGGAATCCGCGCCGGACTTTACGTTCGACTGGCACAAGTCGTATCGGGACATCGCGCCGCTGATTCGCGAGCTTATCCCGCGCAAGGACGCGCGCATCTTGATGCTTGGTTGCGGGAACTCGGCGCTGTCGCAGGACGTGAGCGCACGTTCTCGAATACTGGCGTATGTACATGCTCACTGGCAGCGCGCGATCCAATGTAGATGTACGACGACGGGTACAAGAACATCGTCAACACGGATGTACGCGCCTACATTTCACCCATCTTTCATTCACTCATTTCATTTATCTCAGTATTCAAGCGTCCTCATCGAACAAATGCGTGCGCGGCACAGCGTCCTGCGCCCCGAGATGGAGTGCACGTCTTTCCTTCGCTCCCGCCTTTCCCTCTGCTGATCCATATCTCTTAACTTCCTCCCCGACATGCTGACTCGGATCCATGTGCATAATATAATCCCAAACAATCCAGGGCTCGAGATGGACGTGCGCGACCTCCAGTTCGCGGACGGTTCATTTGACGTCGCGATCGACAAGGTGACGATGGACGGGATGATGACTGCGAAGGGCGACGTCTGGGTGCGTCTTGTTTCCTTTGCTTCAAGTTCCCGTTTCTGTTCAGTCTATTTTCGTCGCCGTTTTCGTTTCTATTTTCGTCTTCGTTTCCGTTTCCGTCTCTATCGCCGCTTCCTTAATCACACCCCGCCCACAGGACCCGCCCCAACAAGTCATCGACGACTGCACTGCTGAAGTGGGCGAGGTGATACGGTGCGCGGCGTGCCTCCAACTCTTTCTTGCTTGTTACTTGACTCATTTTTTTCTGATTTATTTTTCTCCTTCTTTGCCTTTCATTTTTTCATGTTACATCGCAGGACGCTCAAGAAACCCGCGGGCACATTCATCTACCTCACCTTCGGCCAGCCCCACTTCCGACGGCGCTTCCTCACGCGGCCCGACACCACACTCGAGATCAGGGAGCTCGGCGACGCGTTCCACTACTACTTGTATATCCTCCGCACCTCCGAATCCATTACTGTTACTACTACTACTACTACAACGACCGTCTAGATTAGTACTTTTGCGTTCCCCCGCATATACATACAATACATACATACAGTAGATAATCCACCCCTAGAATAAAAACTCGACGCCTCCCTAGAAGAGGAACTTTACATTCTCAAAAAAGTCCACCATCGGATTCTCCCCGTTCCGCAACCTTGTTTGCGGCAGGTCCGCATACGTGTGTAGGAACTGCGCGCGCGTGAACACGCTCGACATGCGCTCGCCCATTGCGCTCGCCACGCCGTCGACGGGCCAGCGGCGGTTGCTCGGGTGGTATGACGAGAAGTAGTCTGCGCCGAGTGCGTGCACCGCGGGGCGTCGTGCGCGCGTCGCCCTCGCGCAATTGGAGATCGTCGCCCTCACGCAGGAGGTCGTCCCCCACGCGGCTGCGCGAGCGTGTGCTCATACATATCGCGCAGGCGCTCAAAGTCCGTCGGGAAGAATGTATCAAAGAACCCCGACGCGATTAGGAGCGTCGCATGGCACGGTCGTCCTCCGCTAGCGCTTCTGCACGACGCGCCAGGGACGAAAAGGCCGAGAGGAGAAGGCGGTGGCGCGGGAAGTGGGTGCGGAGGGCGCGGAGGACGGAGAGGAGGGCGCGGAGGAGGGCACGGAGGACGGAGAGGAGGAGGGCGCGGAGGAGGGCGAGGAAGCAGGTGGGAGGTTGGGCGCGAAGGGGAGGGCGGTGTAGGCGCGGAGGAGGCGCGGAGGAGGCGCGGGAGGACCGGGGGTGGGGAGGGCGGTGGAGGCGCGAAGGAGGACGGGCGCGGCGGGGAGAGCGACGGGGTGGGCGAGGCGCGTGCGGAGCGTGAGGAAGGAGGCGATGAGGGGTCGGTGATGGGGGCGTAGAGTATGTTTATGTCGCCGGTGACGAGGGTCTGGAGCGGCTCGAGCGTTCGGAGGTCGTAGCGGATCATGTCGTGTCCGAAGTTGTCTTGTGAGAGGGAGGGATGTTAGCGGCGAAAGAAGAGAAGGGCAGAGGGAGGAGACGCACGATGGCCTCCATGGCTACGATGAAGTATGGAGCAGGCTCCTTCTTGTCAGCGGAATATGCTCTGGTGGATGCCCTTCAGCGAGGGATGGGCGGCCCAGCTTCTTCCGCTGCAGCTTGACCACGCGCTCGTTGATCTCGATGATGTGGTACTGCGTGCGGACGTACACCTCCGGGTGGGTAGTGCGCAGGTGGTCGAGGATACTCATCGCGAGAGTGCCGTTCCCCGCGCCAATCTCGTAGGATGATCAAGTCCTTGTAGGGGAAATACTTGAGCAGATACTCGGAGATGAGGCACTTGGCCATCGCGATCCCATATCACGGCTTGCAAGGAAACATCAACACCATCGTGCAGTCAAGGCGAAAGCGGCGCCACCTTAAAGAGCTCCGTGGGCGTGTGCCAGATCTGCCCAGGCCCCTGGTGCTGGTCCGCGCCGTACGCGGCATACCGCCGGTGGACCTCCTCCTGGAAGTCGACCGAGTTGCGCAGAGTGGGAAAGTCGATCGCGGTGTCCTGGGTGTCGAAGATGACGGGAAGGAGTCGTAGTGCGGATTGTGGAGGCAGTCCTCGACCCAGTCGCGCACGAGCATCTTGACCTCGCGCGGCGGCATCGTGCATGCTTCGGGCTGGTTGGAGTCGACGAGGGGGAAGCTAGCGAGCACGTCCTGCGGGGTGCTGTCCGCTGCCTTGAGCAGCGAGCTCTCGTTGTAGTTCCATCTTTCCGGGAGGTGCTCAGGCTTTTCGGGCTCTGCTAAGCGCAGCCGCGGCTTTTTCGAGCTGGAGGGTAGCTTGGACGAAAGGCGCAGAAAGTTGCGGGGAAGTGCAGGACGAGTGGCTGTTGTGGCAAGAGCCAACTGCCAAAACCCAAAACAGGCGAAGACGCGGTCGCGTGCTCCATATTCAATTTTAGGCAAAGAAAATGGCCAAAAAAAAAGAGGATATGGAAATGAAACTGTTCACTTCAGTACAGGAATAAAATACAGGGTATTTATTATTAGGCAAGTAACTGTCCGAGTCTAAATGGAATGTACACTTCGAAGGGGGGATTGAATAATTAAGTCGAGTTTTCGACGGGACATCATGCATCATGAGCCCACTGGCAGTCCATTCCCGACAGACTTAGAACACCGAATCGCTGTCGCCACCCACGCCCGCACCCTTCTCGCGCGGGAAAGCCACGCCCAAATCCGACTCGCCGCGCGCAGCCGCGAAATCGAGGCGGCTCCAGGTGCTCGGGGGTGTCGCAGAAGAGCTGACCTGCCGCACAGCGTCCGCGATCTCCGCGTGCGTGCGCTCCCACTCGCGCCGGTCGCGCGCGCGCTGGCGGCGCTTGTACAGCGCCACCGCGCCCGCTGCGAGGAGGAGGAGGACGATGCCGCCGAGGACGCCGCCGATGACGGGGGCTTTGGTACGGGGGGAGGAGGTGGTGGCGGCGATTAGAGGTGAAGACGAAGATGATGTGGCTCTGGGAGGTGAGGGTGTAGCACTGGGAGGCATTGAAAACGGTGATGATGGTGGAGAAGGACCACTGCGTGAGGGCGGGGTGAAGGGTGGCGTGGGAGAGGAACTTGGAGCGGAGGTAAGGGTGGGTTGTGTGCTGGAGGAGGATGGGTCCGTCGAGCATGAGCTGGAGGAGGATGAGTCCGTCAAGCATGAGCTGGGGGGAGAGGATAAAGAGCTGGATATAGAGTTGCCGGTGCTCAATGACAGCGCCGAGGTATTTAGACCTCCAGTAACAGTCAGCACTGTACTACTTGACGAGACTGAAAAGGATGTGCGTGTGGGTGATCCCGTGCTGCCGCTGTCATGATTAGTACATGTCTTATTGGGGTTCAAGTGGCACGGATGAGTGCTATAGCCACTGGGATCAGCGACCAGAATGCGGACCTCAGAACATTCACTTACTTCGCAGCAGTATCATTGACGGGAGACGTAGTCGTGGGGGGCAGCGACGGGATTCTCCTCACCAAGGGTGTAGCACAAGCCGGCTCATCTTGTGGCATGTGCGCAGCGCAAGGATCCACCTAGGTGGAAAGCATGCAAGGTATACAGGCGACCAATGCACCGCAAGAGGTCGCGGTCAGGAGCGTGGATGTTCGTGGACGTGGGCGGACGCTTGAAAGGAGGATCGTGACTGGATGTGTGAAAGGAGGTTCGTCGATGGACGTTTGAAAGGATGAACGTGGACGAACGTTTGAAAGGAAGACGGGGGTGGGTCCTGGGACTCCAAGGTGCACAGCATCTTCCCGACCAAGCCACTAAGTAGGGTACCAGGAGATGCAACGGCGATCTGCCACTTCCACGCTATTAATATGGCATCCTATCACTTCCCGCCTGTGCTGGGCAACGGGGCGATTCCCGCATCCACATCTGATCACCGGCGGAAAATGACTGTGATTGGGATGCAGATATATATCTCAGCGTACGTGGGAGCGATTGGGATATTTTCTTGTACGATGTCGTCCCGCCGCGCGGCGATGCAGGTCAGTGATGGTCGAAGTCCTAAGTATACTTGCTATTGAAAGACATCAGAGTGGAGTGGAGTGGAACGCTAGGTGCGAGGCTTGAAGGCGGAGCACGATCTGGGGCTTGTCGCAAGCGGCGAGAGCTTAGCCTTAACGCATCATGTCAGAGTCGAGTCCGAGTCTAGGCAGGCAGGTGCCAGCCAACCAGCTGAGGAGATGGACGGGGAAGGCCAGAATCAGTGATATCGAATATATAGGCACCCAAGAATACGAAGACTGGTCTGGCAACTGCGTGAACCTGAGTTAAGTTGGAAGGAAATCAAGATGGTCGTTCGCAGAGAGAATCTGCAAAACAAGGACAAATTCGACTCCCGACAAAATTGCAGTAGATAAAATCTTGCAAAATAATACAGTACTACTACAATTATGATTACAAGAAAAAAGCCCAAGATAACTAAGGTCGCTATCGACCTGAATCGGCGAAGAGTCAACAATTATGGAATTACATGAGTCCAAAGTGCACGGTGGCCAGGGTCGCTCGAGACCTGAATCGGCGAAGAAGCCATCGAAGTCGCGGGGCGCGACTCCGGCTCAAACTCCTGCTGCGGGTCCACATACGGGTTGAAGTACTCGTCGTAACTCCGGTCGATGAACGGGTCCGTGTCCGTCACACCCTTCTCGCGCGCCGCGGTGTACCCCGCATACGCACGGCCCGTGTACGGCGGCGTGCCCCCCACCTGGCGGACGGCGTCCGCGATCTCCGCGTGCGTGCGCTCCCACTCGCGCCGGTCTCGTCGGTCGCGCGCGCGCTGGCGGCGCTTGTATAGCACCACCCCGCCGACCGCGAGGAGGAGGAGGAGTATGGCGCCGACGACGCCGCCGATAATGGGGGCTTTGTTGGGGGACTTCGCCGATGCGGCTAAGGAAGTGGGAGAAGTAGGAGATGATGATGAAGTCGGGGATGATGAGGAATTGGAAGTGGTGTAGATGTCTATGGTGAAGGATCCTGTGGATGTAGGAGCTGGCACTGGCGGTGAAGGGGATGTGCTTTCCTCGGCTGGTTGGGACGAGGTGTTTGTGGTTTTCGAATTCGTGGCTGAGTCTGGGGTAGTTGCAGAAGCTGCGGCGGGCGCATTGCCCATTGGAGGCCCTGAAACCTGTGTACCTGCGCCGATTGGACTGCAGGAGCAATTGGAATCAGCCATCATAAATTTAATACGAAAACATCGCACGTACGCAGGGGGAGGACTGGGGCTAGGGGCCGCCGGGGGGGAGACATTCTTTGGAAGCGGCGTAGGGGCAATGTGTGTGTCGGGATCCATTTCGCTAAGCGGCGGCTTCGCGGCACCTGCTCCAGCGTCGATGAAGATCACACCAAGACCGACTTGGGTGAGCAGAAGGACCAAGAAGAGGTTTGAAAGGACTGCAGGCCCCATATCCGTAGTCGCAGAGGTGTCCTTTCGAGTGCGTCAAGTCCAAGGATACATCCACAATAGAGACCGTGCAGGCGTCTTGGAAACAGGGCGCACACCAGATCTCTGGACGTCGTATATAAAGGGGACCTGACTGAAGGGAGCTATTAATTTATCCCCAGTCTTATATCGTTCCCGTCCATAAGTACCCGGAGAGAAGATCAAGGACGTTATTGTACATAGCTTCATGATCATCTGTAGATCAGGATAGTAGATCATAATGATATGCGTTTGAGCGGACTTGCGGCAGTTGGGCAGTGGAAGGACGCGGAAATAGAGGAATTAACTTGACTGCGGCTGCTGCGCACCTCGAGGAAGACAGTTGTGGGAGCAGAAAAAAAGCTGTGAGCCTGCGGAAATAGCCGACAGTGGCGGTGAAATCACGGCTTTTCCAATTACGGCACCTCCCCACGAAAAATCGATGAAATCCAACGTGGACACCTTGTCTCTGGCTCATTTATTAGCTTCCTGGGATCTCTTTTCAGAAACATGATTTGCGGGGAATAGATGCAGAATAACTGCCGTAGGTTTGCAGCCGTACACGTCTGTGGTGAGACATTAGCAAGAGCTCAGCGGTCATTTGGAAGGGTGAAAGACGTTAGAGCATCAAAAGGCGTCGGGATCATGACCGGCTGCTTATCCTTATCCTTGAAGTTCACACAAAATTGAAGGGAAACGAGGGTTCACAATCACAGTATACAAACCGTGTAAAGAAATAGTACACACGAAAAAACGTGAAATTTGTCGAAGGCCATGGTGGCCAAAGGGGGGAGGGGGAGTTCGCAGTATCGACCTAAATCGATGCAGAATCCATCGAGCTTGCGGGGCGCGATTCCTGCTCCCCATACGGGTCAAAATCACGAGAGGACGGGCGCGCAGAGTCATCAGCATGCTGCTGCGCGACGGGGCTGTCTATGAACGGGTCCGTAACGGCGTCGCCGCTGCCCTTCTCGTGCGCGGCGGTGAACCCCATAGCATCGCCGCGCGACGCGAGGTCCACGCGGCTCCACACGCTGCCCGCGTACGGCGGCGTGCCTCCCGTTGAGCCCCCGACCTGGCGCACGGCATCCGCGATCTCCGCGTGCGTGCGCTCCCACTCGCGGCGGTCGCGCGCGCGCTGGCGGCGCTTGTACAGGACAAAGCCGGCCGCGCCGAGGAGGAGGAGGAGGATCGGGACGAGCACACCGGCGATGACCGGGGCCTTGCTGCTCTTGGATTTCGCGGAGGCAGCGACTGGGAACCCGGGCGATGGAGTCGGGTCTGATGCGGGGTCGAAATTGGTGGCGGTGTTGGAGGGACCGGAGTTGACGGGGAGGTTGGCGGGGGATCCGGTGAATGAAGAGCCTACCGACGAACTGGATAGGCTGCCATCCGGTGCAGACAGGATAGCAGCAGGCCCAGCGTCTGGTACTCCAGATTTTTGCCCTGCATTGCCCGAATTTGTTGCAGATGATGTTGCAGATGATGGGTTGGTGGTTGGAGAAGAAGCTGTTGCGTCTGTGTTTGCGTTTGCCGCGGAGCTAACAGAAGTTATCACTGCTGTGGTGGCACCTGGACTGCAGATGCAAACAGAATCGATCAGCCACTGTTCATGTACGAAGAAAAAATCACCTACGTGGAAGTCTCGAGCGGACTGCTGTCAGGTGAGCTGGTGGGTGGGGATGGAGCCGTTGATGTTGGGGGCGAAACCGGGGTTGAGGTTTTGGTAGGCGTGGACTCGGGAGTGGTGGTGGGAGTTGTTGCTGCGAGACACTGGGAGTAGTCTCCATCGAGCCATAAACATAGGGCAAGACGACGTTTGGGGGATCGACATACATGGGTTCTGTTTCTGGGCCTGGCAGACTGCTCCTGGAACACATGTTGTAGGACCGGTCCTAGTAGAATTTGTTATTGTACTGCCAGAAGGTCATCAAGCTTTAATGTACCATCCGATCCCACCACTGATTGGACCAATAAGCTATACCTCAAGGACAGCGATCAGAATCCACTTGCCATTGTCCATACAGCGGGGCAAGCTGGCCCCGGGATACGACCCTCGGAGAGAGTGGCATTTCCCTAGCAGCAGGCGGGGGATTGGGCGCAAAAATCGGGAGGTTCGCAGAAAGAACCGCTTGTGCGAGGGAGAGCACGATGTACAGTTTCAAAAAGAGTGTAAGGAGGGCATGCCCATGCCCCATATCCGCAAGGACGTAGGGTCCAAAGAGATGTTCTTTCGAGTGTTTAGGTCCAAAGAAACATGTACACCAGAAAGGGCGCAGGAGCAGACTCGCGACGCCCGAGGTCTTGGAGGGACGAGGAACGTGGGGGGATAAAGGCGTCAATCTCTGGATGCCATCTCATATAGCTGTTACACTGTTGTTCCCGTCCATGCCCTGGGAGAACAGTTATAATAGATTCATGATCATCTGTAAATCAGCGCCTGCTTTAAACGTTTTCTGTCATCTTCTCACCTTGATCCGCAGCAAAGACTTGTTGGCGTCGTGGAACTTTTTGTCGGTGTGGACCAAGACGACCATAGCGCATCTGGACGGCGAGTCGGCACTGGGCCGTCTGCGTTGAGGCCTGAGGTACTGAGTCAGGAACGGTCCTGTCAATACGAAAACGTTACATCAAGATTGTATGATGTTGTTGCGTTGTTGAAGACGGAAATAGTTAAAGCAGCCGAGGTGGCGGTGCAAGCGGAACGGGCCGAAAACTGCCGAAATTCCAACGAAAATCCTGTTCAATTTACCTAGCGAAGAATTCGTTGGGAAACCCGCATTAATACTGCGCTTACCTCTTGTCTGTCCGAGGGTCATGCTCCACCAGAAAAATGCAAAGAAAACCAACTCATATTAGTGCAGTTAATTATTTGAACATGCCTTTTCCAACACTGCATCGTATTCGGTGTGAGTATATATGTTTGAATAAATTAATATATAATTCATAAGCTCGGCAGTCCGTAGTATTGATCGAGCTACACAAGCTGTGGGACATCGTGAGGTACAGGTAAAGGCGCCAGGAGCGTCGCCGGCCGCGATTCCGCGAGCGCCGGTTCGTCTTGTTCGTGTAAAGGAGACTTCGAGTAAAAGGCGGGCATGAAGTCGTGGCCCACATCAGAGTGTCCCGGCTCCCCCCATGCGTATTCCTGGGACTCTGAGAAGGACTCGATGCCCACTCCGGAACCGTTATTAATGGAGTGCGCGTCCTTCTCGTGTTCAGAGCCCGCATCGCCCCGCAGATGTGCGTTTGACCGGTTCCAGTCGCCTCCTCCGAGATACGCCCTGCTGGTAGTTCCACCACGGGCTCGGGCGTCCTTCGACGCGTCGCGGGGATTTCCGAACGGCCGCCGCCAGAGGCCAGGTGTGTCCAGCTCGGGAAGATGGCTGCCCTCCCATCCCTTCTTGTCCCGCACGCGCCGGCGATACACAGCAAAGACGATGATACCTGCAAGGAGCGCCACGAGAATAATAATGACGGGGATGATGATTTCGATTAGGATGCGGGATTTGTTGGATTGGGTTGACGAGACGGGGACCGCTATAGGGGAAGTCTTCGGAGAATTCGAGGCAGGATTGGATGGAATCGAGGCGGGAGCCGAAAAGGCATTGCTCGAAGGGCCCTCTAATGAGGAGCTCCGACTCGGAGCCGAAGGGCGCGACACACTCACGGGAGTATTAGTGAAAGAGGATGTTGGCGCCGCAGGACTAGAATGCACAGTCGGAGAAGCAGTTGTACTGGTCACTTGAACTGCATCCTGGAATGATTGAACCGATATTGTCGACGTTGGCGTCGGCGTCGGCTTCGGCACGGGTTGAGGATCCGATCTAACATATGATGAACGTTATTCTACGCGAAGGAAAATTAACCCTACGTTGATACCGTTGGTACCACTAAGATCGATGAGGTTGCATCCGG
This sequence comes from Mycena epipterygia, assembly GCA_029281465.1. Classification (NCBI taxonomy): domain Eukaryota; kingdom Fungi; phylum Basidiomycota; class Agaricomycetes; order Agaricales; family Mycenaceae; genus Mycena; species Mycena epipterygia. The sequence goes on along the minus strand of JARJCQ010000030.1, from coordinate 47,997 downwards.
CGTCGGGATCGAGGTGAAATGAACGGGAAAGCTGAAGTGCGGGCGTCCGCCATGCTGGTCATCATGATTCCACCTGGGGAAGGCGGCTGAAAGAGTGGCTTGCGCAAGGAGTGTGAGTAGTTGTAGAATAATTCCTAGGAAGAGGTAGCGCATGATTTTGCGCTCAGGTGGACCGTGCAGGAGAGCTGGAAATAAGCAGGGATTTGTGAGAGTGAGATACAAGGGCTGTAGGGTGCAAACTCACCGGTCACCGTACACCCTGTGGAACTGGGAAAAAAAGAAAGACGAGGAAAGAGCGCGGAAGCCGTCCGGGGTTGCAGAACATACATCATGATACTAATATAAAGCATCATCGGATAGAAAGGATGGAGAAGTGGCGGAAGAAGTGTGGAAGTGTCGGTAGTCAGATCATCATAATATCTTCCGCTGATAGAAGCATCATCCCGGTGATAGCGTTCCAGGACACTGGATCCCGCGAGTAGGATAACCAGGAGTAGAATCCTTGTAGAATCCGCTGAGTTACTTCCCTGTGCGACTAGGAGTTCAGGCCGCAGCGCTCACCGAATTACAGCTGACAAGTTTGAGTCTTGACCTGAATTTGTTGCTTTGAGGGGCATCAATTGCGGGCGGCGAAGGCGGACAACGTGCAATGACCGATGTATGTAGGTGATAGCACGAGTCGGAGATGCCCTAGTCAGCTAAGTGTTTCGTAGCGCCGGGCCAGGACCATTAAGTGTCATTCCATCAGCAGAGTTTTGATGTGCTTCGAATTTGCAGCGAGATTCAAGTTGGCATGCTATACGAACCCAGGGGAAAATGACGTAGCTTTTGAAAGTCCTAGACAGAAGGTGACTAGAGGTGCCTGATTGTGGTTTGATGGATCATGGAACGTCGACGGTTATGCACTCGAAAGTAACTCCGATGGAAAGAGCGCCCGGACGGGGACAAGAGAGCGTGGGTTGCTTGGTTTGAAAGAATGTGAGGATATTCATGGGTAAGGGGCTCAGAAGCTCGATGGTGTGAAGCACAATAGCTGCTTCACTCAGCTGTACAAAAAGTTGCGAGACTTCGAGACGAGACGAGATATGATTGCACGATAGGAGACGGATATATACAAGATATATAGCCCGGAAACAACTCTCAGCAGCCAGCCTGAGAATCCGAGGGCTCGGGGGTTGGAAGGCTTCAACTTGAAGGTAGTTCGCCAGCGATTAGACCCAGCATAGAACGGTAACCTCCGAATCGGACCATCGGTCACTGTCTATCTTTTCGATTTCGAATCTAGGCGGCGAAATGTGTGATGTTGCTGAGAAACAACACGAGTCCGTATCTCAAGGTTGTAACGTTCCGGATGAGTTTGGAATTCGAGGAAAGTCGAGCGGTGTTGCTCTCTGTTTGGCTTTGCGCCGTGGTCGTCTCTCCACATGCTCTCTTGAACGCGGAATACTTAAGATTCACCGCCATCTGCCAGGTTTACTGTTTACTGTGTTTGAGGCGGCGTTATCTCGACTCCGATTCACGCCGACATCCGCATTTGCTAGTACCGTGCTCAAACGGAACCTCCACTGTTGGACCTCAAGTTACTAACATCCTCTATCCGTGAGTAGAAAATCTCAGCACCCGAGCAAGCGAAAATTTAAACGTCTTCGAGTTTCTAGGCGATGGCGCTCCGAGTCAACTCCGAGTCGCGATCGAGTTCGTCAGCGGCGTCTCCGTCTTGCCCACACTGCATGTCCCCATTCGACGCTCTGGAAGCGTCGGAAGCGGCCCCAATCCCGAGCGATCTCCTGACCACCCACCGACCACCCCTCGACCCCGAAATCCTCTGCATCCAGAGCGCCATCATCGAGCAGCGCGCCCATAAGACGCGTTGGGATGCCCGAATTTCCGCCCTCCAGGATTCCCTCACAAAGCTCATTGCGGACCGCGAAATTTTAGAGGAAAAGATTCGGAATCATGAGGGCACTCTATCTCCCCTTCGTCGAATGCCGACAGAACTCCTTTCACCTTCACATTTTCATCCAACATCCGAGAAGGGGACGCAGTTCTGTGGAATGTGAGGCAGGTCTGTCGTCATTGGCGGACCATTGTTTCGTCCCAGCCCTCGTTTTGGACATCCATCATCCTCGACTTCGGACAATCGGCGGTCCGCCGCACCGCGACGGAATACAGACTCGAAACTCGACTACAACGATCCGGAAATTTGCCTTTAGACATCACCTTCTCTTGTGAAGACAAGTATGGCGAATACTATACAGCCCAAGAATTGGTATTATTGAAAACTCTTGCCAAGCATTGTGCTCGGTGGAGGTACATGTCAATCTCGACGCCATTTTCATTTTATTCCGAGTTGGCTTGCATTCGAGGCATCTCCCACTCTTACAGGAGTTAACAGTGCTCTCCTATCTCGACAGAGACGAGGAACCCTCCTCGACGGATGTTTTCGAGTTGGCTCCGAATCTACAACGCGTATCCGTGAATACTATGCGCGGAGGGGCCGCAACGGTGATATTGCCGTTTTCTCAACTATAACGATACATTGCACGCATCTGGGATTATCACGTCGACACACTTCGCTGTGCGTCTAATCTTGTGGAGTGTGTCTTGGAGACAACCAGTATATCTGCGCCTCCGGCCACGATTATCCTGTTACCACAACTCCTCCGTCTTTGCTTGTCGACGTCGAATCTATTGGAATATTTGGACACCCCCAATCTCCAGGAGCTGTATTGCTCCAGTCGAGGCGACCACCTGTCTTCTCTTTTTGGCCGGCGGCCCTATCGACTCCGAAAACTTGTCCTATTTTCCTCTGCCTCGGATTTACGTGGCATACTTCATTCGGTTCCAACGATCACGGATATAGGTCTATTCATTCGAGCGGAATCGATCGATGCTCTTCCTGGCCTATTCACGATACGGAACGACTCCACCGAGGTCTGCCCCGATTTAGGATCGATAATCATATACTCTGAGTCATCTTCTTTCCTCGGCAGTTTTAAATCGCGTCTCGTGGACATGCTGGAATCACGATGGCGGGGTGGGGCCGGACAACTTCGTTCTATCGTTCTTCCCGCCATGAACCTTTTTTTCCGTCAGGATGAACGGCTGCAACTCTTTAAATGCCAGGGATTGGAAATGGAAAGTACCTTCATGACATGGTACCCCCTCACTTTCGACTTAAGCACAACCCCCATTCCTAGTTCAAGGACCCTTTCACCCCCACCCTTCATGCAGGCCGTCTTAACCCGAGCTCATGGCGAGGTTCAGACTCAGTCTTTTATGTAATGTACGCCTTACCCGCCGCAGTTGCTGGTTGAACATATATTGTTTTTATAAATTCTATACCGTTAAACCATTTGTTTAAAATTCGGTGGCTCGCATCATACTGCTTACGAATGTGTACTGAGAGTCTGAGAAGGGAATTAGGGTTTCCTCGAGTTGTATTATACACGCTGGCCCGGATCCGAACAAACGAATCCGTATATGTAAATAAATTGGGAGCAATACTTCAGGACATGTGCGGGGAAGAAGCGAGACACGCGCTATGTAGGACGTAGTATCATACACAACATCCGTGAATATGCCGACTCGACGTGAGACCAAAAATAAAACTTCAATGGGGCCCCTAAAGCAACCGTGCTGGCAGAAAATTGAAGTCGTAACCAGGAGGACGGGCTACAGGGTCGAATGTCCGAAACGTGGGCGCACGCGACAATGCAGGTTCGCCTGGAACAGATGGAGAGGGTTGGGCATTTTGTTGAATGCGGCGGCCTTTCTCCCCGTTGGCGTTGAAAATCCGATGTGTACCTGAGGTCCCTGGGCTGTCCGCTTGGGACTCCGAAAAATGAACCCATTCAGCTCCGGGTAAATGAACCCGGGTCTCCTCGAACTTCTTCTTGTAGCGTGCACGCTGTCGTTTGTAGACCATGATGGCGGCTAAAACAATCAATGTGATGGGTATGAGTGTCCCTGCTAGCACGAGGACGAATTGAGTCCTTTTCGACGCTGAGGCAGTTACAGAAGATGTAGAAGAGGATGGGGACAGCGTGGAGCTAATCGTGACGTCGACACTTCCGCTTTGGCCTATAGATATTGAAGCAACCGATGAACTTGAAGGTGCATTGGTTACCAGCGGAAAGGTTCCGGAGAAGAGTGTGGTTTGAGAGTTCCGACTGCTCTGGATGCTATTTGCCTGCGCTGTTGAAATCGCAGTCGATGTTACTGTGTTCGTAACCTGTGTAGTATCAATTACCGGGGACACTGAAGAGACCCCGTCATCAAATCTATTACGCGTCCGTGAGCGTGTTGAAAAAAATAGCTTTAAAATGACATACATGTAGGTTGCATAGTCAAACAGCATAAGAGATCCCGCTGCATTATCGGTGGCAAGGACGACTTGGTGGAAGCCTCGGTCCAATCCATCAACACTGAATACTTTCGCTTGATATATGAAATCCGATGTGTTGTCTGGGACGTGCATAAATTTTCCCTGAGACACGCCATCCAGGGTAATGGAAAAGTCCGAAGTAGCGAGTCCCTCTGACGCAGTATTGGCAAGGATGCAAAATAGGGATATGCTGGTTCCTGATGCAGCGAGCATGTTACTTATGTTGAAATCAAGGACCAGAACACCCACCAGTAAAAGAAAGACTGACTGAAACTGGCGGTCCTCCCGGTAGTTGCGTGCCGTCGTGCCATGTCCCTTTAAAAGCGTTTGCAGGATCAGGATGAAAAACGCAAGCAGCGCAATTGGGGCCCTTTATAGATCCCAATAAGCAACTCTTCATTTCTGGAGGTGATACTGGAACATACGAGGCTGAGGCCATTGGTAGGCGTGTAAACGGGTAGTAGTCCAGATACGGAGTCTCCCGCAGCATCATCGATTGTGCGCTCGAAAGTCGTTCCAACGGAAAGAATGGCTTGGGTGAGGATAAAAGTGAGTGTGAGCTGCTTGATTTTAAAGAATGGGAGGGCGTTCATGGCTCAGGGCACGACGCTCAACCGGAGTGTGAAGTATAGTAACTGTTGCTTCAGTGGGGCGAGCGCAGAACTTTGAGATGAGTAATGAGTGCCAGCGAGAGAACGCATATTATATAGACTGAAACAATCAGTTACAAAGGCTAGTGAGAGGTTGGCGGTACTCGACTGAATTGCGATGCGATCGAAATTAAAGGTTGCCGAGACATTTGGGTGCCTTTAAACACAGCGAATGGTGTTTCCAGTCTAGGGAGTGGTTACGACGCGAATTAAAAGGTTGCCGAGACATTTGGGGGCTTTTAAACATAGCGAGAGATATTTTCAGTCAGGGAATGTATGGTGAGTCATGCCGCAGGGTCCGGATCAATTCCATCACACGTTTTTGTTACCGGCCCGGGTTCTCCGATCAAATTCAACCTGAACATCAAGGAGAGAAGAAAAAAAGATAAAACACAAATACTGACGCTAGCCTCGCACATTTGTAAGTTAAATACGCCAACGGTCCATTGCTGGTCACCCGATTTCGACTTGTTTTCAACTTCATTGATACTGTAAGAGAGAAAAATCACCCGACAGATAAAAGTAGCATATATGTCTGCACTGGTCGTGTGTGAAGATATCAAGTTGAACATGCAATTTCCGCACTGCTTCCATACATACGAATGCCGCGACTCTGTAGAATTGGCGGAGGGTTTCTTTTTGTATTGTACACCTGCTCGGACGGTCCATCTTTCACCATGAATCCAAAATACACCTGCATACGCATATACAGGGAGAGATGCTTATTGGAAGACTAATGCACTGCAAAGGAGCTGCTGAAGCACAAGATCTTACAACGCCATCTGCCAACACCATTAATATTGCGCGACATCATGATTACGTCCCGCCTCTGCGCAACGGGGCAACAGGACGACGTCCCCATCTCATCACCTCCGGGAGAATTTCGATGGTTATACGGGTATCTGAATAAAGATTTCAGGGCCAGAGATGTTTTCACGCGGCGACATTGTTCCCGCGTGCGATGTGGTCTCGGTCAGTGATTATTTGACAGAATCTATCTGTACTGGTACTAAGCAGAAGACAGAAAATGCAGGGGTTTTGAAGCTGGAGCATCTATGATTTGTCGTCTAGGAGAGTCGCGAGAGCTGAGTGTGGGCAGCCCCCACCACCGAAGAGACAGACATCTCAGGCAAAAATCAGGATCAGAGACCTAAGAATCCATGGGAACGCGGGCAACAGCGTGAACCCGAGAAAAACTCAGGATGAACAGCAATCAAGATGGTCGTCCTCGACGATAATATGCAACCTAGGAATAAATTCGACAGCTCGGCTACTTTACAAAGTTTTCAACAATTGAATGGAAGACGAATATTCGCAATATACAAACCGTGTAAAAAGATATTAACAAGGGAACACGTCGAAAGTGGCCATAGAGCGGTCCGTTCAGCCTAAATCGAGGCAGAATCGATGGAGCTTGCGGGGCGCAACTTGGACTTCTCCTTCTCATACGGGTAAAAATCAGGGGATTGCGTCGCGAAGGGGGCGGAGTACTCCGCGTACTGGTGCGCGACGGGTTTTTCGATGAAAGCGTCTGTCCCGGTGTCGCCGCCGCCCTTCTCGGGCGCGGTGTATCCCATAGTGTCGCCGCGCGACGCCCACGCACCGCCGGTATACGGCGGCGAGCCTCCGACCTCGCGCACGGCACCAGCGATCTCCTGGTGCGTGCGCTCCCACTCCCGTCGGTCGCGCGCGCGCTGGCGGCGCTTGTACAGGATGAAACCAGCGATACCGAGGATGATGAGAAGGAGGGGGACGAGCACGCCGGCGATGATCCGCGCTCTGTTGTTTTTGGAATTCGCGGATGCAGAGACTGGGGAAACAGAAGCAGTTGGGTCTGATTGGTGACTGAGATTAGTCTCGGTAGTATTTGAGGGACCGGGGTTGTCGAGGGGTCCCGTGAAGGAAGGGTCCGAAAACGAAGTGGTGATATTGCCACCCGCTGGACCCCGGGTTCCAGAGGCAGAGTCGCTTGATGGTCCAGCGTCGCCTGATGACCCAGCGTTGTCTGACGCTCTAGATCCGTGTCCGACATCGCTCGAATCCGTTGGAGATGGGCTGGCGGTCGGAAAAACGATTGTCGCGGTTGGTGTGTCAACAGACAATGTGGTACTTAGACTTTAGACGTAGTTGCAATCAGCCACCGGAAATGAATGCGAAATTAATATCACATACATGGACTCGGAAGTGTCAGGTGAACGGGTGTCCGTCGAAATGGTGGGTGGGGTTGGAGCCGCTGGCGTTCCGGTCAAAACCGTGTTTGAGGGTTTCGTAATCGACGAAGTGCTGGGAGCCGGTGGTGCGGAGCGGCATTGAGAGAAGACTCCATCCCGACGGAAATTAACATAGGTTGAGATGAGGTTGGGGTCTACATACATGGATTGAAGACCTGGCAGACTGCTCCTTGCACACATGTTGTAGGACCGGTCCTAATGAAATTTGTTACTGCATGTTAGAAGGGAGCCGCACGTACCATCCGATCCCACCACTGAATGGCCGCGTACCAGTGAGTTAAATTTCGGGGGAAAGCGATCAAGAATCCACATACCATTTGCCAAACAGGGGGACTTGGGACGCGGATCTCGAAGACAATCGCATCCCCGGAGTAACAGGCTGGAGGTCGGATGCAGGCAAATTCAGAAGTTCCGCAGAAAGAGTCAATTGTGTGAGGAAGAGCACGAGGTACAGTTTTGAAAGGAGTGCGAAGAGGACATGCCTGTGCCCCATATTCGTAAGGACCGGCTGGGGCTTCAGAACAGCGTCTTTGCGAGTGTCAATTCCAAAGAAACAGGCAAACAGACGTGGCCAGGAGTAGACTCACGACGCTCGAGGTCTTGGAAGGACGAGAAATGTGGGGGTGTGGCACCAATCTCTGGATGGCATATAGAACCCTATTCCTGAGAGATTATCAAGATCCAGTTATTATAGGTCCATGATCATCTTAATCGAGTCTTATAAACAACCTACGTGACGAACCCTCGCATGCTGTTAACTGTATGGCAGGCAGTAGTATGATCATCTACAGATCAACTGCTGGTCTCCCTGCCACTCGCAACCTCTCCCGTTGATCCACAGCAAAGATTCGTGGGTGCCATTGGGTGGATCATGGCGTCTGGACAGATTGTCATGGGTGAGTGCATCCGTGTTGATATCGGCTGTTACCGAGTTCTCGAAATACACGTGATCGCGGGGAGCAAGTTGATTTCCTCCATTGAAATATTGTGACGAAGGCAAATCTGGGGAGACAGAAATTTCCCTCATGGTAATAATTATGAATTTATGTAGCTCGCAATTGGGTGCAATGGGTGCGTAACACTGATCTGAATCAAAGTGTGGTTGAATTTGTCAACAGTGTTCGCTCATTTTCGCTCCCGGGTCTCAATATCCATACTATATGGGAAGGAGATATGTGGTTTCGTATTAACATACAAAGGACATTTGACGCCCCGATTGTCCTAGACGTGGCCAGAATTTGGGTACGTACTATCCCCCCTCACTGGTCTGGACCTACCTACTTCTAGGATATCTCGGTCATTACTGGACCGATTTCTGAGATTTTGTTTTCATGCATTCCTTAAGATATGGTCTATGATATGTGTGTCAACAACCTGGCCTTTATGTGCACTAACTATTTGTTTAATAATTAAGAAGTTGGGGAATTTGCGATTTTCCCTGTTTCCCCTGAACTCATACCCATGAGATGAACATAACATACCAGGAAGTTTTCAGACTATGCCTCTACCATATAAATATGTTCATGCAAAATTTTAGGCCTGTAGGTGACCTACAGCTCTCACAAGAGCTAAAAATGTCAATTTTCCCTGCCAAAATTGCCTATTTTAATAGGTTATGCACCCGCGACAAAAGTAGTGTCTATAGGCATTTTTCCAGGCAGGTCCTGGACTTCTGGTACATGGAGGAGTTAGATAGGATACATATGGGCCTCCGTGTGGAATTTGGGGGGGAAGCTGTGAACCGTGCCTGTGGGATTTAGATTGATTTGTCTTCATACGAGAAATCGGTCACCGGTCTATGTGGGATTCATATTTGATATTTACTTACTACTCGGACAACAAGACTCATAAAAAATTTAGTGTTCTTCGATGGGAAATGGGTGGTTCGGGTCAAAACTTTATATGTACCCTATGTAAAAAGCTGATTGCAGTCGATCTGTCTATTCGGATTCCTGTGAAACCCCCTAGAAATGGTGATATTCATTGTTTCTGCTTAAGTGTCCGAGCTCTCCGGGGGGAATAGTAAAGGAGTCCGAGTCTTTACACACTACCACCCCGAAGCAAATGTTCAAGTTGCATATTGGAATAGTAACCGGGCGGGGGACTAGGTACATGGTCGAGGGTCCGAAACGTGGGTGCACGAGATAATGCAGGTTCGCCTCGGACCGGCGAAGAGGGGGCCTGTGCATCTTGTTCAACTTGAACTAGCCAAAAATCGGGATCGTGCGGACTGGCCACAGGGTCCAAGGTCCGAAACGTGGGTGCACGCGATAATGCAGGTGCGGCTCGAACAGGAGAAGAGGGGAGCTGAGGGGAGGTTTCGTCAACCCTGCGAGAACCTTTCTCTGGATCCGGAGCATCATCTGTGCTGAAGATCGGCTGTATTCCGAGGGTCGGCTGGCTAGCTGCAGCTGCGGTTAGGCTGCTCGCTCGTGAATCCGAAAAAGGATGAATATGAGGAGGCCGTGTGCACCTGCGCCGCCAGAAAATGATGCCAGCTAAGGTGATCAGGAGGAGGGGTATGAGTGTCCCTGCTAACACAGGAACATATTTAAATCCGGATGACTTGGAAGAAGGGGATCCTTGTCCGACGCTGCTCGAATTCATTGGAGATGACTGTGGGGCGACTGTAGAAAAAGTTGGTGGGGTCAACGTCGTCGCTAAAAGTTGGCTTGACCCCGAAGATGGGCTGCAGTCGCAATTGGAATTAGTCGCAATACGAATAAGCATCACCGTGACCTACATGGACGTGCCGGTTGGACTGGCAGGTTGGGGTAGAGCCGCTGGTGTTTTGGTCGAAACCAGGGTCGAGGTTTTGTTAGTCGAAGACGTGGTAGTAGTCGTTTTTGCGACGAGACATTGAGAGAGCGCTCCATCCAGACATAAATTAACATAGGTTGAGATGAGGCTAGGGTCTACATACATGCATTGACGACCGTGCAGACTCCTTCTGCGCATGCTGCAGGACCCCTAATGAAATTGTGTTACTGCAATCCTACAAGGGCTCCCGAGATGTCGCACGTACCATTTTTTCCCGACGAAGATCCCACCACTGTGGGGTCACACCAATAAGTTGATCTTCCAGAGAAAGTGGTCAGGAATCCACATACCATGGGCCAAGCAGGGGGACCTCGAGTGCGGACCTCAGGGAGAATCGTATCCCCTCAGTAGCAGGCTGGAGATTCGATGTATCGAGAGGCAATTTCTGAAGGTCCACAGAAAGAGCCACATGTGCGATGAAGAGCACGAAGTACAGGTTTAAAACGAGTGCGAGGAGGGTGGCATGCCTGTGCCCCATATTCGTCAGGACCGGCTGGGATTTCAGAACAATGTTCTTGCGAACGTCAAGTTCAAAGAAAGGGGCAAACAGACGTGGCCAGGAGATGACTCAGGTCTTGGAAGGACGAGAAATGTAGGGGTGTGGCACCAATCTTTGGATGGCATATAGAACCAGGCTATTCCTGAGAGATTATCAAGATCCAGTTACTATAGATCCATGGTCATCTTACTCGAGTCTTATAAACAACCTACGTGACGAACTTGATGCTCGTACCTCGCATGCTCGCCGCGAGTCAGGCTGTTACCTGTATGGCAGGCAGTAGTATGATCATCTACAGATCAACTGCTGGTCTCCCTGCCACTCGCAACCTCTCCCGTTGATCCACAGCAAAGATTCGTGGGTACTATTGGGTTGATCATGGCGTCTGGACGTGGGGTGTGCCAAGTGCATCCGTGTTGATGCCGGTTGTTACCGAGTTCTCAAAATACACGTGATCGTGGGGAGCAAGCTGATTTTCCTCTATTAAAATATTGTGACGAAGCCAAATCTGGGAAGACATAAATTTCCCTCATGGTAATAATTATGAATTTATGTAGCTCGCAATTGGGTCTAACTGGGTGCAATGGGTGCGTAACACTGACCGGAATTAAAGTGTGGTTCAATTTGTCAATGTTCGCTCATTTCTACCCGGGATGGGAAGTAAGAGGTACGTGGTTCCGTATCAGGGTACAAAGGATATTTGACGCCCCGAGTGTCTCAGATGTGGCCAGAATTTAATACGTAAAGGAGTCCGAGTCGTTACACGGCGCTACCCCCCCGAAGCAACCGTTCGAGTTGAAAATTGGTATCGTAACCAGGCGGAGGGCTAGCTACATGTTCGAAGGTCCGAAATGTGGGTGCACGCGACAATGTAGGACCACTTCGGACAGGCGAAGAGGGGGCCTGGGAATTTTGTTCAACCTGGACAAGCCGAAAATTAGGATCGTAACCGGGCGGGGGACTGTTCACTGCTTGGTCGAAGGTCCGAAAGGTGGGTGCACGCGATAATGCGGGTTCGGCTCGAACAGGGGAAGAGGGGGCGTGGGGATTTTCGTCGACCCTGCGAGAGCCTTTCTCCGGACCAGGAGAATAATTTGTGTTGAAGGCCGGCTGTATCCCGAGGGTCGGCTGACCAGCTGCGGTGCTCGTCTGTGAATCCGGAAAAGGATGGATATGAGCAGGCTGTGTGCGTTTGCGTCGCCAGAAAATGATGCCAGCTAAAGTGATCAGGAGGAGGGGTATGAGTGTCCCGGCTAGCACAGGAACATGTTTAAACCCGGATGATTCGGATGAAGAGCCATTTGAAGGCGGCAACGAAGATGGTGATGACGTTTACAGCAATGGCGCTGAAGATGTGAAGGAAGCTGAGGATGCAGGGGAAGCTTCCGTGGTTAACGTCGTGCTCGCATCATCCGTTTGAGATTTGGTGGCAGACTCTGAAGCTCCAGAACTATGCCCGACATCCAAGTTGTTCGATTCCGTTGGGGATGATTGTGGAGTCCGGGAGATTGTAGACGAAGCTACTGAGGATGGCAGCGTGCTAACTGGAGGTTTATTTTCCCCTGTATCGGCTGGACTGCAGAGCCATTGGATTCAGCTACAGTAAATAAATACGAAGAAATATCACCTACATAGAGGTGCCAGGCGAACTGGGTTTAGATTGGACCGTTGATGTTTGGCTCGGCGCCAACGGGAGTGAGGTTATGATAATCGATGGAATGATGGTCGACAAAGCTGGGATGAGACATTGGAAGTAGACTTAACCAGACATAAATTAACATAGGTTGAGATGATACTGTGGTCTACATACATGAAGTGCGGACCGTGCAGACTCCTCCTTCCGCACATGTTGTAGGACCGGTCATAATGAAATTTGTTATTGCACTGTTAGAAGGGAGTTGCACGTACCATCCGATCCCACCACTGAATGGCCGCGTACTAATGAGTTAAAATTCCAGGGAAAGTGATCAAGGATCCACATACCACTGACCAAACAGGGGAGCCTGGGATGCGGACCTTGGAGAGAGTCGCATCCCCAGAGTAACAGGCTGGAGGTTGGGTGGAGGCAAAGTTTGGAGATCTGAAGAAATAACCACTTGTACGAGGAGGAGTGGGAGGTATAGGTTTAAAACGAGTGTGAAGAGGATGTATCATATTCGTAAGGACAGGCTAGCTTCAAAACAGTGTCCTTCGAGTGATAAGTCCAAAGAAACGGGTAAACAGACGCGACCCAGGAGCAGACTTACGACAGTCGGGGTCGTGGAAGGGCGGGAAACGCGGGGGTGAGGCACCAATCGTTGGATGCCTATAGAACTCTGTTCTTCCTGTGCCTTGTATCAAGTTCCAGTTATTATAGATTCATGATCATCCTATAAACAGACGCTGAGAACCTGATGTTCGTACCTCGCATGATCATCTACAGATCAGCCCCTCTCCCTGGTACTGACAGCCAGGTTGATCTTCATGTGTTCGTGGAACTTGTCGGTCCCATCGCGAACGTACATACAGGTTCGAAATACACGTGATCTCGGGAGGTTGAAATCTCGTTGTCTCCATTAATATTGTCACGAACCCTACAAAATCTGGGAAGATACAAGGTTTATTCCAACCTTTATGCTAATAATCAGGAATCAAAATATTCGTTCATTTTCACTCTCGACTCGGAAGGAGCTCTGTGCATTTATTTTACATAGTGTACAAAGACGGGCTCCAGTACGTAGCCAAAAATTGGTATGTCAAGGAGTCAGCCCTATAGGTGTTCGACGTGAAAATCGGAATAGTAACCGGGCGGGGGGGTCTGAGACGTGGATGCACGAGACGATGCAGGCTCGCCTCGGAAGGGTAAAGAGGGGGCCTGGGGATTTTGTCCAAGTTCAACTTGAACTAGCCTAAAATCGGGATCGTAACCGGGCGGGGGATTAGCCACTGCATAATCGAAGGTCCGACCCGTGGATGCACGCGATGATGCAGATTCGGCTGGAATGGGCAAAGAGGGGGGCTGGGAGGGATTTTCTTCAACCCCGCGAAGGCCTTTCTCCGGACCCAGAGAATAATCTGTGTTGAAGGTCGACTGTATCCCGAGGGTCGGCTGGCTAGCTACGGCTGCGGTTAGGCTGCTCGCTTGTGAATCCGAAAAAGGATACATATGAGCAGGCCGTGGGCGCCTGCGCCAGCTAAGGTAATCAGGAGGAGGGGTATGAGTGTCCCCGCTAGCACAGGAACAGATTTAAATCCGGATGACTTGGATGAAGAGACAATTGAAGACGGAAGCGGAGATGGCGACGGTAACAATGGGGCCGAAGATATAACAGAAGCTGAAGATATAGAACTCGTTGGAGATGACTGTGGGGCGACTGTAGACAAAGCTGTTACGGCTAACGTCGTCCCCGGAGGTTGGCTTAACCCCGTAGGTGGACTGCAGTCGCAACTGGAATTAGCCGCCATGAATGAATACGCATAAACATCACGTACATGGACGTGTCGGGTGAACTGGCGGGTTGGGATAGAGCCGTTGATGTTTTGGCCGAAACTGGAACGGAGGCTTCGGTAGTCGCAGAGGCGCCGCTAGGCGCATTTACGAGGAGACATTGGGCATAGACTCCATCAACACATAATTCAGTCTAGATTAAGGTGACGCTCGAGGGATATACATACAATCGTTCTGGAACACGCAGACTCCAGCTGAGCAGGTTACAGGACCCCTGATGAAATGTGTCAATGTAATCCCAGAAGGCTGTTTGGAATGAGACGTACCATTTCGTTCCATTGGAGTGTTCCACCACTGAATCCGCGGACCAATGAGTTGAACTTCTAGAGAAAGTCAGGAATCCACATACCAGTTGCCGAAAAGGGGCGGCTGAGATGTGGATCTTAGAGAGAATCGCATCCCCCTAGTCACTTCATCATGTTCGATTTCTGACCTCGGAAGGTTGGACGAATGCAAAGTTGGGAGACTCCCAGATAAATCCAATTGTGCGAGGAAGAGCAATGAAAGGAGTGTGTGTGAATGTGTAAAGAGGACATGACCATGCCTCATATTCGGAAGGACAGGCTACCTTGAAAATAGTGGCCTTCGAGTGATAAGTCCAAAGAAACACGCACAGCGCAGGAGAAGGCCCACGACACTCGAGGTCTTTTTTAAGACGAGGAACCGTGAGGCGTGTAACCAGAGAGGACATCAAGATCCAGTGATTATCATCATCATCCATAGATTCAGCCAATTCTAACTGAAAGAGCGGCTTGGTTGAGAAGGGAGAGTCTGAGTTGGTTCAAGATCAAAAAACAATGAGAGGATATGCATAGCAGCACTTGGAATTTGTGTTCGAGTTTTTGCAAAGCGTCCAGTCTAAATGACAAGTGAGATGTATATATATAGCCAAAGACAATCATTCACAGAAGCCGCAAAGAAGCTGGATCTTACGTAGGTGATGATGATCATGTTGGCAATTCAAAGGATGCCACTACGAAGACGTTGGCAATGACTGGGGGATAAGTAACCTGGAGACGTTTGTAGATTACAGAAACACAGCAACAGGTCCATCCGTATCAAGCTCTACAGGATCGGAATTCCAAATAGCAGCGAAATTCAATAGAGTCAGCGAAGCCATGGAAATGGGGGCTCCTTAAGATCTCCGAGCCAGCTGTCGACATTCCCGCATCGCGTCCATCATACTACGGAAGTATACTGAGAGTCTGTGGAGGGAATCGTAGGGAGCGGCCGCGGCTGCGAGTCGTACCCGGGCGGGGGACTGGTTGGGAAATAGTCGGAAGTGGATAGCGAGGATTGATATGGTGTGGACGAGGTATAAGGGCCTGGGCTAACGCCCAAACTGTTTCTCTCCTGCATCGATCTGGTTTGGGTGCCCCAGTCGTTTGCATCGTCGTTCGCCATGCGCGGGTCTGCCCAGCCCAGCGGCGATTCGACGTTATCAGCACTGTTGATCAGGGCACGATTTGACTCGACAGTTGAGACGATGGATGGCGCGCCATGCAAGAAGGCGTCATGATCATGATATGCGCTGTCCGTCGGGGGCCGGTGCTGCGACCCAAAAATCGGGGTCGTGGACAGATAACTCTGCGATTCCGATTCGAACATACGAGCACGCCGCGCGCGTCTGCGCCGCCAGAAAATGATCCCAGCCGCCGCGATCAGGAGGATGGGTATGAGCGTCCCGACCAGCAGGGAGACGTGTTTAAATCCGGATCCGGATGATGATGAGACATTGACAGTTGGAGGTGGCAACGATGACGAAGAAGATGACGGGGAGGCAGGAAGTATAGAGGACGGGAATATGGGACCGCTGCCAGTGTTGGCGAGAGTTGTAGATGATGATGAAGGCGAAGCGGATGAGGGGACACTGGTGCTTCCGATACTGGTGCTTCCAGGATGAGTAGAAGAACTCGATGTGACGACGGTGAGCACAGAGCTGCTTGTTGTCTGGGTCGTCTGGCTCAGTATCTTTTGTGGAGCCGATGCAGTGATTTGCGCTATCGACGTTGTAGTCACGACGCTTGTTACTTGTGTGGTGGTCGTGACCGGAGGAGCTGAAGGCGAGAGTCCGTCGTCGAACCTATACCGTCTTCAGAAATATAAACCAAAGAATAAAGAGCACGCACGTGTATCTGGCATAGTCAAACAGAAGCAGTGAACCGGATGAGTCGGTGGTAATTACAAGCTGATGTGAAGCCTGAGCTAGTCCACTAACGCTGAGGACATTTTGATTGTATAGATAACTGAATGTGGAATCGGGAGTATGCGAAAATGGTTGCTGAGGAGACCCGTCGAGCGTGAATGCGAGATCTGTTGTGGTTGCTGCTCCTTGGACAGTGTTCGCAAGGATGCAGAAGACGTCGATCCCAGTACCTGATAATGACAATTATTTATTCCAGGCTCTAGCATGTCACCGAGGGCGAGACGCACCGGTAAAAGAGAGGGTGATTGAAACGGACGCTTCACCAGGTAGTTGCGAGCTATCGTGCCATGTGCCATCGAATGCTTGCGCGGGGTCCGCCTTTATGAGACAGCCACTGCAGTCGGAGTTCTGCGTCGGTGTTAGTGCTGAGCGGTGAACCGTAGAAGGCGAGGCGTACTAGACTGAAAGCGCTTGGAGGCGAATAGACAGGCATTACGCCAGGGTTCAAGGAGTCGCCGGAGGAGTCATCTATGGTGGCGCTCGTTATGGTCCCTATCGAAAGAGTGGCGTGGGTGAGGAGGAGGATCAGCGGCCAGAGCAGCGCACAAGGAAAGAATGGAAGGGAGATCGACATGAAATCCTGGACGACCTGGAGGCAGCCGAGGGTCGAATCTTCAGGTAGGAGACGTCGTGGGGGGAGGGAATGGGAAGATTACGGAACATAATGGATCCGTGTCCAGTAGTGCACTAATAGACGTGCATCAGATTAGCGGATTGTTGATGAAGGTGTGAAGCAGAGCACTGTATATAGTATAGGACAAATCGCGAGATGTCCGGACTTGAAACCAGCCCGACCGTCACTTTTATTTGAAAAAAGGCAGTCTGGCTCAAGTCTGGCTTGCAGAATTGCGTCTGGAGTCCGGGCTCCAGCCCGAAGTGGGCTGCCAGTGGAATAATTGGGCAATAGCAGCTGTCAGATCAGTCCCCGTGAACATTTAGATGTTTCATGCCGATAGATGCAGAGCCTGCTTTGACACGAAGCCCAGGAAGCGCTGAAGGTGGCAGAGCTGATACGATGGTATCGTTCCGACAACAGGCGCAAAGACAATCACACTAATTCCCATTTTGGAAATTTCTCGACGAAATTCCGCTTATGAACTGTACGCTACCGACTGTGGCTTCTTTTTAGTACGGCACGCTGGCAGAGCCCTTCGGATTGATTTGAAATCGAGGACCGCCTGGGATGGAATAAGCTTTGCAGCCCTTTTTTCATCCTTTTTGAAAGAGGGAGGAAAGAGGCAAGAAAGAAATATTGCCGGTCAACGATTGTAGGTCGAGCCTTCGTATGAAAAGCGGACAAGAGATAAGAGCTAGGAATATGCACGTGCCAACTGTTTTATGTAATGCATTCAGGGCAGGCCGTCGTCTTTGTTTCTCCCCTCAACAGTTCTCAGACTCGTCTAGTGTCCTATCGTTCTCACACCCTTCTCAACATGAAAGGATTGCTCTGAAACCTACAGCGGCTACATTCATCAAGGAGTTCCTGTCCTGCGTAACTGAAGCGCTTGAAGCGCTTTGATGATTGCGCTGGAGATCACTGACGCCTCGTTGACGTGTCCACCTGGGGCCCGGAATTAGGAATTTGAATCCCTTCCGATTTTTGGCCCTCGAGGACGTCTCTTGCTACCACGAAACGGATTCCCGGTGACATTACACGGATTCCCGGTGGCATTACGAAGGTGCTCCCTTGGTTACTTTGTTCTTACGTATGTAGATTTTCTCTCTCTTATTATTCTATTCTCTCCCTGGACAATAACGGCTTGTTGGGGGCTGTCCACGCTGGGATTTCCGCACTTCCTCCTTTCACCCTCGAGATCCCGACATGGCGATCAATCAACTGCTTCGATGACACTCCACCGTGATACAGGATGGTCGCTTGTGAGCTTGGATCGGGATGTGCGATTGCACATGCAGCCTTTCGAGTCGGACTTCCAGTTGCTTGTGCTGGAGTGCGCTGTAATAATTGTCGAGCTCGTCTTCTCTTCGTGTTCGGCACGTCGGATTCACCTGTCATCTGTGCGAAGCTACTACCACCACCACAATAGACTTTAGAAGGCAAGAAACCTTCCACATAGACGGCCGGTCTCGGCACGTTTTTGATCTGATCAGTTATTGTCCTGTCTTGCGCTGCTACATTAAGCAGATGGGTTTGTGCTCGGCTCCTTCCTCTGCTCTCGTTCCCTCCCTTCACTTATGCCCCTCCCATCATGACCGACCGTCTCTCTAGTTTCGGGCCCGAAAGCAGCACAGTCCAGTATACAAGCGGGAATTGGACCCAGATCGACTCTGGCGCGACGTATCTCACCCGTGACCCAAACGCTACTGTAACATTTAATTTCAATGGTACGCCTTCAAAATACAGTGTATTGCTCTGCTGTACTTATCTGTTTATCAAGGGACCCTCATCACCGTTGTAGGGACCATCAAATCCGACCATCCGGTGCAGGAATCGAACCCACCCTTGTCATACGTCCTCGACGGCGAGGACGACCGCTCCTTCCTTTACAACGACTCGTCGCCGGCGATATACTCTTCTTCGGAGCTGTTGCAAGGTTCTCATACCTTGGCAATACGACTCATAACCAACGACACCACGCTCTCTGTTTCCGGTGGCAGCACCACTACCTCACAGCCCGCATCCGCGAGTCATCACCGCACTATCGCGATCGTCGCCGGCACCCTCGGCGGATTTATCGTCCTTACCGTGATATTACTTGCGTTATTCCTGTTTCACCGGCGCCACCGCCATTATCCCGCCAGTTTGTCACATCTTTAAACTCCCTGTATTGCATCGCTTATCTCTGCACTCTCAGCGCCATACGCCCTCGGACCCCTTCAGGCGAATCTCCCATCGACGAAGGAGGCGTTCACGTCCCCAAAATACAGCAACCACGGGCTCTCATTCACGCACTCGACCGAATCCGTAAACGTGCTGCCCCGCGTAAAAGCCCCGCCGCCGCCACTCCCGAATCCATACGACACGCCCGTAAAGGCTAAGCCCGCGGCGCCAAAACGCACATCGTGACGTGCCCTCCTATTTTGCTGCGCAGTGCCCTTGCCTGTTTGTACTCTTTCTTTTACCCGGACGATCATCGCGGCCTGTCTCTACTCTTGACGCTCTCCCTCAAATTTACCTGTACTCTTATTTGCGGACCAGATACCGTAGGCTACATGCTATTGTATACGTACACTTCTTGCGCGCACTTCCGATCCTTATCTGCTGCTAGCGACAGTTTCGGCATTCCATCCGGGGCGGCCCCGAGCTTTCAAGTCAATTTGGACGGCTAGCTGGCTCTGTGTACTTGAAAGAAGCGACAATCGGTAGCGAACGGGGAAGCATGAGGTAAGGGGAGTTATACGGAATTTGAGGGTAGAATTTCGTGCGCTAGAAGACTGGCTAGCTGAAAAGCAGAAATCGTTAAAATGAAAATTAGTGTGATTGTCGTTGCGGAGAAAATAGAAAAGGAACACCTTCCTATAATGAAGCAAGAAAGAGGCCTGCCCTGAATGGCTTACATAACACGCGTCACTCTTTTCGTCTTTTTAACCCGTTTTTTTCTTGCCCGTTTTTCACGCGGAGGCTTCGTTTCCTGGTAGGTTCAATGGCCTTTAATTCTCAATAAACTTATCGACGTCCATTCTAGTTCATTGCGAGCATATCCTGCGGTCCCTCAGCCCTGCCAAATGACATCCGACAATGGTTCTCCTGTAGCTTCATTGCCAACGGAAGTGTTACGGGCCATCTTATGCCTCGCTACTCCACCTGCCATACAGATATGCAGCTCGGAGTCGCCACCATTTGGACAAAAGCCGGGGCTCATGCAAGAGCCCGAGCCTACGCTGGCAGTCCTGCGCGACAAAACGAGTATCGTGCTTGTTTGCAGGTTCTGGCGCGCAATCGCGACAGAGTTCCTGTATGAAGATCTGGTGGTCAAGTTCGACAGGCTCCAGGAGCTGTTAGAGCTCTTTAGAACGACTTCCGCTGAGGATCCCGCTGCGGGCTATGGCCGATACGTCCGCTGCATCAGGACCCATCTGTCATCCGGTACATGGCAAAGCGGCCAAATCACCGATTTCTTTAGGTACTGCCCCAATATCCGGGTCCTGTGCAAGGCCGATATAACCAGCGACGAGGGCTTTTGGTGTGGTCCTATCACCACGCAGGGTTACCTCCAGAGCGCCTGTATGTCCCTCAGTGCGATATTCTGGGGTTGTTCGGGCCACGGCCAACCTTCCGACCTCGAATACGACTTCTTGCTCAACCTCTTAAAACTTTCCCCGAATGTCCGCTTCCTCAGCATTCCTTGTTCTCCAAAGTTCATTTTCGGTCTTCTCAATGTCAGCGGAAAAGATCCACTGGCTGGCAAAAATATCAGCTACCTCGAGTTTCAACCGGCTTATGTTTGGAATATGACTTCCAAAATGAGGGAAGCTCTAATGACGTTCTATCCCAACGTCTCTGAAATCAGCCAGTACGTGGGTCGCCCTCGACTTGGCGGACATAGCGGCGTATCCACTTTTCGATTCCATCTTCCACCGACCGACGGGAGTGCCCTTATGCACGCTCCTCGAGAGCTGACAGCGCTCGCTGGGCCCGGACTCCCATCTCTTCAGCGCGTTTTTCTCCATGGTGATTGGAGTTCGGTCTTCAATCTTCGAGCCATCGAACAAAACCTCGTTGACCAGGGACGGCAGGTGATTTTCGTCGACGGAGAGGATTCAGGGTGAAGCGTAACCCAGTGATGTTTTTGTGAAGCGAAGGAAAGTGCGTGGTGGAAAACGGGCACTTCAGTTGGAGCGTCCAATTTCGGTTACTTGAGGGGGAGCGACACAATAGTTGAAGTCAAAGGTTCGAGAATATATTCCTTTTGAAGTAGTACAACCAATGAGAAAAATGACTACGATGAATCGGCAAATGTCCGACAAATAGGTACAGTCAGTCATTTAGAAGCTGTTGAAATTCGTGTGTGTGATGTGACCGGGGGACTCGAAGGCAGATCACTGCTCGCTCGGAGGGAGCGCGTGGTAGGCCGGGCAGAGCTCGTCCCAGGCCTCAGTGGGGTGCACCTCCTGGCGTGTCTCGTTAGTTCCGCCAACGATAACCGATGCGAGACCAGCGTTGAAATGCCAGAAGACTACGATGCCCCGTCGTCAGTCAGTGCTACAACTTTGAATGGCGTTTGACTCACTGTGGCAGTGGACTAGTGGGCGGTCAATGAAGGTCAGCTATTGCGGTTATCAGTGGCACGGTCGAACTCACAGAACCATGGGCCTGGCAAGACAAGTCAGGAATGGTGGTATCTCGTGAACAAGCGTAACTCACCGGGCTTGTCGGTAGTGAAACGCAGAATGGTTCCTCCCGCACCGGCACCCGCGACCTAATTGATCCTCCGTCAGCACAGATCGCGAGCATTCTGGATTCCAGATCGTACGTCTCGTCGGATCGGGTTCACAGTATTGATCTCGGCAGAGCTGTTCGACTTGACAACCCAGAAGTTGTTCTAGTTCCAGGTGATTAGACTTAATTGCTTTCACGGGTCATCGCGGCACTTACTCCGTGCAAGTGGAAGGCTGAGAGGCGGAGAACACTTAACACATGAGTTATTTTTCAGAAAGAGAGATGACGTACGGTGCAACTCGTCTTCCGTGCTGGCAATAACCACGGGTAAGTCAATGAATAAGACACGCGCATAAACGAAACGTACTCCGCTGGGAAGGTGACCTGGATGACCTTGTTGGCGGGGAAGACGAAGGTATTCTCGGTGGTGTTGAAGTCTGCTTCGCTGTTGGCGCCGTCCAAAATCTTGATGAGGGTGGGCACAACGGGGGAGAGGTAAGAGACGTTGTTGATGTTCCACTGGGTTTTGTTGACTGTCATGCTGGTCACGAACGTCAGGTTGAAGTCGGGGGTGGGCGCCTATCGGTTCATTTAGCGATGCGTTCGTGCGGAAAATGCAGAATACTTGCGGGGATGGGGACCAGGGGCTGCAGATGATCGATGAGAGGCGCAAAACATCATTTAAAAAGTGCACGTACCCTGAGGTTGGCTTCAACGAGGGGATTCGGGTTGGCCGGGCCGAGGGTCATGGGAGTCGTCGGCTCAGCGGCGGGGGCACCAGCATAGCGCAGAATTCCACGGCCGAGGGTGACCTGGGCGAGCATTAAATATTGCTAGGATGATTAGACGGAAGGTCTTACGTTGAGGTTCAAGTTGCGAGCGGGGTTTCCGCCACCGAGGACGGTGTCTGGAATAAAATGTAAGAAATTACCAAATGTCGCTTGGGGTGTTACTGACTGATCCAGTAGTTGCCGATGGGTTGGTTGGCAGTAACCTTGGGAAATAAATTCAGAAGTAAAATGGTGCAGGCATCGCGCAATTACTCACAACGATAGAGTAACGCTGACCAGCGAGCATGTCCAGAATGTTGACCTCGAGCGGGGAGGTGGCAACACCTAGACGCAGGCTTATTCAGAAGAGCAGTTCGGTAATAGATGCGGAAAATATCGTACCATCAGTCTCGATGATCTGGTCGCAAAAATGTTAGCAAGTCAATTCACGAAGGGTCGGGTATTCGTACAGTCATGGTGTCTGCAAGTTGAATAAGAAAAGGTAAGACGAGACTGTAGACAAGACCTACGGTTGTCAATCGATACCATGAAGTCGGAGCGTGCCTGTGGATTGTTACATGACAAATCTCGTGGCGTGTAGCCCCAGCAGAGACTAAAACGTACCGACATGTTGATGAGACGGAAGCGGTAGCGCTTGTTCTGAGTGACGGCGACGGCAGCGTACTCGGTTATGGGTCCTCCATTGTAACGACCTTTCCCGTTGAACAACCCGCTGATATTCCATGTTCCTCAGTTGCGTTCTTCAGAACAAGGAATCATTCTTACGCGTCAGCAACCCTGGAGATATCAAGTCAGCGTAGAGCAAGGCATAGTGAAAATATATCGTACGGGATGATTTGTGTCGCAACGTACGAAGCGAGCAAGGGGACGGAAGAGTTGTGCCACCAGTCAGCTACAAAATTGTGAGCGATCCAAACCTCTCAGGGCAATGTGCGCCATACCGACAGTCAAGATCTATTGTTATAATGTCCGGTGAATCATGACGTATTTGAACTAGGAACAATGGCAAAAAGAACTTACGGTGCTCTCGTCATCGACATCTACGAAGAATCTCAATTCAGAAGTCCTGATTTAATGTATAATGTTGCTTACCGTATAGGTGCGCAAGAGGGTCCGCCGGGTCTAGAACACGATTCAATAATTTAATAGGTACGCACGAGGCAAAAATATGACAACGAACCGTAGATGACGAGCGGTGCGCGCAGACCATCGGCGTATTGCATGCTGAGCTGACTGTACTCGAAAGCTATAAAACTGAACAAACCAGAACAACGACAACAAATACCTGTGGTACCAGAAAGTACCCGTCTGGTTGCCCCTGGAAATGAAGTCAGCCAAATTCGAACCAAGAGTCATTGGACTGCATACAGAGGAAGCACTGTGCGATGGTGAGTTCACACACGCAGCTAAGAAAATGAGATACACACCATATGTGTAGGATGCGCCCGGGCCAAAGGGGCAGGTCCTGTGGAATTAAATCAGGAAGATTCGTATGCCAACCGCATTTCAACGAACGTGACAAATGGAGATCCTTCGTTGTAGACGTTCGGGGTGTCGATCAAAACCCCATCGAAGTCCTACCGAATGAGAATATGAACATATCACCTAGTACGCGAGGGCGGGAGCCTACAATCGATGTCGAAAGACGCATGGTATTATCCGTCTGAACAAGGGTCAGGCACAGCGGCGAATTCAAAATTTCTTTACTCGCCAGTTTGTTGTTAACCAGGACCCGCAGCGTTTGTCCTTTTGTGGCCGTGATAATGGGACCAGGGAAACTATTAACTGTAAGACCAAAACACGAGGCCGAGTTAATAGTTCTTACGTTCCATTAGCAGTGACTCCGCCTGAATCAAAAGCTTTAATGACCGAGAAAAACACATATAATTGGTTGACGTACTCCTGACGAAACCGTCGGGCGAAACGTTCGCATTTATAATGTCGAGGGTGACATCCTTCACCGGAAGCACCGCCGCCGAGGCGAAATTGGGGAGAACGGCCAAGAGCGCGGGGAGGGCAAGTGAGAGCAGTTGCATCGTAGGATGTGAGGCTGGTCAAAAATGCCTCATATCCATCTCCGTTTTATAGTTTTCAGACCTGCCCGGAGGTATGAAGCTGACCAGAACCAAAAAGGGTATGGAGGCGGCCGAGTGAAACCCGAAAGTGCGGTGTACGGTACCGAGGCCAATTATCAGAGAGGTTTTGCCATTGTGTGAAGGGAAAGTTTACCGCATGTGTGGTGAATTCCGCAAAGGAACTTCTTGCACACGATATTCTGGATGATGAGTGCGGTTCCGAAACTGAATCGTGCTGAGGTCCAAAAAGAGGCCGTGGAGTGAGAATGAGTGAACCGCATCTTGACACCAATGGAATCCCGGGCATTCTGAGATATTCCAAATGACGCTGGAACAACTCTAGAATGGGCGTTAGTCCATGATGGTTACTGCACGAAGGCCAATAGAAAATACATAATTTATGTTTTACGGCAATTTCAAGTGCATCAACGCCTTCCTGTTTCATCTAGTAATATTGAGCAAGAAAATAACTGCCAGGAGGTGAGGCGCTCCACCTGGTCGCGTCCTGCGTTCCTGGAGGCTGGTGCAGCCACTCGAGTCGAGAAACGTTTTCTTTCCGATTTGACGACAATCAAGCGGGCGCGTCTACTTTCCAGAAACCGGTGGTTTCATTCGTCAAGTCCAAGAACATGTTGCCCGATGGTAATCAAGCGCGGAGTTGATACAAGTCTTCATATTTGTCAATGATGAGACCATTTGGCGAAAGCTTGTCCAAGTTCTGCGAAGCAATAGTGGCCGTGGCCAACAAAACATAGAGACTTCCTGGAGCCTGACAGTTGCAGGCGGAACAGCTACTTGGCATAACTTGGCGGAGCGCGACACCTTTGTGTTGACATTGCGAAACCCTCGGACTCGCGCAGAAAAGCCATCAACACACCGTAATGTGACCTTGCAAGAACCCCATCCGTTCGGGCCTTCTATCCTGGGCTGCGTAGAAGTTAAAATCAAGTCACAGAGCGCACGAAAAATTGTGGGGTTCATGGGTTTGGCCGCTATACTCTTCGTGAGAGACATATCCTTCGCCCATGTGCTGCGAAACTTCAAGATAAATTGTAGAGCACGACTCGACGACGTACGTTCATTGCAGAAAAACGAGATGGAGGTGTGGAAGACGGCTTCGAACTTAGCTTCACTCTCACGTGCGTGATGGCGGTACCGAAAGCGGGTTGTAAAACGGTTATAATAATCGAACCTGGCGCTCCCATCCACCATCCCGGGTCGAAAAACGGTTCCTTAATCCTGGCCAGCATCTGAGTGCCAGGAACAATACGACTTGTTCAATTGGACTGGACTCGAGCAATTCTTGGCAACCACAAACAAGGGTCCGCGGAGTGGCCTCACATGACAATGAATAATGCCATCCATTTTGGCGATGTGAACTTCGGACTGCATATGGACAGAAAAGTGCTTAATTGTAAGATGCCTTTTGGCCTCTTGGCATAATTGGAGTTGCCAAGAGCGAACGCACCATGGGAAACGTAGCGCGGAGCTTCAACTTGCGAGGTAGTTTGCCGCGGCGTCGGTCCCGAAATAATGGAGTTCGCGTGGGTGCCTTGCAGCTCCCATCGCCGCGGAACGAGAGTTGGAGTAGGCGCCGTTCGAATATGGCGTGGCCACATGGTTTAATTTTTAAATGCCTCGCGCCGGATAATCCTATGTACGTTTCATCGAGATGAAGTGGATTTAATGAACAAATTTAGATGAGCTTTGGGCGTACGATTCACGATGAAGTACTCTTACACAGAACTAGTGCCACGGCATTTTTGTTGCAACGGACGATCGTATGTTGACTGTCAGGTCGTGATTTCGTTTACATAGTGCCTCGCGTGGCGACCATCTTCAGTCGCACGGGATATGTTATGGAGCAAGTGTGAGATGGGATGGAGCTAGATGTGATGCGGGAACACAATACCTGAAGATCTGACGTCATTTAGTAGATCAGCGGGCGTGAGACGAAATAGGACGAAATCCGGCGACGGTCAAAATAAGCAGCTAGAACAAAATCAGGCTGTGATTGATAGAGCCGAGACACTGCAATTTGGTGTTACGAGCTAGGTCCCGGTTCTATTTAGTTTTTAAGCTCGACATGTGGGACAGGAACGCGGGGTACTCATCCCACCCGGCATCATCCTACAAACCCGTCAGTGGTGTGCAGCCATGCCTAAGACCCGCTGCGGACCTCGACTTGCTTAGCCCGCTGCCCAGCCTGTCGTACTGCCCGTCCACCAACAGTCGAACAGGATTACGACGGGAGATGTGCATCGAAGACGTCGATCGTCCAGATACATGTCAGGTACACCTCGGTCGATAATTCGATCTGAACAGCATCCAAGATGACAGATGGGCGATCGTCAGCCTTGACTGGGACCTCCAAGTTTAACACAGGGAATCTTGAGTCTTTCAAGGTCGGCAAGCTTCAGAGTCTTTGTTAGTCTCTCTTGAGAAACCCTCGTTCTTGTCTTGACTGCGTCTTTCATTGTGACGACATTATTGAATCTTGAAAGGAGTTTCGAAAAATTTCGAGTCGAGCAAGATACTTGGCTGCGGAATGTCGGTGTGGATCTGGTGGCGGCGGCGTCGCAGACGGACGTTGCTGGGCGTTGCCCGATTTGTCCGTAAG
Source organism: Mycena epipterygia (assembly GCA_029281465.1). Lineage (NCBI taxonomy): Eukaryota > Fungi > Basidiomycota > Agaricomycetes > Agaricales > Mycenaceae > Mycena > Mycena epipterygia. The sequence goes on along the minus strand of JARJCQ010000030.1, from coordinate 20,893 downwards.
TCCGCAGTAGCGCTGACCAAACGGCTGAGATGCACGTGATATATAGACGGACACGTGATGCTGAGTAAAGGTGAGGCAACGGATGCCAAAGCGATGCTCCTTGCTTTCCATCTCGCTCGACGCTATAAATCCACTCCGAGACTCAGATTCGTACCCAGTCTTCCCTCATCTCGCCCCCACCCAACAATCTCCCGACACTTCCACCGAACCATGGCCGCCAGCGTGCAGAAGTCTGATGACGAGTGGAGGGCAATCTTGTCCCCCGAGCAGGTGAGTCGAGCTGCACTTGTGCTGTATGTATATGCCGATCTAATGGGAAATAGTTCCGTATTGTCCGGCAGAAGGGGACCGAGCAAGCCGGCTCGGGCGAGTACAACAAGCACTACGAAGAGGGTGTCTACAGCTGCGTCGCGTGCTCGACCCCGCTGTACAAGAGCACCACCAAGTTCGACGTGCGTCCAACACCCCTCTTTGTCTTCCTTTTCTTTTCTGAGATGTACTCGTCTGCAGAGCGGCTGCGGGTGGCCCGCATTCTTCGACGCCATCCCCGGGGCCGTGACCCGGCACACCGACAGGAGCTGGGGCATGGAGCGCATCGAGATCGTGTGCACCGCGTGCGGGGGACACCTCGGACACGTTTTCAAGGGCGAGAAGTTTGATACCCCGAGTACGCCGCCTTCGAGCTATCCGTGCGGGGCAGTGCTGACACCGGTTTCTATTTCCAGCGGACGAGCGGCACTGCGTCAACTCCGTCTCGCTCAAGTTCAAGGACGCGGACGGCGTGGAGAAGTCTCAGTGAGCCCGGATTTGCGTCGCCGGACCCGTGCAGAAGGTTTATTAAGTGTTTCTGTTCAAAGAACGAGGAGGCCGCCGCCGCCGGGGAATAACGGGATGCTGGCGAGGTTGCGGCGTACGGTATTTGGGATGTAGCGATAGCACTTGCATGTAGGATAGATTGGGTTCGATAGTATGCTTTTTTTCTTCTCTTAATAATTAGTAAACTTAGAGCTTTTTGGGGCCCTTGTCGGCTGTGTTCGGATCAGAGCGGGGATCAATCGGACTCGCAAAAAAGCAAAAGACACGTGACCCGGTTCAATTCAACAGGTTCAACTGAAAGAATTACTTAGCCGGTTTCATCGGAACGCATTCTCCGTCTTTGAGCCTTCGAAGCCCTAGCATCGCCAAGGATTATTTACAGCTAAGTGAGAAACGATAGACACCTCTGCATTTTAGAGCAAAGTTCGGGCCGAGTGTCGTCGGTGTAATTTTGGCGTTGGGGCCACATTGGAGCTCCAAGGCCAGTGCTCCAACTTGGCTTTTGAACCATTTTTTTCAGCGACGAACTAAATTTGGCATCTTGTTCCTCGGCCCGAACTTTGCTCGAAATTTGAAAGGTGTCTAACGTTTCTCACTCAGCTGTAATATTGTCATTTGGGATGGCCCTCATCTCAATTTAGACTGGGCCCAGGCCAATTGGGTAATTCCAAAGTTCGGACGGAGCCAATAAAAAAAGAACACAAGATTCCGGGAGGAGCCAAACGGCGGCCGAACTTGTTTTTTGGGAGCTGGGAGTGAACACGCCATTTAATTGTGGGGAATCATGCACAGTATACAGTCATCATCCTTCTACCGTCGCGCGTCCTCTGCAAAGCTCGATGCAGCCAGGAATATTTCGGTCCGGATAATGCACGAGCCCTGCTTACACCACCTTCGCCGCAGCCGCAAATGTGATACTCACCCCCTCCCCCCCAAAAGCGGCCCGACGTAGTTCTTCAAGAACCTGCCGGTGTACGGCATAGACGGGAGGAATTCATGGGAGCCGATTGCACCGGGGTGCCAAGACTTTGAATTGCCTTGAATATATACACGCTATGTGTCCAGATATCCGCCGACGGACTTATGATCCCGCTTGAACACCTCTTCCGTAGACTCGCTTTGCGGTTCTTTCCGAGTTGAATTTGATTTCCTTGTGCACGTGCCAGGGATGCGTCTCAGCTCGACTCGCGAGCCGCAGATCCGACGAATTAAAACGACCTCCCCCATCTCGGCCTGATCCATCAAACTCTCAGCTCTTCGTTGTGTCCTATGTTGCTAAATCTGGATGGAATTGTAGTGCGGGACTGCGTACTTTTTGGATTCGGAGGATACCCTGGGGTAGCCGATGGAGACCAAATCCGAGGACCCGAGTCTAAGAATCCAATAATAAAAATTTGCCGGCTTCCATACTTCTATGGAACCTCTCCAGTAGTTTGTTCCTAGTGCTGCCGATCCGGTCGTCTTTTTTGATGCTTTTTTGTCCGTACGCGTAGAACAGATTCGGACACGGGACGAGATCAAGACTCAGGCCTCAGGCCTTGGGTATGGGGAAGGGACCGGGAAGAACAGAAATACCGGTTAACTCGCCAAGTTCGCGCCAAATTGCCAATTATCTGTCACGGTTGGCGATCCTTGACCTTGATCTTCTCAGTTGTGCCAGCTTGAGACAGTTAATCAGAGTCAATCATTGAGGTGTCAAGGACTATTCCAGGAGGGTACATTCGACATAGGGGAACAGTTGAAGAAGCTAAATCATGGGAACATTATTGCTGTTCGGCATCTTCGCCGAGGCGATGCTCAGCAGCAACTAATTTGTGGACTCTTTCACCGTGCGGTACTTGAAAGCAAGAATTTGCATGCCCGAAAACCGGTGCCGAGCTTCTAAAGACGTTAAAGCCTTGGCCCTCAAACAACCTTTCACCTTGCTTTCGCCGCTCTGTCGCCGCTTGTAGGACGCGATAAAAAAAGCAGTAGCCAACGAAAGGGCAGATTTTTATCAGACGTTGCTGCATCATCATCATATCGTTTGTACCTGATTCTAGGGCTTCACGCATTCCGGCAGTTTCCGATTTAGCGTGAAGGTACTGTTTCCGAAAACGGTACTTATCCGATGATTCCGATCAACGTACGATTGTTGGCATCCAGCCAACACAGCTCAAATCCGTAGCTTCGACCAAGCTTCGACTCGAGTATCGTGCACCGGCTATCCATTAAAGTCGTTTCGATAATATCTCTGTTTAGCACCATTGCGCGATTCGCAATTTCAAGTGCGGGAGGCTCCACTTTCATCAATCAAAATTACCACTATGGTCCACACCGCAACAACAACTCCGGAGGAATATTTCTGGGACAAACCGGTGCAGCACATCCATGTATTGCTAACTTCAACGTGCGCAGACTTGGCAGAGCCGAGCCATTCGCACTACAGCCGCACCCCTTGCGCTCGGAACAGAGATTTTGGGTGCCCATGGCAGCATTCTAAATGTTGCAGATGCATATTTCTGACCCAATAAAGACCTGTCATGGATAGCTTAAATAGAAGATAGACGACAGCTGGTAATCATTGTCTTGCTCTCCTCGCTCGCATCGCAATGTCTGACGTGAGTGTGCATCTTACCTCTCCTGTCTTCCATTGAATCTAAATATCTGCAGGCCGTTGTAATTTTGCCAAGCACCGAAACGCGTTCATCAAACTCCTCCGGAACGTCGCATTCGGGGGATGTCGAAAAGGCTCCGGCCCAGGAAATTATCAAGTTCGACCCTGCTGCGCTGGAGCTGCCAGTAAAACTAGGTCAATCGAGTCTCACTCGATGGTTGCATCGTACGAAATGGTTTTCTGGACTCTTCTCATCCAAGCTGATCTTTCGTTCTAGACATTGCATTCACGTACTACCGCAAGACATTCACGTTCATCTTCGTCGCCAACCTGATCGCGTTCATTGTGATTCTGGTCCAAAAGGATGGACACCCTCTGGCACCGAACGTCGGGACTGCGGCTTCGGTTAACCTGATGGTGGCTCTTCTATTCCGACAGGAGAACGTCGTCAATCTCGCCTACGAGATAGCTATTTCCTGCCCCCACAGCGCCCCCCTGTGGCTCCGCCGTCGTCTCGCTAAAGTATTCCACTATGGCGGTGCGCACAGCGGCGCGGGCGTCGCAGCCGTCGTATGGTACATCGTGTACACCGCGATAATCACCAGGGACTACGTCGTGAGCCCTAACAAATGGGCACGCGCCAATCTCGCCACATCCTACATTCTCGTAACGATGTTCTGCTTTATCCTTGCCGCGGCGCACCCCGTCTTCCGACGCCGCTACCACGACTACTTCGAAGCGGTGCACCGCTACTCCGGCTGGGTCGCGCTGAGCACCTTCTGGATCCACACCATCTTTGCGGGGAACGAGTACAGGGGTTTGGACGCCAGCCAGCCATCTCTTGGGCGCTACCTCATCGGCACGCCGAACTTCTGGACGCTTTGCGTCTCCACGAGCTGCTCGATCCTTTCGTGGGGGCGTCTGCGGCGGCACGCCGTCTACCCCGAGGTGCTCTCCAGCCACGCCATCCGCCTGCACTTCAAATACCGCGACATGAAGCCGTTCTACGGGCTCAAAGTGTCCAGCCGCCCACTGCTAGAATGGCACGCGTTCGCGACGATTCCGGATGACGACGGGAGTGGACCCAAGGGGTTTTCCATGGTGGTATCAAACGCAGGTGATTGGACGCGGGACACCATTGCAAACCCGCCCACGAAGCTATGGGTGCGCGGGTACCCGATGCACGGGCTTCTGTACACCTCCAAGCTGTTCAAAAAAATCGTCGTCGTCGCCACGGGTTCCGGCATCGGGCCTTGCCTCTCACTGTTCTACGCCGACGTCACGCCGCGGCGCATCTTTTGGTCCACGCCCAATCCAGAGGTGACATACGGCAAAAAGATCATGAAGGCGGTGAAGAAGGCTGATCCGGAAGCTTGGATCTGGGGTACGCTGATTCTTATTTCTGTTCTGAATTCATTGGTATCAATCACTATTTAAACAGACACCAAGAAAAGCGGCCGGCCTGACATGGTAGCCGTCACCTACAAGCTGGTAGTGGAGTCGCAAGCTGAAGCGGTGTTTATCATTTCCAACCCGAAACTCACTAGAAGGGTGGTGTATGCCATGGAAACAAGAGGCATAGCGGCATACGGAGCCATTTTCGACTCTTAATGGCGCATATTTATATATATGTAGCTGATTCCCACCTGACTAGCCCATCTAACCCCTCTAGTTAGAGGTGGAGGATATATAGGTCTCCACCTCTAGTTAGGCTCATTGTCTATGTTTCTGTTAATTTTCCACCTGACTAGTCCACCTAACCCCTCTAGTTGGAGGTGGAGGATATATGGTCTCCACCTCTCGTTAAGCTCATTATCTATGTTTCTGTTAATTCTCCCCTAGCTGTACGCTATATAACGCAATATAATCGCTTTCCTCAAGGGGCATGATCAATCACGCAGCTGATCACTGCCGCCCATTAAAGCCTTTGACGTCGCCATCTAAGATGGTCGGGCAGGTCGCATGGCGCGCTCCCGCGCCTTCCCATCAATGTCATCAGTGTCCCCGCCGCTCTTGTCGCTGTTGGCCCCAAAAATAAAGGTAAATTCAGGAAAAGATTAGGGTATGCCCCCCTGCATATTACACGTCTAGTGGCGTAGAAAACTTGCTTGTGCAAGTATAAACGCGTGCACATTGAATTCGAATCCGAGACAGTGCTAGCTACATAAGTGAAGAAAAAAACTATTTGGTAGGTAAACGACAGGGTAAAATACGTAGGGGGAGGAGACGACATGCCGCGGCGGCACATTCAGTCCGCGGCGAGAACACGATTGAGGTGGGCTAGTCAGGTGCTGATTCCGATGTAATTGAATTTCAGCTTCCAAATTGAACCGAGTCACGTGTCTGTTGTCCTTCAGCAAAGCAGTAAGTGGTACATAAATGCGTACTTTCCAAAAAAGTCTCTCAGGCAGATGTATGTAAGGAGGCCTAGGCAAGCCTAGAGGGTCGAAGTTGTTTCACTTCAGCGGCGGAAGCAAAGACTGACAGGGAAGGAGGGAGGGACAGTACCGGAATGCTGAGCCAGCTTATACGCAGGATGAATTTGGTACTGGTTCGAGGCCTGTCATTTCTATTCTGCCGTCGGACCAATTGCAACACGTAAGAATATGATCCAGGAATACCTGTTTTTTTTTTCGCCGATTCGCCGAATGCACTAGTACTGCAGCATCCGTCTCGAAACGACAGCGAATGCGAAAGAAACATTTCAAACCCGACCACTGAAAGAAGTTTTCTGCTGCTGTATTTCAGTGTTAGAACCGAGGGTGCCGATGAGGACGCTGCGAACAAGAGTGTAGCTTGGACCATTGTTAGATGAAATATCGCCGCTGCCACAGCTCCAGAACGCGGTTTCGCGTAACCGATAGAGACATGAAATGATATTGGAGGTCATCAGAACGACAGACTGAGCCGTTTGAAAGCCAAACTTTGAGGCGATGTGACGATGTGAAGTGATGTGAAGGAAAAATCCATGTGCATCGGAAATCCAGCCGGCTGGTGCAAAAACCCGAACTCCATTTTCCATGCGCAATATTTGCACCTGCGGTCGAATCGCCAGTATCCCAGTAGTCAAGACGCTCACGTACGAGATCAGGATGAAGGAGCAAGACTGCGACGAAGGAGGCCAGAAGAGCACACTGAGCCGGTCAGCAGCAAAGGTCTAACGGGGACTCATCGCACTAGGATTCAGAGAAGAAGTGTATTAAGCCTAGACAAACACAGAAAAGTAGTAATGGTCGTAGTCTTGCCGATGGGGCGCCGTCGTAATGGTGTATGCCGGAAACGGGTATCTAAAGGCCCTCCATGGTGGCGACAAGCTCGTCCAGCTCCGCTTTGGATTCCCGGTATTTCGTTTGGGCATCCTGTAGGGCAAGAATGTAAGCGATCCGTTCGCCACTGAAAACTGGTAGTACGCACCTCGTATTTCTTCTCCCACCCGTCGCGTTCCTGCTCCACACGCTGCACCTGCCGCTCGAAATGCTCCGCCTTGACGTCGACCTGCCTCAGCCTGTAGGAGAGCCGAGTCAGTCGAATCGCGATGTGGATGACGGGTGCAAACGCACTTCTCCACAGTCTCCTTCACGTTCTTCTCCGCCGCGTCGAGCTCCTCCTCGAGCAGCTGGATCTTCCGCACCAGGCCCTCGTTCGTCATCTTGCTTGTCTCGCCCTCGAGGTTGTTGGCTTTGGATTCCGCGATGGACGCCTCCGCTTTCGCCAATTCACCGTCTAGATTCTCGAGCTTGACTTGTAGCGAGGTGATCTCGTGGTCCTTCTCCAGCAGCATCTGCTCCAGCTTCTTGTTCTTGGCCTCGGCCTCCTCCGCGCGCGTTACCGCAGTGTCCGCCTCGATGCGGAGCTGGTTCATTTTCTGGGCGCAACGTCAGTATAGAGCCATCCCCGCGCCCGCCTGCATACCTCGCGGATTCTGTCAGTCATGGTGGCGATATCGATGTGAAAGGTTTGTTTGGCAGAAGGGTCGGGACCAAATACCCGTTTCGGCTCTGCACCGCCTATCGCCCATTTTAGGATGGCGGGGTTAAATGGCGTTTAAATTCGATAAGGGTCTTGAATCATTATTCGACACCGAACATATGCCCTCCATCTAATCAAGGATGTGGCTGAAATTCGAATTTTCAGAAGTACCGCTTTTTGACCGCTTCAACTGTTAACTTTCAGACCACAAATACGACAGCTCTAGAACGATGAACGATTGGTATTTTGTGGGGGTAACCAGATATATATAGAAAGATATGGATAATATGGGTGGATATGCGCGGTCCAGAGGTACTGCTATGTCTGGTAAACCGGAGAAGGTGCAATCACTGCAGCTCAGCAGGGAGGGCGTTGTATGCATCGCAAAGGTCGTCCCATGCGCCGGTGGGGTGCACCTGCGCGCGCGTCTCGTTGAGGCCGACGGCCATGACCGATGCCAGTCCCGCATTCATGTGCCAGAAAACTGTGAATAGTGCGGTGTCAGTGGAGATCAGGCCGTTTCGTGTTGAACTCACTGTGGCAGTGGACTTGAAGAGAAAAAGAAACATTATCAGTTTTCTTACGCATCAGCGGTGTTATTTATTGCACTTACACGACCATGGGCCTGGAACAATGGTTAGCTGTAGCAATATATGATGCACGGAGAAGACTCACCAGGTTTGTCTGTGGTGAATCGGAGAATGGTTCCACCGAGAGCTGCGCCTGTGACCTGCAAATCAAAGTCAGTCTTGAGGTCGAAAAATGAACCTGGAATCGTACATCTCGGCGAATAGGGTTGACCTCGTTGATGATCTCAGAACCGTTGGATTTGACGACCCAGAAGTTGTTCTAGTTCGCATTATTTAGAGATAAGTCCATAGATAAAGTCGGTGCAGCACTCACTCCGTGCAAATGGAAAGCTGAGAATTAGATATATAAATCTATCACTCAGAAGAATATGCAGAAAGAAGCTACGCACGGTGCAATTCGTCGGCGGGACTAGTAATGATCATAGTTGAGTCAATGAATAAGACGCCCATAACGAAACGTACTCGGGCGGGAAAGTAATCTGAACGACTTTGTTGGGAGGCAGAATGAAAGTGTTCTCCGTCACGTTGAAGTCCCCCGCGCTGTTTGCACCATCCAAAATCTTTACGAGAGTTGGGATCTTGGGAGCAACATAGGAGATGTTGTTGATGTTCCACTGGGTCTTGTTGACTGTCATGCTGGTGACGAACGTCATTTCGATATCGGCAGGAGGAGCCTTCCAATGCAATCCAATTTAGCGCTTAATTCGGGACATAACTGAACCAGTTGCTTACGGGTGTCGGGAACAGCGGCTGTAAACTTCCGATTAGAGTTGATATAATCAGAGGAATAAAATAAACGAACTGTGAGCGTCCATTCCTCGAGAGGAATCTGATCCGCCGGGCCTTGGGTCATCGGGCCAGTAGGCTCGGCAATGTCAGCACCTTCATAGCGCAGGATACCACGGCCCAGTGTGGCCTATTTGAAACTTAAATACCTGTCAGAGAGAATATGCGTGCCTTACGTTCAAATTGAGATTGTGCGCAGGGTTTCCACCGTTAAGAATGGTGTCTAAAGCGGAGTGTTTAAAAACGGTGTATTTCAACCAAAAGAACTGCTCACTGATCCAGTAATTGCCAACAGGTTGGTTGGCAGTGACCTTCAAATAAATCAGAAACCTTTGTAGGTTGAACGGAACAAAGACTTACCACGATATCGTAGCGCTGGCCGGCGAGAATTGTAATTATATTGACGGTGTTGGGAACCGTGGCAACACCTGTGTATCGTTGTAAGATAATCATTCATAGAAAAAGTGAGCTGGGCCGCACCGTCTGTTCCGATGACCTACAAATAGAGGTGAGAAAATCAGCATACAAAAGGAGCGGAAACAGAGAGCGATATTCTCACAGTCATGTTGTCTGAAAATAGTTATTAGAAGCGTTCCTTTGATCGACGAGAAATGCTCACGGTTGTCGATGGACACAATGAAACTGGCACGCGCACTGGCGTTGATGAGCCGCATCCGGTAACGCTTCCCGGTGGTGACAGTGCTGACTGCGTATGGGGTCAAGGGGCCCCCCTGCCAACGACCTGCGCCGTTGAACAATCCACTATTGGCAACCATTCGTCAGACAATCCTCGACAAGGCAAAATGCTCACGAGTCAGAGACGCTGAAATGAAGCGAATTAGCGAAACCGGTTGGTAATTTGAACAGAAAAATCGTACGGAATAAGCTGTGTGGCTTCGTATGACGCCAACATCGGGATTGTGGTATTGTGCCACCAGTCGCCTATGCGTGCATTCATGAGCCATCGAGATGGATTGAATAAACGATTGTGCTTTCGCTTCGCTTACTGAGAAACCAGATGGTGGACTCATCGTCAACATCTTATACCTTGTTCAGATGTTTGATCAAAAAGTAGACAAAATTCAACGGACCGTACAGATCCGCTTGCGGGTCTTCCGGGTCTGGATTTATATCACTGTTCAGTAGGAATCGGGCGCCGACGAATTATTGGGACGAACCGTAGATGATGAGAGCTATCACTCTGTTTAGTAATAATCGCAAGTCAACGAAGAATAGTCGCACCTCCTCGCAGCCCATCAGCGTACTGCAGACTGAGCTGACTGTGATACCAGTACGATCCGGTCTGGTTCCCGCTTTGAAACATGGTCAGAAGTGCGGACGCTAGCTGTTGAAGTAATAACGTACAGTGGAAGAACTGTGGCAGGTTCAACTCAATGTTCAAAATAAAGAAAACGAACCGCACCATGAGTGTAGGAAGCGTTGGGGCCGATTGGGCAGGTGCTATGGGAGCAATTCAAAAACAACAAGAGGCCACGGCTTAAACCACACACGTGACAAAGGGGGTACCCTCGTCAAAGACATTGGCGGTGTCGAAAAAGATACCATCGAAGTCCTGGAGTCCGTCAGAATCTACCAAGAGGATATACCAAGAATACTGACCATACTGGTCGAGCGACGCATTGTAGGATCAGTCTATAAAAGCGTAAGGTCAAAACTTGAGAGTTAGTAGATGTTGACTCACCAATTTGTTGTTGACCGTGACCCGAAGCGTATCTCCTTTCATGGCACGAATGACGGGACCAGGGAAGCTGTGAATGAGTATAAGACACCGCGCGCTGCGGACAGCTTTAATGCCTTACGTTCCGTTGGCGGTCACCGTGCCTGGATGCAGGCGGTCAATTTATCGAGTTTATATGCATATAATGTTGACCAACTCCTCGTGAAGCCATCGGGCGCGTGTACCGCGTTTATGATGTCGAGAGTAACATCATTGAAGTGTTGTGGTACACCAGCTTGGACTGCCGCAAAGAAGGAGAGAACAGCGGGGAATGCTGCAATCAAAAGCATAATGGGCCTCTGAATCGTAATGTCTCTTGCGATGCACCATCGTGCTTTTAACTTGTTCGTTAATTAGTAGGGTTAACGCCGAATCAGCGCGGCGTGGAGTAGGTCCACAGCAGCGCGCGAAATAGGCCGAACCGAAACTCTGGACAGAGGTACCGAAGGCCAATGGTAGTGGTGGGTTATTGCTTCTCGCCAATCATATGGAGACGAGGCACTGCGGCGGCGGGCGAGCTGGCGGACCATACATGCGCCAGCTGTACATTTCGGATCTCCTAGGATTGGAATAGAATGCGGACGTCGAAAGCATCCGAGGAAGATTTACCAAGAAGCCAATGATACTGTGGGTATTTTCTAACGCCATATCATGGGGAGTCAGTTTGCACCGACGATCAGGGAGGACAAGGCTCACTGTTCTATTGATACCACGCCAAGGCATCTTACGACAACCCGTCCGAATGTTTTAAGCCTCGTAACCAAAACCAGATGGCGAAAAGGACTCGGGAATATGACAAACATCCGCGGTAAATATGCCCACCAATAGCAGTGGTGTGGTGACCTCAGCATTCTCCCACCGTCCATCGGGGCCGTGAGGCATTGGAATGTCTTTCGGTCGGTATGAGGTGCTGAATTCTGTCCTTTTCAAACCACTGCACGAGCATTGTGTAATGAGAAATTTAGGAATGACTAGGCGGCCTGTGATCTCGAAATATCGCAAACGACCTAGATCTATGAATAGAACGGCTTGGCAACTGATGTCGGCGCTCGAAAAGATGGCCGCTTCGGTTCCGACGTGCGCAATTGCTTGAGCCGGCGGGAGAGTGTAAGTTCCTGGACAGTGGAATTGTTGAAAACCTGGGCGACTCTACATAAAAAGACATACATGAATTCTCGCCAGCCCGATCTCATCTCTCGGTCAGGTTATAAGTTGGTTTTGTCCTACAATGTGCGAATTTTTGAACAACATTTAATTCTGCTATTACGCACCGTGGTTATAAATGAATTAGAATTGCGAGATGGCATTAGGGGAGTCTGTTTGCACGTCAATAAATGCCCCAAGTTTGTCCCAGATGTATATATCAATTCAAGTTAGTGCGGATCATGCTGAACGGCGACTCGGGGGAATATACATGAGTAGAAGTGTGGGGTGGGAAGGGACGCGAGGCAGGGCAGCGAGCAGACGCCTCGTATTTAGAGGCTCTCCGAAGAACTGGGAGACAAAAATCAAACGACCCTGCTTCAAACCCAGGAGTATACTTCCCTAATGCGCCCCAATGCACCGACTAGCAATGACCACCTTCAGGCTTCAGCACGAATATTATTGCGTGATGGTGTGGGTGGTAGAGATCTAGTCAATGTTGGATGGAAAATGTTCCCATGAGGAGTACGGCGACACACCGCGAGAATATTTTCCTCCAACCATGATCCACCGCTCGAAGAAACGGAGACTCCCATGAGACGGATAGAAACTGCGTCATCGCGAACATCAAAACCTCGGGAATGAAACAAGCAGTGCAATGCTCACAAATTTGGTAGGCAGGACGGATAAATAACATCAGGAACAATTGAATAACGGGTCAGGCACTACTTAACCTGCCTAACCCGATGGACCATCGGTCAATTGTCCGCTAGATGCATATGGTATCTGCCAAAGTGGATCCCAGCAGCGCGCGACGCGCGTTCCAGTCGTTGTTGATAGTCGCAGCAGGACCCTACGCCGGCATTGATTGTTGAGATATCTCTGTCGGACAGTAATAGTACTTGTTGGGGTGCGGGGCCGTTTCACTTACCACTGCTCCACCTTGTCGTCCATCCGGCGGGCCGCTGTCGTCTTACGAGAGTGAAATCAGTCTCAGGATGGCTAAATAATCCGTGGATGAGATTCTTGGAGAATCGGAGGCTGGGAGGCCGCGCAAAACAAAAAATACTTACCCGAACTTTGGCGTCACTGGTGGCATCTGGGGGAAATGAAGGGGTAGACATGGGCTATAGTTGGAGACTTTCCGGGCCCGGTGGCCGTGTTATGCAGGAGCGTGCAAGAAGCGTGAGACGGGAAAGTTTAGTTGTATTTGTTCCAGGTTTGTTCTGCCAAACAAACACTCTCCTTCTCGTTTTCCTCCATGTCAGCCGAAGTCGCACCGCTTGATTTGACCTCGCTGGCCGGTTCCCTTCCCGACGGAGGTCTTACTTCAGACTCCCCCCAGCTCCCGCCCCATTTGCGGAGAAAAATATCTGTGCCTCAGACTGCAGGCATATCGCGACAGAAGCCGGAGCTTGTGAAGTTGCAGGGCGGGCAGCGGGCACATGCTATTAACGTTCTCCGCCGACGGGCTCTTGCTGCGGAGGAATCTCTAGGAGCAGTAGAGCTGGACTTGGATCCGACGGTCCTAGCCGACGGACCTCAAGTGAGCACAACAACCAAGTCCACTGGTAGTGGGGTGGCCGATTGAACTACATGCACGCCAATGGGGAATTCGTGTCCTGCATGCACTGCGGCTCATTTTTCTCGGGTCTGCAGCGCGGAACGCTGTTATAATACTCCCATCCTATCCTATCATCGTGTCCACCTACTCCTCGGCCCTAACACTCATCGCCCCGTCTCTTCCCTCAATGCACTAATTCTCACCTGCCATCGTGTTGTGACATCCCGCAACCTTATTTTTATGGGCGGCAGCCACCAACGCCGCATCGATGATCCTTGGGATGCGACAGTTCGAGCGAGAACGCACTGCTACATCCTCCGTGGATGTGGTAAAACTGCTGCTGACCGGACCGCCAATGTCTGGGCCACAATTGGAGGCCGCTCTTCGCCGGGGTCGCTCCGGGACATGCAGACGTTCATGGTGAGGCTCGGGCGCGAGGTGCAAGGGGCGAGGGGCGTTCGTTTCGAGGCGTTAGCGAACGAGGCTAGGCACAATATCTTGCAGTTGTTGAAGGTATGTTGAGGCGACGTACAAGTAATTGTTGAGTACCTTTCCAAACAGTCTGGCTATGTATCTAAGTATCTATTTGAGCGATTGTTGAAAATCGATGTGTCTAGTAGCGCGTCGAGTTTTTTATGCGAAAGGGGTTCTTTCCATCGTTACCCTGTTTTCGCCTTTAATTGCTTCCAGAACGTCAGATGCAGCAGCGCCCCGATCCCAACCACGGCAAGCTGAACCCCGACGTAATTTTTCATGCCCATCTGCACGCCTACCAAAAGGTCAACGCCGAATGAATCATAACGATGCGTAAGAACATACCAGCGCCGCCCAAAATCGCGCCGGTGACCCGTCCCAAGTAATTGCTATATTGAATCGCCAAGCTCGTGCGCCCATTCCACGCGTTCGGGAGCTGCTTCGAGAGCAGGCTGAGTGTGCACGTGCTTGCGAGGTTGAACCCGAGCGCGACGAGGAACCAGCAGACGAAGAACGAGCCGAAGACGACGCGGTCCGCCGCGAGGAGCGCAAGCGTGAGGAGGAGGCCCGCGAGCCCGAGTGCGGAGCCCACGGCGAGCGTGGCGCGGTCCTGGAAGCGCGGGGAGTAGCGCACACTCGCGAGGAGGAAGGGCAGCGTCGCGATGCCGCCGAGGGCGATGAAGTTGCCCGCGGCGTATGGGGAGTAGTTGAATGCCGCGGCGGTGAAGACGGGGATGTTGGATTCCCAGCTGCCGAGGATGAAGAAGCACGACATGGAGGACCAGCACATCGAAACGATGACCCCCCATTGGCGGGCCGTAACCTGGTTGATACCGTATTCCTCCGCGGCGGCTTCTGGGGTGGGCCCGGGTGCGACTGAAACCGTACCGACCTCGACGGAATTCGCGGCGAAAAATCGATGGGGCTTCGGAAGATCTTGGAAGAGATATGTACTTGCGATGGCAAAGAGGAGCCAGCACGATGAGGTGACCCACCCAGGGCTGTAAATGCATCAATTTATTAGCGCTTGTTGAAATAAAATAATTCTGCGTACCTGGTATATCCATTGAATACCTTGTTCGAAAACCCTACCTTGTAGAGCAGGCCGCCGATGAAGGGGCCGGAGCTGAATCCGAACGCTTGCCCTAGGACGAGCCAGCTGGCCAATGTCGTCCGCCGACGAACCCCAATGATGCGAGGATCTGCATGCACGTTGAAGCTGAAGCTGTGTACAGGAAAGAAGAAAGACGCACCAGAACAGTATCTTTTCGTGTACATGAAGCCAGTGAACCCGAATCCGGTAACAATACGGCCGATGAGGATGAGATAGAGAAACCTCGCTTCGTAGGCGACTGCGTGGAGGATGTTGCCGAGAATCAACGACACATACGCGATTTTAAGTGGGCGTGAGTAACGGCCTAATTAAAAGCTTTGATAGGTACGACCATAAAGATGATATGCACATACCCTCATCGTATTTTGTCAACGGGATTAGCAGAAGGCCGGAGAAGACAGTCGGGATACCGATCGTCAAGCCAGAAAATAACGCGGAGCCCCCGAGATATTCCGCATAAGCGCTGGCAGAGGAAACCGTCACGAAGAACGAGAACTATCGAGAGTGAGGATTGCCTTTTAGGTCGAGTAAACTCTTTCGCGCACCTGGAGCAAGGCGTTCGTCGCAATCATAATGCATAACGATACTCGGTTCGGCAGTCGCAGCTCTGGATCGTCCGCAGGAGGAGCCGTGTCATTCTGGGCCCGCAGCTCGAATTCTTGGGTCGCGTTTGCATTAGAGCTAGACTCTACGGGTCGAATGGCCAGGCTAGATCCAGCAGGAGTAGGAGCACTGGAGTTCAGGATGCCCCATGATGGACGTTTCAGCCCGGATTCGCGATGAACGTAGTCCACGACCGTGGAGAGCACTGCAGTAGACATTGAGAATTTTCAGTCGAGCGGCTGAGGCGGATAAATATCTGAGTGACTCATTAGGCGCGTTATCTAATCTTCCTATTAGAACGGTGCCGAATGATGAAAATCCGGCTACGATAGCGTTGAACTAAAAATAAAATAAAATCGTATAGAGCCTGTAGATTCGTGGTCGGTCTACTTCAGAGGAGCAAACAACAACCAAAATCAAAGAAGGCGAGGCCTTTGCCCAATTCGCCATGCTAGCTGAGAATTTTGGCTGTTGAACCAGTGTAGGACCCCAATATTTTCCGGTCACAGCATCCTAATTTCTTGATTTAAATACCTCCGGTCTGCGCGTATCGGTGCGGTCTTGGCGCTTCATTTTCTGACCGAAGCCAAGGAATTTTGATACATACAAAATGAACGAAATCATAAAAGAGTCAAAGTATAATCACGTTGAGGGCATCCCATGTACATAGGCACACCCAGCACCGTCTCAGCCCAGTCGAGCCGCGGCATGCCCTCATACTTGAGGTCAAAAGGGGTCATTTTCTGCTGGATCCAGCCGAGGTCCAGATACTGTGTTGACACAAATAGCTTAAGGAACCCGGAACTCGCGGACTCGCCCGGGAAGAGCGATAACTCGAACGCGGACTCGCCGCCATGCCGATCGTCAGCGCCCCGCCGCGGGAGGGGCGGCTGGACGAGCATGCCCAGAGGGAAGTAGAAACACTGGTAACGCGAGAGTCAGCATGCGATGGCCACGTACGTCGATGGTATACCAGGGAACGAGCCGTACGATATTTGGGCCCTTCTTTGCAGCAAGCTCCCAGAGCAGCCATCCCAGAACGTAGTCGGGGATCGTGTGCACGTACTTCCCAGACGCGTCTGTCTTCCGCTCATCCACCGGGCAGATCGCCTCGACCTTCCCGTCACGGGAGATCAGATTGTCTGGAGCATTGGTGCGCGTTCCGTGCCCAGCGAAGAAGAGAATCCTTGTGGTCTTCCCGCCGTCAGATATTTTGCGATTGTTCAGGAAGTGGGAAACAAACGTCGCGAGAATGTTCTCGCGAGTGGCCTGCTCGTTCAAGAGGACAACGATGTTGGAGGCGGGGACTGTACTGGTGTGCAATCTTCCAAGTCCGCGTTTTGTACGCGCCGAGAGGTTCTTGAGTCTTCCCATAAGATAATCGTCTTCATTAGTTCACGTTGAATATTAATGTCGTATCGTACATTCGAATTGGGAGGTGGCGCCGAGAAACAGAGCCAAACAACAAATCCGCCGCTTGGACCAAGTGGACAAGGCGACGTTGACGAAGCCCAAACGAAGCCTTCTGGTCTGCATTCCATACAAAATTTTACACATTACGTTTTAGATCGCCACAAAGCAAACGAGCAGCGACATATTGCTCGAGTCCAAGCCGGTCTATGGCCCTTCCTCTTCCGCCTCCTCCGCCTCCTCCTCGCTATCAGGAACGGGCGACGCGCTTCCAGCATCCTCGTCATACTCCTCGTCGTCCTCGTCCTCATCCTCCTCGTCCCCCTCGTCCATTGACTCCTTCAGCTGTCGATCACCGTAATCAGCCACGCGACAAGGTATGGCAGGGAAAGGACGGACCATCTCAAGCAGCTCGTGGCACTCGTTCAGATGCGCCATGACGATCCCCTGGCCCTCGGGGATGGACCCGTCCACGCCGATGAACTTGCCGTCCTTGCGCATCGAGTCGATCTGGAAGAGCGCGAGCTGGTACTGTTTTTGTGCGGGCACGCAAGGAGGGAGGGGTAGTTAGCATTGCGTCAGAGGGCCTTGAGGAGTCTTCGACGGGGGAGTAAGCAGGAAAAGACGGGGGCGGGTTCACAGTGTTGCGGCAGCAGCAGGTACGTAGGTAAAAGCAACAGCGGAAGACCATGAAGGAGGGAGAGAAAGAGATCGGGACAGGAGGCGACAACGCACAGGGTAGAGATCCCGGGGGCTGAAGGTCCCGCCGTACTTGAGCACCTCGTTGAGGCATTTCTTCACCGTCGACAGCTTGTTCGCCTGTGTGTGTGGTGAGCGACAACGCAGGGCGGGAGCGAAAGCGACGCACGATGGGCATGAGCTCCTCGGACACCGGCTCGCTCGACGACAGCAGCCGATAGATGAGACCGTAGCACCGCCGTAGGAGATACAACAGGATCTGACAAGACTCAGTAGACGTAAGATGGACTTTTAGAGACGCAGGGACGCACATATTGGCCCGGCGGCCGCCCGCCCTCAGCATCGAGGAACTTGCCGTCGACGCGCATCTTGTCGATCTCCTGCAGCGCGGACGAGTAGTTCCACAGGTCCGTCTCGCGCAGGCTCCACCGGTGCGTGAGGACCAGGCTCTCGAGCTCCGCGCGGATCCCGGAGAGGCGCTCGTGGATCGGCTTCAGCGCACCGGCGACGTTCTTCTCGTCCTCGTGAGCCTTGATCTCCTGCGCGATCTCGAAACACTCCTCGAGCAACGAGGAGCAGATGGCTTGCGACGCGGGTACGATCCCGCCGGGGCCAAGAAACTTGCCGTCGACGCGCTGTGAGTCGATCTTGCGCAGCTCCTCTTGCAAAGGCTTGAGCTCCGCCTTGTGCGAGCCCTCTTTGGCGGCGAGCGCAACAAGCTGCCGTCGGATGGTGACGAGGCGCTCGTGGATCGGGATGAGCTCCACCGATAGCACGGATAGCGACTCTTCGAGCGAGTGCACGATGGCGTCTTTTGCAGCGTAAGCAAGGGTGGAGAAAGCGGGCAGAGCGGGCACGCACCGCATTCATTCAGCTGGCGTTCCAGAAGCTTCGTCAGCGCGTTTGCGTGCTTCCCTTCGTGCTGCACGATTTGACGCAGTTCGCTCAGCCGTCGGCGAAAGGGTGCGAGATCAGAGTCGTTGTATACGGCCGATTCGTCCATGTGCCGGAGTATTTGCTGCGGAGAGCGTCAGCAGGGCAATGGAAACGTAAACCCGCACGGACCCGCATGGAGGCTATCTGCGAGTAGGTCGCAGGGGTATCCCGCGTTTTGCCGATGGTGAGGTAAAACAGGGACAGCAGGCTGAAAACGTCGGCGAGCGTCGTGTCGAGACGGTTATTGTATGCCACATTGTCGTCACGAACGTCGTTTAGTTTCGTGACTGTGTACGGTTGTCAGCGAGGAAGATTAAAGAGCAGTGGTGCGCACCTTGTTTTACGACGGCCTGGTAAAGGGAGTTGACGTCGGAGGCCTTGATGTACTCGCCGCGGTCCTTCTTGAGGACGGTGAGCCTGTTACGGATACTGTGAAAGGTGTCAGCAATGATCTTTCTAGGCCACAGGACGCACAGATCCCCGCCGAGATGGAGCGAAGCGGAGTGAATGCATAGCATGAAGTAAAGCCACGCTTTTTGGCGACTCTGGCTGGTACCAAAGCAAAGTACGGCCAATGCCATTGGTTTGCATTGACCAAGCATTTAGAGCAAAGCCATGGCCTTCAAGGCCAGACCAACATCACTATGAACGGCTTCTGAACAATGGGGTATCGCGTGAATGAACGTTCCAATGCTCTCGGC
Source organism: Mycena epipterygia (assembly GCA_029281465.1). Taxonomy (NCBI): domain Eukaryota; kingdom Fungi; phylum Basidiomycota; class Agaricomycetes; order Agaricales; family Mycenaceae; genus Mycena; species Mycena epipterygia. The sequence goes on along the minus strand of JARJCQ010000030.1, from coordinate 1,754 downwards.
GCGAACGTTCGATTCACCTGCAACCTTGTCTTCGACGAAAAATGGCACGCGCTCATGATAGGGTGCGTCCTGTGAACGGAAAGCAAGAATACAAACTTGATAACGGCCTCCAAGATAGGGAGTTCTGAGACGAGAGTCAGGGTATTCAAGCCTGGAATATGGGGTATCTTACCTTCCTGCGGTACCGGGGCAGTCATGAGGACGAGAGGACGAGAGGAATGCGGGAGCAAAGGTGATCCTCCCGGCAGGAAGTCGAAGAGTCGGTCTAAGCGATGCCAATCATTGTTTGCGTATGTTTCCCAGCGCCTTCGCACGGTACACACACCTAAGATTACCAAATTTAGGCACAACCGATGTGCTACTCGAATTACTAAGTATCGAATTGCAAAAAAAACGGAGCGGAAATGCAATTTTATTCCAATAGTTTACGTGCAGCTAAAGTTGTAGCCTAAACTAATAGAATAGTATTAGATTTCGGCCCAACTGAAACGCATTTGAAACGCTGAGAATAAAATTACGTAAAGGTGCAGCCGAAACTGATAACTGAAACTTAAAGTTTCAGTACGAGAAAAAGCGCGACCGATACGTAGCATATCGGTTGCGCCGAAAGCTGAACTGAAACTTCAAGTTTCGTTTCTCATTTCAGCTATGCCGAAATGGAGAATTTCGATTTGAATTTCAGCCCAAGCTGAAAGTTGTACCGAAACTACTACTTTAGGTTGCACTGAAATTTAGTCGGCGGATGATCCGCCGCCCATCCGCCGCTCGTCCGCGACTCATCCGACGCTCGTCCGCCACGCGTCCGCCGCTCGTCCACGGACAATCCCCAGTTCATGTGCAGAGTGTCCGTAGTCTGGTCATCTTGCAACCATGTTTGGTTAACTTGTGCAAGTCGTTTACGAGTAATTGACAGATTTCATTGCAGTTTCTACTTGAATATACAGTAACTACCTATTGACGATGCACGCAGGAGCCTGGCGCGAGCGATGGAAGTCGGTCTCGCATCGGGAGACCAAGGAGAGCCGCGCGTGCAGGTCTGCGGGCGAATTCGCGGGTGGACGTGCGCGCGCGGCGTGGCGGCTGGCACCTGCGAAGAGGCAACGTGAAATAAACGCCCCCTTTTCGACCGTTTTGATTTCCCTTGTCGTTTTGTTATCCACAGCCTCAAGTAAGAAGAAGTTAATGCGAAGTGAAAGATGAACTCGCCTTCGATAAGTCCCACCACCGGCTAGAATGACCTGGCGTACGAGGGCTTCAACGCCAGCGTGAAGGGCGCGTTTGATTCTGAGGGCGGCAAGGACAGGAGGCGCGAGCGAGGTCGAGAAAAAACAAAACAAAATGCCGAGTCGCCAGCGGTACTGGCAGTACCGCTGGCGAGTTACGAGGTGGTGGTGGTGGTGGTTAGATGTAAAGAGAGCGTTGTGATAAGAAAGTAAGTCGCCAGCAGTACCGCTGGCGAGTTACGAGGTGGCGGTGGTAGTGGTAAGGCGGTTAAGAGAAAAGAGCGCCGGCGCTGGGCCAGCGGGCACTGCCGTGGTCTCAGCTGCATGGCCCGCCACCGAAGGCCGGTAGCGGGAGGGCGGTGGCATGGCGCGCCGACGACAACAGACGGTGGAGGGCGGATGGCGGATGGCGGGACAACGTGCACAAAGGGGAGGGGGGAGGGGGGGTGACGCGCAGAAACCAGCAAGTTACCAGCGTATACGCTGGTAAGTTGGAGAGCGGAGGGCGGGGAACGGGAGCGGACGCTGCGG